>CM057158.1:21279665-21457060 GCA_029962745.1 Echinometra lucunter
GATGATGATGATGATGATGATGATGATGAAGAAGAAGAATATGAAAGTGCCTCCTCAAATCCTTGTCTATATTCAATATGAAAAGGTAAATCTCATTATGGACAATGATGGATGAGAGGGCAAAGCATAACATATGTGTGACTGTTAAACCACCTGGTCATTCTCAACAACAACAAAATGATATGAACCTTGAATTTGGCAAAGAAGGACACAACTGAATGTAAATATACATGAACAAGAATGTTCCCTAAAATGCCACCTGTGTCACATAACTAAACAATAACCTGCTTTCCAGCAATTTTTTTTCTCTCTATTTTTTTTTTTGGGGGGGGGGATTTGTTATGTATTTATCCATTTCCATTGATGGGAAAGGGTGGAGGTGGGCTTTTTATTCTTGGAACTACAACTTCTACATGTTTTAATACAATCTCTAGGCAAGAATAACACAAAATTTTCCCATTTCTATCTAAGTACTTTTCCAAGGTTTATGGCGCACTTGATATTTTAAGAACAACGAGTTCTATATGTTCCATACCAATTGTCAGGACTCATTTCAGGATCTATGATTTGAAACAAATGAAGATTTGATTGTCATAACAGACATAAAGCAAACCAAAATGCTATCCTTGATTGATTTGGTTTAGGTGATAAGAAAAGTGCAAAATTCCTTTACATTTAGTTCAAGGCCGATTATTTTTGTCCTTACAAGCAAAGAATTATGCAAAGTGATGGAGACAGAATTCGGTCCTCGTTTTGATGTGAGTGTTGATTTGATTTAGAGTTTTAGCAAAAACATATTATTCCTGATCTACTACAATTTTGTCTAACTCCCTACATCAGTCAAGTCCAAATCATGATACAAATTCTCTGCAATTACTAGTCTATGACATTTTGACTTCCAAATCTCGGGATGAAATTGAACAGAGCACAGATTCAAGCCACATACTCCTTAATCCAATTGAGTCAATGGAATCTTGTCTAGAAATCATGCATTTATAATGGGTTAATACCAAATAAAAACAAATCTAGTCAAATTTGACAGACTAGTACTACTCTAGTCAAAAGTGGCACATTTCTAGTCAAAATGACTAGATTCTAGTAAAATAATTTGACTAGTCTACTGGATCATGCAGGCACTAACACTAACTTGACTTGATAGTGAAATTGATTAGGATTTTGGTAAAAGTTTGGTTAATTTTTACTAGAATTCTGGTCATTTTCACAAGAATCTAAGTCACATTTGACTAGGAAAGAGTTAGTGCCCGTGGGATTCCTTGTTCTAGTCAAATAAGTTACTAGAATTCTGGTCATTTTTACAAGAATTGTGTCAATTTTGACTAGAAAAGTGTTTGTTCTTTGTTAAATTGAACAGAATTCTGGTCATTATGACTAGAATCTAGTCATATTTGACTAGAAAAGAGTAAGTACATGTGTGATCCAGTAATCTAGTCAAATCTGACTAGTTTGTTTTTAGAGTGCGAGTTATCTCAGTCTTTGCCCTAAGATGTTGGACATTCTCACTTCAACCAAACCAGTTACTTTCCTTTATTTGCTCTGAAAATAACATGTTTATTTCAACAATTAGTGACAAAAAGTGAAACATGAAGCGTTTGGGTTATAACACTACTTCGATGCAATCAGATTAAAGAAGGTTTTCCTTGATATCATAATCATAAATGGAGCTGGAAATGGCCGGAAAGGGAGGAAATTCTCATCAGAGAGAATTCCTAAGATGGGGGGATGACCAACCAGGAGCTATTTTAGTCTCCTTGCTGTCATCACTGAAGTCTACATCTCTAAGTGATGGATGAAGCAACTTGCAAATCATCAGAGTTTACTAGATAATATGAGACATTGCAGAGAAAGAAGGGCAAGGATAACCTTCACCATTACTTAAAAGGAAAGTCCACCCTAGAAGTTTCACTATTTCAATAAAAGGAGATAAATTTGAACAGCATTTTAAAAAAGAAATGAACAAAATCGGTCAAAGAATAAGAAAAGAAAAGTAACTATGTTATGTAAAAAGCAATTCTTCTGAACATACATTGATTATGGGGGTTAGAAAATGTGTAACTTCCAAGAAAATTGAGAAAATGTGAAATTTCATGTACAAAGTGAATGAAGACCTGCTCGCATATGTTATCATCAGTGTTGCCAATTTGCAGAGCCAAGAGTAGTTTACTAGAAAATGTAAATGAGTGTAATTTTCTTATTCTTTGACTGATTTTGCTCATTTCTTTTTTAAAATGCTGTTCAAATTTATCTCCTTTTATTGAAACAGTGAAACTTCTAGGGTGGATTTTCCCTTTAAATGTAATGATTCTTCACTCATTAAAGCTGTAAAACAGAGTGATCCAATATTCTCCCTTTAGAACTGTTCCAGATTTTATTTCATAAAGGAATATAGGATTAGAACTCCTATTGTGTTTTCAGTTTGGACTGGATGAGGGCTAGGTATAGTATTTTTCGTGGAAAGGGGGTCCCACTGAACAAGATTCTCAAAAAGCAAAAAAAAATGGGTTCCACGATGTTTCAATTTGTCAACATAAATCGGGAATAGTGGGAGGGGGTGCAGGTCACATCCCCACAAACTTCTTTTAGCAATTCCAAAAACGTACTCCTAATGGACGTTTGCAACTTTTTGAAAAACCGTGATTAAATTTGGTCAGACATCCCCCGCTCCCCCTTCCCCTCCTCCTCCCCCTTTTAATATTGAAAATATTTTACTGATACCTCTGAGCAAGGCCCATACTTATCAATCGGCGGCTTATTAGCCGAGAATGGAGGATGACAAATTACTCCATCAAAAATAAATCAAACCATCACATCATGAAACATTACCAATAATTTGTCCCTGCTGAAAAAGGGGAAGAAAATAAGGTGGCCCTCAACAGGGTCCCACTTCGATCGTTAATTCTGACCCTGTATCCTACAGTTCATTAGAGGGGTGGTATGAGCGATTGGGGACCGATACAGGGTCGAGATTAGAGACTTCAAATCATTAATTTCTCTCGGTGTCATGTTCAGGTTGTAAGACACCAATTTGAGAGACAGCAGCTGCAGAAATATAATAAATATGATACATATCAAAAGTTAACACAAGATATTTTAACTAGAATTTATTAGTATGCATTCTTGGCAGGTTTTCAAGGGCATATTAAATTCTGTTTCTATAAGTTCCTTATATTTCATAGTTAAAGTTCCTTACATTTCAAAGTTATGACAAAATGAGTAATGTATGGGGTTTTGGTAACTGTATGGATAATTTGTTGATTCAGAATTTTATTCAAACTGGGAAAGGAATAACTCTTGTATCACAGATATCATGCGAATTACAGGAGCAATTTTCAGAGGAATTCTATGCCATCATCATTTCTGTTTAATCATCACCACTTTTTGAATTGTTTTTACAAACATGTACTTTGAAAAGTCAAATGGCACTTCCAATTAAACATGGTTCTTGCAGACTAAGCTGAACATCAGTCTATTTTCC
Organism: Echinometra lucunter; assembly: GCA_029962745.1. Lineage (NCBI taxonomy): Eukaryota > Metazoa > Echinodermata > Echinoidea > Camarodonta > Echinometridae > Echinometra > Echinometra lucunter. The sequence goes on from CM057158.1 coordinate 21,283,159, forward strand.
CACTCTGATAGCCATACACTACAACACAGTCTCACGCCTCACAATCTGTCTACTAAGAACTCTAATGGTTGTCAATTTGAATTATACAAGAATTTTTTAGCATGTTTAATGCACACAAGGGTGTTCACTCCTATATAAAAAGATACTTTTAAAGCAAGTTTTAATGCCTCTCGGCCTCTTCACATACTCTTGATTCAAAATACCTCTCTAAAACTCTACCAATGGTGAAAAGTTAACCAACCATGTAAAGTCAGATGACACTTATATTGTTGGACAATAATAAAACTCACCTCTGAAGACATGGTAGAGGAAGAAAAAAAGGAGAATCAAAGACTATTAATGTTGTTTACGCCAATCTATACAGACTTTTGAAGGGTGTTGGTTGTAGCTTTCTGACTCGAGCCTAATCACTAATCACTTATAACAGAGGCAAAGAAAAGTTAGTAGGGTTTTTTTTTTTTGCAAGTCCATAGGAAAAATTCCTCAGAACCAAAGAAAGTGGTATAGCATGCAATACAAAAGAAAGTATAGCATGACATCTCTAGAGAAACTTAAATGGCCGTCAGGGAGAAAGCAGTATCAGGCTGGATCCAGACTTTTAAAAAGGGGGACCAGTCGGCTATTTAAAAAAAAAGGTCCTCTGCATTTTCAGGTATTTTACCCCCGAAATTCTTGCTGATAAGCAAATAAATAGGTTTCAAAAGGTAGGGCCGCGGCCGATTCGGTCCCTCATGGGTGTCAAAAAGGGGGGGGGGGGGCCGTGGCCGATTCGGCCTCCCCTTGGATCCACCCCTGATTGTACAACAAAGAGGAGAAGGTCAGATACAGGGGTATATGCCCACAGACCCCACATCCTCCTAAACAATGAAGTAACTTTTAAAAGCAGAGAGAGAGAGAGACAAAAGATAGAGAACCAGAAAAGTTAAACCAAAAAGGAAAAAAAAAAACATTCTACATGCCTAGATACCGGTAACCAGATTTCCTCCTTACATAAATACAAAGTTTTCTAAAATAAAGATGGCAAGAGACTAAACATCCTCTGAAATAATGACACATTTCCGGTATCAAACTTTGATCCAGAGGAAACACTCTGCCACAATTCAGCTCCAAAAAAAAAACAAAGATAAGGAAATTGCAGAACTCCTGTCAATACTGGAATGCAAGCGTTCCTATGAGCTATAGGTCCACACTACAGGCCCTAAACTTTAAATTCAGCTTGTGATTTTCAACTTCCAGCGTTATCTTGCAGTTGAACACCACACAAATCCAAACTGAAAGTTTGCTGGGAGTTTTCAACTACGAGAAATAAAATGCATAGCTGTGATAACTACAAGATATATGGGGCATCCTCAATCAATGTGTCACAAAGACTTAATTCTGACATTTCAACTGTAAAGACTGCATGGTCAGCTTGCAGATTATTAAAATCCCTGACCATATGTTCTGCACAGTGCAAACTCATGTTTTTTTTTTTTTCCTGTGCTTTATTCAATCAAATACAATCATAAAATTTACAAAGAATTACATGAAATCAGCATGAATCAAACAAGATAAAAACCATAAATCAATGAGAAAAAGAGAAGAAGGAAAAAATGATAACAAATAAAAAGTGCTGCAATAAACATATTATGTAGAGTTAACGCCCTAAAAACAGGCGTCAACCCTTAACCCAGCACATGAACAGGGGTAGAGAAAAAATGATATCGATAAGATATACATGTACGATAAAATGAAATGCAGTCATTTTGACAAGTTCCTGGGGAACTCAATTTGTCTTGGTGAGTCATAGTTTAAAACTTTTTAGTTCATTTAACTCGAAATTTTAAACTACGAGAGCACTATAAGAACACAGTTAATGCTGCAATGAAATCAATCATATAATTAGTTCTACCATGGCAGATTCAGAGAAAGCGATGAAACCTTATAAATGCCTTGGGGGCTTTACGATACCCAAACCACATCAGATAATGACTGCTGCTCAATTGTACAATGCTGAATAGAGAGGCTAATTAGGTGCAATCAAGCTTGATATTAATACCCCTCTGTTTGAAAAATACTTTTTCGGGATGAAAAACAGTCAGTTGAAGGTATTTTGTAACAGTTGCGACCTGGATTTTAAGAAATATATCCTAAAAGTGAAACTAGGCATGTACTCTAGAATACTAAAAAAAGACAGTTTGAAAGTTTCCAAATTTTAATATGAAAAGTTAAGACATAGAACAAACTCTTTAAAACAATAGGTATGGTTGAAAAAAGCCTAGTTTTTTTAATACAGAAAATGTTGTTTTAATAATTTGAATCTGATCTTTGGAGAGCAATACTTAAAATGTGTTAAGGTCACAGATTAATGAGGCATGAAGAAGGCAAATCTCCTCCCCATAAAGTCAATTGTGTATGAATTTTCCCCAAATCTATGAACAAAGAATGCAAGAATTTTCAAGGAAAAACATGAGCTAGGTAGAAAAACATAGCAATAAAAGTGTCAGCAAATATCCTTGCCATGTCTGTCCGTTAAAAGGCCGTCTTTATTGAGGCGCAAACACTGCCATTAAAATTTCAATAATTTTCTAACATATCACATCCACAACATGGTTTAAAGTAAGATTTTTCATAAGGGGAGCATTTCATGAAGTGTCTCGTCAGTGAGTCTTACTGACAACTGTTATAAGCTACTGAAATCCTTGCATCTGATTGGCTGAGAGCAAATTTGTGAGCTAAAATCACTGACAAGACACTTCATGAAATGCTCCCCTGGCTCCATCCCTTCCTCTTCCTTTAAACCCAGGTGCGTAGCCAGGGGGGGCGATGGGGGCGGGCGCCCCCCCCCCCCCCCCGAAAACGCCACCAAAAAAAAGGAAAACAAAAGAAAAAGGGGAGAAAAAAGAGTGAGCGAGAAAAGAAAAAGGTAAGAGGACGTAAGAAGAGCGGGAGTAAACAAGGAACAGTGAAAAAGAAACGTCAGAGCTTCCGCACGAAGGGGGAAACTCCCCCCTCCCTGCACCCTCCCCCCTAGGGAGCGCGCTTTGCGCGTTCAGTAAGTGATTCGCAAGTCCCCCCCCCCTAAAATGAAATCCTAGCTACGCCACTGTTTAAACCCACAAAAGAAATGATTGAAGCACAATAGTATTGTAACAAGAAAGCAACTAATCCCATTTTTTGTACACCTATATTTACTATGAATGTTTTAATTTGATTCACAGGAAAGTCAAAAGGAAAAACTTGAATGGTTTCAGTTTCACCAAAAGATACTTCTTTTTAATCTTTTAGCCTTTATTTGCTAAACCTTGATGGAAATAAAAAGTCACTCATCAAGACAGCCATACATCAAATGTTTAAATTTCACAAAACTTTTAAACAGGTAAAAAAATCAATAAAGACTTGTTCCAGAAACATGGAATATAATCACACTATACCATTTTAATGACTTATAATCAAACCTTCATTACACTTGTCATGTAAACAGAACTCTCATTCCCACGTGTGCAGATACTATGTGAATTTACATCACTGACACCACCCCCCTCCCCATCCAAGAGCAAAGCTATTTTTTTTAATTTTATTTGTTTGATATTCAACTTGAGGAGGAGGAAAGAACTTCACAACATCTTAGGTTTGCTTTATCTTGCTGCTGAAAAGCTAAAAGAAAGAAAAAATCTGATGGAAGGTTTTTGATGGCCTATAATAACCTCTAATTTGCAGTCGCTGATAACCTTTGTCATCAATCTGACAACCTAATTGAAGGATTAAACATTTCATGTTATTTTCAGTTTTAGCAACCAGAGAGAAGAGCATCATTATCAATGGAGCATAGCATTTTATAGCCTTCATTAGTTATCCTGTCAAATTCAACTTTCAGTTTCATCCATGGTAATTCTCGGACTCATTCCTCATGATATGAAGTGACGTGTGAGAGCTAAAAGGGTGTTAACCCTATCCTAAGTGATATCATGAGTTTATGCCCTTCTGGCTCTCAGCAGACATATTTATGATTTAGTATAGGCTACATGACAGGAATCAAAAGCTTGATTTGATCAGCTTTTCTTCTTCAAATTGGCAACACCAGTATTTTTTTTTTGTTGCTGCATCTTTCTTATAAACAAAGTCATGTGTCTGAAATAAATATATAAATTGACAAAAAGTATGTTCAGAAAATAAAATGTTGCCAATTTGCATGGAAAAACAGTGATTTTTAAAATTCTATCAATTGCCAATTTAAGGATTTTAGTCCTCATTTTCATTTGAATCGTTTTCAGCATCAAACAACAAATAATGATGCAACCAAAATGGGCACAGTATGTGTAGAATATTTTGCTCTTCTTGCTCATGTGTTTGGTATGTTTTTAGGGCTCTGCACCAAAAGTTATTGGCCAAATCACAAAATTTGGTCAAAGTCACAAATAGTTTACAGGAACATATATCATTTAATGCAGTATTACTGAAGCAAAAGTTGATTACTGGCAAAGGTTGGCATCATCAGAAATTTTGTGCATGTATAATGGTACAGTCTTCCATTTTTTAAGGCAAGGACTATCTCCCATTTCTCTTCTTTTATTGATGCAACAAGAAAGAAAAACAAGGAAAGAGAAAAGAAATAATGTGTCATTGTCATGATGGTAAGATAGTAAAACAAAAGACAAAACAAAACATAAAAACAAAAACAAAAGGCTAAAATGGCCGATGAGTCAGGCATCACAGGAGGAATTCACAGCCTATTATTACATGAGGCCTGTTATGTAATATGTTTGGTATACTTTGCAAATATTTCTAAATTGAAATCCAGTCAATTTATTTCAAGATCAAAATATAATTACTCCTACAAAACCAACAGAAATATAAGAGAATTAAATCATTTTTCCACTGCACAAAAAAAGGCCTACAGAATTCATTACACACAGAATTAGTAACTACATGAAAGATTTCATTCCCCAAATTTCTTTGTCAAAAGTATCTACGATCTGCATAAAAACTTAAACTGTTTGAAACATGAAAAAAAGTTTTTCTTGAACATGTCTTTCATCAAAAGAATTGACTGGGAGCTACAATTAGTAACCTGGCTCCAACTGATTAACCTCAGCTCTCAAGAGGTTCTAAGTTTGGACTAAAAGGGCAAAAAGGTCCTCAAAATGCACAGAAAAGTCTCATTATATCAACCGCAAATTATTCCTCAAGGGAACAGCGACATCAACGTACATTTCAATTATTAGCTGCCGTTGCTATGTGCCGCTGAAATAAGTGAAGAAATTCTGAAATGGGAAGGGATTACCGTGTTACTGACTGATGACAAAATGAATTGATATCAAGGCCAATGTATTCAAAGGCAATTCCTTAAACTTCTAAAAAGAAATCCCTTTCATCTAAATTGTAAGTTTATAAGAAGAAGGGTATAAGGAAACATGGAAAGTAAGATGCATATCTTTTCTAAGAGCTTCTTTATCTACTAGGATAATTACATGTCATAGATATCCGAGATATTGATATTCACCATATGCCAACTTCCACTTGAAATTCTAGAGAAATTCTAAATGACAACATGATTTAGTCTCTTATCATATGAAAAAGAATAATAAAACAAATTAATCAAAACCTCAAATGTACAGCTTTTTTTCAAAATAACAAAATGAATTGATATCAATGTATTCAAAGGCAATTCCTAAAGCTTCTAAGAAATCACTTTCATCTAAATTGTAATTTTATAAGGGTAAATAAATATGGAAAGTCTTCAATAACTGATTTACGTGAATTATTTCATTTTGCCACATACTTCCAGGAGCATCAATCCATTTCATATTGGGGGGGGGGGCATGTAAACATACACATATACAAAAGGTCCTCAGCTTAACATTTGAGGGAGGGGGACATGCGCAAAAATTTGCTAACATGCAAAAAAAAGGTCCTCAGCTAAAAACCTTTGGTGGACATACCCTACTATGTCTCCCAACCATAAAAAATGGGGGGATGTGACCCCCATCCCACCCCCCCCAACCTTGACTAATGCCTAGGATAAAGTAGCTATTTCAAAGCCCATCTTACAGAAGAATATCAACATTCTTGAGCAGGATTTGTTGCTGGAAGCAAAAACAAGCATAAATCTATATTTCACAGGAAAAATATCTATGTGCTTAAGGTAACACAAGAAAATTTGCCTGTGACTCTGAGCCAGTACAAATCTTCAGTACACTTGACTTGAGACTACTCCAATACCTGTTGATACACTGGAGTATTTACTAAAGCCAGTTTGTCTAAGTCTGTTCTTAGAATTCTATTTTTCAGCTCTCTATAATGAGCCATATCTCTTGCCCCCTTGAGGCAATGAAGCTCAAGTTCTCTGTCACTAAAGAACCTGGAACGTGACTTTCTCTCCCGGATCCGGAGCCTAGTTCGGAGCAACCTATCGTTGCCTTCTGGTGACCTGAAAATAACTTTTAAAATGTGCCGTCTTGGGTACATTTCTCTTGGTGTGGAATGAAAGCAGCATAACATTCAACTTGCAGGTATACAGGTAAACAAAATGGTGCCTATAAATCCAAATCACTTCTTCACCACTTACCAGCATTTTTTAAAGAGTAGTAACTACTGCCAAACTGCTGAAATGATTTACATATTGCCTGAATTAAAATCATTTTAATGAAATGCAGTTTTAAAAAGGTCAAAGGTGATCAAAACACACACAAAAAATCTTACAAATAAAACTCAACTTTCAATGCACATAACAACTGGTGGCTACAAAATCTATGTAATATTGTACACTGTAGTCTGATGATGTCACATGCACTTAGAATTTAAGACTCCAACAATGTTTATAAATTGACAGGGAAGGCAACTGAATTAAATACAAGAGGAAAAACTCCCACGACCTGTCATGTACTATTCACCCTATGGTGAGAAATCATCATAACAACCTCAAAACAAACAGAGAATTCAGAATCTAAAATTTCATAATTCAAGCCCCACACTTGCCTCAACAGAACTTCTGCGTAATTGCTCAGTGGCCATCCACACTAGTGGAAATTTGTACCAAATATGTATCCAGCAATAAGGGGACGCATCAAATGAAAAAATATTCTGAAGGATATGTCATCTATTTCTTCTTTTTTTTTTTTTTTTTTTTTTTTGGGGGGGGGGGGGGGGTCAGCTTACATCATAAATCATGTTGTGGGCATTGCTGAGTGCAAAAACTGAGACCAACCAAGTTACACAGTGGGGGGGGGGTGCCTATTTTTTTTTTTTTTTTATATATTCAACTTGAGAAGGAAAAAACTTTCACAGCATCTTAGGGTGTGTTTATTGAAGGAACTCGATTTCTAGAAATTAGAAATGGGTACTTGAGTCGCGAACACAGATCACGCTCACCACGGGTGGTCTCTCTGGATTTCGTGTTTATCGTCGCGATCTGAGTTCCATAAACCCTCAAGCCTATGCCCTGCTGCACGGTGACCCGGCAGTGAAGGTCAAATCTGGCGGGCTTATTACTTTTTATCTCATCCAGAAATAGGAGTCCGAAGTTCCCAAACGAAATGCGACCAAAGTCGCGTTGTGTTTATTGCCACGACTTGAGTCGCCGATCTCATTCAACAGGTAATCAAATCCCCCCTTTTTTTGCGGAACTCAAGTCCGGTACGCTAGTTCGGTAATCAAGTCGCCATCGTGTTTATCCAGGGTAACGGGTAAGCTAGTTCGGAACTTGGGTCGCTTATTAGCCCTCTGTTACCCTCAATAAACACACTCTTAGGGTGTGTTTATTGAGAGAACTCGATTTCTAGAAATTAGAAATGGGTAGGCCTACTTGAGTCGCGAACACAAATCGCACTCACCACGGGTGGTCTCTATGGATGTCGTGTTTATCGTCACGATCTGAGTTCCTGAAACCCTCAAGCCCATATGCCCAGCTGCAAGATGACCCGGCAGTGACGGTCAAATCTGGCGGACTTATTACTTTTTATCTCATCCGGAAACAGGAGTCCAAAGTTCCCAAACGAAACGCGACTGAAGTCGCGTTGTGTTTATTGTCATGACTTGAGTCGCCGATCTCGTTCAATGGGTAATCAAATCCCCTTTTTGCGGAACTCAAGTCCAGTACGCTAGTTCGGTAATCAAGCCGCCGTCGTGTTTCTTGAGGGTAACGGGTAAGCTAGTTCGGAACTTGGGTCGCTTATTAGCCCTCTGTTACCCTCAATAAACACACTCTTAGTTGTGCTTGTATTTTGTTACTGACTGTCTAAAAGCACAGAAATCTGTCAAATACTTTTTGAAAGCTATACCAAAACTGCACTTAACCTCTAATACAGAATGCAAACAATGCTTAAATCTCCATTTTGGCAATCATGTTTTGTTATGCAACATTCATATTAACCCATTCGTGACAGGAATTATTTAAAGCCTAATTTGATCCGCTTTTTAATTCAAATTGGCAACACCAACATTTTTATTTTATTGCTACATTTTTCTTATATAACGTCATGTATCTGAAATGAATATAAATTGACAGAAATTATGATGAGAAGTCAAAAAGTTGCCAATTTGCAGGGGGAAACAGTGATTTTAAACTTTCTATCACATTGCCAATTGAAGGATTTTAATGCTTATTTTCCTTTAAAAAAAATTTCAGCATCAAACAACGAATATTGACGCAACTAAAATGGGCACAGCTTGTGTAGAATTTTTTGCTCTTTCTGCTCATGTATTTGTTATGAGGGCTTTGCATCAAAAGATATTAGGCCAAACCACAAAATGTGGACCTCTGTCATGAATGGGTTAAAAGCAAACCTAATAACTCTGCAAATATCTAAACATTGAATTTTACTTGTCTAAATGAGGGGTAAACAAATTGACTAGGTATAGGAAACCGACTTGCAAAATAACAAATACACAGGAGAGAAAAGTACAAACCCCCAGCCGACCGGACCGATACATCAAATCTACTGAATTCTGACAGGGAGCAAAGTGTGATTCATTATTGCATCAATCAAACCGTGGTCAACTGGGAGATGCTTCCATAAGAGAGCCATGAAATCCCAAACAAATGGGGTCAATCCCAACATTGTTTCACCAGATGCAACATCTTAACCTTCTGAAGTAGTGGGATAAATCCTTGAGGAACCCGACCAGCAAGTTTAATCCAATCATATGTCATCAAGGAGAAGGATAAACTCAATGAAGAGTGAGTTAGTAAGTTATCAAAGGCTACAGTCAAGACGAAATCCATAATTTACATTGAATTTGACTACACATTATACAGAGTGTTTTAAAAAAAAGTGCATTCACAGGAAATATCTCCCAAAATGAAAATCAAATCTTGGCATTTTCTGCACAAGTCAAAATTAGGGGCGTTCCAGAAACTGACAGTACCCATTCAATTGGAAAACTAGATGAATCTTCGACCACGCGTGATCGAACTTAATGCCTCCGCCATTACCAAATTAAAAATTATATGGCACTTCATGTTGATTTATTTTCATTTATACAATGGAATCTTTGACCTTGACCTTTGACCTTGTGACCCCCAAATCTAATGAGAGCATTGCCCTTTCCATATGCATACATGAGCCAAGTTTGAAGTTGAACCGTCACAGAGTGGTTGATATATCGCAAGACCAAGCAAGTTTCATGTATATAATGACCTCTATGATCTTTGACCTTTGACTTTGAAACCCCAAATTCTAATCAGATCACTGTCCTTCCCATGTGCATACATGAGCCAAGTTTGAAGTTGATCCGTCATATGGTTACTGAGTTATTGTGAGAACAAACCATTTCTATGTACATAATGACCTCTATGACTTTTGACCTTTGACCTTGAGACCCCAAAATCTAATCAGATCATTGTCCCTCCCATATGCATACACGAGCCAAGTTTGAAGTTGATCCGTCAAACGGTTCTTAAGTTATTGTGAGAACGAAAACGGGACAGACGGACGGACGACCCGAAAACAATAATGCCTCCTGCACGCACCTACGGTGGGCGGAGGCATAAAAATTTTGACATTGTGAAGTTACCTGATAAAAACCTTAACCTGCAAGAAAAATATCATAAACATAATTGAAATTTTTATTTTGGATACATTTCCTAAATCAGTTTCATTATCTCATTTTATTAGTTCATTGTCTTATATACCATTATTAGTTTTTGTGCCACATATCCACATCATTATCTGTTTATTGTATTTTGACTTTCTTTATAAAAATTATCATAATTTGATATGTTTCTGTTTTATGTTCCATGGGCTTGCTGAAAAGCAGCCTTCTGACTGGTGTAAGTTTTACTGTGATTAAATAAATTCAATCAATCAATCAATCAATGCATACTTTTGTTTGACAGACACGGCAGATCCATGATTTCTTAGCGCATGATAAAGGTAGGAGATCCCTTTTGCAAAATCTTCGAAAATCCATACAACTTGGCAGGAGTTTAGGATATGCCCTTCTGATGCTGTTTATTTAATCTTACGGTCATACAAAAATGAAAATCTGGCTACCATCCTTGAATAAGCAAGTCAGATCAGCTCACCGGCAGAAGTGAAGCCAGCTAGCTAGCTAGCTCAGCCGCGCGCAGCTCGCGGCCACCACACATACCGCATGATAGCAGCGCTGTACTGTATGTAACGTGAATCCTTTCGTTGTGCCCTATTTCGAAAAAAAAATCCGCTAAAATTTTCGGTCCGAAATAAATACAGAGTTATCAAAAATGGTAATTATTCAGTTAATTATCCATGTACAATCCATTTTTCTTTCAGACGTTTTTAATAATCATTTTCTTATAATTGAACACATATTCGCACATCTTAATATTTTAGAGCTGCAAATGGGATCTCCTACCTTTAAAAGCAACCCATAATTATTCCCAATCTGGGAAATGTAGATGTCAGTGTCCCATCGGGCAGATTCTGTGGATAACGTGAATTACTTTGTGACCAACTTCAATTAATTTGTGGTCTTGTGGTCTTGTGGTCTTGTACATGTAAATGTTATCTCCCTTATCTCCTGCCTACGTTTCATGTGGTAAGCTTTCATCTATCACCCATTCTTTTTTCTCGAAATCATGTATAAGGTTTACATTTTCCTAAATTCCACACCATCTTCAACACACACTTAACCACTTCTGTAGTTAGAAGAAATATACAAGCTTACGGCATTTCAAAAAAAAATTATTTCTGAAAAAAAGGGTCTACTCAAGAACACTGAGGCAATTCTGCGAATCGATCAGGCAATTATACTAAAAGAAATATCTACTTACTTGGTTTTGAGTTTGTTTAGACGATTCTGTTGTCATAGACTGCTGTACACTAGAGAATGTGGCATTGTTCTTATTGACTTGTTCCTTTGATGACTTGCTTTTCATCTGTTTTTGAAATAATATAACGGAAGAAACAGCATCAGTACAACAAATTTTAGAGATATTTCATCACCAAAACCATTCTTAGCAAGATAGAAAGAGCATCAAGAGCTACAGAAATGCAATTCATCATAATAGATCTATCAAAGCAACCCCGTGGGAGGCCAGTCAAATATATTGCAGTCCCCGGGGGAGGGGGGGGTCACTTCCATTGAAGAGTGGACAGCATCCGCGAGAATCGTCCTAAAAAAAAAGCACCCTAAACGAGGATTCAAGGACAGGCCGCTAGAACACCCTAAACACGGATTTTGTGCAGATGTCCCAGATTTGCACATGCACCCTAAACGAGGATATTCCCATTTTCAAATCTTGAGAGTGTTAGTGGGGTCCACTGAAAGTTTGGAGCCTTTTTTATCTCGAGATAATTCACTGTCTCATTACGGTTTTACACAGGCGTTATAGGATTTTCCGTTCACGGGTCTTGTTACAGTCGGTCTCGCAGTCGGTGCAAATTACATACCCTTTTCGCGTTTTAGATTATCGTGATTTAGGGGGCTTTTTTTCATTTTTGGGTGTTTTTGACACTCTCTTCGCTTTCACGCCTACCCCGGAAAAAATACCCTTTTTCCGCATTTTTTTTCTTGCGGATGCTGTCCACTCTTCAATGGAAGTGACCCCCCGGGGATTGCAGTATATTCCATATTCAAGTCATTCTCAAAGTCATGCGCAACTTTGCCCACAGCTTCATGAAACACCCCCTGGATGTGTCTTTTCCTGCCACTCTGTCTTGTTGAGCCACCTTATCCATGAGCATAATGTGTAATTATGCACCCCAAATGCAACAGCAGCAGCACCATTTGGGGTATAATCTTGCACCCTACATAAAAAAGGTGCAAGGATGCACCCTTTTGTATATGTTTGCACCCGGAAATACCCATCTGCACCCTTAAAGATGCAATTATGCACCTTAAAGGGTGCAGAACTTTTTGCATCCTAAAGGGTGCAAATTTACACCTTCCTTAAAGGGTATAACTCTGCATCCTAAAGGTGCAAAATGTAGCTCACTGCACCCTTTATGGTGCAAAATGCTTCTTTGGGTGCAACTTTGCACCCATAAAGGAGCTCCTGGGACCCTAAGTATAAAAACTTACCATTAATGGTAACTCTGCCATCAATGGAAACTACCATGGTAACACTGCTCAAAACCCATCAAATTCAAGGTTTCCATGGAAATTACCATTGATGGCAAAGTTACCATGAATTGTAAGTTTTATGCAACGGGGCCCTGGTGTTACATTTGAAGGGTGCAAAACTGAACCTTATTTTTTCCTTAGTGTATATACTGTCATTTTTCTCTTCACCCTGCCTGATATGCAAATTGCAGTCAGACACAGAGCCCCAATTAAAATAGTAGCTCTGATCTGCGCATTAAGTCACAGGTGCAGTAAGATAAACAGTCACTAGCCATCCATGAAGCATGCTTCCTCATAATGTGATTCAAGCTTTATATAAAATGGATGGGGAAGAGAGGGGGTGGTATAACATTTGCCATTGTGAAGCTGCTACAGGCTTCATTTTGTAAAAAGTATCGGGTTCAGGGCTTATATTTAATTTGATACTTAAATCAGAATTTAAGTATTCCACTTAGTTTTCAGCTCAAGTAAACTACTTAGCCAATTTTGGTATTCAATTAAATTTTTGGCAGAGTATCTTACTCTACGGCTAAAACATACAGCCCCTAGCAGACTTAAGCCAATAATTATTTGGCAGGCATGTAGTTTTCATATATATACGCAGTCCTAATGTGTTGCACGCAAGTAAATTTCACAACAATGCAACGCATTCAGTGTACATTAATTTGGATTTACTTCATGATGTCACAGTGGATATTAGTGAGCCTTTTGCCTTGAAAATCATCTTCCTATTGTAAAAATGTAATTTCAATACAAGTTACACCATTTCACTTATTTTTCATCCATGACAAATTGTTGAATTACTGACTTTTTCTGCACTCTGAAATGCATACTGCATCAGGTAAGCAGAGCACTTGGGTTTTAATACATTAGGTTTAGGTTCGTGGTTAGGTACAATGTTTAGGTCCAGAGAATATAAGTTATAAATACACTTATTATAGGAATACGCAGTTTAGCAATCGTCACAGAAGCATGTGTATCCATGGAGCTAAAAAAAAAGTATTTGAATTCAAGGGAAGGGGGTGGGTAAGCAGACTCCAAACCTTCAAAGTCAAATTTCAGCTGGTAAGAAGATATATTTGCCTGGGTACAGTCTGCCAGTACTACATTTTTGCACTTCAACCTTAAAACTTGCTTCAAAACTCAGACAGATGAGTGGGGAAGGAGGAAGGGGCAGAGGGGAAAGGAAAAAGGAGAAAGTGGGAAGGGAGAAGGGAGGAAGGCAAAGGGCAGAGGGCAAAGGGGAAAGGGAGAAGGGCAAAGGGGGGTAACCATACTCCAAATCTCTGTAAAGTCACATTTGAGATACATTTTCTCTGACTTCGCTGAAGTTTGCTCTACTGGTACCAGATATTCCTGCACTTCCTCCCTAAAACCTGTTTGAAGCTCATGTGTGCAGAACATTGATATGGAGGGGGGGGGGGGGGGTACCAGACTCCAAATCTCTGTAAATCACACTTAAACCTGTAAGGAGATACATCTACTTGGCTACGCTCTGCCGGTATCGGCGCTTCCTCCCGAATCCCCTCCATCAGCCGGCAGCCAATCTGGGTAAGCCGCGGGCCAGTCGCAACCTTTCATCCGATGAGTGAAGGGATACTATCCCCTCGCTTGCTTGGAAGAAAAGGCTTTGGGGAGCTGGATAAGGTGTTTGCTTTACTTTGCGTTCTAGGAATTTCTTTTTTCACTAGCTCAGACACTAATTGATGTCTATACTGAGCATGGTAGACTAGCTGCTGTTCTTTGAGGCATTCCTTAGTAATTTTTCTCCTTCACTTATTTTCCATATAGGTTAATTATCTTTTAAAAATTGTACAATGAAAACATTAGCTTCACTATATCTGCATGATTACATTCCACTTAGACAGTGGTGTTCAGCAATAATTGTCCTCTTGAGCAGGGAGGGGGGCAGTCTAATATCCATAAGCTAAAAATGTTCTTCAAGCTTTACATGATGTACACAATCTACACATAGCACCCTTGCAAAATTTAGAAACTGAAAGCTTGGTATATCAGGGAAAGACTGTGGCATCTATTCCTATGAAAGAAATTATGCCAGTATAATAATCATTTCGATCAAAGCAAAGATTTCTGTCATCATGAGGAAGAGGGCAAGCGAATACAAATTGGAAATGCCTGTCCATGTGAACCTAACAAGCAGTAGCTGAATTTATCCTCAAGAGAAGGAAAAAACTCTTTCATCCTGGAGAAGAGGCCAAGCTAGGGGTTACTGCACTATGTCCCTTAATATCTTTCTGCTACAGGTACAAAATCAACTCCCTCGGTCATTAGTTCTTAATTGATTACATAAGTGAAGTACTAGCAGCTCTTGTGTTTCAATAACATTAGACTGCTCTTCAATTAGGGATACATATTTTTAAAAAACTCAGAACTCTGAGGGAAACAAATTTAGGCATACAATATCATTTTTTGAGAGAGGAACTGATGGCTTTTGCCTGGATATCAAGCTTCCAGTTCTAAATTTTGCAAGTAAGTGAGAGGACAAAGACAGATGGGGAAGAGAGAGATGAGAAATACAGAGCTTAAAAGACATGACTGAACTTAAACTATTCTTATCTAGAAGGTGAATTGCCACTTGGTCTAATTCCACTTTGTCTAATGTCCGTTTGGTCTCATCTCACATGGTCTAATCCCATTTCGTCTACAACCAGTTCGTCTAATAACCATTTGGTCTAATTACCACTCAGCCCATTTACCATTTGGTACAATTTCCAGTCAGGCTATGCTTATTCCATCTAATACCCACTTGGTCTAACACCACTTAGTCTATTGATTAGATGAACAGGTAACAGACCAAATAGTCATTTAATAGACAAAATGAGAAAAACTGAGTAGATGAAGTGGCAATTAGACCATTTGATCATTAGACAAAATGACAATTAGCCCAAGCGGGTATTAGACGAAGTGATGATTGGACCAAACGGCAATTAGACCAAATTGATAGTAAGGCAAATGGGTTTAGCCATAGTGGTGCTAGATGATCTAGGAATTAGACCAAGTGGCTATAAACCATCTGGAATATAAAGTACCCTTAAGCTCTACACATACCTCGTCAATTTAGTTTACCATCACAAGATCAACTTGCCAACAACATTCACACTTCTTAACAATAAGAAGCCATAAGGTGGAATTAATAATTATAACTAAAACTAGCAACTTATTACAATCTAGAGGCTTGCAATGTCAGGACGACTAGAAGTTATGTAATATGGCTGAAAAAGTGAAGAGTTGGCATGAGACATACAAAAGTGCAAGCAGCTGGTTAAGGCACTAACAATGGCTAACGCTAAAATTCAAATCAGAGTTTAACCTTCTAGAGATAAGTGGTGAAGTTTTCTTTTTCCCATTATTTTTTATTATTCCTAATGCAGTTTGCTTTAAAACATTGCTTCTA
This sequence comes from Echinometra lucunter, assembly GCA_029962745.1. Lineage (NCBI taxonomy): Eukaryota > Metazoa > Echinodermata > Echinoidea > Camarodonta > Echinometridae > Echinometra > Echinometra lucunter. Next base: position 21,299,096 of record CM057158.1, read on the forward strand.
TTTTGCTCTTCTGAGAAAATACTTAAACAATCATTTTGTTATAGGTATTCTTTTTACATTAAGTGAAATCAAATCACTGTATGTTTCTTATGAAAAATAAATAACTTAAAAAGATAAGCTTATCAAATTGCACTTTCATAATTTTTATTTTCTATTTTTCTGAAGATGAAAGAATTATTTTCAGAATAAAAAGTGGCAGATTTTCCTTACATACATACCCCCCACAGAATGTAGCAACACACAGCTGCTTGCATTTCTGTACTCAATATAGCGGCAACTGATCATAGCTGAATAAACTGCAATTTGATCTTTATCAATAGCAATAGGCAGCGATCCTGGGGATTGGGGGATTGTCCCCCCCCCCCCCCCCCCCGATTTTTAATTTCAATTTCACACTTTCCACTATTTAACAATGACAATAATATATGATATGTACATATACCTATCAAGTAGCCATTTGCAGCATGAAAATTTGTGCAAAGTAGGTCTGTCTATTCTGAATTAGTATTAGTGATATACATATATACATGAGTCTTCAGGGTGCTTTTTCCCCGCGCAAGGCGTTTCCGTTCCCCACCCCCCCCCATTTGTTACATGAAGTCGCCATCACTGTTAATAGCTGTGACTCTATACAGCTTCTCACCTTTCAAGCCAACAAACCACTTTTCAATCCTTCAAGAAAGTGATTATGTCATCTAACTAACCTTGAGCTATGGCTTAGAAGGTTTGAGTCTTGTTAATCACTTACTGTTTACAAACAGGTGGCGGGTGTAGTTAGGTCATCTCCTCTGAACAATTATTGGTCATTTCATATCAGCAGGTGGACAAAGCATTTTGTCCAAACAGAGCTGAGAATATCTTGAATGAATATCATGTTTTACAACATAACTGTTCAACTAATTACCTTAAAGTATCAAAAAATGCAACGATTCAGACATAAAATGAGATATAACTATTATACATTTATGTATTCTAATTCAAAAGACTCGTCAATACTGGACTAAAACTGCTTTCCAGCTGCACAATACTAGAAGTGTACTGTAATAGCAAAAGTTGACATGCATAATGTCAAAAGTTAACTTTTATTTTGTGCATCTTTTACTAAATGAGATTAAAGAACAGAACCATTTCATCTTATAAGTCTGAAAAAAAGTGTAAGTTGTAATTAAATATTTTATTTCAAAATTGGAGAACATTTTTCTCTAATCTGGTTAGCATGATATTATCTCCGCTGTAAATACTTTCCTCATATACATGTACCTAAGCTTGCTTTTCTGTCATGTTTAAATCACTTTAATGTTTCCTTTCTCTTCTTTTTTTCTCAATCTTTTATGAAATCTATTTCAGTATTTCCTGTGCAATACACTGAGGTACACGGACTGATAATACAGAAAGTATGCTTCCTACATTTCTTCCTACATGATAGCTCTATAAATACTACCAATACTCCCCCAGATCAGAGGCAGACCTGTGAAATTCATGGTTTCATCATTCATCCATCTCAGGAGGACCTCATGCAATGACATGTCACCTACATCTGTCACACACCCTTTCCTCCCTACATCTCTGATCACTTAAAACCTCAAAGTTCGTCTCTTCTCATCAGGCTCGTTTTCATTAGCCCAAACTTAAGGCTTGCTCAGATATGACACGACTAATCCCCTCAGTTTTTTGTGTAGTAAGTGAACAGAATATGAGGCAGCCCCCCTCCCCCCAAAAAAATGCCGAGGCAAGAGGCATATTTTTTGCCTGCCAGTGGCAAAAAGGCCTGGACCAATCGAAATTCTTAAAAAGTTAGTGCAAAATATGATGTCATGAGTTAGTTTGTCTGCGCAATTTCTGGCAAAAATCTCTTTTATATTTGAGCGTCAACACGTTAATGCGCATTCATTACCATAAGCCCAAAATCGTATTTGTTTTCAATTTTGAAACATCCAACAGTATAAAGAATCATTCTTACAAGTTTCAAAAATCCTATTTCAATGGGAAAAATCCTATTCAGTGTCATATTCCCCTTAAAAATCCTACTAAATAGGATAAAATCCTACTAATTGGCAGCTCTGGATTTGTTGCGCGGGTTTGTTGCATCATATCTGAACAAGCTGCAATGACTTTCTAGAAACCATGGATGTATGACAGATATACCATGTTTACACAGTGACTCGGCTCAAGCAGGGTCGAACGCTGCAATGAGGGCAACTGTGATCTTGTTTATATGGGAACAAAAAAGCGAGTTCAACATGGCCCGCGGATCACGAACGGAAGTAGAATTGTGATGACTTGCCTAGTTCGCCCAATGACCTAGGTCAGTGGGTTCAACACGGCTTTCTGTTTACACACGAAAAAATAGACGAGTCTGACTTGGCTCGCAGGTTGAAACCTACGATTCTGGTGGATCAAAAAAGCGGTGTTCGACACGGCTCGCGGATCACACTGATCACATTTACACAACATAAAATTGCCGTGTTGAGCACGGCTCGCGTGTTGAACCCCCGAGCCGAGTCACTGTGTAAACACGGTAAATGTGTATTCATGAATAAATAAATGAACTAAAGAGCAATTTTACTAACTTACTCCTTCACCCATACACATGATATTCAGTTTCTGTAATGTGCTGTTGTAAAGACTGCACATTTAAAAATGTAATGGACAAGTCTATTGCATTGGCCATGATTGATTTCTTGAAAATCTTTAAGATTTCCTTCAATTCTAATTCAGGAAAATTACTATGACTACCCCAGGCAAATGTGTTGTGCTAAAGCAATGACTGTTTCATCACAGCACATCAGCCCTTGCACTGGGAATATTAGTTTGAAATTACTTTGAACTATCATAAGCAAAATAGCCCACTATTTTGCCAAGAAGGCGGCTAATTTGCATGTTAAGATGTACTTGGTCTAAAGTAAGCTATGAAGATCAAGCTAATTTCTAGAGCAAGCTTGGATAATCCTCAACTCAGGCTGATGGAAGCAAAAAAGACATATTTTAACCTTTTTTTTCTTGAGAATCACTAATCAGTTCTAAAATCTCAAACTGAAGCTTGTTCAAGCTCGAGCTCGTGGAGATGAACCTAAGGGGGTGTCTCCTGGGGAATTAATGTTCCCCTGCTCTCTAGAGGGATGTAATACTTTACCCCTCCCAATATTTGGCCTCCGATATGGGCAATTCAATTTCCATAAGGTGAATGAATGAGGCTAATGCTATCATAGTTCCTCCATGAACTTGGTGTGAACTATACAGCAATGTGCATGGTGGGGAATAGCCTGTTTAACAACATCTGAACACCTTTCTGGAGAGCTGTGCTTGAAATGAAAGTGAAAAAAAGAAGACTTATAGATCACTGAAATCAGTACATTACTACATCATTAACACTAATAAAGGCTAATTAGATTAGAAACTTTTAATGAGGGCACAGGTAGGTCCATAGTAAGGCTATATGTGCAAAATCATAGCATACAAAACAGGGGGGGTCTATATTTCATTGACACAGACAGAAGGTTGTTGTTTTTTCAGAAATGTCAACAGAATCTCAAATTTCAAATTCTGAGAGTTCTCCTTTTTCACTTAATAATGTTTCCAAGAAATTGTTCATCTAACATGGCAGTAATGTTTTCTGAACATCAACCTTCCCCCACACCCCCGCAACCCCCACCCCCCCCCAACCCTTCCTTCTAGCACGGTTTAAGTCTCTCCACGCTATTTGTGCCTCTCTCCTTTTGTATAGATCTGTTTGCTGTTAGTTGAGTAGAGGTTTGTATATTTGGGAGTTTCTAAAATACCTCCCTACATTGCATGCTGTCTGTCGCAGAAGTGGGGCACAACTTGATGAAACTTAAAGGCATTGGCTAACTTTGTGAGTAGCTGATTTAAAAAAATCTCAAACTAAGATGAAACATGTGTATGAGTACTTGTATTTGCACTCAAAAACCCTGAAACCAACTATAATTTGGAATGAAAAAGTGTAAGTTAGACGCAAACGGCGATTTTATTATCCTTCGTCTCACGAGACAATCACTAAGAGGACCACTTTGCTTGAATTTGAAAATGCCGTTATGTGCCTCCCGCCGCGTGATACACCAATACACACATCACGGTAAGGTGAGTCATACGCGCATGCGCACTCCTTATATCTATTCTGTGCAACCGACCCTCGTATATTTTTCAAACATTGGTTCACATTTTTGATATTTTAAAATACTTCCTGTGGATATTATACTTTGAAATTTTCAGACTGGTATTTTTACACCATAACCCTTAGGTTAATCCCATTTTCAAGTAACAAAACAAGATTTTTTTAAAATCATAACAATGTTAATCAATGTCTTTAACCCCAAACTATTGGACTTCATCAGTCTTCAATATGGATCAAGAATTGAACAGATGTGATGACACCCATCTTATCATCTCATGATGAAGCAAACTTCACTCTTCTCTGGTTGCAAGCCATATGACTCAGCCAGCTTCCATTATAGCATCGTAGTTCTAGAAAGAAGTGTCCAGTATTTTCACTATGGCCATCCGATCAGTAGGCCCATATCCTCTGTCAAAGTCATATCAAGAAGTAAGTTTTGCTTTTCAGCTCCTAATACAAATAATAGTAAGAATGATTGTATGTAGAGCCCATGGAAATATAGTATTAGCCTATTAGGCACTACATATGCTATTATCATCCCTATAATACTTATAAAAGAGCAAAGTTTACAGAGATAAAACTGTGTATCAGAGTATTGTAGCTTTATTGATTGAAATGCATTGTAACTGTAGTTTTTGTAAAGTGGTAGAGTCAGAATTAAATTTCTTAGTACTGTAATTCCATAATCATCAAAGTGATGAGAGGTAAGACAGTGTAGAATTTATCTACATACGTGTAAAGCACATTGAAATAATGTAATGTGCTATATAAATGTAAATTTTTATCAGTTTATTTATCATCACAGGATATTGCTTTGAAAGATAAGAGGCATGCTATTTCCAACCATCACAATTTAAATGCAACTGTATTAAATCATTTGAAAATTGTCTTTTGCTTAAAGGTTTGTTATTCCAGGGTTCTGTTCTGAGCCATCCGAGGCTTTTTCCATTTTTTTCAACATCCCCTCCACCTCTAGTAATGCCCCCCTCCCCATAACTTCTTGCTCCTACTTTTAAGTTTGTGATTTAAAAGGAAAACTGATCTCTGGGAGTCAATTCTTATCTCTTGACCATCACTTGCTATACTGACCATTACACATGACCTCATAAGATGGCCAGGGATTTGTAAAGAGAATTCCTTGAGATGACCATCATAATCACTGACTAATAGACCTTACAGAACCATCTGTTAGTTCAAGTTCATTTCATAAAGAATCTGAAGCTCCTTGCTGGAACTGCATACAGTGTATAAGGAAGGGATCTGATGACAGAAATCTTAATAACGAAGAAATATTCATTCAAAACTTGCACAAAAACTGGTACAAGCAGCAGACCTGGGGTAACTTGGGGGAGGGAGACCCCCTGAGAGTTCCCTGGCCATCTGGAGTGAGGTAGGCATACATTTCCATGACAACTCTTACAAGACCAGTGGCCACCACGTTTTCTCCCTGAGAAGTACTTCTAAATAATAAACAAACCAAAATTGAAGTGCAAACTATAATTTAAAGCGATGAAAGGCAAAAGGAGACATTAGATACGGGTGCAAAATAACACAGCTGTACTTGTTATTTTCTACTCTACTCTGGTAATATCTGTTGATCTGGTTTGTCAATCATTAAAAATGTTAAAGCAATGTTCTTTTTTTAAACAACCAGAGACATGCAAAAAGATTTTTGAAATACATGTACTAGTATCCCGGGGGGGGGGGGGGGCACTCAGTATCTAATGCGTGGTGGGTATGTGCCGCGGAGAAGACCCCCATTTTTACACTCAAATTTCCGTTCCAAAGCATAGCATTTTTATCTTATTGAGAAAAAGAAAAAAGAAAGCCGTTCCAAAGCATAGCATTTTCTTCTTATCAAGAAAAAAGAAGAAACAAATCTGTTCCAAAGCTTCGCATATTTTTCGTTACGCCGTTCCGGCCGCATTGATCCGCTGCAATGAGCTGCATTTTTGGTGAAAAGCGGCCCGCAGAGCGCTAACGCTGTACTCTCCGACCATTGCCTCTGCACTCACACGCAGGCGAACCGTTCCAAAGACCCCCGTTTTCACAAACATTTGTAGTTCCGAAGCCCGTTCCGAAGACCCTCCTTTTCACAATAAGCCCATTCCAAAGCCCCCGTTTTTTGTCTCGCCCGCAGCACATACCTACCACTTTTGGGGTCGAGTGCCCCCCCGGGACTAGTATATTAAACTAAACCTATTCACTGCAAGTTTTCTACACTCTTGTTTACATGAGCAGTGCGTAGCTGATCAGAAGTGTGTGCTGTGCTTACCCGTGACCATTCAGAATTAGTTCCTTTGTCTGAGGTAATCATGGGACAACCTCCAGAGGTTACCTCAGATTCATGCCAGGTAGCCTAGCACAAAATTGTGCCGTGTTTACTTCAGGCTCGCGCTCTGTGCTCTGTGCCGTGTCCATTCAGAGTTTTCTAGCATCTGCAGTAAACACGGCACAACCTCTGCAGGTTATCCCGTGTTTGAGGAGACTGTGAATGGGGTATAAGTCTGAGATTTCTGTGATAAGCTTTTCCGACCAAATCAAATGAATCATAATTTGGTGTTTCTTGGTTGCTATGGATAAATCAATGGTTTCAAACCTCTCTGTAGATGCAAAAAAACTAGAATCGAGTGAAGAAGGATGAAAAATATCAAATTTACCTGATGCACAAAGTAAAGATAGACAGCCAACATCACTGCATGTAAAGGACTCCTGAAATATCTCATCACATGTTATTTCGAACAATACATCTCTAATCAGAAATTCACAATAGAATCAGATGATATTTACAAAGACTAATTTTGGAGTCCATGGCAAATAGATAACACAAGCAATATGTGTTGCTTAGCAACCCATCTTCATTCTGTAAGGAAATATGTATCCAACTATTCATGGAAGCTCCTAAAATAGGAGTCTGACCTAAATCAAATCTGTCAGTGGATGATAGGACATGAATTTATGCTACTTTGAGAATGACTTCATAATAACTTCCACAAATCTAGGGACAGCCATTGCTGTGATGCTATCCCCATACAGGATATTCCATCTTTCAATGCTTATCTTAGGGGTTGTACCCACTCTATATTATTTTTAGTCCATGAACCCGCTTCGAGCTGTGCACATGTCTTCGTGTAGAGTTGTGCCATGACTCAAAGCAATCCTCAAGAATTCTGAAGTGCTTGGCTTGTTGGCAATGAAAACAGAAGGAATGAAGCTCCTTTGAAGTACAGACTACAGGATAATTCAGATATTCAGTAGAAAACGTGGTGAACTGTGCCACTTATGATGAGACACGCATGAACGCATCAACTCCCAATAAAAAAAAGAGTTTTTCCAAAAGTTGCATGAACGCATCAACTCCCAATAAAAAAAAAGAGTTTTTCCAAAAGTTGCGCAGACAAGGAGATGACATAAGAAGTGGATATATTGGTCCACACCTTTTTGCAGTGTTTTTTGTTTTGTTTTGTTTTGTTTTGTCTTGTTTTGTTTTGTTTGGGGATTTTGTAGGGGAGGGGTTGCTGCCTCAGGTCCCATTCATTTGTAAAAAAAAAAAAAAAAAAAAAGAATTATTAGGTTTAATGTGGGAAGTTTCCGCTTCGCATGTGAACAAACTTCTAGAGAAATATAGTTGAATAAATCAAAGCGTAAACTTTTTTTTTGTATGTTTTATCCTGTCAATCATGTAAATATGTTGATTCTGTTGATTTACTTTAATAAAACATCAAAGGGTAAACTGATAATTTGCTCTGGCAACATTTCACCAGGATCTATTTAATTAAAAAAAATAATGTTAGGACTTGGGTTGCAAATGAGTTTTAGGGTTTAATAGGTTAAGTGAGTTAGAGTAGGGGCTGACTTGACAAAGGACTTACTGTCATTGTAAAAGTTAAGAATTTTGGTTTCTGTATGAAAGCAACCAGGCGCGGTTCTGGAGCAAAAACTGGGGGGGGGCTACTGGTGGCTTGGAGGATTGTAATGTATATTAGAATATATATGAAATTAAAATTGCACCTATATCATCAGAAAAAAAATTTTCGGGGGGGGGGTCAGCTTGAGCCCTCCAAGCCCCCCCCCCCCCTCTAGAACAGCACATGAAAGCAACCACCATCATACACTCTGAAACTCTATGTTTATCTAAACAATTTTTATCTCTTCATCATCTGACATACCTTTCTTTTCAGCTTTAACAACTTTTCAACTTAAATTTTTTTTCAGTATCAGTTTCATGCTATTTAGAGGTTTAAACCAAAATATTTGTCAAGCTTCTTCCCACATCACTCATCATAATTTGGTTGCCCAATAATTGGCCAATGGTAGAAACTTTTGGAGAGTTTTTCTTGGTTGTAATGGTCCTATTTCATCAGTCAATCACGGCAGTGCAGCGTGACCATCTCGGCATCAAATTCACTGGAACGTAAACAAGTTAAGAGTCTTCAAGTCTATCCATTCACCGCTCCAGGGGAGCACTGCTATGGATGATGAAATGGACACAAGTTCCAGGCATATCTTTAGCATGCCCCGGTGGAACAATTGTCCAGTGTGTGACCACTATGTAGCACCTAAAGATCCCTATCTCCTGCAAATATTCAAGGAATAATCTGAGTAATAATCTGAGAATAAGTTTTTGATATCACCACCACTCATATACTTTTAAATAATAAAATCCTCTTTAAAAAAAAGACAAAACCACTCACAGCCATTCTTACACTAACTGACAACCTCACTTTAATTCGGGACCAAGCACTACACCTAACCCTAACCCTAAACTTAGTCTGAATAGCAACTGTCACTGCATGAAATTTCAGATCACAATTATATGAATCCCTTCAATAAAGTTGACATCAAGGAACCATCATTCTCAAATTCATCAACATTTTCACTAATTCCATTTTGCTGTAACATCCCCCCCCCCCCCCTATACCCATGAAAAAACGAAATCAGGGGCATGAGTGATGTTCACAAACCCCAAATATTTTACTCCAGATCCCATTTAAACATAAATGTGCAGCCCCCTTGTACTAGTAATGTTTTGACAGGCTTTTTGAAGACAACAATCTGCAAATTCAAAGGCATTTGATCTAAAACCATGCACTGCAGCTTTGAGTGAAACCCGGAAGAGGGATTGACACTCCAGGGTCCATCTATCCTCTGCATCCTCAGTGGTGATCAGTGATTACCCGCACTGACCCTTGTTCTTGATCTAGTGGTCAAGACCTCCGGCCAGTCCCAAGAGGATACTATAGACTTTCAACTTCACAGCTCAGCTCTGGCCGACAGCAAGTTATTAGGGCGATGGAAATATCAAAAGAGTCTGAAAATGAGGCATGGTAGGGTCTTAGACTAAGAGAAGGGAAGGGGAAAAATGCGTTATGCAGGGGCGGATCTAAGGGGAGGCCGAATCAGCCATGCCCTCCCCCCCCCCCCCCCCCCCCCCCTTGACAACCAGGGGGGCTGAATCAGCCACAGCCCCCTCCCTTTTGAAACCTTTTTATTTGCTATCAGCAAGAATTTGGGGTAAAATACACCTGGAAATGCCAAGGACCTTTTTTTTTGAAAGCCCCCCCCCCTCCTCCTCCCTTTGAAAAAGGCTGGATCCAGTCCTGTTATGTCTGGATGTTGAGCAAATTAAACTGATATGATTCTACATGTATGAATTCCCAATCAAAATTCTTGTCTCAAGATGATTTTTCTTTTGCCTATTCTATAGCTGTAATACAGTATAGCATAGTTTTGCTTCACTCTATCAACAGCTTAAATCACATTAACCCCCATCCCTTTCTCTTGAAAGTTAGGCTATGAAACATTGAATACAACTGGGTTTAAACCTGCCACTTCCCACTCCCCAACCCCCACCCCCTCCTGTTAACCAATTTTTTTTTTGATAAGCCACACGTATATTTTGACAATACCCACTTATTCTCATATTCTACAAAGTGAAAGTTTTAAAAACAACCCCCCTCCCCTTCAAATCAGATACAAATCTGCCTGGATTAGGTGAGAGGAATGCATAATCATATTATTTTGAAAAGAGGTAATGTCAAAAGGTTTGGCGATTCAAAAGAGACTCCTTCCAAAACAAGAATCTTTTTGTGCCCACCCATATCTTTTTGTTCCCTTACCAAGGTGCACAGTCATTCAAGGAAGTTCAATTGGGTCCTGGTGTTATGTATCTAAATAGATATGTTTTGCCAAGTAGATCTTTTACCTAAATGTGTTTGGGTGACCCCTTGGTGCCAATGTTGGCTGCAGGATGTTTTGGTGTACTCCGGCCCTTCCCCTGGTATCATTGAATTGGGGTAATACCTCTACCTGAAGAGCACAGAGGAGAGAATGGAATGGAAGGAGTGTACTGCTATGGAGGAGGCTTTCGGGGCTACTCACTTTTGGATTACTCACCTTATGTAGGCCTACAGTTAAGGTAACAGAAAGAAAATTGGCATGAAACTCTCACACTTAAGGAGAGAAAAAAAATGAGAATGCTTTTTATTGTCAACTAATATCAAGTGTTCTGAGCACTGAAAAAAATATAGTAAGATGAATTCTGGCAGAATTGGAATAAGTGTCTTGTATATGACCTTGACTATAAGATGTATCAGCTTTTATATCTCAAGGTAATATTCTACTGGCTTCATTTCTTGAGGATTAGGAAAGAAATCTATCACATTGATGGAGGTCAGTGAATGAAGCACTTGATATCGACGTGCTGTCAAATTTCTGAATTGTTATTCTCCATTATATACAAGATGAAATGAAAGTGAATAATATTCCCTTCTCCGTCTGTCTCTCTTTCTGTCTCTCTTTCTGTCTCTCTTTCTGTCTCTCTCTCTCTTTCTCATTCTGTTACATACAAAATGAAGTGAAATTTGATAATATTCACCTCTCTCTATCTCTCTCTTATCTTCTCTTCTCTCTCTTCTCTCTCTCTCTCTCTCTCTCTCATTACCTCTTCTGTCTCCCCCAGCTCCCCCTCCCCTCCCAGCTTTACTTCATAACTCTCAACCCCTAATCTTTATCTCTTTCTCTCTCTCTCTATCTCCTTCTCTTGCTCTTTCTTTTAAAATCATACACATATTTTAATAAAGGCATTTAAGGAGCAATCATTTTTCACATGTCATCACCACTGTCATGATATTCTTCCACTGCATGAAAAATCACACAAAATATATTTCACATTTACAGAACTTTGTGCTGTTGCATAAAAACTTGCTATTATAGTAACTTTGCCATCAATGGTAACTACCATGGTAACGTTGCTCAACAGCCAATCAAAATCCAGTATTCTATGAAAGTTACCACTGAAGGCAAAAATACTATAATAGCAAGTTTTATGCAATGGCACCCTTGACTCTCTTTTCACTTATTAGTATTACTATTGTGGTAATTGGAATTGCATGGTGAAGAGAACTCTCAAATGGATCAAGGTGGATTTGAAACCAATTGGCATATCTCACATGAATAAATATTGCTCCCTTAATTGTGTAATTTTTCAAAATTAGTGTTCCCCTCTTGAAAAATCTCCTGGCTCTGCCCATGATAGAACTTGACGCATTCTGTCAAGTTTCATTACTCCTGTCCAGTCATGTAATAGTCAACCTTGCAGATATTAAGTAAAAGGTGATGAGTCTAATAAGCCCTATACAGACATTCTAGATTAAATGTGGTCTTGTTTCAAATGTCACCTGACACCAGAAATGCCTAGGTGGTAGATAGATAGAGCCCAGAACTTTTCTCTTTGCCACTTTAAAGAAACATCTACCATTTAACAATCTGGGATCTAATGTTAATTGATAAATATATATATATATATATTTGACCATGATCGTGACAAATGCGGTGATGCATAATATACAGCGTGCAAGTAGGAATTCAAGTGCGGCTTTAAGTCCAACTTAACTCTTTGTGAAACACCCCCCACCCCCAGAACTAGCAGCCGACCTGCAGCAATTATCCTTCGCCAAACAGAGCACAGTAGAGGCGTCTGTGGTGTTCATTACGATTCATTACCTTTTGTCGTGTTCGCCTAATGGACTAATGGCCCGTAATCACCTGAGCTGATAAGGGGAAGGTAAAATGCACAACAAGGTCACAACATTTTCAAATGACGAACATGGCCTCCATCATGTCATTGTGTCAATGGTCTCTTGAAAGGCATAAGGATGTTACGGCTAACTCTTGCATATTACATATCATGGCTCTTTATCCCTAAAAATATAACTTTTGGAGGTTTAAGAAAATACATTTAGTCCACTGAATTATGTAGAGCTATGAATCAATCTGATTTCTTTAAAACTGCCACATTTTGGTCAATAAATGAAGAAATAAGAGATCATGTCAAAGTGCAATTAATGTTTCAGTTTCATTTCAAGACCGGATTCACCCCACATATTCATTTATTTTACAGGATTAGAGTAAATTCCTCATAGATTTATTTAAGTCTGGCATTAGGTGCTACATAAATCAGTTGACCAGGTTAAATCAACGTTAAATCAGATTTAACTTTAAATGCCACATTTTCAGTTATACCCTTCTTGCTCTGCATAAGCTCATCAAATGTTCTAGCAGCATCAAATCGTTGTTTCTGCATAATGAGATAGGAGGTCATGACTAATGGTGTTCTGACAGTTACCAATCAACAATTTTAAAGAATGCAGAGCTACAAATCAATCTGATTTCTTTGAAATTACTACATTTTGGTCATTACATGGAGAAATAAGAGAATCATGCCAAAGTGAAATCAATGTTGCAGTTTCACTTCATGACTGGATTCATTTCATATATTCATTATTTTACAGAATTAGAGTAAATTCCTTGTAGATTTCTTGAAGTCTGACATAAGGTGCTAAATAAATTAGTTGACCAAGTTAAACCTAAATTAAACCAGATTATGCTTCAAATATACCACTTATTGAGTTATACTGTTCTTACTCTGCATAAGCTCATCAAATGTTCTAGCAGCATCAAATCACTGTTTCTGGATAGTGAGATAGTGAGATAGGAGGTCACATCTAATGGTGTTTTGACAGTTACTGATCAACAATTTTAAAGAATGCAGAGCTACGAATCAATCTTATTGTTTTTTAATTACATTTTGGTCATTAAATGAAGAAATAAGAGATCCTGCCAAAGTGAAATCAATGTTGCAGTATTATTTCCTGACTGGATTCACTTTATAAATTATTTACAGAATTACAGTAAATTCCTTACAAATTTATTGAAGTGAGACATTACATGAGTTAGTCAACTGAGCTAAACCAAAGTTACTTCATGACTCACATTTTTAGTTATACCCTTCTTGCTCTGCATAAGCTCATCAAATGTTCTAGCAGCATCAAATCACTGTTTCTGGATAGTGAGATAGGAGATCACGACTAATGGTGTTCTGACAGTTACCAATCAACAATTTTTAAAAATGCAGAGCTACGAATCAATCTAATTTCTTTAAAATTACTACATTTTGGTCAATACATGAAGAAATAAGAGAATCATGCAAAAGTGAAATCAATGTTGCAGTTTCACTTCATGACTGGATTCATTTCATATATTCATTATTTTACAGAATTAGAGTAAATTCCTTGTAGATTTCTTGAAGTCTGACAAAAGGTGCTAAATGAATTAGTTTACAAAGTCACGACTAATGGTGTTCTGACAGACACCAATCAACAGCCGTAATGTCCTAATTGTTCATGAAACATATTTTGGTGATGTGCGAATGGCATTCAGAGATAGCAGGTCTTTTATGTTGTCATGATTTCCTTGTATACAGGGAAAGGCCATGGTATGAGATAGCCAATGCTCATATTTTTTCAAATATAATATGGCAGTATGAATTGGGGAACATAATATTTCAGGGGGGGGGGGGGCTTTGATCTCAATTAAACAATAAGATGTTAGGCCTTTCCTGCTGTGTGCATAAAAAGAACAAGATTCTAGCTGTATCACTATACTGTCCACTGAGATGGAAAGTCATTTATCATAGAACCAATCACAGGCATATTGCCCTAATTGAACATTAGAGTGATTAAACAATGGTAAAAAAAAAAATTGACATATGATCGAGAAAAGAATTCTAAGAAGAATAACATTACAAATTTGATGATTTTCAATCAAAATCAATGCATTTTGGCTAATTTTCTCATAAAAAGTCAAGAGTTGACCAAAAATTTTGAGTATGAGGTATGTGTAAAAGTGGGCACCCAGCTTTGCACATTGCAGTTGTGCTGCGCGCTAGACTGTACAATATGTATTATACCTTGCGCGCATTTTGCTAGAATTGCGCGACAAGGTACCCACTTTGACGTCATTTCGACGTCAAAGTAGGTACCCAGTTGAAACTGGGTAACAGCTGAGGGGCCAAAAATATCCTGAAATCTGACCACATTTGGGGGTTTCCTTGGCAACATGACTTTTTAAAAAAACTTTAGGCAGATGATTTTCTGCTAATAAAATCATGCTCTTTTAAATGAGCTAACATTGTTTCAGCATTGGGTATCCCCTTTAATGTAGTCATGATTTCTTTGTATACAGGGAAAGGCCATGGTATGAGACAGCCAATGCTCATATCTTTTTTTTCAAATATAGTATGGTAGCATGAATTAGGGAACATAACATTGGGGGGGGGGGCTTTGATCTCAATTAAACAATAGGATGTCAGGCCTTTCCTGGTCCGTGCATAAAAAGAACAAGATTCTAGCTGTATCACTGTACCATCCACTGAGATGGAAAGTCATTTATCATGGAACCAATCACAGGCATATTGCCCTAATTGAACATTAAAGTGATTACACAATGGTAAAAAAAAAATTGATATATGATCGTGAATAGAATTCTAAGAAGAATAACATTAAAACTTTGATGATTTTCCATCGAAATCAATGCATTTTGGTAAATTTTCTCATAAAGAGTCAAGAGATGACCAAAAAATTGAGTATGAGGTATGACGTAAAAGTGGGTACCCGGCATCGCGCATTGCAGTTGTGCTGCGCGCTAGACTGTACAATTTGTAATAACTTGCGCGCATTTTGCTAGAATTGCGCAGCAAGGTACCCACTTTGATGTCATCTTGACGTCAAAGTGGGTACCCAGTTAAAACTGGGTCACAGCTGAGGGGTCAAAATTATCCTGATATCTTACCACATTTGGGGGTTTCCTTGGCAACACGAGTTTTTAAAAAACTTTAGGCAGATGATTTTCCGCTAATAAAATCATGCTCTTTTAAATGAATTAACATTGTTTCAGCATTGGGTACCCACTTTAAACATTTTCTGTGGCATGTGAACTGGCCCCGTTTCATAAAACTTGCTATCAGTAACAACTGCCACGTTTCTATGACAAATTTGCTCTCAGCCATTCAAATGCAAGGATTTCAGCAGCTTATGACAGCTATTACAACTTGCTATTGATAACAAGTTTTATGAAACAGGGTCCGGGTCTGAATGTGGCCGTGATAAGCTATGCAAGCATGAAGGTGAAATGATATGAAATTATATGAAATGAAATTTTCTTACATGGCTCAGATGGATCTTTGACATATCTTGCTAGTGCATCCATGGATAGGTTTTACCACAGACATATAAAAAATTTACTTGATGAAAAGCAGCACACGCAGATATCATTACACAAATGGCATTAGGCCCCACCTCTTTTGGATCATTTGAAGGCCAACCTAAGCACCCGTTATCGCTGCATTATTCATATTTATTGCTCGTATCACTTTTATTATGATTATGCACAATGTTTTAAAACATGCACAAATGCACACTACTCCTTGGAATCATCTTACAAAATGAATTATTCATTTTTGCTCATGAATACTGATGGATGCTTAGGTCGCCCTTCTAATGGATCTGGACAAATTGGCGGAGCTTTAGAGGCCTGGGTTTTACTGACCAACAAGGAAAGAGACATCAGACAACCCACTGGGCAGATCAAAGGTGATGTTATGTACAATGGTATCATCCCATATTCATGGCTCACATGTAGTAGTATAGTGTTGCTAGAACTTAATGTTAGATTTTCAGATTTGGGTTTAAGTTCAGTGTGTCAACAAAATGCTCATAAAACTGTACGAGCTCTGGTGTTGAAGCATAAACTTAACCTTCATAAATCCAATACATTTTCAAAATATTGTTCCTAACTTTTCACTGTATTCACGGTTCTGCTCCCCAATACCTTATCTCACTAATTCAAAATTACACTCCTGCAAGATCCTTAAGCTCATCAACTTCCAGTTCTCTTGTGATCCCTAAAGTTTCAAAAACCTTGGGGGAAAGATCATTTGCCCACTCGTGTCCTAGGTTATGGATGGCCTTCCTGAAGACATCAAAAGGTGTTTAACCTCTGAAACTTTTAAGAAGCATCTTAAGACATTTCCGTTCAATTCCTTATTTCTTAAAAAAGTGCCTTGAGCACTCCACAGAGTGGATCTGGCCCTATAAACACATTTATTATTATCATTATTATTTAATATCTACAGTAGATGTAATATCATTGATAAATAATTTGCGTGTTTCTCTCTCTGCACCCACGTGCGATGTCACAACATCATCCCAGGAGCTAGCATTGTACATTACAGCCAAAAAATAAAAAATTATCTTGGTTGTCAAGAAGGAGGATTGGGGTAACCTCTTCTGGGGAGCATTTCATGAAGTGTCTGGTCAGTGATTTTCAGTGACAACTGTTATAAGCTACTGAAATCCTTGCATCTTATTGGCTGAGAGCAAATTTGTCAGTAAAATCACCATCAAGACACTTCATGAATTGCTCCCCTGAAGTTACTTGGTAAGGTAGAGTTAGGACCTTGAACTGAAGCTTAACAGCTGTATTAAAATATTCCGCATCAAGAAAATGAATAGAGTATTAGTGCTCTTCATCCCCTCTTTCCTTTCAAAAAGTTAAATTTTTGCTCACTCATTTCTCAAAGTGTTAAAACACTTCTTTTAATATGAGCAATTGTACATTTGTACGGATTCATCCATGGATTCTATACCTATTAACGTACATTATTCCATCTGTATTACACTTGCAAATGGATATCTGTTGCACGCTCCGTAATGATTACTGCATCAGCTTTTCTAAGAAACTGGAAGACCTGTGGCACTGCCAATAGGACAAATTGCACTCTGCGTAGGATCCTGGATGAAAAGTCCTTGCGATGGATCCAGGAATGATTAATTTTCAATAATTTACCGCACTGCAGGATGCTGGAGATGTAAGAAGCTTGTGCAACAGCGTGAAGCTTGTTGCTTTTAATTTGTTAAAGCTGCACCTGTGTGATTAGAAAATTAATGCCAGCTGAGGAAAGTAATTTGAAGCATGCTGCACTCTATCATTCATGCTAACAATCAATTTCCTTTATATTTGTTCACGAAAATAATGGGCAATTAATGGGAATAAGTCAAAAGAACAGTTAAAGGGAAAGTCCACCTTGGAAGTTTCACTGTTTCAATAAAAGGAGATAAATTTGAACAGCATTTTAAAACAGAAATGAGCAAAATCGGTTAAAGAATAAGAAAATTATACTCATTTACATTTTCTAGTAAATTACTCTTGGCTCTGCATGTGGGCAACACTGATGACATCATATGCGAGCAGGTCTCCATTCACTTTGTACATGAAATTTCACATTTTCTCAACTTTCTTGGAAGTTACACATTTTCTTACCCCATAGTCAAAGTATGTTATGTAAAAAGCAATTCTTCTGAACATACATTGACTATGGGGGGTTAGAAAATGTGTAACTTCCATGAAAATTGAGAAAATGTGAAATTTCATGTACAAAGTGAATGGAGACCTGCTTGCACATGATGTCATCAGTGTTGTCAATTTGCAGAGCTGGGAGTAGTTTACTAGAAAATGTAAATGAGTGTAATTTTCTTATTCTTTGACCGATTTTGCTCATTTCTTTTTTTAAATGCTGTTCAAATTTATCTCCTTTTATTGAAACAGTGAAACTTCTAGGGTGGACTTACCCTTTAAAACTACATTCAAATTGTAAGACAAAGCATGCTTCAAAAGACAGTCACTAAAGATAGATGATTTGGTTATAATTTTTTATTCCAGTTGTATCACACAAAAATACATCAAAATTACCCGGTGAATTGCATTTGTTCATGATTCTCGTGGGGCATTCCCTCAAAAGTCGAGCAAAGTCTTCCTACATAAAAAAAACTGACTGAAAAAGAGGAAGGTATGCTTTCTTTACTAAAATTATTGATTTTATGAAAGAAATATGAAATCCAGTCTAAAAGCAGATCATTGAGGGAATAAGACTCCTTAAAATTGAAAATAAATACAGACCGATTTCACTGCCCACTTCAGGAGCACCTCGGTACAGTCAATATTAATCTAATAGACCTCAGAACACTTCGAGATGATTGAATAAAAACAATCGCATCAGATGACTTAACTTATGAAAACAAACACTTAACACAAGCATTGATATAACTGGATGATATTATACGAGGATTTGTCCCTGGGGGCTGCCTCAGCATGACAGCCTTTTGGCCCTGGGAGGTTTCAAGAAAAAACATTATCTCAGAAATTTTTTGCTTCTGCAGCATACCATGTGGTGGGGGCTCCACGGGGGCTCCGTGGCCTGGCTAACCTCTATGACAGAGTGAATTGAGTTGAAGAATGAAAAGAGTACCATATGTGCCGATATACCCAATTTGTATTCATCTTTGAAAAAATGAATGACAGGCTGATTTGAGGGTACCTAGCAGGGAGTTCCCGCCTCTTTCCTGGTCTTTTTTTTTTAATTCTCAATTTTCCACATTATTCCAACCTCTTCATTCATAATCTTTTCTTTGCTGCATTCCATCCCCCCCCCCCTAGTAGAGTTTTAATCTTTAATAAGGGATCTAACATGAGCATTCAGGTTGTAAGCCTTTTATTCAACACTGAAAGATCTACATTATACTTAGATAATTTTCATTGCCCCAAAATGTCAAAGTGAGAAGAAAAAAAAAATCTTTAAAAACCTCTGAGTTTGGAATATCAAATATTCCGACTGAGACTTTTGCACTTACTGTCATCATATCTGAAGTTCTAATCATACCTGCTGAATTTCTAGATCCACTTCCCCCATACATTTCAGATGTCAATTAGGGCTGTCAGATCCACCAAAAGCTTCAAATTAGGTGGCATGACAATGGTTACTGGTAAACTTTTAAACTCTTCAACTTGGTATCTTGAGATAAGAAAAGCATGATAAATGCAGACAAAGTTGTGTCACTCACAGCCAAATTGCATATCTCTTGAAGTTGTTTCTAGGTTGACCAAAATCTATCCTATACCACATAAATATACTGAATATTTAGAAACATTTCTCCCACATATTTCAGAAGTCAATCACTACAAGCTATAAGCATCTATGTGAATATTCAAATTGAATGGCAGGATTCATGCACTCTGCATCTTGAAATAATTGGGTATAAGGAAGGCATCACACCTGCAAACTACTTGGGGTGTACTTCCTGTCTTGTTATATATCTTTTGAACACATTTCTAGCTTGACCAAAATCTAACCCCATTACAAACCCACTGAATTTCTAAATACATTTCCCCCAGACATTTCAGAAGTCAATCACTGTTGCCAATATCTACAAGATGCTTCAAATTGGGTGGCATGACAATGGTTCAACTCTTAAACTTCTGCACCCTCCGCCTTGAGGAAGCCCTCTTCAGTGTAACCTCTAGGAGGACTCTCAGCGGGTTGGCAGAGACCAGGCATCGCCCCCATCTTGACCCGAAGAGCCCCCCTCAAGAACCTCACCTTCCCATCGCCGTCTTTTGTCTGTCCTGTTTCTGTTTTCCACTCCCTGCATCTCCCTTGAGTCTCCTCTGAACTGTCAATCTCTCTTTACTCGTACTCCTCACTCCATTCTTTCATCTCTTTCTCCATTATTCCTTTAATTCATGACATATCTTTTTTTTTCTTCAAATCTAGCTTCTGCAATTCCTGCTCTGAAATTTGACTTTCTCTCTCTCTCTCTCTTAATCTCTCTTTCTGGCCCCATTCACCTTCTCCCATCAATCTGTCTTGCTCATCTCGTGACATAAAAATTCATCCTTCCCTTTCCTTATTTCTTTCCCACCCCACCCCTTTCTTTCATTGTTTACTTTTTCCCCTCTACCTTGGCTTCCCTCCTGTCTCCTTCTGTCTTTCTCTTGCCCCTTAACCCCCCCCCCCTCCATGTTCTTTAATTCCCATCAAAGTTTTGCAATTTTACAGTTTTAAAGCTCTCCCTCTTCTTGCATACATTTCTTTAAATGCATTTCCCCTCTTCTGAACCTCTGCAATCCAAAGCACCCTATCTATTCCTCCTTATTTCCCCCAATCTTTCTCTACATTTCCATCCAATCCCATCTAAATACCTCTCTACCATTCTCGCTTTTACCTCTTTCTCATCATGACCCCTAACATCACCAACACTGACCCTGTCTTAACAGCATCCCCATAGCGGGGTTCCAATCTACCACTAAGTGCCCCATCTTGACTGATCACATATTTTATTAAGAGAATTCAGCAAGGACTAACTCTCCAAGATCATTCCCTCTGCCCGAGAAAGAGCAAGAAAGCTCAGTTCAATTATCACCTGAAGAAACGGGAAAAATCACAAACAGCGTGACTTTCATCTAAAATTCCGATGATATTGATATTTCTCTGCTCCACATGAGGTGAGATCACATTAACCAGGGGTTCATAGATTTAATCAAGGTCCTGAATTTCTTGCAATGTGATCTTGAGAGCCACATATCCTACAGTCATGTACGGTCACGTATGGTATCTTCCAAGAGTCAAATATATCCAATTTCTGCGATTTTGTGATAAAAAAGCAATCCATCAAGACCACTATCATTTCCCTCTATCCACTATCCTTCGCTTTGCACCCAAAATAAAAGAGAAATAAACTTTACCCTTTCGATACTGGAATGAGGGCCCCCGTTTCATAAACTTGTTATCAGTAACAACTGCTACAGTTCTATGACAAAATTTGCTCTCAGCCAATCCGATGCAAGGATTTCAGTAGCCTATAACATTTATTGATGACAAGTTTTATGAAACGGGGCCCAGGTGTTCCCTGTACAAAACCTATGGAACAATAAAATTCTGTGGTTTCAACACTAAACTTGTCAAAGACTGAGTAATTTGTTGTTTGTTATTGTAAGGTTGTAAAATATACAGTTAAAATAATGTTAAAACAGCAAACAGTCATTCAGCAAACTCTAGCAGTCAAACTGTTGTTTAAGAGACTTTGCTTGTAAGAGAGACAGATTAAAGACAGATAGATGCAGACAGAGACTAGTACAACTACCAGACTCCTTCATCATTATTTTCGATGCTGAGTTCCTGTTAAGTTCTGATGCCGAGACTGCTCCAGTTTGCTGAATGACTGTTTATTGTTTGAACATTACATTAACTGTTTATTTTACAACCCTACATCATTCAAAACAATTGAATGTTGGAACAAAGGCAGGGGCGCGAAAGAAATAGTTTGAAGGCCATAATACAACACTCAAGAGGGGCTAAGAAGAGAGAGAATCAAGGAGTGAATCCGTCTTCTTTGTAGCAGAAAATTCTGTGTCAGTTCACTCACAAGATAGAAACATGCAATACAAGAATATGATAGGTAGTAATATATTCAAGTGAATTAATCATAGCAACCATACACATGACAGTTTTGATTTGTTGGATTACAGTAAAAAAAAAAAAATAAAAAAATAAAAAATGCTTCTCTTATTCTACCTAATCACATTTGCAGAAATATCTTAGAGTAGATAGATATGTCATAAACTCAGGCAAGTAAGTAACTCAGTAAGTTGCAGGGCCAAATGCATATTAATGTCGAAATTCTGAGAGAGAGAAAGAAATAAAACAAGGGGATATGAATTAAATATATGAATAAATCAAGAATACTTAATCATTAAGAATCAAGTAGCAAATGGATGACTTCTAAAATCTCCAAATAATCCACATTTTCTGGAAGGAAAGATAATTGAATGTCAGCAAAATCTCAGATTCAAAACCATGATTTGAAGAAATAACAGCCTGGCACCACAAGGTGATGCAACATTTTTGCTTGGCAGCCTTAGGCAACATACATGCTTTTACATACACAAGTATGAGGTTTTAGTTTTGCATACACGTATATGGGTTATTTCTACAATAGTCAAAGTGAAACACTGGGCAAGATGGCCCAGAAAAGAATCGAGCACCACTGAAATGACATGGCGACAGAACTAGTCCACAGGCCTGTCCTCACTAGCTTTGGTTTCCAAAATAACAAAACAATTCTGATTCAACCAATCAAAAGTAGCTTGAGCTTATTGTCAGTGAGGATATTATTTCACTCTTGTGCTTGGCTTAACAAGCTCGATCTACATTACAATTCCAAAACACCTAGAGCTTGATTTCGTATTCACAAAAAATCTGCTTAATTAGCATGTTTGCTATTAGCTATTTTCGCATATTGCTATTGGCTAATTTTGCATATTTGCTATTATATTTTGGATCAGAAATTTATCCTTTCATGATTGGCTTAAAGACCTTCACGTGATCATTGGTATTTTCAGCTATTCCAGAATGTTGGCATGAAGGTTTACTATTTGGGAAATGACGTCACTCCTATGACGACATTTTCCAAATAGTATATACTATTTGTGAAATGTCGTCACAGTACGCAAAATCTATGCGCGAAATGAAAATTCAGTGGGGCATACGAGAGCTCGAGTGCGCACCATGGGGAACTCTCGCGGTGTCACGGCTACTGCGTTTCTCAATTTCCGATCACTTTGCAATTTATCCGTACAACGTTTAGTGCCATAAAGCATTCAATAAGATATAAACATGAAATAAAGAATATTGATTTGGTGTCATTTGACTGATTTATTTTAATAAACAAGGTAAAAAACCCACTTCACCTACTTGGCTGATTTACAACGGGGCAGTGTATCAATCAAGAAAAATATAAAATAAGAAAGTAAAATTCATGTACAAATACATATAAATCTTGATCCAAAATATAAAACAAATATACTCTGCCATAATTTCGAGTTTCTGTTAAAACTATGGGCCTCGGTGACTCGAATAGTACCATTCACTTCGGGGCTGCGCCCCTCAGTGAATAGTACTATTTCGGAGTCACCTCTTGCCCATAGTTTCAACCAGAAACTCTCAAGGCAAAGTATATTTGTATATTAGCCATTTTTGCATATTTGCTATTAGTTATTTTTGCATATTTGCTATTAGCTATTTTTGCATATTTGCTTTTAGCTATTCTTGCATATTTGCTATTAGCTTTTTTTGCATATTTGCTATTAGCTTTTTTTGCATATTTGCTATCAGCTTTTTTTGCATATTTACTATTAGCCGTTTTTGTATATTTGCTATTAGCCGTTTTTGCATATTTGCTATCAGCTATTTTTGCATATTTGCTATTAGCTATTTTTGCATATTTGCTATTAGCTATTTTTGCATACTAGTATCAGTGAGAGACACATGCAGGACTATAGTTACTGTGAAGCTCAGTCCTCGACTCTTACTGCATGTACTAGTGGAGACAAGGAAATTAAAACTCCAAATTTCTTCTAGAGAAGTGCTGCATCACTAGTATCTCAAGCTTTCACTTCTCCTGGCTAATGGGAATGCACCTTTGTAAGGATGGATAAAATATCCCTCTCTAGTGTTTGCTGCATCAATATCTTATCCCTCAGGCCATTTAGGGTTACAAAATAATGTCTTCCCTTATGACATAATTCACTTTCTTTCAATAGCAGACACTGGCTTACAGTTTCCTAACAACTAGATAAAAATCAATACATGTCCACTCAAGATAAGAGGAGGATACTTCGAACAAAACTATGGAAAGGAGGCAAATTTCAAATATTCTAGTTTTTATTTTGCAAGCCTTTATATCCGTTGTCTTTTTTTTTTCCATTTCAAATTTTGAACTCATACTGATAGTTACTGCAATGTAGTAATGCGCTCTAAAAACAATCTAGTCAGATTTTACTAGATTACAGGGTTCAGCAGGGCACTTGCACTATTTCTAGTCAAAACTACCAGAATTCTAGTCAGTTTAATGTAGAGCCAATGGTATTCTAGTCAAAACTGACTCAGATTGTAGTGAAAATGACTAGGTTTCTGGTCATTTTGACTAGAAATAGTGCAAGTGCCCAGCTGATCTGGTAGTCTAGTCAAATCTGACTAGATTTATTTTAGAGTGTAAGCAGTAAGTTCCCTATCTGTGCTAATGTTCCTACAGGTACATACATTTCTTATCTCTCTGCAGTGTTTCTTTCCATAGCAAAGGGTTATCTCTTTTGAAATAAACAAGACATATTTGTTATCTTATAAACCTTGCATTTATCTTTCCTTCCACCATTAGAATCACTGTCACTTTCACCACAGACAGGGTTTAACTGTCACTTTTGCATCATCCAGGCTGAACAAGAACAATGCATTATACCCAGAATGGCAGTGTCAGATTATAGCACTGCATCGGTGTTGACAGCACATTACTGGATCAAAGTATCGGCAATTATCTGTGATTACAGATAATGATAGGGTTACGGACAGTCAATAGGTTCCAAAAGCTTTCTAGGTAACAGGTCTTTAACAGTCACTGACTTTTATATAAAAAGCTCGTCGGACTGTGGCAGATTTGATGGTGTGATTTTCGGTGTGATTCATACCCTCAGGTATACAGGATTCCTAAACTATTTCCATTACTGTTTATCAATGCAGGAAGGGGTTCTATGATTAAAACAGAAAAATTAACTTTTTGCATGAAGTATTAGTCATTTGCCCTGTCATTTTTCTTCAACCGGATCCAAAAGACAAAAACAACCTCATAAACTTTGTAAGAAAGGACCGTGGTATTCATGATAATTTGACAAAATTACCATCAAATCATGGTAATTTGATGGTACTTTGATGGTATCTTTGCCTGTTTTGATGGTAAATTTTGTCAAATGACCACGGGTACTATGGTACTTTTTACAAGGGAAGCTCCCCCTCCCCCTCCCCCATCTTTACCTTGGCCATGAGTTGAAGAGCATTAATTGTGTAATTAAGTTTTCTAACAATCAGTATAAATCTTAAACAAAAGTATTCATCCTGTACTCCTACTGCGACCTTTTGTAATAATTCGTAGCAGCAAAAATATTTGCATCGAAAGGGACAGAGTAAAGTATAAAGCGATGCCATGCCAATGTACTGAACATCCTTATCCTTCTGTATTTGTTTAAATGGATGAATCCAACTGAGACAAGGGAAGTTTGGATAATTACCTGCTCAAAGTTCCATAGCAAAAGGAACAAATGCCTCAATAATATTCTGTGTCTACGTCTTTGGCAGCAACCTATGCTAAATCAATATTCAAAGCATGGACTACAAATACTAGCAAATGCCACTTGTTCTGGAGAAGTTGTACACTGTCCCATTGTGATGTGACAAGAATAATTTGTTCTTAACAAGTGATGTGATTTTTCTCATCACATGAAATTTCTGACAATATACATCTTTAACATTCTGAATCACTATTCTGACAGCTCACAGGCATTCTTTTTAAAGATTTCTCATTAAAAACTCAGATATCCTCACAGTGACTTTCATTTATTTTCATTATTTTTCCCAGTGGCTTTTCCGGCTTGCTCAGCTCATACTAATCTTTTTAGAGCAAATCTGCTTTCTGCTCCAGAGCATTTCTTTTTTGCATTACTAACTGAAACTTCCATTAAATCCTGTTACTTACCCATTTGAGATTTGAAGTGACCTGCTTTGTCTTGTGCTTGGCTTTCAGTGCCTTGTGTGAGGACACCCTGAATGCTGAAGCCTTCTGTCCTGGAGCGCCACCACCACCCTGCCTGGATGCCCCACCCTGGTGCTGACGTTTAGGATGGCTGTGTTTTACCAGAGAGCTCTTCTTCTTATTCGACTTCCCCATTCTCTTGATGAAGTGAAGACAGGGAGGAAAAAGATAATTGTGATGAGGAAAAAATAACTAAAAACCATGGGAAACACAAAATATGAGCAGAATCAAATTCCACCAATACGTTACATAATGTGATACAACCAATCCCATTCCTTCCCCCATCTTCCTGCCTTCCCACACTTCCCGCCCTCCCCCACCCCTTCCCAGTACAAACACACACACACCCACATAAAAACACCATAGTAGGGGAGAAATGGGATAATGAGAAAATTAGTATAAAAACTAATTATCATGGTGCCATTCATTGCCAATTCACAGGTATTAGGTCCTTTGCTGTCTCCTGCATTACCAAGAATAAAGAAATAGAAATAAAACCTGACATAAAAAAGTGTGATTTTCTGAGTTATTTGGTTTGATCTTAGCTGGAGTAGTGCCATCAACAGCTATAAAAAGAACTTGATGATGTCAGTAATGTACAGGATTAAAAAATACCTAGGACGTTGGATTTTATGTAGTCTATTTTTATACTGAATCCTGCCAATCATGTAAATATGTGATTCTGCTGATTTACTTTACTAAAACATACAAAAAAAAAAACCCTTGGACGTTGGATCATTCTATGATGGGGTACCAACTATGGTCTTCACAAAGTGTAACCACAATTGCACAGATTTTAAACATATCAGTAACTGCCTCTAGACCAATTTCAATACAATATTGTTTAGCCTGTTTAAACAATTTTCCAATTACACAAAAAACTATGAGGTATCCTCACAGATTACCCTCATCAGGCTGCTGAAATTACCATTGCATCAATTTCTTGAAGCCTAGGCCATCACATTCATGACAAACTTTTAATGTAGGTATAGAGGGAGTTTCACACATAGCCGATTTAGACGGCAGTTCATGGCAATTCAGCAATTTGCCATGCCCTGCCAAAGACCCTGTTAACACCGTTCACAAGCCCTAGTCATCTGTCACTCATCTGCCATGAACCATGAGAACCGTGGGGAACCGCCCTAAAAATCAAACATGTTCAATTTTTCATGGCGGTCTTGGCGGTTTGAAATGGACCGTGTTCGCAACGCCATGGATCGTGTTCACAACGCCTTTCACCGTGTAAAGAATGCCAACCTCCATGTTGGCACCGCAAGATCTGTGATAACACCATGTTACACCGCCATGATCCATCCGCTAGTCATATCTTCCTCCTGGATGCTAGGTAGCGAAGAGTAATTGATATGTTGAGTCCTCGTCAGAAACAAAATGAACTAATTTCAGCCTGCATTGGAGGCTCTGTGTCAACTCTGCTGCATTCTGGGATGTTCCCTGGCTTTCTGCCTAATTCCGTGTCACTGCCGCACTAAAGCGTGTTGGCACCTTGTTCACATTGTGTTGAGAACATATATATTCACACCGCGTTTAAAGGCTTTCTGCCATCGTTTGGACACGGTTAACGGTGGTTCTCAAACCGCCGTGAACTGCCATCTAAATCGGCGATGTGTGAAACCCCCTTAAGGAGAGAAAGCAAAAAAAGAAATAAAGTAGGGCAGCCTAAAAAAGTTGAGGCTGAATTATGAAGATTGATACAGTTGATTTCTTTAATTTCCCTGGTTACCACACCTCTAAGGATAAAGGATCTAAGTTTCAGCCTGTGCCTATTTCCTCAGGCATGTCTACCAAGAAAAAGCACATAAACATAAATTTCAAATGTAATTTCTACCACTGTTGCACTCAAGACAGCATTGATAGATTTCTTTCTCGATTCCTGCCAGACAGTCTGGGAATAGCCTCCAAGAAAACAGTAATCTGTCCCCTTAAACGTCATCTCATATAATGGTACTTAAGTTCAACATAAAATGCAGAACAAACTTTTCCACAAGTAGAATATCAGTGTAAAGGTATCACTTACTTCATCTAAAATATACAACAAAAAAAGACTTATAAGTTTACTAATAAAATGTGTGCCAATTTATGGATATTGTAAATCTTATGAAGAAAATATTATATTTTGAACATAAACAAAATTTTCAAAATCTTATGACATAAGGAACTATCATTACAGCAAACTGCAGTGACATGATTAAATCAGTTACTATCATATGACACATACAAAATAATAGAGAAGGGCAAAGTTTATTGATCGCATCAGGGAAACAGACAGGGATAGAAAGAACCGAAAGAAAGGCACAAAAACAACAAAACTCATACCTAATAAAATCCCAAAGCACATTCCACATTTAGGAAATTGAAATCCTGAAACACATTCCTTCAAAGGGTTTTGCTCAATGTGCATATGCCTTCAAAGAGGATTTTGGGTGACTTTCAAAAGCCATCTTTATCTGATATCTCTATGACAACTACCGATTATCACCAGCTGAGCTGAGCTTTGGCAAATTCTCAAATTCTGGGAGCTAAATAATTCTAACTTTATGAATGAAGAATTTTCCATACTACCAAAAAATGAAGGAGCATTTTCCACTCAGTGTTCTCATATGTATATCTCAATTCCCCTTTATTTCTTGAAAAGTGTATTTCTTATCTCAAGAAAGATCTCTACGATCTCCAAAAAAAATTAAACCCCCATGAGTGAAAAATTATCAAATCCCCTACTCGCATAAGAAAAAAACTATTTTCATCATCAGGCATACATGTATATAACTTTTCCCTACCAGCAATGTGGTAAATATCCAGAGATATTATGTTACATTCTCATTTTGCAAATTGCCTTCTAGAAGATTTGAGCCTTGTCTATTTGTAATAGTAGTCAGATATCGAATTGCAATATGAAAAGCCAGCTTGCAAAGCTGAAAACTAGTGACTATTAATAGATGCATGAAAAGATTACACTACACCATCTTCCTGAGAGCTAGAAATGGTGTCGACTCGTAACCTTAACAAAAAAAATCAAGTTTCCTTTTTTACATGGGTGATGTTTGTTATTCCGAAGGTTCGTTATTCCAAAACATGCAAATTGCGTATACCTAAATGTTCGTTAGTCCGAAAATGAAAAAGGGTTCATCAATCCGAACATTTGTGGCATTATTTTGAAAGTTTGTTAGTCCGAAAATGAAATAAGGTTCATTATTCTGAAGATTCGATAGTCCGAAAAATGAAAGATTTTTCTTTTATGAAAAAAGGTTTGTTCTTATTTCATTTTCGGACTAACAAACCTTTGGAATAATGAACCTTACTTCGCTTTCGGCTTAACGAACCTTCGCAATAACGAACCCTTTTTCATTTTCGGACTAACACACCTTTGGAATAACGAACCTTATTTCATTTTCGGCCTAACGAACCTTCCGAAAAACAAACCTTCGGACTAACGAACCTTCGGAATAACAAGCCTTTGGAAGAAACGAACCTGCGGAATAACGAACCTTCAGAATAACGAACTGCAACCTCTTACATCATGTTTTGCCCTGTTACGGGTTTTGAAACCCTAACGACTTGAACAGAGAATAAATTAGTTCTCTCGGCAAGCAGCATTAATCTAGCGTGTCTTGTGTCCTGTTTTGAAGTAAATCTGTCTGATTACAGGAGGTTGTGAGCATCTTGTCAGATATTAAGTGTGAAGAGTAGAAGTTTGAATTGAGGTGAATGTAACATGCCCTTATTATCTTAAATCAATTTTACCTTGTTTTATCTTCAATTTTCAATATTTGGAGCACCTGTATTACTGTCTAACATATTGACGACTGAATTCTCTATTTCCCACAGGCCTTGTACAGGGACCACCCATCTCCAGTAGGCAACAGGTTAAGAATTATGTGAGGCAGAGGTGCCATGGTCGAGTGGTTTAAAGCGCTTGACTGGAGACGCGGAAGTCCAGGGTTCAATCCCCGGCATGGCACTTATGCCCTTGAGCAAGGCATTTTATCTACATTGCTGTTTAAACGTATATCAAATAAATCAGTGGGCTATATGCATATTGATACCAACGGTTGTATGTGTTTAGTTTTAAAAAAAAAAGAAAGAGTTATGTAGCATCATGCCAGCAGAAGTGATTCAGAGCAGTCATCTCAATTCTAAGCCCTACGTCCTGAGATCTTTTGAGCTGAGATGAAACATGGCAAGAAATCTCCATCTTCCTCACATCAAATTCTTTGCTTCTTCTTCTTCTTTGACATCAATGTTGCCTCTCCTGTTAATCCTAAAAATGTCATTCGATGCTAATGTAATTTCAAGGCCCCTTGCTGTGCACTGAACAACTCATTTCCTAATGGTAATAACTAAATAAGAAGGCTTGTGGATCTCAGAGTTTCACAAAAAAAAAAATCATTATTCGGAAGCTGAATTCCCCTAATAAGGCCATAATGTGGGAGAAGAACCATCTCAGGCTAGCCTAACATGATAGATCCATTGAAAATTGTTGTAAATGTACTCCTTTTTTTTCCAGGAGCTTTCAAATGGCTTGTGGATCTCACTGTCTCACTATAAATAAAAGGCATAATTCAAATTCATACAGGGGAGGGGGCAGAAGCTTCCCCATAATAAGGCCAAAATGGTGGAGACAAACATATCAAAGGGTAGCCTCACATCGTCGCCTTCCCAGAAAAAGGCCACTAACGCGTATGTGCGCGAAATGTACGTTTTCGAGAAAAATGCGATTGAAGTTTTGACCTTATTTTGAGCTTTTAGCAGCTAGTGTATTATTTTTCACCCTAACTCTCAAACTTTCTGACAGAGCAAGATTTTTTGTTCAATGATATTTTGTGCTTTTATTTAAAACACTCTAAAGGTTTTCTAATCATCAGCATTTAATCCTTAACAGCTTTCTTCCCGGAACAAATATGCGTAGTACGTAAATCCAGTTCCCGGAAAAAAGGCTGCTAATGCGAATCGGTCTATGCGCGTAAGCACGTTGAGCGAAGAATAGTGTCTTTCTTCCGGGAACAAAAAAAGCGCAATAGTTCCCAGAAAAGGGACGCTATTGCAAATCGGTCTGTGCGCATAAGCACGTTGAGTGACAAGCAATTCACGTGCTGGCGTAATTTTGTTTTTTGGCTTATTACGTCATAATGACGTCAAATTGAGATTCGAGAATGGTACGAGAAGAAAGCTTATGACATGCTTTTTCCATTTCTGCAATGAAAATAAATGGCGGGGAAATTGAGAAAAGGTCGATAACGGCCTTTTTCCGGGAAGGCGACGACATGATAAATCCATTGAAAATTGTTGTACATGTTCTCCTTTTTCCAGGAGCTTTCAAATGGCTTGTGGATCTCACTGTCTCACTTAAAAAATATCATAATTTAAATTCATACAGGGGGAGGGGGCAGAAGCTGAATACCTCATAAGGCCATAATGGGAGAGAGGAATGTATCTCAGGGTAGCCCCAACACAATAAAAACTACTTTCAAAAAATCAACTTAAGGCAACTTCAGTAGCCCTGTCTGTCACATTCAGAAATGTGCGGACTTTACCCTGGCTTAATGCGTAATCCGAACATGATTTGTATGGGCAAAACAATAGGCTTTCAAAATTGTACTTCAGTTGATTTTTCTAAGCTAGTTTTTATTGTGTCCCCCGCAAGATAGATCCCTTGAAAATGGTCATTACTCTTTTTTCCAGGGCCTTCAAACAGGGGATGTGAGAGGCAAAGGGGGTAGCATTGATCAACTCCATCAGATACTAGACACCCCACTGGTTCTTCCAAGGAAGAGAGCAATGACATTTACCAAGTATTCTTCATGTTTTGCTCAAGGCCATGTGAAGGAAACATAGCTTCCTAAAATGTCACGACGAAATCACATCTTCCTTATGCTATCATATGAATTGTTAATGATAGCGACCTTCTAGATTACTATCAGGAACTTCCATTTTTCAGAGGATGTGTATCTTGGCTGTGAGGAAACAAGGTACAAATTGAAGAGCCCTGGAATAACCAAAGGGATGATGTAATAATGATATCATCCTTCCACTGCATTACTAATGCATGTCAAGTATGGAAGTGTATCCTATTACCAAACACTTTTCATAGATTCAGTCATATCAAATACAATATTCACTACACATTTATCAAACTTCCACCATGAATACTCAAATACCTACAGAAAATAAAGATGTAAAAATTTTTCAAAGACAAGTAGTCTTTGATCCAATATCACCTTCCGATTGCACCCCTCTCCGCATATGCAGCGCTCTGGTGACCTGAAAATGGAATTGTATTACCAAACATGCATTTCCTATGGGAAAGAGTTGAACAATGCACCAAATCGACAATCAGCTAGTTTGACCATTTTTTGCTTTTTGAGAAAACGATGATATTACAAAAGTGTTTTTGCCTCGTTTTTGTCATCTTCCTTTTGAAATCTCCTGTGGGAGAATGTTGCATAATTCTAAGCGTAGGAAATTAATTTTGGACACATGAATGCGCGCATTCAGTAATACAATGCTGTTCGGTAATACGATCACTGATTATACCTAGTACATCCACATCTCCTGATGAAGACACAGATCTTGAGAACTAGAAGAGTTGAGAACTAAAAGGACATTAATCCATACCTACTACGCCTTTCTGCCTCTCACCAGGTGAATGGATGATGGATTGAATTAAGAGGAATGTGTATGGGTGGCAGTGACAGTACATCAACATCTCATGATCATGAAGACATTCATATTCAAAAATAGAAGTTTTCAAAACTACAATACTACAAGGTTGGAAACTGTAAGAGCTATTATCCATATTTACTAATCCTTTCTGGCTCTCACCAGGTGAATGGAAGATGATTAAATTAGGAGGAATGTGTATGAGTGGTAGTGACAGTACATCAACATCTCATGATGATGAAGAAATTCATCTTCAAAAATTGAAGGGTTCAAAACAAAAAGGGTTGAGAACTAAGAGGGCATGAATCGATATCCTTCAGTCCTTTCTGCCTCTCACCCGGTGAATAAAATTAGGAGAAATGTGCATACATGTACATGTAGGTGGCAGTGACAGTACTTCAACATCTCATGATGATGAAGACATTCATCCCAAGAATAGCAACAATCAAGAACTGGAAGGGAATTCCCACTTTTGCAGTAAAATGGTTTTCATTATTACAAACTTAACACCCTTTTGGCTCTCCCCTGATCCTTTCTTGGCTCCTATAAAAAGAATGGATGAAGTTTAAACTGGAGTACGAGTATTGGAATGGGTGGCAGTGACAACATATCTCATGGTGATGAAGACACTGATCTTGAGAACTAGAACGATTGAGATATAAAAGGGCATTAATCCATACCTACTCAGCCTTTCTGATTCTCAGCAGATGAATGGATGGTGGATTAAACTAGGAGGAATATGCATGGGTAGGTCTGACAGTAAATCAAGATCTCATCATGATGAAGACATTCATCTTCAAAAATTGAAGGGTCCAAAACTAAAAGGAATGAAAACTAAGAGGGCATTAATCAATATCCACCAATCCTTTCTGCCTCTCACCAGGTGAATGGATGATGGATTAGATTAAGAGGAATGGGTATGGGTGGCTCTGACAGTACATCAACATCTCATGATGATGAAGACATTCATCTTCAAAAATAGAAAAGGGCAACATCAGAAGGGTTGAGAACTACAAGGGCATTATTCCACATCCACTAATCCTTTCTGCCTCTCACAAGAAGAATGGAAGATGATTAAATTAGGAGGAATATGCATGAGTGGCAGTGACAGTACATCAACATCTCATGATGATGCAGACATTCATCGCAAGAATAGGAATAGTAAAGAACCGGAAAGGGATTCTGGCTCTCAGCAACAGAATGGATTCCTTATCATAAACACCCTTAAGACTCTCCCCTAATCCTTTCTTGGCTCTTATAAAAAGAATGGACGAAGTTTAAACTGGAGTAAGAGTATTGGAATGGGTGGCAGTGACAATATAACTCATGGTGATGAAGACACTGATCTTGAGAACTAGAACGGATGAGAAATAAAAGGGCATTAATCCATACCTACTCAGCCTTTCTACCTCTCACCAGGTGAATGGATGATGGTTTAAATTAGGAGGAATGTGTATGGGTGGCAGTGGCAGTACACCAACATCTCATGATGATGCAGACATTCATCTCAAGAATAGGAATAGTAAAGAACCAGAAAGGGATTCTGGCTCTAGCAGTAAAATGGTTTTCATTATCATAAACTCAACACCTTTTTGAATCTCCCCTAATCCTTTCTTGGCTCTTATAAAAAGAATGGATGAAGTTTAAACTGGAGTACGAGCATTGGAATGGGTGGCAGTGACAATATATCTCATGGTGATGAAGACACTGATCTTGAGAACTAGAACGGATGAGAAATAAAAGGGCATTAATCCATACCTACTCAGCCTTTCTACCTCTCACCAGGTGAATGGATGATGGATTAAACTAGGAGGAATGTGTATGGGTAGGTCTGACAGTAAATCAAGATCTCACGATGATGAAGACATTCATCTTCAAAAATTGAAGGGTCCAAAACTAAAAGGATTGAAAACTAAGAGGGGATTGAAAACTAAGAGGGCATTAATCAATATCCACCTATCCTTTCTGCCTCTCACCAGGTGAATGGATGGTGGATTGAATTAAGAGGAATGGGTATGGGTGGCTCTGACAGTACATCAACATCTCATGATGATGAAGACATTCATCTTCAAAAATAGAAAAGGGCAACATCAGAAGGGTTGAGAACTACAAGGGCATTATTCCACATCCACTAATCCTTTCTGCCTCTCACAAGAAGAATGGAAGATGATTAAATTAGGAGGAATATGCATGAGTGGCATTGACAGTACATCAACATCTCATG
The DNA here is from genome assembly GCA_029962745.1 of Echinometra lucunter. Lineage (NCBI taxonomy): Eukaryota > Metazoa > Echinodermata > Echinoidea > Camarodonta > Echinometridae > Echinometra > Echinometra lucunter. The sequence goes on from CM057158.1 coordinate 21,333,939, forward strand.
ATGATGCAGACATTCATCTCAAGAATAGGAACAGTCAAGAACTGGAAGGGAATTCTGGCTCTCAGCAACAGAATGGATTCCTTATCATAAACACCCTTAAGACTCTCCCCTAATCCTTTCTTGGCTCTTATAAAAAGAATGGACGAAGTTTAAACTGGAGTACGAGCATTGGAATGGGTGGCAGTGACAATATATCTCACGGTGATGAAGCCACTGATCTTGAGAACTAGAACGGATGAGATATAAAAGGGCATTAATCCATGCCACCTCAGCCTTTCTACCTCTCACCAGGTGAATGGATGATGGTTTAAATTAGGAGGAATGTGTATGGGTGGCAGTGGCAGTACACCAACATCTCATGATGATGCAGACATTCATCTCAAGAATAGGAAAAGTAAAGAACTGGAAAGGGATTCTGGCTCTCAGCAACAGAATATATTCATTATCATAGACTTAACGCCCTTTGGCTCTCATCAGATGAATGGATGATGGATTAAATCGGGGGGGGGGGGGGGGGGTATGTATGGGTGGCAGTTACAATATATGTCTTTGTGATGAAAACATTCATCTGAGAAGTAGAAGGGTTGAGAACTAAAAAGGCATTAATCCATATCCACAAATCCTTTCTGGTTCTCAGAGGAAGAGAGGATGAAAACTGGAGTACTAGTATTGGAATGAGTGGCAGTGACAATATATCTCTGGTGATGAAGGCATTGATCTTGGGAACTTTATTAAGGGTTGAGAACTAGAAGAGCAATAATCCATATCCACCAATCCTTTCTGCCTCTCACAAGAAGAATGGATGATGGATCAAATTAGGGGGAATGTGTATGGGTGGCAGTGACAGTACATCAACATCTCATCATGATGATGATGACAATGATGATAAAGACATTCATCCATAGCTACTCCTTTCTGATTCTCAGCAGATGAATAAATAATGTTTTAAAATTAGGAGGAATGTGTATGGGTGACTCTGACATTACATCAACATTTCATGATGATAAAGACACTCATCTTCAAAAATAGAAGTTTTCAAAACTACAATACTACAAGGGTTGAAAACTGGAAGAGCAATTATCCATATTTACTAATCCTTTCTGATTCTCAGCAGATGAATGGATGATGGATTAAATTAGGAGGAATATGCATGAGTGGCAGTGACAGTACATCAACATCTCATGATGATGCAGACATTCATCACAACAATAGGAATAGTAAAGAACCGGAAAGGGATTCTGGTTCTAGCAGTAAAATGGTTTTCATTATCATAAACTCAACACCCTTAGGACTCTCCCCTAATCCTTTCTTGGCTCTTATAAAAAGAATGGATGAAGTTTAAACTGGAGTACGAGTATTGGAATGGGTGGCAGTGAAAACATATCTCCTGACGATGAAGACAGTGATCTTGAGAATTAGAATGGTTGAGAAATAAAAGGGCATTAATCCATACCTACATTACTCAGCCTTTCTGCCTCTCACCAGATGAATGGACGATGGATTAAATTAGGAGGAATGTGCATGGGTGGCTCTGACAGTACATCAGCATCTCATGATGATGCAGACATTCATCACAAGAATAGGAACAGTAAAGAACTGGAAAGGGATTCTGGCTCTCAGCAACAGAATGGATTCATTATCATAGACTTAACGCCCTATGGCTCTCATCAGATGAATGGATGATGGATTAAATCGGGGTGTATGTATGGGTGGCAGTGACAATATCTGTCTTTGTGATGAAAACAAGAGGGGTTGAGATCTAAAATAGGCATTAATCCATATCCACCAATCCTTTCTGGTTCTCAGAGGAGGAATGGATGAAAACTGGAGTACTAGTGTTGGAATTGGTAGCAGTGAAAACGTATCTCCTGATGATGAAGACAGTGATCTTGAGAACTGTAAGGGTTGAGAACTAAAAGGGCATTAATCCATACTTACCAATCCTTTCTGCCTCTCACCAGGTGAATGGATGATGGTTTAAATTAGGGGGAATGTGTATGGGTGGCAGTGACAGTACATCAACATCTCATGATGATGATGAAGACATTCATCCCAAGAACAGGAATAGCAAAGAACTGGAAAAGGATTCTGGCTCTCAGCAACAGAACGGATTCATTATCATAGAGTTAACGCCCTTTTAGCTCTCATCAGGTGAATGGATGATGGGTGGCATTACCAGTACATCAACATCTCTTGATGATGATGGAAGCATTCATGTCAAACTTGCCAAGCAGTGGGGACAGTCAAAGGCTTGTTTGATGGATGAATGAATAGTCATCATTATAAATAAACAGTATCATTCATGGATAGTGGATGTTTTGTTAGAACAGAACAGTGATGAAGGTATAGGCTGCAGCAAATGTGGAGATTCATATCGTCCCTGATTTTTTTTTTTTTTTAAGAAATATCAAATTAATTATTTCTGAAACGTCTTCACTGATGATAAGCCAAAGAATACATTTACATCCATGAATTACTTATACATTACCTGGAACAAACTGGGGAAACTTCAGGATTGATTTAAATCATTGGTGAAAGTCTGAATATATCAAGTGATTAATAATTTTGATTTCGAATGACTCAGATGGTGGATCCCTTAATAAATAAATAAAAAAGGGGGCTAATTCCATTTTCAATTATATCCATATTCATCTAATCCTTTGCTCTAAATATCAACCATCCCAGCATATTTCTTTTTAATTCATTTCCTGACTTCTGTATACAAGTGTAGGTTCTATCTCTTGATCCAGGGTTCTGTTTCATAAAGCTGTTCATAAAGTTATGAATGACTTTATGAACAAATTGAATACGGCAAGCTAAATAGGATTTTCAGTCATTATAAGTCGCATCAGTGTTTACAAACATTTTCTTGCGAAATATGTTTTTTTGCCACAACTGAATTGATATTATGGGAAATGCAGTCACATTTTGTTTAAACGTCAGGAAAAATTTGGGCCATCCCATTTGGCACTTCATATTCAAATCATTCATAAAAACATGCGTAACTTTACAAAGAGCGTTATGAAACACCCACCAGGCATTACATGAATTTCAATATCAATATAGATGCTGATTATAGTAACAATAATGAAGTTGGTGGTATTCAGGATATAGACACTCTCTTCTTGGCCTGGCTTGTCTGAACTCTAATGGCAGTGTAAAAAGAAATACATTCGTAACACTGCCTAGAGAATTCTTGAAGATCTGTGCCAAGCAAGCTTGCAGCTAAGGGACCCGACGTCTAGACAGAGAGTTTAAAAAGAACATTTATAATTTAATTCTTCTGTTTACACAGCCTTTCATGACAATTCACACTCTCATGAAACCTTGCTGTGCAACTAGGCTTGTTCCATATTGTTGACAGTTTAACACTGAAAGGGCAGGAGTTCTTACACGTTGTTCATTTCTTTATGTGAACTATCTACACATTTTTATTTCATATATGTGTAACACATTCTGAACGGAATCAAATTGAAATTCTGACCATCCTTAACATGATCACAAACACTTTTGAGAAATTAACTCAAGAGCATTTTCAATATCATACTGTATATCTCATGGAAATAATCATGTTCTCATTACATGCTTTGTCATTACTATGGTTGCACATTTCATCAGATGATGGACACAGCTACTGAAACTGCCCTCTATGCTCATTTTTCGAAAGAATCTGTGATCATGTTCCTTCAATGGCGTAGCTAGGAATTTAATTCTAGGCGGGGCAGTAGTAAGCACGCAAAGCATGCCCATTGCACATTGAGCATGCAAAGCATTCTCTTAAGAGAGGGTGGTGATTTTGTTCAATTTTTTGTCATTGTTCCCTGTCTGCTCCTTCTCTTCCTACGTTCTCATGCCTTTTTCTCCTCTCGTTCAAGCTTTGGCATGGGGGGAGGGGGGGCAACCACCCCTATCACTCCCTTTCCCCACTAAGTGGGTTCCTTATATATAAGGGAAAAAAAGAATCTCATATCCTCAGGGCCCCATTTCTTAAAACTTTTTATCAGTAACAACTGCAACATTTCTATGACAAATTTGCTCTCAGCCAATCAGATACAAGGATTTCAGTAGCTTGTAACAGTTATTGCAACTTGTTCTTGATAACAAGTTTTATGAAATGGGCACCCAGATCATCTTTCAACCAAACAACATGATGTAAGATAATGATAATCTCTCTCATCAATGTTTACTTTAATGGACACTGAGAAAAAAATAGGTAATCCAATACTCAGGAAATCTTTGGCGTAGACCTGCCATAGGCACACAACCCACACAGTTCAATAATAGGCCTATATCAGATGGTTGCAGGCTCCCCTCCCCCCCCCCCCACACACACACATACACATACACACACTTTTTTATTACCTGTAGAAGTATTATATAGGGTTGATGTAGCCCAAAGCAAGATGCTCATTCACATGTTTGTCTTCCCCTCCTCATCCCCCCCCCCCCCCCTCCATTATTTCTACTCACTGGGAGGATTACTTGCCATTTTTAAGATTTATCCAAGAACTTCAATGGCAAAATCAGTGCAAAATCAGTGCATCCCTATTAATGGGCTTGCTAGCCATTTTTAAGATATATCCAAGAAATTCAATGGCAAAATCAGTGCAAAATCAGTGCATCCCTATTAATGGGATTGCTAGCCATTTTAAAGATATATCCAAGAACTTCAATGGTAAAATCAGTGCATCCTATTAAACCATGGCCGACTATTTTTTTAGTAACTGATTATGACAGAATATGTTAGTTTGTGCCTGTTTTTCCCCTTGACTGATACAAGATAATAGCTTTGTACTGTAGTTCTCCTGAGCATACTAGCATCCTAAGCATTCAAGAAATTTTAAATTCATTTCTTTCATTCTTGAAAGATGTCTTAAGCATACTTCTCAGAGCTCTCTTTCAACTTGCTTTCATAACATCATGCTTCTTAATCTTTTACCTCATTCCATGCAATGCTGGTAATGAGATGGAAAGACAGATGATAGGAAAGAAAGAAAACAAGGCAGGATCAAGAAGAATTTTTCAAAAGGGGGGCAGAAGGCATTTTCATGTGCATTTTACCCTAAAATTTGCCTTTTCTGCTTTTCAAAAGGAGGGGCCGGGGCCAATTTGGCCCCCCTTGGGTTCCAAAAGGGGGGGGGGGGCCAGAGCTGATTCGGCCACCCCCTGGATCTGCCCCTGAAGAATCCAAATGACCTGAATGAGGTCAAAGGATTTGAAACCACAAGGGTATAATAAACAGCCTTGGGGAACACAAAACATTCATGTTTCCAAAATCTCTGGACCACACAGGCTGATGGCCAATTTGACAGAACTCATCTCACAAACAAAACATCACTCAAAATCAAAATATCCAGTTAACTTGAGTCCAGAATATTACCCAGACTTCATGGTCAGATGCAAGGTTGATTTCACACTAGTCAAAACTCTAGTAAGGACCCTTTCATATCGTAAAACCAATAGCACAAATTTCCAATTCACATGTTTTTTTGTTTGTTTTTTTTATTTTGGGAATAAAAGCACTGTAAGATTTATTAAAGTATGTAAGGGCTACATCTACTCCTTCTTCTCTTCTTCTAACTCTTTACCCTTTTTTTCTATTTTCTAAACTTGAAATAACACTTTATTGTACATCTTTTGAATATAACATTATGTTTTTGTTAGTTAATCAGTCTAGGCTAGTCTACTCTGTTCGTACTGTTGTTTTTCTAAAATTCTACCACTTTAAGAAAGTATGTAACATTAATTGGATGGTACAGGGGGCAATGTCTCAAGCATTAGACTTATAATGTTATATTTACAATAATACTGTAAATGTATAAGGATCTTAATTTTCATCTACTTCTGCCATCAGGCTGATGGCACTACCATTCTCCTGAATACCACAGTGATGTAAAAGGCCCACTTCAAGCCAAAGCACACTTCAAAAACACTGCTAATGTTTCACAAACACACAGATCCTATTTCTTTAATTCAAATCTGAAGAGCTGGAATAGTATTATGTCTACCATGGAATGGACAAGATATGCAGGTCACTGCTATCCAACATAAGATGTTGGGGGTTTTTTCTACTTAATGTCAAAAATAACAGAGGCATTGATTTCCAAGATGGCAATTTGTTTGGTAAACTGATGGCAAGTTTACTTCAGTAAATCAAAAGTCTGTTGAGGCTTTATAAGATATTAGTACAGAGAAAAGAATAACTCAGAAGAGGCCTAAGCAGGTTATATTATGGAACTGCAAATTTTTTAATTTTGGAATGAGAAATAAGTCGAAATGTTCACTGAATTGCAAGTATTTTTACGGCGTTTTTTCTTTGTCGTCGTGTGAAAGAATGCATCTGGAATGCAAAATGGAAAATTATTGAAAACCAAAGTTTTCAAACAATGACTGATAATTTCACAGGTAGCTTGTAGACCTTGTAAGTTAATATACGATCTTCTTGTTGCATGATCTTTGCTAAAATTCTATTCCAATTTATCAAAATAGACATTTAAATTTTTGCATTTCTGTATTTTGCATTCTGAACGCGCTCTTTCACACAAGGACATGAAGATAAAATGCCTAAGGGAAAAAATACACAGTACATGCAGTATTAATGAGTGCTTTTATGACTGATTAGCTTCAGGGGAGTTCTGGAAAATGAAAAAAAAAAATCCCTGGTCCAGAAATTCATCCTGAAAACATCAAAAGATTCTGTGAAACCAAAGACTGTCAAAGACGAAAAAGGAAATCATTCTTTTTTTCTGGGAGCTCCTAACTCAGTCCACAACACAATTTCATTTCAGTATAACACAGATTTTTTGCAGACCCCAGCTTAACTTGTCTCAGGTTTAGCATTCAGTGGGTTAGTTTAGGTACATGCATGATTAAGACAGTTAAATTAATTTCTTTTGTAAACAACTTCAAACCCTTTCAATGTTCTGGACTTCCAATATTGCAATATTGTGGTTGTCAATACTTCGTACAAGAATGAATGAGTTGGTCCACAGCAAGACAACAGGAAGTAAGTTGCATCCCCTCATGGATACCTAGGTGCCAGATACCTAGTGCTAAAATGATCTCCCCACTTGTTTCATTTGGATTTCCATTTAAAGGCATTGGCTAATTTTGTGAGTAGCTGATTTTAAAAATTCTCAAACTAAGAGGAAATATGTGTAGGAGTACTTGTATTTGTACTCAAAAACCCTAAAGCCAACCATAATTTGAAATGAAAAGGTGTAAGTTAGACGCAAACGGCGATTTTATTATCCTTCGTCTCACGAGACAATCACTAAGAGGACCACTTTGCTTGAATTTGAAAATGCCGTTATGTGCCTCCTGCCACGTGATACGCCAATACACACAGTACGGTAAGGTGAGTCATACGCGCATGCACACTCCTTATGTCTATTCAAACATTGGTTCACATTTTTTATATTAAAAAATACTTCCTGTGGATATTATTCTTTGAAACTTTCAGACTGGTATTTCAACACTATAACCCTTATGTTTATCCCATTTTAAAGTAACAAAACAAGATTTTTTAAAAATCATAACAATGTTAACCAATGTCTTTAATCAAAAATTTGCTGATAAAATGACTACATATTTGTCACTCCTTGATTCTCATATATATATATATCAATCAATGACAGGCCACTGACAATATTGGGACAGGCACAAATAGAGATGATAGAGCACTTTAAACCTCACCGATTACAAGCATGAGTAGGTGCATTCTCCTCATTGTGATAGTTATTGTTCGGTTGTCACCGTGTGGAATTTTAGCTCTCCCCGAGTATCAAAAGAACAAAAAATAAGGCCGCAAAACTTGTACAACTTACAAGGCCACATATCAGAAATAGACAACTGACCAATTATTTTTTTCAGTGGGGGGGGGGGGGGGGGGGGAATCACAGAATTTTCATAACGATACCCCATATGATGTCCAATGGCTATGTTATTCTGAATTTCTTTCGTCATCCAAGTTTACCGATCATATCTGGGGCCTAGAGGCTACGTATTGTCTGGTCACAGGCAGAAGGGCATAACTCATGCCATCTACAAACTGTACACAGCATAGGGGCAAAGCTTTGCAAACACAGTCATATGAATGCAAAGACACACATATTCCCAGTAAAAGAATTTCATGAGATACAGGGATATCATTATTCAACTTCCTCATAAGGCCCTCTTCCCCCTTTATCCACCCATTGCAGCTATGTTCAACATATTTTAAAGACTGAATTATAGATTTGAACTTCCATTCTAGAGTTCAAATGGCAATGTGATTATCAAAATGTAAAACTGAAAACGTTTCATGTAATATCTGGCATAATTCATGGGCATCTATGTCCATTACTTTATACACAACCCTAACCAACCTACATTTTTTTTTCACTTCAATATACCTATACAATGCTATTTCTTAGACTCTAAAACCTCTTATGAACTAAAAATGTTTCAGTTCTGCATTGTAGAAAAACGGTAAACATGGGAGAAACTTTCATCAAACAATGTAAGCAGCAGGAATCCAAACAAATTCGGTCCATCTTTCCCATTCAAATGGACAAGAGTAAAAAAAAAAATAAAAAAATTCAGTTCTCACTGATCTATGCTACTGGAAAATGACAGATGAAAACATGATTTTGGAAGATGATACATGAAGCTTTTATCCTAATAACTGTAACACAATGTTGTTATGTAATTTGATAAGATGACAGAGACAGACGAAAAAGTGTGCCCATTAGGTGCGTCTCCATCAGCTCGAGCTAGCAGAATAGCCCGATATGGCTGATCCCTGAATTAGCATGATCGGAGAATAGCGAGCTCATTCTCAGATGAAAACAGAATTAGCCTTCTATTTCACTTGAAAAGTGAGCCACCAAAATCTTGGACTTCTTTTCAGAATAAATAGCCCACTAATTTGCAAAAAAGCAAGCTATTTTTGATGCATCCTCATCAGCTCAAGCTTCAAGTTTCAAGAGATGGTTTAAGGTGCTTTCACACATGATGGGACAGTGTGGTACCACGCTGTGGCGCCACACTGTTTCGTCTTCACACATGTTGGGACTTTGTGTCATCACATATGATAATGAACGCGCATTAACACGTCAACTCTCAATAAGAGAGCATAAAACTTGCGCAAGCAATCTCATGGCAACAATTTTTGCGCTAACTTTTTAGAAATTTGATTGGTGCGCATTTTCTTTTTATCTAGGCAGCAAACAAAAGTGTGTCCTGCCTCGGCGATATTTTTTTGTCACCCTATACCCCATAGGCTTGTACACAAAAAAGTGTGGTGACACAGCGTGTTACCACACTGTCGCATCATGTGTGAAAGCACCTTTACTGTCCCATCATGCATGTGCACCAACAAGAGTGCAATATACAGAGCTCTAGCTGATGTGGACGCAATTGCACGCTTCAGCTAAGTTTGGGCTATTACCCCTGGGGGTGTTTCATAAAGCTGTTCATAAAGTTATGGATGACTTAACAAATGACTTGAATATGGAGGGCCAAATAGGATTCTCAATCATTACAAATCACATTAGCGAAAGGTGAAATATGCAGATTAATATTACTACTGTTTACAAACATTTTTATTGTGAAGTATATTTTTTGCCACAATATAGGTGAGATCATGGGAAATGCAGTCCCACTTTGTTAAAGATAAAACATCCCATTTGGCACTTCATATTTAAGTCCTTTGTAAAGTCATGTGTAACTTTACGAACAGCTTTATGAAACACCCCCCTGATCCAAACATTACGAGAATCTCTCATTTAAAATATACCCCACCACTATAACACAGGAACCTATGTATTTCAGGTGGGGTATACCGACCCCGACTTCATATTCCTCGTTTAAAGTCTTATCAGTGCCTTGCTTCGTCGCACGAGATGTGGTCGTTTTGGATTACACCTGTACTCCTCATCATCTTACGTAATAGTGTAAACAAACTCTTACCGCGGCACTGCCTGAACTCAAATGAGAAGAAGGAAATATATATTTCACTGGTTTTAAGATATTGCCACGTCCAAAAGTCACTCATAATTTAGATGAAAACCAAAATTAAACTTAGAATGAAGCAAAATGACCCAGGATTGGTGATTATAGCAACACGTTTAACTCCATAAGCTAGCCTGTCTCACCGCCACGATACGTAGCACTGGGCATCATAATAAATATCGTAAGTAGTTCTGTAACCCCAGCGTGTTTCTCCCTCTCCCTCCCACTCTCTCTATCACCCTGTCAAGTTCGCTTCTCCGGCAGGAGGATTACGCTGCTCAGCGCTTTTGTTTCTTTAGGCTCACTGCAATCTCAGGTGTACAAAAGTTGCGAAAGTCAAATCGGGGTTTCAGTTTTAAACAACGGGTTTTCATTGTGAATAGCAGGCTATTCTTGAAGCTCCAGCTGATGAGGACCCACCTTTTGTGAAAAGTAAACAAATCCAATCGCAGTCAAGAGATACATCTGCTCCTCAGGGACACTGACATTTTACATAGGCTAAAGATCACAATGAATTTTTTTAAAAAAACCGACAGAAAAGATGGAGAGATATCATGTTACTATGTTACAGCTTTTCTAGGAACTGGAATGAGGATACAACTATTCAAATGTCAAAATTGACAGATCGATCAACTATCAACTATAGTAACTCCTTGGATAGATAAAACAGGGAAGGGGAAAGTCACTTAACCACAAATGGTAACATATCGGTAGAACAAAGAATATTTCAACTTACTTGTAAATATACTTTCATGATCAAGTAAACTACAAAAATAATGATATGCTAAAACAGAAGTACAATTTTTTTAGAAAATCATATCTAAATCCTAATTCTAGACTACAATCCTTCCTTTCCTGCCAAAGAATAGCAAAATGGCATTTTGAATGTATTTACAAGTTGCATGTTATATTCCACTAAAAATATAAATAGTGTATCTGTATAGAAAGTGAGTGATCATACATCAATGGACTACCACAGTCATCCAACTGGGCCACATTAATGGAGGAAAAAAGTGAAGGTCGCGGTTTATTGTCCACATCAATCTTTTCACCTCATTGCATTGCTGATATCATACTAAGAACATCATTGGACAGCTCCGCATGCGAGATGATTACCGGCTCATTCACAGTTCTACATTTGTCATCTCTGATCAGCAGTGCTTAAGTGATAGCACAATCTTATCACTTTTACAGTCTAAAGCAGATTAAGAGCAGTCTAGACTAAAAAGAAATTATAAAAATGCAACGTAAATGCATTCTTTGCTCTGCACTCAAGCCCGGTAAGCTCTGCCATATTGTCAAGATCAATCAGAAGTCAAAATAAGCCCCGCTAGATATTCATTAACCAATGTCTTTGTCTATACTAAAGGCCTGCTCACATATGCAGCAGTATAGTGCTTTTGAAAAACAGTGGGGATTTTACAGCTTACTGCACATAACATTTTTGTATCTTATAACTCACACAGGTTAGGAATACGCGCAGGTCCTCTTTGACATCACGCATCCCACTTGCCGTTCATTTACCATACAAAAACCGCTGCATTGTTTTTGTTTTGGTTTTTTTTTTTTTTTACCTGGGTTGTCTCAATAGGTGCTTTCACACCTATCCGATCAGGAAAAAACCTGTAAATTATGAGAAACTTTCCAGGCCCCAAAATACCTGATAATTATTTCGTGTATTCACACCTCCCATAACCAGACCTCTACGGGAAAGTTCTCGTGCATTACGGTTCGTGCGCTAGTGTTCGATGGGATAGAAGTTCTCGTAATTTGCTTTCACATTGAAAATATCCCTGTGACCTTGGAGAGTGTACATGCATAATTTGAGAAAGTACCTACGAAACTATTACTACTTTTCTTGGGGCATATTACAAGTACTTTTGACTCAGACTGGCAAAATACCAGGTATTTTTCCTGATCGGGTAGGTGTGAAAGCGCCTAATGAGCCTGAAGTTAAAATTTCCCCCCCCCCCCCCCCCCCCCGACAAATCCAGGAAGTGGAATTTGGATTCAACAATAAGCCAATAACCACAAATACCCTTTTAAATATGGGTCATATTCTAACCCAAATCAACAATAAATCACTGCCTTTCCATCAAGTTTGGTTTAAGTCAACAAATTTATCCAGCAAACTACAATCATTAGCAGTCACCTGCCTACAATAAGAAAATACAATATTGTATCTTTGGCTCCACGAAAATACAGTAATTGCACAAAAGTCAAAGTCAGTAGGTATTGAGAGCTAGATAAACATTTATTCTGTGAAAGCATTCTTCCTCAAAATTGGAATGGTATTTGGACATTTTTTTGCTCATGGTATGTAACAAAGGCAATAAGCTGGATACGAGCTCATATCATTGTGGAATGATTTTGAATTCAAGCATGATATATTGCATGGCATGCATTTCATTACCTTTCCTTTAATAAATTCTGGAAAACATCTGCTCCTCTTGTATTAGCATTGCAAGTTTTGTTCCTTTTTGAGCAATTATATCCTCTTTTGAAGAGGTATGGAAAGAAATTACATTTGATGAAGGTCACAGCAATATATTTTGCTTATGTTTACTTACACGTGCTTCTTTACAATGCACAAAAAAGTAGCACAGAATGAAATTTAGCTCCAGCACAAGTTAGATCAAAATGGGTTGATCACCACCTTTAAAGCTTGATGAAATTCTTAAAAGTAAAATAAACCAAAGTGACAAGATACTTGTAAATAGCTTGGAGACGCCTCATTTGTCACTATTTACTTGTAATATCATGAGGAATTAAGTTAATTCCACTAGCTCGTCAGATTATGGCTTGCTTAATCTTCTTAGGAAACCATTAGCTCAGGCAAGCATCACAAAATCCATTTACAGATATTCAGTTTAGAACCAGGAGAGTGTTAACACAAACTAGGTGCAGTGCTAATATATGGTGACCCTGAAGTACGCTCGACAACAGGTCATGTGCGACGTGAACTTCGCATCCCAGGTCATGAATTTCGTGCCACGGGTCGTGAGTTCCACAACTGGGATGCAAAGTTCGCGCCACGGGTCATGAATTTCGCATCGCAGGTCGTGAATTATGCATCGCAGGTCGTGAATTACACATCCGAGGTCATGATTTTCGCATCGTGGGTCGTGAATTTCGTGCCACGGGTCGTGAATTTCGCGCCATGGGTCACGAATTTCACGACTAGGATGCAGAGTTGCCCCGAAATTCACGTCGCACATGACCTGTTGTCAAGCATACTTCAGGGCCACCATACTAATAACCCATTGCCTTGAATTCATGAATGATGTTATAAGTCATAGTCTAACTGACTTTATAAACCATGGTTGAAACCAGGACTTGAAACCTCTGCAGTGGATAAGAATAAGGGTAAATGAGAGCATTACCATCCACCCAATGGACCAGAGGACATGCCTGTACTACGATTAAGAAGGTTTTAAACCATAGTTTAAATCTAAACCATGGTTTCACTATAAACCTCTTTCATGAATTAGGGACATTGACTACTGAACTTGTGTCTTTCTAATTGACTTAGTACAGGACCCATTCTCCACCCCCCCCCCTTTTCTTTCTTTTGTACTTTATGAACATTTATGTTTTTCTATGTTGTTGGGGTTTTTTTTCTTCTTCTTTTACAAAAGGTTGTTTCATAATGATGTAATAATTCTGGTATTATGCTTTCAATGTATTTTCATTATTTCATTACTTTGTTAAATTGTATAGGTCTGGACCCTTCAAAAGAATAACCTCTGGCTGAAGAGGGTAATCCAGCCCATGTGTGGAGAGTAAATAAATAAATAAATAAATAAATAAATAAATAAATAAATTCAGTTCCCACAAGCAATGTTCTTTTCACTCTCATTAGCCGATATTCTGTCTTTTCCTTACCCAGTAAGAATCTTTTCACACAAGTATACTGTTCATGTAACTATAAAACTCTAATGGAATAACATGTTATTAGTAAACAAACAAGTAAATAAACAAGTAAATACAGAAATAAATAAACAAGTAAATACAGAAGTAAATAAACAAGTAAATAAACAAACACAAATATCTGAGCATGCTACAAGTCCATTGCTGAGAGCCAGGGGCTCTTCATATCACTTTACATGGAGTTAAATGCTTTCTGGCTGTTACCTTAAAGGTAGGAGATCCCTTTTGCAAAATCTTCAAAAATCCATACAACTTGGCAGGAGTTTAGGATATGCCCTTCTGATACTGTTTATTTAATCTTACGATCATACAAAAATGAAAATCTGGCTACCATCCTTGAATAAGCAAGTCGGATCAGCTCACCGGCAGAAGCGAAGCCAGCTAGCTAGCTAGCTCAGCCACGCGCAGCTCGCGGCCACCACACGTACCGCATAATAGCAGCGCTGTACTGTATGTAACGTGAATCCTTTGGCTGTGGCTTGTGCGCTATCTAAAAAAAAATAAATCGCTAAAGTTTTAGGTCCGAAATAAGTACAGAGTTATCAAGAAATGTTAATTATTCAGTTAATTAGCCATGTACAATCCATTTTTCTTTCACAGAAGTTTTTAATAATCATTCTCTTATAATTGAACACATATTCACACATCTTAACATTTTAGAGCTGCAAATGGGATCTCCTACCTTTAAGTCATAAGCAGCAGGAAACCACTGGAATAATTCTCTAGAATCATTCAAGAACAATTCTTGAAGGGGTTTAAAAAGCAAATGTTTACATGCAGGGTTCTCACTAGAAAAAAAATCCACACATGGTTCCCACTCTGCACAAAGCTTTGAAGTTTCGGAAGTTTTACGGAATAACACCTAAAGTTAGGTGTGGCAGCAGTATATGCTATAGTAAAAGGATGAAAAATACTTCTTGGTAAGCAGGAGTTGTCTACTAATGGCATAAAAGTAAAAATACATTGCCAAAAAGCAAAACAATCTGTGACATTGATCATTATTGTTAGAATATATACTCCAATATTTTTTTACCCTTGTTGCCACGCATGGTGCAGCAATTTCACACATGGATCTTCCTTGTCTGAAACCAGTACGCATGGTATTGGAACCATGGGCGTTATGTACTGTCAAGAACCATGTTTATATGTACATCCTCCTCCTTGGGAAAGCCAACAGAATGCTCAAACTCATCAATTACACGTTCTGCACAATTTTCTTAGATTTTTTAGATCCAAAATAAACAATCCTGATCAAACTGTTGTGAAAACGTTCTGCACAATTTTCTTAGATTTCTTAGATCCAAAATAAACAATCGTGATCAAACTGTTGTGAAAACAGGACGCTGGTTTTCATTGAAAAATTAAAGTAAATTTGAATAAATCTAGACAAATTTGGAATATTTTCTAAGTGGTTTTGCAAATTGGAAAACTTAACTCAAGGACTATTTCTTCAAATTTGATCAGGTCACTGAGGGGTAAAGAAGCTGTTAAAACCAGACTCAAAAATTATATTTTGTAACTCACTTGAAGATATAAGAGGCTTGTCTTGATGATCAGACATTGTGTTTTATTTTAAATATGACAAATTAATTCATAACTAGAATATGCATACAGGTATAACAAATCCATAGCTTGGGGAAGGACACTGAATTTCAGAAGAGGGGTGGAAAGCCCGGGGGGGGGGGGGGGGTCACTTCCATTGCAGAGTGGACAGGATCCACGAGAATCGTCCTAAAAAAAGCACCCTAAACGAGGATTCAAGGGCAGGCTGCTAGGACACCCTAAACACAGATTTTATGCAGATGTCTCAGATTTGCACACCCTAAACGAGGATATTCCCATTTTCATATCTTGAGAGTGTTAGTGGGGTCCATTGAAAGTTTGGAGCCATTTTTATCTCGAGATAATTCACTGTCTCATTATGTTTTACACAGGCGTTATAGGATTTTCCGTTCACAGGTCTTGTTACAGTTGGTCTCGCAGCAGGTGCAAATTACATACCCTTTTCGCGTTTTAGATTATCGTGATTTAGGGGGCTTTTTTTTTCATTTTGGGGGGTTTTTGACACTCTATTCGCATTCCGCGCCTACCCCTGAAAAAATACCCTTTTTCCGCGTTTTTTTTCTCGCAGATGCTGTTCACTCTTCAATGGAAGTGACCCCCCCCCCCCCGGGGTGGAAAGAAATGAATTAACACCCAATTAAAATGCTTAGAACTACTAACAGATAATTAGTCAATCAAAAATCCAAAGCTTGGAAATGGGTAGAGAACTATTCTCACTCAGATAAAGACAAAAGCTGAGGATGACTTTACATTATGTTGCCAAAAGTCCTAAACTGTGTTTTATTTAGATTTCTCAACATGACCAAACATTTATATCTTTTTGTTCATTGAATCTAAAGTGATTTCAGTTGGAACCCAAACTATTTGGACAGGGGTTCTCACGAGATGATAATAACAAGTTCCATTCTTTAACTTCAGTCTTTGATCGTAGATGAAACCCTTCATTCTTTTTTGATGTATACATTCTTAAGATGCTACTTGAAGAAGATGGTTGAGTTTGCAAAGTCTGAGCTGAAGAGGCTTGTATTATCTAGACCCACACTTCAAGATCTCCGTGGACAAATTTGATCGTACAAGAAAGGGGTCAGCTCGCTTTTAAAAAAGCCGACAGTAAACAGATCAGCGCCCACTTGAAGATGGTCTTAGGGGCCTTTCAGTTGTTGGTAAGGCTGATAATAAAGATAGATAAGTGTTGTCTCTTTCCAATGGAAAAAAGTGCATATGTTACCAATCTGAACTCTACAGGGTGTATAAAAAAAAATATGGACAAAGTTCCATGACAAATATACAATTGAATATCAACTTTTCATACCAAAATTGCAAGTCAATTAACACAGAGAGACTGGACTAGATATTAAAGGTATGGGAAGCTCATGAATTCTTCATGAAACATAACCTGCAAGGTATGAAGGTATAATTTTTAAAAAGGTGTAAAATACATAAATATGCATGAAAATGAATGCAAGAATATACTCTATCTTTATTGATCATTTTAAGCATTTCTGAATAAAAATACAAACCCATTTCATATCATTACTTCCTCGTGCAGGAATGGGCAATAGACACATAAGTATAGTGTTACATGTACATGATGTGTGTCTTGACGTAGCATAAATTCTGCTTACAATTCTGGACCTGCCAGTTTTGGAAGACTCACTGGCACAATGACAACATGAATACATACATGAAGCATTGCAAATAGCCTACCATAGTATCAATACCCATTAAGAAAACAAATATCAATCACTCGATGACCAGAAATAGTTACCTTTTTTTTAGATTAGTCTACAGTTTCGTTTACCTTTTATTCTTCTCTCTCTTTTTTAGAGGCGCCAAGATATCACCAAGCAAAGAAAGGGGTACTTTCACATTCCTTTCATGATTTTTTTCAAGTAGGTATATTGAAAAGAGAAGAGCTTATGGCTACCAATGAATGCTGCAGGGAGAATTAACACTAAGATACTATCTCTGTCTCACCTATCACTGTTCAAAAAGTGGCTCCATCCATTGCTGAAAACACCCCCAGATATTCAAAGAACCTACAGTTTAATAACTTGCCGATGCTTTTAACTAATAAATTGCAGTATGGAAGAATACATGTACTGTAATTGCAATGCTAAGCTCCAACTAGAATTGGAAGTGCAATGATTCTTTTCTGTGCAAATTTAAATTGTCTTGAATGAGAGAATAATTTGGAAATTTAAGTTAATTTGGGTTTTACAACAGAGAGCAAGAAACATGGGTTCTACATGTACCAAATTTAACGTAATGGACATCAGAAGCAGATGTAGCCTAAAAACAAAAACCCTTGAAGGTTCCAATATTGCTCTTGATTTAAGAATATGACAGAAAAGACTTTTTAAAAATGCACAATTCAAATAGCTTGTCCAACACCCTTTGTTACATAATACATCATTACAATGATGTATAATGTAATGCCAGCATGATTTCTATAAGATATACCATAGTGATATTACATGTATATAGAAATCTACCTTTAACCCATTGCCTATTGGAACCTAGTGGCTCTCGTATAAAACCGATGGGAATAAGATAATTCAGTCATCAACGGGCTAAACTGATTTGCGAAAGTAGTTACTGTTGCAGTCATGTTTAGGGTACTGCCACCAAATTTCTGTTTGCAAACCCTACCTTTCTTTGCCTCAATAATACTATCCTTGGCAATCTATTCCCATTAATGTGCCAGTGACTGACCTGCACACAAGGTAGTGTTCTCCCAGCCTCGTGCTGATACAAAAAAGAACCGCCTGAAAGCGGCAATGTCAACAAGGTCCTCAAGCCTTAGAAGACCACTGAATAGGTCAGTAAGTGTATGATATTGGATCAGCTGCATAAGGCTCTTTCTTGCAAGTAATAAATAAACATTAAAGAAGGTTAAAGCTCATCTGTACTCAAAGGAGACAATGAAAAATGTAATGTTTTAATACCAGGATGCAGCCAAAGAT
The DNA here is from genome assembly GCA_029962745.1 of Echinometra lucunter. NCBI lineage: Eukaryota > Metazoa > Echinodermata > Echinoidea > Camarodonta > Echinometridae > Echinometra > Echinometra lucunter. Next base: position 21,352,391 of record CM057158.1, read on the forward strand.
TAAGTTGTCACAATGCCCTTTTGTTGTATATTCTTAATACATTTATGACTTATTTCTCATACATGCAGTGATTAAGTAGGGAAATCAGGTAACTAGAAAATAACATGAAATGTTATAATGGAGATAACAGTATACATAGGATCCACAATGCCAATTAATACGTCCGTAAGTTTCTGATGAAGAATACATACAAAGTAATTCCAACTCTCTACCCTCCAAGCCTTCTCCTATCATTAACAAGAAAATATTTTTTACTTTCATCTTCTTTTAAGATAAGATTCATATATTTTTCTTTTAATCCAAAAGACTCAAAAGATGCACCAAAATGGCCCATCAGCATATGGATCCAACAAAATTTGTTGTTCTTCTTCTCAGGCAACAATTTTCAAATTTCATAAAAGGATGAAATATTCAATAGATATTCTCTATTCTAAAATCTAAATCATACATTTTGCACAGAATGCTTTCATACAGTATTGACAAAGGGTACAAGACTCAAAACTTTTGAGGTAAGTCCCACAGAGCAAAATGCTTACTGATAATAAAGATTTATATGACTCTGACTGCACTACAAGTGGATTTTGCAATCACCAAAATTTCTACTAGGATCAGACAAGCAACTATGGCCCAATAGAATATTTCTTCTTGAATCTTGCCTTGATTTTTTTTTTTTTGTTGCTGTTGTTATTGTTGCCTTACTTTTCAATCCGTGGTCGGTGGGCTTACTAATCAGACATACAGCAATGACTTCTTTTGTACACTCTTCACTTCTTGAATTTCAACTCCATGTTATTTAAGGTGGCTTACATTCCTTGATGCTCAACCACAACCTTCTCTGTTTAGGCCAGTGAAAGGAGAATGTAACCCAGGGATCAGTGTGCTCTTAGTGAATGGAGATGACCAAGAAGAGTACACAGTGAAAGTTTGAGCAAAATCGGACAATCTGTTCAAAAGTTCTGAATTTTGAAAGTTTCAGTAAATCCCTATTACAGGGATCCTTGAGTTGGCAACTTTGTAAGCATCTTTGATGTCATTCTCACATAGCTCCTTGAGTCAGAGTTGAGCACCCTGATGAATGAGGAGAAGATTGAGCAACATTTTGGCTTGACATCATGGAGAATATGGGGGCACAGCAGGCCCATGCCCCATCCCTTTTGAAACAAAACTGGTATTTCTTGAATAGAATACACAACAATTGAATTGGTGCATTGTTGTTGGTGTTGTTTTGTTTTTCTTTTTAGTTTTGCTGGTAGGAAGATTTTCAGGCAATTGTGCACCCATCCTTTGTACAAAATCTTGGATAAGTCCTTCCTATTAGTTGGATACCTTTCATGATCAGCATGTAGAAATTTGATATAGTTGCACGATTTCTGGAGAGGTTGCAGCCGAGAGTGAATGACCCCTTTCTGACAGCAGCCATTGTCCTATCTAAATTTGTTCTGGGTATCTAAGTTAAAGAAAAAATCTGATTCTGTACATGTAGATACCATTCAAATCAAAGCCAGCCCACATAGGCTTCATGGAGCTGAAGTCTCTAAGTACATTGTTCTTTTAAAGATAATAAATTAGCCTAATTCATTTTGACAGTGGTGATGTGAAACAGGAAATCTTAATTCTTGATTGATCACAAACAGGGGCTGGCACTTGACAATTTCAAACAAGGGTGTTGGATTACATCTGCCAACAAATTAGCTGAAATTTTTGTCAAAAAGCAAAAAAAAATAGTAATCAATACTGGATATTTGCCTGACAGCCTGCTAATATCTTAAATCTGCAAAAAGAGAAATTTTACTGGCTTGGGGGGGGGGGGTACTTTTTTACAAGGGTAGTTCAAACACTGAGATGGCTCTCTCCTGTAGATATCAAGTTGGTCACAACATCAAGTAAAGAGAGTCACAATCAATTTTGGATACTCTCTTTAAGTCTGGCCCAAGGAAGGAGTGTTTTTGAAACTCTGCCTTTCGAATAATCCACTATACAAATGTCAACAATGGGGTGCAATTGAGTTATTGGATCTGAAAGTTATTGGGCGTTCAGTGTACACCTTGGAAATCACATAGTCCACAAAAGAACGTTCCTACTTCTGTATCAATGTTTCACTTCAAGATGAGAATGCAGGGACATTGTTAGGGAAGATGCTAGGGAAGAGGGGGTGTAGATATGTCAGTCCTCCCAAACTCCCGTTATATATTTTCTGTGAGCAATTCCACATGATCTATCAACAGATTTGACAATTAGATGATTTGGGGAAGCGTCTTATGGATATTTTTCAGCTACAAAGTTAGTCAACTTAATCCGACATCACCTACCCCATTCGAAATGGTCTTTGTGATGATTTTGCAAATGTACAGTTCTTCTGGCATTCTTTATCAATATTCATATAAGTTTTGCTCATACACAATTGTTAAGTACATCTAAAAAGGGTTGCATATTAAACATAAGGTCAGCAAAGCAAGAGCGGCAATGTTAACAGCCTTTATTGAGTATCACACTACAACAGTTAAAGAACTTGTAAGTGATACTCTCATTGTAAGTGTGGTGAACATGAAAGAAATCACTTCTAAAGCAATTTAGAAACCTTGAGAACTCAATGGAAATAACAGGAAATGGGCTGCTACAATTACCATCAAGAAGCACGTTGAGACGTATTTAAAAAGACTCAATCATCTGGATATTAGGCTTCCGGGGACATGAAAAAAATATCTCTGATTTGGCTGGGTCACTATATGAGAATCTACTAAACTGTGTGCCATGACTGTGCTATGGTACCTCAAGATTTAGGAGTGCTGAAGCAATAACAATAATAAGTGTTTTGAGATAACAAGATATCAAAAGGAAATATTCAGATGATTGTTTTTCTATTTTAAAAAAAGTTTTAAAAAATAAAATTTTAAAATGCGCTGCACAATGAAGGGGCAAATGAGGAGGTAGATACACATCCTGGGAACTGGGTTTTAAAGGTAAATTTCAATTTTTTTTCCAATAAACACCACAAACTTAATACTTTCTTTATTGTATATAATATGGTTTTGTACGTTTTGAAAGATTCAACATATTCATTGCTATTTCCCCCTCCTTCCCCCTCCCTTTTTTTTTTCCTATTCTACTTCTCCTATTTTCTTTTTCTCTTCTTCTTCTTCTTCTTCCTTTCACTTTTCTTCTTCTTCTTCATATTCTTCTTATATAAATTATCATTACTATCATTATATAATTATCATTCCTGATTATCATTCTGCGTGTAAATATCACAATCGAGGACCCCACTGGAAATAAGCTTTGGAGCTTTTGTGGGTTATCCTGGTCAAGCTTACTGATCTGTTATTCTTCGATTTATATATCCATTGTTGTGTTTTGGAGGCTTGGCAAATAAAATCAATCAATCAATCAATCAATCAATCAATCAATCAACCATTACTGCACAAGATTTTACACCATGATGGAAAGTCTTCGTGAAAATAGTTCAATGGTGTAAGTAATACTAATCAAGTACGCCTACCATATCTAAGTAACATGAGCTAATGAAAGAGCAAGTTGTAATCTAACATCTACCCTAGATCTGTACCCCAGGTTGGAGCTACAACAGTAGATGGTGTCCAGACTGTGACAACCCACTTCACCGAAGGCCCGCGAGACCGAAGGCCCGCGAGGCCGAAAATAGCACATTGTAATCTATCATGTACACCGTTCTGATTAATTCCTGTGCCAGAAGGAAGTTTAACAAGTATTATAGGGCAGTGGTAAGTTTTTCAATGAAGGTGTGTGACATCCGGAAATAAGGACTAAACATGCTAAAAGGAGACATAATTATTTTATATACCGATAGCAACACGATACGAGAAAAGTCGGCCTCGCGGGCCTTCGGTCAAGTGGGCGGACGCCGTCCAGACCACCCCCTACCCTTAATTATTACATTCATTCTACTTCCTTTTCTTGTTGGTCAGAGACTTAAAGGTAAAATTCAATATGGCAAAAAATTTTGGAGGGAGGATGGTGGGGGTACGGGAGCTCCCTATTAGAAAATCCAGAATGAGCCTCAAGGTAACTTGACACAAAGTGCTCTAACAAGGTCAATACAATCACCAAAGTCACCATCAGAAGTGTCCAGGTTCCTTCCGTTCCTTTAGTCCCATGTGTAGAACTTTCTGTGACTCATGGCAGAGACTACAACTGAATCATAGGCCTACACTGTATACTGAGGTAACAGATCCTGGAGCATATATATTCCTGTATTAAGGTATGAATCACTTCACAGATTCATGATAACATTTCGAAAAATCAAATTGAATGGATTTTACAATAATGTAAGGGTACTAGTACTTTTAAGTTCTGGCAGTAGCTTATAAATAAAAATATTTTTAAAAAACAGGAACATTCGTGTATTTCACATGGTCTTACTTGTCCGACAGAGAGCTGTGTTTTTCAGAATATGATTTCCAGAGGAGAGGTAAAAAAAAAACTGTTAATAAATCAAATCATGTTTTGGCATAACATCACTTGAAAAGTCACACAAATAAACATTTCTATGACATATTTGTATGACACATAAGGCTATATATAGGCTTTTTTTAAAATAAATCACTTGTGCATGTCAAATCTGGTGTAAACCATGTGCAGTTTCCCCCAAGTAGCACTCTCTTGAGCTGTGATCTTAGTACATCTACTTAAATCAATAGCAAATCTTTGCCACTCCTTCAGAGGCATCCCTAGAATGTCCTAATGAGTCCAGGCATTCCATGAAAGAAACTGTAAGAAAAATTTGCCTTGGAAACACATTACACCAATAGTTGTAAATGGTTTACTCATATCTCCGGTCCTCACTACACCTTACTTTATGGGTCAGTTATTTTGGCTGGTTCTTCATCTGTAAAATGGATCTTAAGGAAAGAGGGGGAAAGTATCTTGGCATGCCATGATCTATGCCATTCACTTCTGGTGCATCCAACGTGAATACTGATGTATTTTACAAACACATATGGCAAAGTAACAACAAGCCTTACTCCCACCCCTCACCCTCTTACGAATTTTGGCAATTGGCAATGTTAACCCTCCCCCATTTCACAACATTCTGGATCTGGATGTACAATCCCTGGACCAGAATGTTGTTTCTTCTTCTGGGGGGGGGGGGGGGGGGGGGGGTCTTCCTTCCCTCCTCTCCCTTCCCCTCCCCCTCCCCTCCTCTCCCCTTTCCTCCTCTCCCCTTTCCTCCTCTCCCCTCCTCTCCCCTCCTCTCCTCTCCCCTCTCCTCCCCATCCCTCCTCTCTTCCTCCTCTCCCTCTCCCCTCCCCCTCCCCTCCCCCTCTCCTGCTCCCCCCCCCCCCCCCCCCCACCATGGAAGAATCCTGGATTCACACCTACCACAATTTTCTAGATTTCTAGTTTCCCTTCTTGGTAACAGAATCCTATATCAACCATTGCATACTAAAACCCTACCTGTCCCTTCCTTCGCCCCCCCCCCCCCACCTTCATTTTATTTTACACCCTTACAGCCTATGGCAAGCTATATATGTTATAACTGTCACCAAGGTGATGGCTTGTCCGCATGTCCGAGAGGAAGTTATTAACCTTCCTTCAACTGTCAGGCATGGTTGATAATGACTCAATCTATACATCATTCATCCAAACATGTCCCAGAGAGTCAGGCATGGTTGAAAACGACTTTACGGGTAAATCTTTTATCTGAATCTGTGATGGATTCCCCCCAAAAAAAATAATAATCAGGTCACACTGCTGCAGTTCAAGTGCACAGAGGCAAAGAAACAAATTCAAATGGCCATAAAGGTGGAAAAGAATTATTTTCATATATTTCTAGTACCCAGTGTTAGCACTTCTAATCTTTCCCAAAATATGTTCCTTCTGTAAATTAGGTGTGGGGTTTTTTTAGTATTGTCTGTTCATAATGTAAGGAGTGCACTTATTTGAAAAGTCTTATACATGTACATGTCATCATCTCTTGCTGTTAATAATAAAACCGATGACTACTGGCAATTACAGAAAGTTAGGACAATTTCCAACTCCCTTGAGGTGAAGAATGATGGAGGAAGTAGCTATTAAAATTCATAAAACCTCATGAAACAAGCTATCCTGTACAGGCAAAAACTTCATTTGCATAATGCTTCTAATTAAAAATGAGACGGTATGCAAGTATTTTCAGGAGTGATACATGTACACAAGAATGGGCTCAAGCAGGGTGCATCTTCATGCATTCAGTGTTTACATATGGAGGAAGACACCAATAAAGCCTGATCTTTGAGGCAGAGAAATGGGGTGCGCTTGATGACAGCAATTAGCTTATCTCTAGAGGGTCTAACATCAACCATTGTACAAAGCCTCAGGGTTACAGCAGTCTGAAGATTATCTCTCTGTGACCTTAGATAACCTTACCAGTCAGACAGGATAGCAACAAAGATTGGAATATGCTCTAGTACATAGCAAGGTAATGGTTATTTGTTCTAACACCCAACATAAGGACATAATGAATGTGTGTATGTTGATTAAAATAGGTGACATTGGTTGATTAGGTAATTATATTCCTCCTTGAGTTGAAGGGTTTGTAAATACTAAATGAGTTCAACAAACTCATTAATATCAAAGTATGGCTAAATGAATGTTCAGTATGATAACAGAATCATGCTGTCTGTTCTAAACTCAGTAACCTGAAGGATAAAAACACATCATAGATCATTCTGCCTCCCTTATGCCCCCCCCCCCCCCCCCCCCAGCAGACAAATATCGGTATATAAATGAACAATAACAATGTTCTGCAAAGGTCTTACAAAAATTCCCAGCAGGTCCTACAAATGTCATTCAAGTTCTCTAGAGGCCTGGCATTTGACAGGCTCATCCTAACATTAAAGCTTAAGAGGAGAAAGAGCATTATATTTTTGTACCTTACTTGGATTTTGATTTTAGCTACCTCTGCAATCATTTGAGCTAGTCATCCATCCCCCCCCCCCCACCCTCCCCGCACTCTAGGTCACACAAGTATATCATCAACTTGCGGTGCATGTCAGACAGGTAGAAGTAAGATGATGCAATGGTAGTTGATCAAAATATTCCTATAACCTTGACTAATGTTGGCTGTAAATGATTACAGAGAAACAGCTTTTGGAAGTCATATTCTTTCATATTTGACCACTATGCTGAAGCTTGAATGCTTCAATGTATTTTTTTGTAGGAATTTATCTGTGGTCCATTTCTACTGTTCTTAGCTGTGAGAAATCATAGTGATTCGTGGTAAGCCCCATTCCAGCATTCACAGATCTTGTTTGGGCCCCCAAAATGCCTAAATAAAGTGTCTAATTTTGAAGTTCCATGGATTTTGCTTGGACTGTGAATTAAAGCAATTCTTATTGAGGTTATTTGAATATATTTTGACGCCCTTCAATTTGTATGTTTCTATGGGAGCATGACCAGTGTCCTGAGAGCCCTTCCACCTCCCTGTTTGCACAACATTAATTTGATTAAACTGGTGGGACAGCATGTACTGTTTCATCCCTAGACAAGAACGTGTCACAACTTAGCACTGACTGGAAGGAAATTAAAGCTACCATATAAAAATACAAAGTTCACATATTCTTTATACTAGGACTCTGTACAAAATACAATGCATGTGCTCAATATTTTGCAATATCCATCAGAAAAGACAGTCCTCCCACTTTTCACCTATTGACCTGTACATTTTAGTGGAAAGGAAGTTTGATTATATCTACTTGAACTGTGTTTTGATATTTCAAAGGATAATTAACTTTTCAAATCCAAATAAGATGTTCCTGCAAAGGGAAGAGGAATTTAGGATGACTGAAATTTGTGTTTTATACTGTCAAAAACTCTCTTTTCTCAATTCATTCCACATGCAGAAAATTAGAATGCCATAATATATTTACTTGACATTTTGCAATATGCCGAAGTTCATTTTCCCCCCAACAAATTCTTGGGATAAAAATTTCTCAGCATATCCCCTAGAAGTTGTCTTTCTGGAAGATAGGGAGCAAACACAGCTTCTAACCACTTCTTTCCTTCCACTGGAGCGTACCCTGCAATTCGATGATGGTGTACCTGAAGGCTATAAAAATCAACACTCACACAGACACTAATGTTGTACATGTGGGACTAGGTAAGAAAATAACCCTTCCAAATTCCATGACAAAATTTTTGCACTTGTGGGGCTAAGGGGGAAATATGCCTTTCAGCTCCTTGACACAGTTCCTGTACATGTGGGACTACCATGACTAAGAAAGAACAAATATTCCTCACAATTTTAAGACACAATTTTTGCAGATATGCATGGGACAAAGAGTGACTCCATACCACTCAGTTCATGACACAATTTTGGCACATATGGGACTAGCCTGGAAGTTAGTCATATTTCAGCTTACCTTGGACTTCTTCAGAGGTGAATTTGGGGTAGTTGATTTGTCACTTCTTCTTAGGATATCTGTACCAGCTTTTCTGTTCTCAGACCAGTTTTATTTCTCTGCTGCCTGCTGGGATTGCTCTATCGGATGTGGCTCTTCTTCTCTCACTCTGTTTGCCTTCTTTCAAAGTCAGCCAATGCAAATGTCCTTTTAAGATAATAATGATAGAGAAACATATGTTTTTAAAAATCTGTTTAACTATATATTTTGTGGGCATGATAGAAAAGCAAAGTAGGTCAGATTGTAGCATTTGACAAATCATCAATTACATCCAAGGATATCATCCTATACATTTTCTTATCTTGTTAGCCTATTTAAAAGAAAAAAAAAACACATACCTTTGTTTGCATTTCAAAGAAAAATTCTGACAAGGAGTGGTTGTATTTATCAATTGTATGACTTGTACTATTAATTCCCTTTTGTTAGGGGGAAAAAGGCTGTAAATTTGGGGTATGTAAAATCTTTCTCACGCCAAGACATAGCCTTCAAAATCTTCACAATATTACAGCATTCAAGCCTTGAAAACATGTGATATCATACAAGTAAAATGCTCTATGAATTTAAAAAGGATATCATGCCCAAATCACTATTCTTCCATATTCAGCTCCTCCACTCCTTGTTTTCACACCTCTTTTACAGAATAGACCTAATAATTACAACTAGTACATGATTCTTGCTACATGTATAGCAGCTTTCAAAACAGAGCTTCTTTTATTTTTTTTTCTTTGTATATCATAATGAATAATGTGTGGTACTAATATGATATCTTACAAATACAAGACATTTTATGAAGAGAATTAACATCATTATAATGTGCAAAACATCTCTACTCATATTCTTCATCTTCACTTTACATAATTTATGCTCCTTTGTACTATATCTGGCTTCATTTGAATTGTTGCATTAATGGAAACAGGTATGCCTTTGATTTCCAAACATGACAGCCTTCAAAAGTAGAACTTCATTTAATAGTTTCTTTTCCAGAAGTTAATGTGTGAGATGATGGGATGTCTTACAAGCACACAATAATTTCTTTGCTTTAAAGTAAATGCAAGTCTTTACAAATAATGTTCAATCTTTCTTGTCATTTTTCTTGGCCTTCATCGCACTTCTTTTGCATTATCTATTTTGAGGTGATACTTTCAACTCAGAATAAAAGTGCATTTTCTAATCACATTTCATTTGTTAAGTTGTCAATATAAATCCCATGTTTCTCTTCTGTATAAATTGGTGTCTACTCTTGTCCGTAATATCTCACGGGAAAAATACATTTTGTATTGAAAGGATATAATATATAATGGATATACAATATATTTTATTCATACACCCAAGAAAACGAAAGAGATGCAAACTAATTTTCATTTCCCAGAAATCTCCATATCCCTCTTTTTTTCTCAGTAACATACATTGTATAAAAGTCCTCCCTATTTACAACACTTGAGCAGGTGTACTGCAACACAATATCCCTTTTCAAGATCAGGGATTTCTGGAGGCTTCTGAGTTCTAGATTTTCTGCATTATCCCAGGATATTTCCTTAATTCTGCAAATGTTTTCCTTTCTGATTATCTTCTTTACAGCAATTTCAGACAGATTTCCTATTCCTTTCCTTCATAAGCATGCCTGGTCTTTCAAATACATAAAAACTTAACAAAGCTGCAATGACAAGTTTAAAGCAAAATGAACTTTATCATACAGAATAATGTAACATTAAAGAAAGTAGTGAAACATTTGTAACTTGCATCACCAGAATCATACTGCAATATATGAAAAAAAAAGGTTGGAAAACAATCATTTATCAAAAATTATACAAAATACCAGCATGCCAGTCATAGTTCGAAGACTTACTTTGTTTGGAAATTACAACAAAAACACAAAGAAATCCAAGGATGTTTTTTTTTTTTTTTTACTTAATCTTTCTGTTTTAAAACCCACTAAATCATTTCATCCAAGTGAGGTTGAAAAAGACTTCCGGAATTGAGAAATACAATCGTTTTGTACAATCACCAAAGTCTTCTGACTAAGTCTTTTTTTTTTTACTCTCAGGAGGTGGTATAATGACTGACATGTTCCTCCTTTCAATACCAGAGCAGCTCAGGTAGGAGTTAAACAAGTTATGAATGTCTTCCTTGTTTTGACCGAGAAAAAACTTTCATCTTCCTGCCATCAACCGTGACTGAAATGTCATTTGACATAAACAAGAACTTATCAACTGTGTGTAACATTCTTTAAAGGTACATGCATTTTTAAAACTTCAAGACCAAAAAAACATTGCTCATCACAATCATGTCATTTTTCCTGGACTTATTTTTTTTTCAAATTCTGTTCTTTTATTCTGAAAGATTTGGTTCAATGCCCTTAAATGAATTCAAGATTTAGAAGTTTATTTATTTCTATATCACAAAAAGAAACTATTCGGTACAATTATCAGATGTTGGAGACCATCTTGAAGTAGCTTTTTCTTTTATTATGACTACTAAGTATTTCTTTTGAAATGGGGATAGGATATCTATCCTCATTTATTCCTGTCTCCATTCATCAATGCCCCTCATCCCTTTTTGTACTTTCAACCATCTAACTATACAGAGGCTACCCCTAAAATGATTAAAATTATAATCTGTTTTACCTGAATTCCTATGTAAAGGCCAAATTTTCATGGAAAAGTGGTAGAAATAATCCGATTTTGTGTAATATACATCCAAGGATTCTTGACAATTTACTCAAGCCAGGTCAATTTGAAAATGAGCATAAATCTAAAAACCTGAAACAAACATCATGTTTGGTGGTTACCATGGATACACAGGCATCAGAAAATTGCAAAAATAGTCCATCTACAAGCATTTTTGTGAAATTATTTCACCTGTTGCCAGCCGAAAGGTTGGCTAAGCCTGTTACCTTCACCTCAGTCTATCAACTTAGCTGCTACTTTTTCATGGTCCAACATGCTCCACCACTCTTTAAATATACAAGAGTGAAATTCACTCTTTGAGAAGTCATATTAGGGATCACTTACTTTTGGAGTGGATATCCACACTTAAAAGAGTGAAATCCATTCTAAAAAGCCTAATTCAACACTACTTTGGAATGAAATGTCAAATGCAATTTGTAAAAAGAATCCATGACATGATCATGAAGAACAGCAATGATGCACTAAAAGCTATGGAGTTCAAGATTTTAAACAATGCTGAGAAAGCCAACAAAAAATACTACTTTTAATGCCTTTAAATGTTCAGCAAATATCAATGAAAATTTTCAATTCATAAAAGTTTGGTCATAAATGTCCGACATTCACAGAGATGTCTACCAGGAAAAAGTGGTACCCCGCACATGGAGCAGTAGGGACACAGCAGTCTGTTTTGCCTTTTCCTGAGAGGAAAGATCTTTTCATTTACTTCAATTTGGTTTGCAACAATACAGCAAAACAAGGTGTATAACCTCAGTCACACTTCATATCAATTCCACGATGAATCCAAGCCAATAGATTCTTAGCCATTCGGAGTAATGTAATGTTTTTGGTTTGGTCTGTTGATGGTCCTTGGGTAGATCACCTTCATGTGACTGAGGTGTATGTAATGTAAGAGGCTCAACCAATCAATCACTGCACTTCACTTTGGGGAAGCACCTGGCAAGGAGACAGGTATACATTACATATGCCTCTATCCACTTGATTTCATTCTTGCTTTCATGCTCCGACTTTCTCCTTCTCCTTCTTCTTCCTTTCTTTTCAGTTTTTCATCTCCAATACCTATTCTCTCCATTTCATCTTCCTTCTCATCCATCTGTTTATCTTCGTCCACTTGATTTTATTATCTCTCTGTCTCTCTTTCTTTGCCTTGATCCTGTGTACTTCAGTCGTGCCATCTTTCTTTACATCTCTCTTTTTAGCTCTCTCCTACTCTCTCTCCCTCTCTCTCCCTCTCTCTCTCTCTCTCTCTCTCTCTCTCTCTCTATATATATATATATATATATAGATATATATATGTCTACTCTCCTGTACATTTCTTTTCCTTTTGAGGGTCATAGTTTGCCTTTATCTCCTTTTCAATTTACTTTTGACCTATACTCTGCATTTTTCTCCTCTTCATTTCCTTCTACATTTCATTTTCCTTTTCAAGAGTCTATTGGCCCTTCTGTCTCTTCCCTTCTTAGTCTCTGACATGACAAAAAGTTTCTTCCTTATTCTCATTCACCTGCCCACAAGCTCTGTTCTATATCTCCTTCCAGTCATTTTTTAAATGTTTTAATACATCTCTTGTTCCTGAAGCTCAAGAACTTCCCGATCAGTAACAACACCATGTAACCAAATCAAACTCTCCCTGGCCAGGAACTCTCTGGAAATACACTTCAATAACCACAATCCCTCTCAATTGTGAAGACTGAAGCCAAAACTATGAGCTAAACTACCGCTGTTACAGGAAACCTTTGACACAAACAAGACAAAAAACTATTAGTGATTTGGTCAACATAAATGACACACATTACTTCCTTTGTGCTGCATTTCTAATGCAATGAGAACAGAGAATATCAGAATACTACTGAATACAGAATATTTTAGTCATGAAAGGAGACTTTACCATTTCAATCATAATTCTGTATGTTATGGTCAATGTGAAAATGAAATAATGTTGATCACTAGCATGTCATGCCGCTCATTTTTTTTTCTTCAATTGACAACTATCAACTAGACAGATATTTACATTTTTTTATACTATATTAAACATATTAAACAGGATATTAAGGAGAATATTAAGCAAAATATTGAATGGAAAAGAACTCATTATTAGAAATAGTTCATCTGTATAATCTAATCTGGCATTCATAAGTGATACCCTTGGTCACTGCTTTTAGATAATAACTGCCAACCAAAAAGAGTAAAAGCATATATGCATCAATTTACAGGAAGTTTGCTGGACTAAATGCCTGGAACAGTTGACCCTTCAGGCAATTGACCATTTACAAATATTTGACGAACTGAAATTCATACCAGTTTATTTGCAGGGGGTCATATTGACTATAGCTGTATAAACATTCATTTGAGGGTCATTTGCTCAAAGTTCCATCCATTTTCTTAATTTTTATATTTGGCCTTTCTGCTCCTTCATGTAGCCGATGTAATGGTTATGATCACAAACTGACCTCTCTTATTTTACACTTAGTTCTGAGACTTTGTTGACTTTTAATTTAACACTACCAGAACCAATTTCAATTCTGTCAACTGATACAAAACATTTCAAGAAAAAAAAAAGTGATTATACCATTAGCAGAAATTTATTAGCCCCACCCCCACCCCCACTTCTACATGCTCCATGTTTCATTCCTCTTGTGTTGGAAGGGGTGTGGCATAAAACAGGTAATGCCAAAGGCAAGTATAGTTATTAATAAAAGTCAGGCATTTATGTTAGGTCAAATTAACTGAGATGAACAACAGTGGGACATCATTAAAACATATATTTGCATTCATAATAAATTCATTTTTTTTTAAATCATTAAAATTCATTAATTTCTTCCCTTTGTTGCTTTTGTTATGTATTGGTAATAGGACTCCAGTAATATCAACAGAATGAAGTAGTTCTCTCCTGGCAGCCCACTTTGAAGAATGCCAGAGCCTTCAATTTAAAGAATTATTACTTTTCCTGGTCCAATAAAAAATATTTCATCAACTTTTCACCGTATTCGGACTAATATTACATTGATAAGCTGAGATGAAAGATGATCCTCATGTTTCATCTTGAAAATTTCTTTAATGGAGACTTGAGCACACCTCTGTATAACATACATCTAACAAACAAGGCTGGACAGTCGACAGCCAGGGGACATCATCAATCCATTTATTCCCCATCATTACTTATAACTTATTTCCTCTTGTATAAGATTGTTGACATTTTTCGCACCACTGCTGGACAAGGCTTGAGCTGTTTACAACTCCTATCGCCTACATTCCTGTCATAAATGAAATATGCACTCTCCATAATCCTTAGTATCAAGATGTTCATGATGGAGCATCATGCATGGAGGGAAAGAGAGAGAACAGAATATTCAATTGCATGGAATGGCTAAATATTCATCAGGTGACAACAACAAAAAAAAAAGATGCTGATTCAAATTATGCTTTCTTGAAAGCAATCCTATCTGCATCATTTTTTTCATCACATTTTTCAAATCCTTAATCTAAATTACTTTTTTTCAAAATTTTAATTTAGGCAGTCTTATACAATACTGCTCATCCATCTTTATTTCCACAAGCAAGATGGGGAAGTGAGGGGGGGGGGGGTTCTCTTCTAACAAAAGTAAACCTTAATGGCTTACTAGTAACTGAAATCCTTTATACTTCACTTGATAGTGGCATATAGGTTTTTGGCAAACCCACTGACTGAACAAAGATATTATGACTCACAATAATTCCAAAGTTTGTAATTTCCACTAGAAATTGCTAAGAATTGTATTAAACAATATTAAACATAATAAGTTGGGAGCATAAATCCATACTTGAACATAACAGCAAGCAGTGGCATAATGAGAACAAACTTTGGGGGCAGAAAAGTATAAGTTACAAAAAAGTGAGGAAAAAAAACAGAAAATCATGTAATTTCAGCAACATTTGTAAATCACTGGTGTCGAATTAGAAATAGATCACATTTGAATTTTATTTGGGGCCCCCAAGCCTGCCCCCCCCCCCCCCCCCCCCTCATCAGTATGCCAGTCACAGCAAGAAGGTAAATTATCACATCAGTAATGCACTCACTGGATCCATACTACAAGTATGAATGAGCAGGGCATCAATGAGAAAAAGAAAACATTCTCTTTTTTTTTTTTTTCTTCTGAAGGAAATGTTCTAGACATTAACATCCTGCCATGAAAATATTTTGTACGACTTCACTCCACCTGCGTAATGTTTACACATTTTCTGTCAATTCAGCACCCTCCTCCATGCTTAGTCTGGTCAACTAAATTTTGTAAATTAACTCTGACATTGTTTTGAAAAAAAGCTGTTCTAAATTTATCTTGGACTTGCAGCTGCTGTGATAAACAAGAACATTTATTACATGGCTTTCGCCAATTATATCAAGCAACACAAATAATTGAGATGGCAGTTGAATGCTTTTCTATAGCTTTGGTCTTCAACATATGCTTCTTGTAACAAATGAAGAGACAAAAAAAAAAAAACATCTTTGTGCAAAATACAAATATATCACTTATTTTTTCAAAAAATGAACAAGAGCAATTCGACCTTGCGTGGTAGAAATTATGCCTGTGCAATTTAGCTGTTGTTGAGATATGCATAAATTTAAAAACTGCATGGGATATCTCAACAACAGCTGGATATTAGTTATGATTACCTCTTCCACAAAAAAAAATATACTTCACTCATCTTTGACTAAAATCTCTGCCATATGTGTATGCCAAGGTAACATGGAAATACATTTTTATATATAATTTCAAATAGTTTTTTGACCGTATGAACTTTGACCTACATACCTCAACATCTAATCAGATCATCTTCCTATGGTGATGCATACCAGTAGTACCAAGTTTGAAGTTCATACCTCAAACGGTTCTTGACCTCTTTGGCCTTCATCTTTGACCTACATGCCCCAAAATCTAATCAGGTCGTCTACCTATGGTGGTACAAACTAGGACCAAGTTTCAAGTTCATACCTCAAAGGTTTTTTGAGATATCGTGTAAATGAAGCTAACACATAAAATTTCATGTATATGACCTCTGCGACCTTGACCTTTGACCTACATACCCCAAAATCTAATATGATCGTCTACCTATGAAGATACATACTAGGACCAAGTGTGAAGTTCATAATTAATATGTCTCAGCCTGTTCCTGTGCAATCATTCTTGCAGGTAAATAGTAAATTTGATCTCATTTGACCTCTGACCTAGGCCTACATACATGACCTTTGCCCCTCAAATAACATTGGGGTCCCTGTAAGGCATCTACCATTCAAGTTTGGTTACAAACAAGCCAGTGGTTCAAGAGTTACTAACCCCAGTCAAAACTTGCAGGTAAATTTCAACATTTGATCTTATTAGACCTTTGACGTATTTAAAAGTGACCTTTGACCCCAAATAACATTGAGGTCCCTGCAAGGCATCTACCATGCAAGTTTGGTTACACACGGGCTAGTGGTTCAAAAGTTACTAACCCAGTATAAACTCAGAGGTAAATCTTAACATTTGACCTTATTTGACCTTTGACGTACGTACGTGACCTTTTACCCCCAAATAACACTGGGGCCCCTGTAAGGCATCTACCATCCAAGTTTGGTTACAAACGGGCTAGTGGTTCAAAAGTTACTAACCCCAGTATAAATTTGGAGGTAAATTTTAAGATTTGACCTCATTTAACCTTTGACCCCTAAATAACAGTGCGGTTCCTATAGAGTATCTACCAAACAAGTTTGGTTACAGACAAATGGTTGCAAAGTTATTCATGTTTTGGTAAGCGTTGGGACGGACGACGGACGGATAAACAGATGGACACCACTAAGGATTTCTGAGTCTCGCTTCACCTCGGTGGGGGCTCGACAAAAATTTAATGCTAACAAAAATCTCTGATTTCATGCATGCCGACCCCTATGACCTATGTACCTCCAAATCTAATCAGATTGTTTCTTATGGAGATGCAAATAAGCTCCAAGTTTGAAGTTCATACCCTAAATGATTCTTGAGATACTGCTAAAACCTGAAATTAGGGAATTGACCTCTGTGACCTTTCACCTATACATACCCAAATCTAATCAAATCGTCTTCTTTTGGTAATGCACGATCTGATAGCCGAGTTTGAATATATTTCAAATGGTACTTGAGATATATCTCACATTAATCAGGCTAACGCCTGAAATTTTGGAATCGAATTCTGTGACCTTTGACCTTTGACCTACCTACCCCAAAATCTTATCAGATAGTTTTCCTTTGGTGATACATACTAGCACCACGTTTGAAGTTCACACCTCTAACGGTTCTTGAGAACGAAAAAGTGGGACTGACA
This sequence comes from Echinometra lucunter, assembly GCA_029962745.1. Classification (NCBI taxonomy): domain Eukaryota; kingdom Metazoa; phylum Echinodermata; class Echinoidea; order Camarodonta; family Echinometridae; genus Echinometra; species Echinometra lucunter. Next base: position 21,369,804 of record CM057158.1, read on the forward strand.
GACGGACAACCCGAAAGCATAATGTCTCCTGTACCACATTCGTTTGGCGGTGGCATAAAGACCGTATCGCAAGAGACCCATCTTTCCCAATTTTCCCAATTATGATATCCTGAAGAAGTATTGCATAAAACTTCAAAACGTTAAATACGCATTCAGAAAATTTCATGCATCATTTTTTAAACGAAATATAACATAAAACTGAGACATACTATAGGTTTTAAAGAGCAAATGAATAAGGTTAAGTCTCGAAATACTGCAAAATAATGAAAGCTTGGGTAATATCTGCCTTTATTCAAAATTCCGCCGTGAACGATCGCAATAAAGACGGCATGCTTGATGGCGGGATAATACAGAAAATAAACTCAGCAGAAATCTAGTTTAATGAATGCAACATTTCTCTTATCATTCAGAGGAAACGCTGTTTGGAAACCACTGGCACTATGTTCACTCATTAAAAACCTCAATGCAGCCTGTTGAGGCGGAGCTTGTGGTTTATGAAATCTGTTTTTAACACTGTAGTGGTTGCAGTAAATCCTCGAAATGGGAAGTGCTTTATCGGGGTCGTGAAAACACATTGCTATTGTTGCAATGAATTAAGCACTCATGTGAAATACTAAAACTATTACCCGGAGGTACATTTGGAACTACAAATAATAAAAGCTGTGTGTTTTAGCGCGGCTTTTGTTCTTGATCAAGTTCGGCTTTAGTTTCTTCACATTTGCTAACGAATTCGCAAACGACGAGGAGTACCTACTGAGTTCTCTCCAATCCAGAGTAAGAAAGAAAACGCAATGAAGTTATACGTACTTACGATAAGCCGGTGACTTGGCACACCACGCCCACTTCAAATCTTTCCACCAGTCATGGGCGCGAACGCAAGCCGCACACGCGACCTCATTCACAAAACCACTCCCACTAAATCCTAAACGTCACGCTGCTGAAAAACACGAACGAAATACGCAGCGACTACTATGCGCTTCATCTAACGGCCTCACTCGTTCGTGAGGCACGGGTACGAACTGAAATGGAATTCACTGACGCGAAATATTGACTTGAAATCGAAATAACATTGAGCAGATTCAAATGCCAATTTATTCAAGTTTTTCTTTTCACGAATAATGGATCTTCACACTGTTGGATTTACAGCCATGGCTAGAAGAATCTCTCAGTTTGCATTGTTACTGATGGTCATCTCAGGAAATGTTCTCGGATTATTACAAAATCGTCAAATTGGACTTAATCGATATGATCGAGGTAAGAATAAAATTTTCAATATTACTACCAAAATTATTATTTTCTGCTAGAATTTCATTAAATACATTTATTTGACTCCATAAGGCGTCTGTCGCGAGCTCCTGAAAGAAAATATATTTCATGTGGAAAGCACTCCACAGGCCTGATCAAAAAGAAATTTAAAAGAACCGTAATCGTCCGAAAACTTCATCATTATTTCATTTTACAGTATATTTGTGGCCTTCTGACATGTCTGATATTTCTTATATGTCTGAAAACGTATTTTTTTTCAGCTTGTCATTTTTTTAAAATGCTTTAGTGGGTCTCTACCAACGATGATACGTATTCCCCTTATTACGTGACGCTTTAAAATCATGATCGCAGTTTCCATTGATGCATTCTCACTTTGGGAGGGGGTCTTATGGGTCATGTAAGACAGTAATATTTTAGTTTTCTGCTTTAACTAAGACCGATCTTCACGATGGAGCAAGAAGGTGCACCTGTTCCTAAAAGGAGCAGGAGAATTTTTTTAAACGGGAGAGAATACGAAAAGGAGAGCTGAAGGAGGTAAAGTGGAGTGGGGAATAGGGTCTTAGGGAGATGATACGAACTCCCCCCCCCCCCCCCATACACACACGCACTGCATCTACACAATTATTATTGCAGCTTTTTTCTCTATAGCATTCCACATTTCAGCCATTAAGTCTGTGCCCCATGGTTTCAGTGCCCCCCCCCCCCCCATTGCTTGACCCACACAGCGCCACTGGCTTCCATCATGGTGTAGGTGGGTGAGAGGAGGGTGAAGGTGTGTGTGATGTGGAAAACAAAAAAAAGTGTGTGTCTGTCGGTGAGAAGTGAGGGTGTGCTCCAGTCAAATATTTGCTTTGAAAAATGGACCATAGTCGATTCCTTTCAAACTTTCATGTTATTTTAGGATAATGGGCCAAGCATAACATCGGGATTGTAGATGTCACAGAAAAAATTCTCAGGGGCAGGCAAATTTTTAACTGCTGAGCAATTATTTGCATCGTGCATAAAGTAAAGAAATGATTTTTCCAAGACAATGTTTGCCGAAAGAGTACACTGGTCGTGAGATAATCGCAAACGTTCTCAATTTCCTTTCTTTCCCTGCTGATGAAAGTTCAATATTGCGGGAGTAATGCAAAGGAGTGCAGAGAGAAATAAATGACGTAAGATGGGGGAATGAAATTTAAACATAGTTCAAACGTTCATGAGTGACGAAGAAACGGGTCATTTTCCATCGTAGGCCAAGTCGTCATGGGTAAAAATATATCCTTTATAATAAAAGTGATGCCATATTCGTCTATCTTTCTCCATTTCTGTACTCTCACTTCAGCTCTTTTGCTTTTGTTTTTCCTTCTACAATCTCCTTCTCGCAATCGATATCGACCTCTATTCTCATTTCTAATTCCTTGTATTCGTTACTACAATAATTTTCGAATATTCCCATAGCCCATCTACAGATTATTTATGTTATCTTTTTATCTACTTAAATACCATTTCAATTCCGCGGTACCCATTAAGTTATAAAAATCAGCTTTTAGTGGCCCAATGCGTGCCTCTGTCGCGAAGCAAGTGCAATTTCAAATTCAAGGGTCTAACTGCAGGCCTCCCAGATTTTGATCTCGTTGTCGGGGTCATAAAACCGATATAAAATATGCGGTGATTTACAACGCATTCGCCTACATATCTCGCCTCCAAGAAATGTCAATGTTTGAGGTTATATCTGAACAAACTGTTACATATGAGGAAATGTTTATCATGTTTAGGTTCTACATGGTATAGCGGAATCTCCCATCAAACTGTCAATCGTGCCGCCATGTATTGATCCCTGGAATTAACATCTTTGTGACTCATTTCAGCACTGTCGTGTTCCACAGAGGTGCTTTCGCGCCATCGAACTACACGGTATATAATTATAAATGCCATTAGAGACATTACACACATCTTACAGCAAGGTTTGAATATCGCGACTTATCCGGCATGTTGGCTCAATTGATGGAGCGTCCGCCTCATGAACGGGAGGTCGTGGGTTCGATCCCCGGCCGAGTCATACCAAAGACTTACAAAAATGGGACCTTCTGCCTTCTAGCCAGGCGCTCGGCATATAAGAATGGAGAAGGGTAATAATAACATATTTTGTTATGCCGGGCCCGCTGGAAGATCAGCTGATATAGCTGAAGTGGCTACCCCGGGGTAAATAAGAGTTATTATTATTATTATTGTTATTATTACTGTCTTAATCACCATTGTGAATTCGTTACCGTTAAGAGTTGCTGCACAAAATGGAGCAGCTGCTATGCAACTTCCACCGTAACACCACCCAACAACCGTAACATCGCGACATGAGAAAACTCGCGATGTATTTAAGCATGTCAAAGAAGAGTAAATCTGCTTTTCCAGAAACCCCCATCCTATACGGCTTTTCGGATAAGTACGATTATATTCCACTCATGGTTCTCTGCAGTACACATTATAACACCCATGGTTCCAATACCTTACGTACAGGATTTCAGACAAGGAAGAACCATGTGTGAAATTGCTGCACCATGAGTGGCGACAAGGGTAAAAAAATATTGTAGTATATATTCCTAACGATAATGATAAATGCTACAGATTGTTTTGCTTTTGGCAATGTATTTTTGCGATTACGTCATTAGTAGACAACTCCTGCTCACCAAGAAGTATTTTTCATCCTTTTGTTATAGCATATACTGCCACCACACCTAACTTTCGGTGTTATTCCGTAACATTTCCGAAACTTTGCGCAGAGGGGGAACCGTGTGTGGATTTTTTTCCAGTGAGAACCCTGATTCCAGTGATCATGCTAATCGAAATGCAGACATGGAATCGAACTGATGAGTGCTGGACCCTGCTAGCATACACGTTTATCATTAAAAACAAAAATATATGATATACTATCAGAAATTCAGATTTTTCTTTAAGGGGTTGGGGATTCTTATCTGCAGTTGCCGCCGTTCTTGATAACCACGCACTATTGATAATCTAAAAAAATTACCGTCCATAAATTATTTCACGTGCTTGAACAGCTCTCCGCAGAAAAAAAAAAAAAACATGACTTAAAGGGTCCGTGGTCAAAATAAAGCAAGAAAAAAAATCACGACATGAAGCCCCTGCAAGTCTGCCCCACCTTAGTCACACCGACCGATGATATTTTCCGATCGATTCCGTGCCTTTCGGAGTGATGCCCTTTCAGTCCCAGATTATTGGTCTCGTCGATGGGACTGGGTTGCATGAAGTTACATGGAATGCAGCGAATGCTCTTTTCTTGCTTACCATAATTACACTGTCCTATCTCCCTTGTCGAACCAAGGACAATATGACTGTTTACCCGTCTCTGGAAGTTTGCACTGGGCTTACTAAAATTACACCAGTCGTTTAAAAACTAACGTAAAATCACAAATACCAAACGATTCTAAGGATTCATTCGAGGATTACTTGGCATTATTACAGATTTGATTGCCTTTAGGAAGGTCTCTTTCTTGTAAATCAATCCCGTGGGAGGAACATCTCAAATCTCCATTGTTTTATCTGTCACTTGGAAGAAAAATATATCAAAAGTCAAAAGGACGTAATAAAACTTATTCTGCTGTCTTCTTGAAATCATAAATGTTCTGGAACTAAGCAGGACTGGTGTGATGCCGCTTCTATATGGGAGGAATAACGACCTTCACTGGGTGTGGTAACAATGTTGTCAAGACTGCCCATTAATGTGTCTTTAAATAAGTCGAGTTCGATCACCTTTACGGGTCTTTAATGCATGTGCCACGAAAGTATACTTTAATCAGTCTTTGTAAAACATGTCTGGAGTCAGTTGTCTGCTTATATTGGCCTTTATTGTATTTAACAATCATCTGATTTCGGAAATGGCGCGCTGGATGATCACCAATACGGCACTGATAAAATATCGGATATTTTTATTTTTCTGGGCAGAACAGAATGATTGCAAATTATACCGGTTACTAGCTGCATGGAGACCATCCTTCACTGGACCGATCACAGTGGCTCTGGTTAGTAGGTTCAATCAGCAGAACTTTTACATGGAGATCAACAGGAACACGAGGAAGATCCAGGAAACTATAATGAAACAGATCACTGTAGTTTCAGAATTGTTGACAGTTCTGCATGCTAAAAACTGAAAGAACTCTGGATAAAACGCACATATACATTACATTCTACCGTGGGGAAATTTTGTTCCTAGTGCATCTATTATGCATATTTTTTATACCATATGTACATTCTTTCTCATATTAATCTGAGCTAATCGCGAGAATCGATTGTTATCTTTCAATATCTTTTCGATTTTATAGTAAAAGTTAAGTAGAGCGAAATAATCTCTGAATGGTTTGAAAAATTAAGTACAACGTATGCCAATGAATAATATAGAAATCGGCCGTGCTCTACTCGTTTTAAAGAGGATTATGGACCCTAGATTTCAGCCGTATCAAATTGAAAATATATTCATATTATGACGAGATATAGCGGGGCGAAAATGTCCTTACAAATCGATTTCGGCATGTATTCTTTACCTCTGTGTTGCGGCGGAGAAAAATAATCTTCTTCCCTGAAGAACTGAGGGTGAATGCCCTGTGAAACACTCATTAGCCTACAACTCAGATAAAACTGCATTATTCTTGACTCTCCCGCTCCTCCCCCCCCCCCCCCCCCCCCCCACCCCCGAAAAAGTGGGGGCTCCAATCGTTTCCACGTTCTCTGATTCTGAAGAGAAGGACGTTTCGCTGCGAATCATAATTTTTTTCTTTATATTTTTAGTAGGTATGTAGGATGTCAGACAGGTTGTGTGACTGCCAAATCCTCTACCTTGCACCCTCCCCCCCCCCAATACACACAAATTTTCTTAAGCAAAATTATTTTTTAGCATTTTGGGGTACTAGGGTAAAAAAGCCAACTTTCATCTTCAATGTGTCATGTAAAGCAGAGGAAAAAGTTTAAGGACATTTTTTGAGAAGTCGAACATATTCAAATTCTTTTTCTATATGCATGGCTAGGCTTGATATTCTTCGCAATGTTTGTCGAAGAGTGTCGTCATAAAATTATGATGAATAACCCGAATGCAATTAGAATTAGGCCTATATTATTTCGAAAAAGTGAATAAAATATACCTTAAAAGATAGAAGTGGACCTATCTAAGACTGGGACACTCTATAACAGATCATTATGACGTTTGTTTGACATTGCTTATTTATGGTCAGACACATCTTTTCTTTGCGGTTAACCCATGAGCAGGATGATCGCTTCCATCTTTATTTAACGATAAGATAACATTGTTATGTCTGCGACATATCCTAAACCATCATTCCAATAATCATTTAAAACAGAGACTTCAGACAGCCTCTACTAGTACGAGCAAAGTCGTCAACCCAACGCACCAAACGTGGCCTGCGAATTTGTTTCATGAAAGAATTCGATAGTGAACATCTGAAACAAATATATTACCTAGGAAACGGCGACTTATACCGAGCCATTCGGCTTTCTCCAAAGGGGAAACGAAAAAGTTTGAACTCTAGGATTTTCCTTTTCAAATGTCCCCCCCCCCCCGACTTCTGTCTGGGGTACTTGGTTTTAGATTTATAGCAAACATCATTTGCGGGGTCTAAACGCGTAGCCACGCCCTCTTCTTACCATAGCTACAGTGATATTTTACTCTACTTTTGGCACACAAGGTATACCAATCGCCATTTTGTCGTTTCCTCTCCTTTACAGAAAACAGCATGGACATTAATATTTTGCGTATTTCGAGTAACAATAACGACATAACTCAATAACCGATGTGTTGGCTCAGTAGGTAGAGCGTCCGCCTCACAATTGGGAGGTCGCGGGTTCGAACCCCGGCCGCGTCATACCAAAAGACGTTAAAAGATGGGAGTTGCTGCTACCTTCTTTGGCATTCAAGAATTGAAAAGGATAGAGCAACGTCGATCTGGCGCTGCTCAGTGGCTGCCGGGCTCACGGTCAATTGGGCAAAAAGAATGTCCTTTCTCGGACAATAAAATTTGGAGATTTGGAGATTTGGAGATTTTAATTTGAAAGACAACGAAACTTTTTCTGTCAAAAACGTCATCTAAAGACCCTTCACCCGACTCATGGACTGAATACCCTGAATAGAGAGAGCATCTTGCGCAGCTCTCTCTCATTTAAATTGAACATTCATCCAACGGCATGCTCTTTTATGATATCTCCTGAGTGTATTCTGCTTACTGTCAAAAACGACGAGGTAGAACGTTTCCCGCTCGCAGTCTTCAGCGATCGGGACCAACAAAGAGACGCTTCATTTCGAATTGACCAATTTGTGATTCTTTTGTCAACTGGCAATCGTCGATTGTCGATCAAATAAAAGAGAGATCTTATTTTCCTGCGGCTATATTCACAAGATGAAAAGAGAAAGAAGTGATCGAACAACACACCTTTAAGCCATATCCCTGTAATTATGTTCATAGACTCACCCATTGGAGTGCCCTATTAAAGCGCAGTTGTGTATGGACCGAGAGCATAGTGACAGGGTTGAATACTTTGTGATGTACTCAAGTTACAGAGAGGAGGGCGATGGTTGTTAGTAACAAAATAACATATTATAAAACTATGTAAAACAGGGTAAGGATTCAGTAAGTGTTCCCTATCGAAGTTAAGAATAGGGATAAAATGCTGCCAAGCGCCACCCTGTAGAAAGCAATGGTTCCGACATCCTTTTCTTGAGCAGAATTCTTCTCCCTGCACTAAAGTTCGAAACACTTCATGCCTTGCACCTGCAACCTTTAACACGACGTGAATTTATCTCATGATTGCAATACAGGATGTATTAAATAGAACGTAGCAAAGTACAGGAAATCTGATTTGATGATGGATAAGCACCAAAAAAAAAATGAAGAAAAAAATATATGTTCGTGTATTCTAATAATTTTACACTAATGGGAGATCGATGACGAGATTCCAAGTGATGCGGGTTATTCAGGAGTTAACAGCCTCTGTGTGCGTGTAAGTTTGTGTGTGGAGTTGGGGGGTTTTTTCCAAAATATATTTCACATGCACACCTCGTCGCCGTAAGGGCATACTTCTTTTCTTTCAAAATTCAACCCCTGACAAAAGATATTTATCCATTTATCTTTTTCCTTTCTCATTTGAATAGTTGGGAAGCTTCGATTTCCTGTAGAAAATTCAAAAGACTGGGGATTTTATAGAAATCCTTTTGGGGGTGCATTACAGTGTTTCCATTAATCCAAGGATATTGAAACCGACCGACAAATGAACAGCGGGTCGTCATCATTAGTGGGCTTAGAGATTCATCTCCTTTGAATGTAAATGAAGAGAGCGGCTTTGAAGGCGCCGATAAAACTGCTGATTTGTCTCGTGCGCATTCGAGTTCGCATGTGTGTGCCATCTTCTCTTTATTTTCTCTGAGCAGTTTAAGGGCGGTACAATGATACAATCCCAAAACCGGTATTAGCAGTGATAGCTCCCGATCCGAAGCCATCCAAATGCACCGATTCCGAATACATTTCAGTAATTCTATTCCCGTTCCACACTGTCCAATCGAGTCATAATACCGAGTTAAATTGGTTCAACTGAAATCGAGAAACGGTCTGAGGATAAGCCACCGTCATCCGCTATACTTCACCCATTTCAAACGGGGTGCGTGGATCACCCGTTCGATTGCTGTTTAGGGAAGAGGTTCATTTACAGGAGATATGTGTTGTAGGAATGACGAAAAAAAAGTGAAAACTATTACAAACTTATTCGAGGCAGATATGTCCACATTTCTTAAGACTATTTCTTTCCGTACAGGGCCTTCTTGCATAAAAAAAGTTGAGATTAAACGCAACTCAAAAAAATCAAACGCAACTTAAATTTCAACCGATCAGGATTGAGTATTTGGGACTTGCGTTTAATTTTTGAGTTGTGTTTAATCGCAACTTTTTTATGCAAGAGGGCCCAGGTGTTAGAGAAGGCCTAACACAATAATGATCCCCATTTTTTTTCTCCATACTTTAAGGAACATTAGGCACCGTCCCGATAAAAATCTATGGTCCATAGCTAATTCCTCTTCGAGACAATAACATACATGTATAGTGAGTTACAAATCCTGTATTTATTATACTTTATCTTCTATAAGTGATCCAAAGTATTCCACAAATCAGTCAGCCATCTTCCACAAGTCATAGGTATCTATAATGAAAATAGGAGTTTAGGGAAAGTCTTACCACGAAAATCCGACGAAAATCCCAATTTATGGTTACAAATATCATCGTAATGAAAACGGCATCTTTTACGCAAATAAGGTTATATTTTCGAGGGAGAAGACAGATCAAATATTAGATACCTCTCTTTTAAAAACGTGACGGATTGCGAAATATGAAGCTGTCTAAATCTATTAACAATCTGACGACAAAGCGCAGAGATTGCAAGAATAGGGAATAACACCTAAATTCTGTTTCAATCAAATGAGTCCTTAATAGTTAAATCTTGAGCAGATCAGCTTAATCCTTTCAGACTCCTTTCTTAATTCCCCATTTTTCATGAGCTGGAACCTGTCCGATTAAAAATCGAATATCCGTCATTTATTTTGCCTCAGTTTAGCAATGTGTTCGCCGTCATGTCTATTCTCAGACTTAGGCTATTTCTTTAAATGAGGGACTGTTACTATCTCTAGCCACACCCCCCATCCCCCCCCCCCCCCCACCACCCAGTCTTAGTAAAAATCAGGGGAGCTTTTCATGAAGAGTTTTGACGGTGATTTTCACTGACTAATTTGCTTTCAGCCAAGTAGCTTATAACATTTGTCGGTGATTTTCACCGACAAAACTCTTCATGAAACGCTCCCCAGATCTTCAAATCTGTTTTGCATATGTAGAAGTACAAAAGAATTTAACCATTACAGGGTCAGCGATAAGAATACAAATTACTAAGAAAATTTATGAATCCCAAGATAAACGTGAGACAGCTTTTCTTTATAATTATTCTTTAAAAGAAAAAAATCATCAAGTGCATGCAGCTACCCACGAACTGAAATAGAACTTCAATCTGTCCTGCATGTGACCTATCCACCTTCCTGGCAAAAGTCTCAAACATCTAAGTTGTAAATATAGAACTTTCGGCAATTGTGGAATTGGCCCTGGAAATCGAAGGCATAATTCGCTATATCTTTCCAATGGAGGATGATGAGTCTCTGATATAGCCAACTAATTTCATGATTCACTTTTTCTTTCAACAATAAAAGTCCAGGCAGTCAAGTTGATTACTCCGATGCTTGTTCTGGGGAGCGTTTCATGGAGAGTTTTGTCGGTGATTTTCACTGACAACTGTTATAAGCTACTGAAAATCCTCGAATCTGATTGGTTGAGAGCAAATTAGTCGGTGAAAATCACCGACAAGACTCTTCATGAAACGCTCCTCAGATCTTCCTTGTTCAAAGACTCATTTGATGATTGCCTGTATCTCTTACAACCGGCCTCTTTACTACCATCCATCCATTGGTGTCATCACTCTCTCTAATGGCTCCTCATTAACTTTAATCTCTTTTCTTAAGTTAAGGAAAATTTTTTATAAGCTCTTTTCTTAAGTTAAGAAAACTTGATTGAATGAAATTACGATGTTCATTAATGAAATGATAATAAATTCTTCAGTTTTCAAGTACCAGCTTGACTTATACACCTTGGTACCTACCGCAGATACTAGGAATCATTAAGGAATGCATCGACTGTCCAAGATGGCAGAAAAAAAAACAACAGAAAAATGGTCAAATATCGGGTCTGTTTTTGCTGTATATGCTGTTCACAGACTTGCTGAAGAACAGCCGTCTTCGGCTGAAGTGAGCTCTCTTTACCCAAATAAATAAATGAAATGAAATGAGAAACGAAATGTTCTGTTTGCAATGATTAGCTTACAAGAACAAACAAGTACTTCTGTTTTTATCTAAAAATTTAATTTTCAATCAAGACTGGGCAAACGAAAAACCAAAAAATGGGTGAAATAAATCATTAATGCCATTAACTTACTGCTCGAATTCAGGGCTGTCGAGACTTTGATGGGTTTTCCACGGGATTTTCATTAGCTTGCAAAAAATATATGTACTTCGACATGCCTTTTGCTTTCCTCCTATCATACAATTTAGAACAGATTGTAGTGATGAGATGAAAGCAATATATCACCATCTTCGTGTCTCTTTTTCATATAAACAGGATTAAGTAGGATTCTCATCTAATAAAGCTATATCATTCAGCCCGAGGACTAGTATGAAGTGTTTTATCAACACCAGAATTATTTGGAGACTGTAATGAAGACTGTGCCAGATAAATATTGATCAGATTCTTGATGACAAATGACCGCTGGCGACGCTTTTGTCGAAGTCGATATAATTAGTTTACTTTTTGGATGCTAGATTTCACAGGTGAATTAAAATTTTCTTGATTTTTCTCTCATGATTCTTGAAAACCTGTCAATCAGGATTACCTGTATTTTCACAAGTTCTTATTGATACTTCTATTTCAGTTTTACATCTAGATAAAGCACGTTTTGACCTTCCCTCCTCCAATGGAAAGCTTCGCCTTTTCACCTTTTTCAAAGAGAAAATTTGTCAAACTACAAAAGAGGTTGATGTGTATTCTTTGAAGCAAAAGAGCACTTTATTTGACACCATTAGTTTGAAAGATCAAATCCACAGGCCTATATTTCACCACAAATATTCTAAGGATTAGTTGAAAATTCCATTTATTTCTCTTATAAATATGACTTAAACTTTACTGGTAACAGCTGGTTTACCTCTGGCTTCTGTTGATCTGTTTCATATTTTTAGCTTACAATATCGCTGTTTCGTTCGTTCGTTTGGGGTTTTCTTTTCTTTTTTTTTTTTGGGGGGGGGGTCATTGTGAGAAAATGTCAATCTGTTTTAGTTTTCAGATGAGTTGTTTTTTATGACTTCAAGTAGTCTGAAATTTCATTCCAATCCTCCTTATTGTTTTGAAAGTAGTTTTGAGATGAGTTGTTTTTTATGACTTCAAGTAGTCTGAAATTTTTCATTCTAATCCTCCTTGTTTTGAAAGTAGTTTTGTTTCAGTTTGCATATATACAAATGTCGCGCACATATACCAAACATCATCATTGTCTTGCTATGCAAACAAATATGACAAGACATTATGACCGACTGCTAGCATATGATTGCAAACATCAGGGGCCACAGAACCGGGGGGCTGGGGGCTGCAGCCCCCCCCCCCCCCCACTTTTATGAGCAGACACGTTGGCCTCAGTACAAAAACGCGGAAATGATTATCCTGGTCTGTACGCTCAGCCCCCCCCCCCCCCTTCAAAAACGCTCTGCAGCTTCTGAACATGAACACTGAACAGTGATAAGAATGTTAGAGACTATGTTCTATCTTATCAGTTGATATGTTGGTCAGCTAGAAGAAAAATACAGTGCCCTGCATGGTCAAAACTCAAAAAGAGAGCTGCTGATATTTGTAGATCAAATCGACAGTATGACACAAAGTCAAGGTGCCATGCATACTATACAGGCTCAATACTAATCTAATGGAAACAGATTTAAAACAATTTCACATCTTCAATTTCTGCCAATACATAGGGCAGTTACAATGTCTGTATGTTGAAGATAGTGTTACGTGCTGTCATTTTTGTTCCCTTTCTGTCTTCACCCCTCAGTGCCTGGAGTCAACCTCAAGATAATGGTACACAACATCCATACTTCCATCAGAATAGCAAACTAGATATGAAATTCAGAGGAAAATTGATATTACCTTACTTCTTAACATTCTATGTGTTTGTTTGAATATTTGACTGTAGGCCTAATGCATCAATTTCCAATAAAGATTTTTTCACCTCAAAGATTGACAATGAAAGATTGAACAATGAGCTGTATTTCACAATTACCCATTTAAGCTTACATGAATTTCTTATGTACAGAATCTGACCAAATTGATATATTTAACAGACAAAAATGAATGGCATTAACACAGTATCTCAATTTTTCTACTTTTGCACTGCTTTCATATACATTTGTTCACAAAACTAAAAACTGTCACAATGTTATGTTTTAGCCATTAAAATTAAAGTCCATCAGAAAATCAGAATTGCACAAATCACAGTGCACAACCGCAGGGTTACATTGTAATACCTGATCAAAAAGAGCACACCACAACAGTCATAATTATACATGTACCAAAAACTACAGCAAACAGAAAACCCACAAGAAACTGCAAGATATCGCAAGAAATTGTTATTTTTAGTGGCAGCGATCACAATCATTTCGGTCCCCCGACACAAAGAGAGGGGTGATCCGTGAAATCCATTTCTTCACGATCCAAAGGTCGTGGGTACCAACATCAAAGACTTGTCATTCATAACATCATGACTAAGAAATATGCCTGTGATATTTTTTTGAATATTTCTGATTGGAGAGCACTATTTTCCCTGGGGGTAAAAGAGAGAGAAAATGGAAAAGAGGGGTTGTTCCCAATATCATGAAGCAAAGCATGACCTGAAAATGTTTGCAGTGTGAGCACATTTACCAACATGTCAAAATGATTTAGGGAAAACTGAAAATATTTTTTTGAGCTTAAAGATGACATCTATTTAGTGCAAATATGCGATTCTGATTTAATGAGAATAATGTGTTTAACACTAGCTATCATATCATGTTCATCTGTCCTTCCCAAAAGGCCAATTTCACTTCTGATATGTTATGTAAAGGTTTCAAGAAAGAACTATCAGCTGAAAGACAGAGTGCTTTAGCTCTGTAAATACTGCTTTCTGTCAACTTCCTTCTTGCTCTCAACAAAGGACAGAGGTACACTTGACAATTTCTGTGACTCCATCCATAATTTTGTTCAATATTCTTTAATCCACTGCATAACATAATCTCTCTCTCTCTCTCTGCTGACACTTTGCTTTCATACATATCATACATATTTGGGGTTCAGAGAGATATTGTGGAATGTTTGGCAAATGATCTCCAGTAACTGCTGACAAGGTGAATTTCTGATTCCATGTTGCACTCCTATAAACCACTTATACGCACTCCTCTCTAAATGGCCCCCTGCATTCTTGTGAAACTTCCGTCCACCAATGGCACACCAGTTGCCATAGAGACCCCACCTACCGGTGAGAAAGTTGTAATTCTCTCTGTTTGAAACTTCCCCAAACATCACAGGGCTTGTGAGGAATTCTGGATGCCTTGGAAAACAAACTGCAGAATCGGGTCTTTGAGCCAAGTTCAACTTTCCAGCACACCCGTATTCCATTCATGTAGGCTATTAAGCATGTGTAGTGACTTGATCACGTACTATGTACTCTTTGAGATGCATCCTTTCAAACTTTTTGGCACACTGACAAAGGCTAAATTATCATATAATCATCATAATAGAAATATTCTATTTTGTGTGTTAACATGATTGAAAACAAGTAGAGATATGACAGGAAAGAGGAACAGTGGAGTCTGCTAGTAAGTTTTCCAGACATAGAATCACCACATGCATTTGACTGTATCCCTTTCATTAAAAGGCTGGTGGATTTTCAAATGGCAGAGACAGGTTTACAAATTGGGCTTGCATTTCAAAATGTAAACATGTATCAATATGGCAGGTCAGGGGCACAATTACAAGAGTAGCAACATAATCTTAGGTACATAGAGGCAGTATAAACCTGAAATTGATGGAGAATGATGCAAACACATAGCATATTTCATGACAATTGTGGTTGATGGGTCTTCTTTCACCAGGAAACACGTCCAGTTGCAAGCTCCTTTTCAATGAAGGTCAACTTCACCTGAGTGCATAAATGCTCAAAGGCATTCATAGTTTGCTGGAGACAACAGAACAGAAGAAGATGTCTGTATTGTCTTGTCAGACTTTAGGGCATACAATTCATATAAATTTGAATGAAACTGGGCTAAAATGTATCCTTTCTTCCCTTGAACTGATTGTGGTTTCTGTGACCAGTCCACTATGAAATGCAAAACAAAAAATTGATTAAGCAGCAGAGTTGTAGCTGTAATTGGGGATTATATGGAACTGGTTCAAAACAAAGAACTGTCTTTTTTATATAAGATTGTTTCAGAGTTGTTTTATTCTATTTCAGAGTTGTTTTATTCTTTAAATCTCTTTAAAAAAATGGGAAATTGAATTGAACTGCATGCACGGGAAATAAAAGATTTGATAAAAGCTGCAAAAACAGAGATAAAAACAAAATTGATGCATCAATGGATGAGAATGTATCAAGATATCCAAGTCCCTGCACGACTGCTCAATTGTGAAGAAGACGATCAGGAACTAAAATCATTCATAATTGTGTGATGGAACTTCATAATCCATCAAAAGAAAGGAGACAAAGGCGTGTTTAAGAAGACTTAATGGGCCATAATATCTGTTAAGTCCACAGTATTAAGCAGTTTAATGCAGGAAATATTTTGTAAAAAGCCCTCTGATTGACTGATCGGGACAATGGAGGACTAATGATCTGGAACGCCTTGATAGACACCCCCTGGATCTTTCAGCATGTTCAGAGAGGGGTGCAGTTTTCAGCATGGCACCACTGAAGTTAAAACTCTTTATCCAGGTCCTACTCCTAAACAGAGTTGCAATTGATCCACATTAATTGCAACAAGCTCCTAAATCAACTGCAGTTCATTAGTGATTGATAAGAGGACTTAGTATCTACTGAGATCACAAGCAAATTTTATTAAGACAGGGACTTTGTACATGAAATTTCACATTTTCTCAATTTTCTTGGAAGTTACACATTTTCTCACCCCATAGTCAAAGTATGTTACGTAAAAAGCAATTCTTCTGAACATACATTGACTATGGGGGCTAGAAAATGTGTAACTTCCATGAAAATTGAGAAAATGTGAAATTTCATGTACAAAGTGAATGGAGAGCTGCTCCCATATGGTGTCATCAGTGTTGCCAATTTGCAGAGCTGAGAGTAATTTACTAGAAAATGTAAATGAGTGTAATTTTCTTATTCTTTGACCGATTTTGCTCATTTCTTTTTTAAAAAGCTGATCAAATTTAACTGCTTTTATTGAAACAGTGAAACTTCTGGGGTGGACTTTCCCTTTAAAATATTCATATCAATTTCATAGGAGTCTAGAGTACAAGTGGATAACTGGCATTATAGGTTCTTTTTTCTTCACACTGTCCAAGACGTTTTTTGTAAACTCTGCCTTCCAAATCAAATCCTTCTTTAAGTAAAATCAAAGTGACATAAACCCAAACAATCAACATGAGACAGATGTACAAACAAATTGCTCAAAATATATCACTGTTGCCAAGACACCGGTGTAAGCTTCAAAACTTGATATTTTCACTGGGAACTTGTAAAGTTTACTCTGTCTTTCTACCTTTGAAGGGTCACTTGGCTCTCCCCAGTTTGTGTAATCTTGTATAAAGTCCAGCAGTGTCCTTACTACAAGTGGATGAGGTCACTGGAACATGCAGACCCTGCAATAAAAACACAAAAGTAATTAAGTTTGTTGAAAGAAGTTTTTTGTTTGTTTGTTTGATGTGGTGTTTTTTTTAGTCAGTGAACGATTATAGTTGGAAATATGGCTATTTTGTATACTGGTGTAGGTGATAATTGTGGTAATCTAACTGACCATTTCAGTACCCAACTTGATAAAATGTAGATCACGAGCATTTAACAAAAAGATGTTTATTCAATAAAATTATATGCCACCATCACCAAAATGACTCTGTTAGCAAGTTTCTCTGAATTGGTGGTTCCATTACCCTCCCCCCCCCCCCCTCCCCCAAGGACTTTCATAGCCAGGTCCTTTGGTACAGAATATGATAACTGGTAGCATGTACAATCATTTGATTAATTACACCCAAAAAAAAGGTGACTGTAATTACAAATGTCTACATTCTTTGCTGTCTGCATTGGCCTTGCTTCTAAGACATGTCTGTATCGTTACACAAGATGACAATCGTATCCAACCAATTTTGACTGCCCTTGTCAAAGTAATTATAAAAAAGATTAACAAATTAGGGGATATATCTTTAGCTCACCGAGGAATCTCATGGATATGGGTTAGTATGCATTTCCTTCTTGAAGGTAAGCTAAGTCTGAACAATGGAGGATAAGGGACATAACTCTGACAAAGTCCCATAATCTGTTCTACAAATTCCTATATACTTACAGGATTATGAGATATGTCTTATTTATTGTCAACGGATTGATCAGATTTGGCTGCGGGGAGTCTTTCATGTTGATAATGCAGAATAAATGTTAATTTATCTTATCTTGTCAATGGGACATACCTCACAAGAATCCGATAGTAACCAATTTATCACAACCATCTTGCCACAGGTGGTTTGTAAAACATATAGTTTTGGTAAGGTCCTAAATTTTTTGTGGCAAAATATCCCTAATAAAATAGCTAGAGTCTAACAATTATTAGAAAATTAATAATCTATTTGACAAAAGAACCTCTAGGCTCTATTAAGGCAAAGTGCAGGACAGCAAACTGTATTTCATATCTAAAACTTTCCATAGTTCGAAAACCTCCACCTGCTCCATCCAGGGGAGCGTTTCATGAAGAGTCTTGTCGGTGATTTTCATTGACTAATTTGCTCTCAGCCAATCAGATGCGAGGATTTTCAGTAGCTTATAACAGTTGTCAGTGAAAATCACTGACAAAACTCTTCATGAAACGCTCCCCGGGAGACCTTGCAAGACTTGGTCCTTGGAAAGTTAGAACCTTAATCTCCTCGACAAATTTAATTTTCTAAAATTGCACTCATTGAAACTCTGCAAGTTAAGTACACAAAAGTGTGGTTGTTCTTTTTTATGCCTAACCATGTCAAGTGCTAATAACACCAATCTTGAAGGGGTTGCCACAAAACCTAAGCAGGAAACTTAACCTTGACAGGCTTTTGTTCATTATTGAATTGATCAAACAAGGTGGGTGGATTAGAAGTTGTATTTGAAGAGTGCTCTATTTCGCACCCTTTTCACAATGTGCACCTATGATCACAACACTAACCCTACACTCACTATACAGTCATTAGTTTCTAATCCCCATGGGAATATGAGAGAATAATAATGCAGGAGTGACTCAACTGAGGAGTTGAGGCCTGGGAAGACTTCAAATATTTTTCTCCCTTTTCTTCTTATTCTCCATCTTTCCTCCTCCTTCATCAACTTCTTCTTCTGTTTCTTCTTCGTTGTTGCAAAGATAAATGGGATGGATGAGGTGCAGTTCCAGTTAGTTACATTAGTAAATGGGTGTATGTTGAATGCCAAATGTATGGGTTGGAAAGATTTAGAAAGTGATCTTAATCTATTTTTTAAAAGTCTTGACAAGTGAAAATGCACAATGCTGTTCTGCTTCTTCTCTAAATAAATCACAAAGAAAATGTGTCTGAGTACTCAATTATCGAATTCCAAAAGGTGTTCAGGTTGAAAGGCTGGCACCTTTTAAAGATGTGTGCATAAACCTGTGAGAAGTCTGAAACATGCACCATTTAATCCAGCCATTAAACATTGACAGAAAAGATTTCACCAATCACTGTTTCCCCCTTCTCAAAAGAGCCCCTCCAAAGAGCTAGACCAGAAGGGCAAACAAGGCTACTAGTTTGTCCTAGGCATACCCCATGCCTGCCAAGAGTGTCCAATAAGTCTTTTGAGAAACTAGTAGAACAAGGATTTACCAGTCTCAAGAGAGTGTAAGCATGATCTATCACAACATCATTTTGTGATCTACAGGTACACAGGTAGTTGAAGGCTGTACAGCTTTATTTAAAGCCAGAGCGAAATGGCACCCTTGTATGGGATTTTGAAATAGTGCCCTCTCAGTCCTAAACTACTGATTTTGTCCCCTTTTTGCTCCCAGCATGCTCTATTCTGATCAATGAGAGCTGTATTTTTTGAGTAACATCTGTTAAAATGTATCTGTATTCATACTAAGGAAATTCACGAGAAGCCACAAAGGATATGTTGTTTCTAAGATTCTCTGGTTTTGAGTAGCCGTAACTTGGCGCTGTTGTAAATACATCATAATAAGGGTCAGTTCACTGTTGCTTTAATCCCACATTTATCCCACTTATCTCTTAATGGGTACGAAAAAACTCAAACAAGGTCCAACAGTTGCAAGCTATCTGGTGATCAGATGAGCACAAATGTACTTCAAAAATCATGTGAATTTTTCTTAACACAACTTCACTAGATCCAATTTAGACATTGTTACTTGTTAGGCCAATCAGGTTTACACCAAAGTTCCAAAAAGGAAACATAAAGGCCCTACGATACTACGCATTCACAAAAGAATTTCTTGATCTCCCCCCTCATTGGACAAGCTCTGAAAATGATGCCACTTTCTCCTTTATTTGCGAAGAACATAGCAATCACAAAAGGAGTGAAGTAATTTTGTCCTTGAGAAAAAAGATGACTATTTGAATCAAGGAAATCACATGAGGGTAATGAGATCAAAAGCATGTTTAGCTGATTCAAAATGTCACAATGTGGCTCAAAAACCTTATTTCATGTAAAGAAAGAGAAACATGAACATGGGAAAAGATCTATAGTGCCGTCCAACTTCTTTTAGATGCTTTTTATTATTATTCAAAGCCCATTTCCAGACTAACATCTCAGCACAAGGCTGTGAAGTGGAGAAAATTGAGTAGTTGTATTACTTCAACAACCTTGTGTTAAGGTGTGAAGTAAACAGAATTTAGAAAGAGTATCTTTGCAAGGGAAAATCTTCTTCCCTTTAAAATCAAAGAGGATTGAACATTCAGCCATGAACTTAGATTCTGTGCATTCAAGCAGACCCTTGAAGTGGTCTTCAAAGAAGTGATTTGCATCAACTTTAAAGGTGTTCAAAATGGACAATTCCTCAATCCCTCGCTGTGACTAGAAGATATTCCACTTTGAACTTAGCTTGATATTCTTCAATAGATTAATGCTGATTCCTTTTATAGGGATCACTCTGAAAAGAATTAAAAGATGATGACTTCCCGGGGGGGGGGGGCACTCACATATATTGGTGGTACGGGGACGTGCCGCTTTGACGACCCCCTTTTTTAGACCTTGATTTCCGTTCCAAAGCATAGCATTTTCTTCTTATTGAGAAAAAAGAAGAAAGAAATCCGTTCCAAAGCATAGCATGTTTTTCGTTTCGCCGTTCCGGCCGCACTGCTCCATTTAATGAGCTCCATTTTTGGCGAAAACGGCCCGCACCGTTTTGCACGTAGGCCAGCCAGTGCTGTCCGACCATCACCTCTGCGTGAGCACACCTGGTGCCCGTGCCGCCAGGCTAGTAGCTGCATGCACGCATGCCCGTTCCATAGGGATACATACGCACTCACACGCAGGCGAACCGTTCCAAAGACCCCCGTTACCACAAACATTTGTCGTTCCAAAGCCTGTTCTGAAGACCTTCCTTTTCACAATAAGCCTGTTCCACAGCCCCCATTTTTTGTCTCGCCTGCAGCACATACCTACCACTTTTGGGGTCGAGTGCCCCCCCCCCCCCCCCGGGGGATGACTTAAACCTAATGGCAGCTCTGCACATAATCAGTTTATACAGTGGCCTGGGCAATGATACGGGGTGGAGGGGTTGGGTGAAGGAATTAGCTTTTAGTTCCATGTATATTTCTTTGCACTGAAAATTCATATATTAATTAGAAAATAATAAATATCGTGATTTTAAAAAATTCAAACCTTTCAAATATCTGAGATCAATTGTTTTGTGGGGTTTTTTTTTTGTTTGTTTGTTTGGGTTTTTTTTTTATAGCAAGGATGATGCATGCTATCAGAATATGCAAATTTCTTGCCTTCATCTTTCTCCAAAGCATACCAAAATCTTGGATCCTATATATTTAGCATCTACATCCAGTCCCGTCCCCTGAAAAAATGATAACAGACTAATTATAGTCAAGCATAAATGTATGACTTCCTCACATGTGCAGCTAGCATGTGTCACTGAGTAAATTCCTTTCCATAAAAAAAATTGTGTACAACATTATCCTAAAACTAGATTATAAAAAGGAAAACATGGATTGCAGTTCAGATGTTGGGTCAATCCCCTGCTGGTAATTTGACTGTTAAATCCCTGAAAAGCAGATGGTAGGAAGTTTAAGTATCTTTCCATTACATACCAAAACATTCAAAGAAAAAATAACATTTTTGTTTCTTCTTTTCATTTTTTATTCCAACAATGGCACCTTTAAGGTCTATGTTCTAATTATTCATGAAATTTATTGGACTTTACTGCTCAACATAACAATGAATGACATATAAGAATGTGTTTATCTTCATTCTATTAAACAGAATGTATTATTTTCAAGTGAAAAATTTGCCCTCAAAAATTAAAACTCTTAAGGAGGAGGGAAAAGGTGTGGTATATCTCTACTCAACTACTACTTCACTTATTTAACAGCAGATTCACAGACTATGGCAAAGTCGCAGTTCTCATTTAGAGTTTTGAAGCAGAGAGGACAATAATCTACTGTTTTACACACTATCCACAATTTCACTGCTAATCTACTCAGTAAATATAGTTGGTGATTGACTCAGAGGTGCTAAAAGTCGCACTGAAGTGCTTGGATTTTCAGCATACATCTTTCCTTAAAAGCTTAAGAAACAACAAGGGCAATAGGGCCCTATTCTGACTGAGTCTGAAAGCCGTGCACAAAGGATGCACTGAAGCTAACCTTCCTTTGAGTAACTTCGTAGGTGGTTTTTAAATTCCAGTTTAGGAAGACCTGCAAAGCTGCTATTGTCCCATAATACTATCAATCTACATAAGTCACTCTAGATTTTCTATGTGACTCCCCCATAAAATGTATCTCAAATGAAAAATTTATTAGTTTCGATAGAAAGAATATCTGGAGGCCAAATTCTTCTTTGAAAACTAGGCATGGAGATGTCATAGGAGTGCACATAATTTCTTTACAATGTCATCTGTGAATTGCCATCCTTGAAATGTCATCTTTATCCATTTTAGGTTGTGTAGAGGTGTCATAGTCAAGTGGTTTAACCACTTGACTGGAGATGAAAAGGTCATGGGTTCAAATCTGGGTGCAGCACAAGTGTCCTCTGGCAAGACATTAATCTACATTTGCCACTCTACGCCCGGGTTTAAGTGGATACCCGTTAGGATGTAGAAGTCACTGAGGGTTTGTTTGTCAGTTTGAACATCTGCAAAAGGTGCCTCCCTAGAATATTCCCCAGGAAGTGCAAGAGGTGCATACACTGTGGGCAGACAAGCCTGAATCCGATGACTGGGGTAATATTGTCTCTTGAAAGCCAAAAGGGTGTTAACTAGTAGCACTTTATAGAGTTCTTTCCACCCTCATGGCAATGTGACATTTTCTATTCTACTGAAGATGCTGTAAATTTATACCTAAATTATTGCATAAATCATATTGGAAACCATGATTTCAAATTATATTCTATCATCCCTGCATTAAATATCAATTCAAGTGACACAAAAATGAGACCTTTAAAGCTCATGAATAGTTTCAGTGGCAAAAAGGAAGTTGGCATGAAAATTATGAAATATAGTCTAATTAGTCTTACGCTGTCCATCCTGCATAAAAGATTCATGCACGAGATCATGGGATCTTCCATTCCAGTACTGCTTCTATCTTGCCCGTGAGGCCATGACCACCTGGTCCTACCAAACTTGTACATAACCTTTAACTCGGTATGAAGAAACCATCCACCTGTCTGCACCCAAGACAAAATCAATGTTCAGTAAATATGGTTTCCATCTTGCAGAACGAAATGTGTATAATCAACTTCGATTTTGGATAGAGCGTTTCCCCATCAAAGACAAAAACAAACCCCCACAGTACTGTAAATGCCATTTTGAGCTTGCAGTTCTTAGGAAGATTTAACCTTACAGTGACCGTCTTTTTCAAGAAAACAAAGCGCAAAGCAACCATAATGACAAGAGGGTTGTGATAGCAAATGGTACTTTTAGCTTGAAACCTGCCTATAATAAAAAGCAACCCATCGCTCCCATCTTGATCATAGCATCAGCTTGCTTTAAAAGGAATTCCATTAAGAAGAAAAGAGACTGCTGATTTAAAGCAGGCAATATCCTATATTGCTGAATCCTTTTGGTAAAAGGTCATCAATAAATTACCCATGTATACTTGTAGCCATCCCTTGTACATGAAATGACAATTAATTTTGCTTACAATATGGAGAAGACACAAAAGCCTTGTCGTAAACTTGTTTGCCAGATTCTCTTGTGTCCAATGCTCGCAGTAATGACGATATTCTGCATTTGTAGTACATAGGTAATAATCATAGGCCTTGGTTGTGAGCATGTAAACAAGGCCTACTTCCCAGCCTTAGAAAGAACTGGTAATTAATTGGCCATAATTTCAGTATAGACATTAGAAACCCTCCCCCCCCCCCCCCCCCCCCCCCCCAGTTTGTCTCTATTTCTCAGTATGTCTTGGTATTCTTCTCAATTCTTTACATTTCTTAAAAACTCATCATCACATTGTGGCATAATCATCTCTTTCTCAGATATGAATTCATGATGGGGCATCAACATTCTCTACTTTTCCTTCTGTCTTGCTCTGTGTAGTGTGTCTCATGCTCTAAACATTGTTTTATCTGCATTTACATTCAAAACAAATCTATTTTAGGTGTGGAAAACACAAAAATAGCAGCACCTGGTTCCCTTTAGTAACATTCTTTGAGAGTAAGTCCTCTCTCTCTACTCCAGCTCCCTCTCTGGATTGGGTTACTTACTCCTACTGTCAAGTCCCCACTGGCCACTTTGCCTACTAAATTCCAATTTCTCACTTCACATGCAGCGGCTGTCAAGCCAATGTCAAGTTACCACGAGCATTCAGTTGACTTTGGAATAACATAAAGGCCTGCCCCGAAAACACCACCATGAGAATAACACTGAACTGATGCAAAGATGCTAGTGTTTGTGCCGGGGAGAAGGAAGGTGTCAATTTCCACACTGGAGCAATATCTTTCCTCCCAAGTAAAGATAATTTTCTTGAATTATTGAGATATTGAAAAGAGTGTCCCCTACCCCTTGGGTCTTGCCTCTGTATTTATATCTCTCTTTGTTAACCACTCTGTATATCCTCCTTGTCATATTTCTTTTCTTTCTCCCCATTGCTTTTTATGCTCTCTTTCTCTCCTATCTCTCATCTTCCATCTTCCATCTCTCTCCTACCTCTCATCTTCTATCTTCCATCTCTCCTTCTATCTCCCCTCCTACCTCTCATCTTCTATATTCCATATCTCTCTCTCCTATCTCTCATCTTCTATCTCCTATCTCTCCCTCTATCTCTCTCTCCTACCTCTTACTGTCTACCTCCCATCTCTCCCTCTATCTCTCCTACCTCTTATTGTCCATCTCCCATCTCTCCCTCTATCTCTCCTACCTGTTATTGTCTATCTCCCATCTCTCCCTCTAGCTCTCTCTCCTACCTCTCATCTATCTTCCATATCTCTCTCTCCTATCTCTCATCTTCTATCTCCCATCTCTCCCTCTATCTCTCCTACCTCTTATCGTCTATCTCCCATCTCTCCCTCTATCTCTCTCTCTCTCCTACCTCTCAATGTCTATCTCCCATCTCTCCCTCTATCTCTCTCTCCTACCTCTTATTGTCTATCTCCCATCTCTCCCTCTATCTCTCTCTCCTACCTCTCATCTTATATCTTCCATCTCTTTCTTTCTCTCTTTCTTCTTTGTTTTATCTCCCATCTCTCCCTCTATCTCTCTCTCCTACCTCTTATCGTCTATCTCCCATCTCTCCCTCTATCTCTCCTACTTCTTATTGTTTTTATCTCCCATCTCTCCCTCTATCTCTCTCTCCTTATCTTCTGTCCTCCATCTCTTAATACAGACCTCTCTCTCTGTTTCATGAGCTGAAGCCTTCTACCGGTATTTCATGCTTATAAGTACTGCATTTTACTCAATCATTGCATTCTCTAAGTCTAAGACATAATGAACGTGCACTGCCCGCATAAGAAGCTAGAAGGCTCGACCCTCTCCTAACAGCTGTGTCTTTATCTTTCTCTCCTTCTTCTCCTCTAGTTCTTTCTTTTCGTGGTCTAGTCACAGGTTATACATGAATAATGCAAGAGACATCTTTTGACACTTCGTTCTCCCCTCTCTCACACTTGAAAGGCTACAGGTGTCCATCTCATTTCACATTCACAGATTTAACCAACCAATTTTCTTTCTTGACAACCGAGAGGTGTTTTTTTTTTTTCAAGGGATATTCAGAAGGTGTCTTAAGTCAAACTTTGAACAGGGAATTTTTGCTAAAGATTTTGGAGCAAAATCAAGATGCTTCTCTCTCTTTTTTTCAAATGCTTCATTTCGAGAATTAAAATCGGTTCTGCAATTTCTAAGGTCACTCGCCTTGGAAAAACCTCAATATTTTTAAGTTTATCTGTCAGTCACCCAATCTTTATACCTAGTTACCTGACAGTGAATTTTTGGGTTCAGTGGCCCTGCATGGACTAACCATGCCAAAAAACTTTGAGTTGATTTGTTTACAGCATCCTGGTTCTCAAATTGGTTTTAATACTTTAAAAGATTGTTGTGAAATCTCAGCTGAAATGCTCTTTCCATAATCATAGTAATTCCAGTGATTCTATCTTAACATACGTAACTGACCCATTTTTATTTCCCGCTGGATTGAATAACTCTTTGATATTGTGATGAAAACTTTGTATTCCTTTAAAATCACAACCTTGGAACCTCTTGAAATGTAACTTTCCACACTAGTGCAGCTCTTCATTAGTGTCACCTCAGCAGCTTGTAGGTGACTTTGAGCTTGAAAGCAAAAAAAAAAAAAAAAAAAAGCACGGTTGATTGTCCAACCAAGTTCATTCACACATCCACTGTGATGACTTCATGACTTCTGACATGTTACCACCCTGAAATTGAATGTGCTAAGAGCAAAATTACTTTAGTGTGCAATTTTGGACCATCCTCCACAGGTAACACTGAACTTGCACTGGACTTTGCCCAAGGAAAAAAAAATTGGGATTCGATTGTGATTTAATTTCATTCACACACCTAACTTTTTGACTTTTGACATTTTGAGTCACCAATGAAAAACTGATGGGGAAACAATGATTGCAAGTTGGGTAAAAATACAAGCTTGATTTTTTTTAATCATGCTCCAGAGGTGGCACGGTGCTACTAGAGTCGCACTTGAGTGTGATTGATGTCGCAAGGGCGGGTACATTGTAGAAGGTTAATGCACCCACAATCATGCTTGCTTTCAGAGTTTAAAGGGACATTTGAGTACTGGAAAAGAAAAAATTACTATTACTTGTGAGTTTTCTCCTTCTTTCCAAGCCATAGGAGAATATTGCAGTAGCAGTGTCACATAAAAATATTGCTCTCAAAATGCTCTCATATGTCAATTAGAACTTCAAAGGGTTAACTTTCAATTAAATTCTGAAGCCACATGTCTGTGTAGTTCCATCCATCCATATCCATGTCCCCTGATGTTCACTGTTTGTGATTGTCAGCTAGATTTACAAAGTAATCCAATATTTGAGGCCTATACTCCATAGCCTTTGCCAAATCAGACCACACCCTTGTCACTATGGCAACAGCACATTAACGTCGGATCTACATCCACAGGAGATTGTTGCCCCACCCAGACCAGGCCCTGTTTCATAAAACTTGTTATCAGTAACAACAGCCACATTTCTATGACAAATTTGCTCTCAGCTAATCAGATGCAAGGATTTCAGTAGCTTATAACAGTTATTGCAGCTTGTTATTGATAACAAGTTTTATGAAACGGGGGCCCAGGAGTTGTGGCATACCTGTCATCGACCTCTAGATTAGGATAGAGCCTGACTGAACCCTCCAGCTCACCTACCAGCCCTGTACCCCTTTGTACTCCAAAGCTGCCGACTTTTCAACAGGAAAAAAAAAAAATCAGTGGGCTTACTAAATGAAAGTGAGCTACTACAGCTGCACTGTGACATTTTGCTAGCAGCTACTATCAAATTATGGCAATAAAATAAGTATTCTCTTTCTTTCTGGTGGTTTTGCCCACTTGCTGAGAAAGTTGATGCATATGTAGTATCGTCCTCCTCCTACTAATGATGGAACCAGCATGGATGAATGAGAATATCTCATTTCACAGCAAAGGCAATTTAGAGGGCATCAATTTTTATATTTTTTCATGTCAATAATTTCAGTGTCATTGTGTTTAAAGGTGCATTTATTTTTCTTGTTTTCACTGATGTGTGTCTTACTGTTCAAGTACAGTATTCTTACAATTCAAGCAAATTTGCTAGCTTTCAGTTTCTTTTTGGAAGGTAGTTTCATGTATCAGGGGAATGGAAATATTTGCCCTTTATACGATATGTGTTGATATGAATGACACAGCTTTTCCATTTACTTCATCGGATATTACATCATAGAATCTAAACTGCAGATCAATCTTTACAATTATGTGTTTAATAGTTTCTACACTGGGCTTTGTTGTTGTTGAATTGGGTTTTTACAGAGGGTTTTTACAGACGTTTATCAATCAAATATGATTATTTATGTCTGGGACCGACCTTTAACATCACCATCCGAAAGACGTGGCAAATGTAGATTTATATCTTGCCAAAGGACATTAGTGCCGCAGCAGGGAGTTGAACCCCTGACTTTGTGGTTCAAAGTCCGGAGACTTAAAAAGTCCGGAGATTCACATAATCATCTTATTAAAAAAAAAGATATACATGTTACACTCAAATAAGAAAAGAAAAAGAAAAGGAAGAAAAGTAGACAGCTGAGGACTGAGGTTTAAGAACAGGAAAACTGAAATTTCATAAAAAAATATCCATAAGTTTACATTTTCCTTTTTTTGTGCATTTATAATGTTTGCTTGGACAGAATCTTTACTTAAATTTCAAAAGTCATTTTCACACTATTAGAATTTAATCCATTGGTTTCACTGTATTCATTCAGAATCAAAGTCCCCCAAAATACAGACTACTTTTTTAAGAGTGCTCAAACATCTGCAAGCCATAATGATCAAACCAGAGAATCGGCACACAGATTTCTCTGATGAAACATCTGTGTAAATGCTTGAAAGTACAATGAACTTTGCGAGGTGACCCTGGTAGCATTCACCTGTAGTCATTCTTCAACAGAGTGGAAAAAATAAGGGGAAAAATACAGTTTTGGATAAGAGCTGGGGCCTGCAAACATTAGTGGGAATCTCTCATTCTCACAAGGCTGGTCTGAAAAGCATTATATTGGTAGTGACCTTAGATTTATTATCAAATCTACCCATGTAGAATGAGGTTGCTCTGTCCCATGTCCCATCCCGACCTTTCAGCAAATTTAACAAATTTTGGAATATTAACCCCAGATCTGCAATCACTTGAATGAACTTTTGCAGGCTAAATCGTTCTGGTTTTTTTTTTTTTTTTTTGGGGGGGGGGCTGTACATTCTGAAGAAAAAAGGTCCTCAGCTTAAATTTGGGGGGAAGGGACATACAAAAAAAAAAAATCTGCTGACAAGCCCCCCCCCCCCTCCAAAAGGGTCCTCAAGTTAAAATTTGTGGGACTTCATACCCTATTGTGTCCCCCACCCATATAGGTTTTTGGGGAAAATGTCCCCCTGCATGTCACACCACCCCCCCCCCCACCCCACACCCACCAATTGATGCCCATCAACTTTTTTACAGGTGCCACAGCCCCTCTGAATCAGCATATCAAAAAAAAAATGATACTAATAATAATAAATAATAGGCATTTGTAAGGCGCCATCTGTCTAGAAAAATTGTATTCCGAGGCACACAAGAAAAGAAAAGAAAAGAAAAGATTAGAGGGTTTGGAACTTTGGATGAGTGTCAAAGTGTCTAGTACTGGTATTGTTAAAATAGATATGTTTTCAACTTGGATTTAAAGGTTTCTAAAGATGGTATGATTCTCAAAGCCATTGGTAGATTGTTCCAAAGAGAGGGTGCTGCAGCTATTGTATTTTCACTTTATATACAGGGCAAAGGCACACATACACAGAAATCATTCAAACTCGAAAAAAAAAATTGCTCCTTGTTAGTAAGATCTTATTAGTATTCACAGGACTTACTGTTCTATTAGCATGTCATAGTAATGTGATTTCCATGCAACAAATGCCATTTCATACACAGAGAAATAAGACAAGGACATTGTCTTCAATCTTACAATGTATTCTGTGCCGCTCCTGAAAATAATAATTGCTAACTACTGACAAAATGTACGGTAAAGGCATAGGTCTACTTGAAAATTTATTCCATACATGTTTCAATTTCAATGCTCTATTGTGTGATTTGAAAAGATGCACCCCATG
Organism: Echinometra lucunter; assembly: GCA_029962745.1. Classification (NCBI taxonomy): domain Eukaryota; kingdom Metazoa; phylum Echinodermata; class Echinoidea; order Camarodonta; family Echinometridae; genus Echinometra; species Echinometra lucunter. The sequence continues at coordinate 21,399,392 of CM057158.1, forward strand.
ACGTTCCATACATCATGGAAGCCAGTTCATATCATCAAATATTGACTGGCGTCTTTATCACTGACAGAAATATGAGTCATTATTGTTTACTTCTGCCTTTATGAGACAGACAGGCAGACACAAACTATTCACATTCAAATAGTGAGGTGCAGTCCAAAAATATCGCCGTCATTTTTATGAACCAGCGAATCCCTATATATATGCGGTGCGCAGAAACATGAATTGGAGGAAAATGCAATTATAGATTTAGGTGTTCTTAAATAACAGAATTTGCTTTCTTTGTATAATTTCATATAGTGATATATATATGTACATCAAATTTTAAAATTTAATTTTAAAATGCGTATATTACCATGTACAATGACGTAAAATAAGGAAGCACTGGCATTCAAACACAATTCGACGATTCATAAAAACGTTTTCTCTAACGTGCATGGGATAAAATATACAGCTGCATTGCTGCAAGGGTGTGAGGTTTCCTCTTTTCTGAATTCTTCCTTTCTCTCTCTCTCTCTCTTTCATCTTTCTTTTTTCTCCCCTTCATAAAAATGGACTGATTTGTCTGCTCCGCACAGAAATGCCAATGAACTTACAATCCACAATTTCAGTTCATAAAACTTACACCTTCCTGTTTAAATCCTAGACTAAATTTTTCTTTAAGATTCCATAATCAAACTTCTAACCTAAAACATTTAATATGATATCCTCACCTTAAAATCCTTAACTCAAACGGTCCCTTTAATAACTGATTTTTCTCACTACATATATGTCTTTCAGATTCAATCAACATAATTGCATCTCCTTGGCAACAGGCCCACATGGTGCCCTGACTAAAAGCTCACCATCATAATTACAATTAAATTGCTCTGAAGCACATTTTCAAGGGTACAACTTTATTAAGCTCCAGTCATTGTAATGATTTCAATAATGCCTACATGCTCAGGGTGAAATCGTTGATAATTTATGGCAAATTTAACAGTGATGGATCAAAATGTCTCCTAGCAACAAAACATTAGTTCTCTGACATCAACAAATGTATACTTGAAGGACTGTGTGCGATATGATTTTCTGTAATATGTGATTCCAACATAGGTGGACCTACAACATGTACTTGGACTACTTGGAATTCATTTTCCTTGTTCACTTATCACTGTCATAACTAATCAAGAAGAAATGAATTCATCAACTGCAGCTGAGAGAAATTGAAAGTAAAAGTATACAATTCTTTTAGCTCATTTTTGTCTCTTTTCTTTTGTGGGGAGAGGGAGACAAAGTGCAATGTACAATGTTTGTACATCAATGCAAACATGTAACATGATCATATTGGTGCCTATAGATAAATATGCTCATCTCTATTTGTTGACAAAAGCTAAGAACAAGAATTAGAATTTGCTGTGACTCTCCTTCATTTCTTGGTCACATTCTGTATTTAAAGAGCATCATATCTATGTGGAGCCAAAAGAGATTAAGCCTATTTTTTTCAAATTGATACAATAATTTGTTTCTGGGTGTGTTTATTGAGGGGTAACAGAGGGCTAATAAGCGACCCAAGTTCCGAACTAGCTTACCCATTACCCACGATAAACACGATGGCGACATGATTAGCGAACTAGCGTACCGGACATGAGTTCCGCAAAAGAGGGGGATTTGATTACCCGTTGAACGAGATCGGCGACTCAAGTTGTGGCAATAAACACAACGCGACCAAAGTCGCGTTTCATGTGGAAACTTCAGACTCCTGTTTCCGGATCAGATAAAAAGTAATAAGCCCGCTAGATTTGACCTTTACTGCCGGGTCACCTTGCAGCTGGGCATGGGCTCAAGGGTTTCGGGAACTCAGATTGCGACGATAAACACGACCGTCACGACATCCAGAGAGACCACCCGTTGTGAGCGCGATTTGTGTTCGCGACTCAAGTACCGGTACCCATTTCTAATTTCTAGAAAACAAGTCCCCCCCCCCCCCCCCCCCCCCCCCCCCCCAATTCAACACACCCTCTGTCTCCCAGCACATATGAACCTGCATTGCAAAGAACAAAATTAATCAGATTTGGAAAGGGAGGAGAATACTTTAGTGCATGTCATTGCTTGAGAACCAAAGGGCATTAACTCCGTGTAAAAGTAGAATTCAAAACCCTTCTCACTCTTAACAAATACCATACATGTACACTGCATAGAAGAAAATTTGAATTTGAATATTGAAGGAGTGCAACAGCAAGCTTTAGTAATTGCTTCATGGCATGTGATCACGAAGCAAGCTGATTAGAAACATGAAAGTGAAATTATCTGCATGTGCTTGAGTTGCCTCCTTGTTTCCTGAATATTCCTGCTGGATAAAAGGTTATAAAGTTCATGCTCAGGCCAACAGCATTAGCACATGATATAGCAACAGCATTTCTTCAAATATTTAATATTAAATATCATTAAATGTAGCCTTACAATCCGGTAAAATTCGAAGAGAAAAGATATTTATGGGCATGGTTCTCGCCAGTACATAACACCCATGGTTCCAATACCATGCGTAAAGGGTTTCAGACAAGGGAGAACCATGTGTGAAATTGGTGCACCATACGTGGCAACAAGGGTAAAAAAAAATATTGGATTATATATTCCTAACAATAATGATAAATGTCACAGATTGTTTTGCTTTTTGGCAATGTATTTTTACTTTTATGCCATTAGTAGACAACTCCTGCTTACCAAGAAGTATTTTTCATCCTTTTACTAGAGCATAAACTGCCCCCACACCTAACTTTAAGGTGTTATTCCGTAAAACTTCCGAAACTACCATGCTTTGTGCAGAGTGGGAACCGTGTGTGGATTTTTTTCTAGTGAGAACCCTGTTTATGGGTGTATTGGATTTACTCCATGTTATCTCTAGGAAAACTGATAAAGTAGTAAGGAACTGGAATCAACTATACTTGCATATTGTGGTCCTTTCTCTGGAATATTTCTGATGGATAAAAGGTTACAGGGTTCATGTTCAAAGACAGTAGAATTTGAACATAACTGAGACTCTCTGCCTTTCTTGGAATTTTTAAACAAATGTGTGTTTTAACAGTAAATTTTAATGTATGCTCTGATGACTGTTAGTATTTGAAAATAAGGGAACATTGGCTTTTAGAGTTTGAAGGCAATACTCTTTCTAGTATGAGAAAAACAGGGTATTAAAAACAGTGAACACAACATACAGCATCAGTGGAAAACTTAAATTCAATTCAATTCAATTTATTTATTTATTCTTAGGAATACAAGTTATGTCTGGCTTAGCATAACCTCATACTCATCAATTTTACATAATATGCACATATTATGTGCATTATATGAAAAACAAATTTTTCTTATATGTATGGATGATGTCCTTAAAAAATCAGCCTTGTTATAAATTTTCAATATCATTCACATCCTCTTCACCAACTACTGCTAGAGACCTAAAATAGTCAATAGCAACAGCTAAGGATTATGCTATTGCCTACTCCTCCCTAATTTTCTCTGCATTTAAAAGCCACAGTCTCATTAACTCCAGTGCCTCTTGTAAGTCACACACCCAAATCAGGAAAGAATTAATCATGTTCTGAACTCATTAGCATTCATGTGGTGTGCATGTACTAATGCGGGGGAGAGTTCCCCCAAGAGATTCACATGCAGCAGTAACACCTGGGGGGGGTGTTTCACAAAGACTAAAATTGACTGAAACCGCTCTTAACTATGGCTGGCCACTCATGCCCCCCCCCCCCCTTTTTTTTTTCCACTGGTCTCTGATAGGATTTGAAAATCATGGTCACAAATCTGCAGAATTGACTTTTTTAAAAATTATTTCATTGATGAAGAAAACAAGAAAGGTGAATTCTGCACATTTGTGCCCATGATTTTCACATCCCTTGAGAGACTGATAGTGAAAACGAACTGTGGCATGAATGGCCGGCTATAGTTAAGTGTGATTTGAGTCAGTCCTAGTCTTTGTGAAACACCCCCCAGAACAACATTAACCCATTGACTACAGAATTCTCAGATTCCCATAGACTAAGTACAGGGGCCACCCAGATCCCGTAGCCAATGGGGTAGTAATAGCGGGTTCTTGTATAGCGCCCCTGTCTGTCACACCTGACATTCCCCAGCACTCCACTCTATGAATACTCCATGAGCATTTCAATATTTCAGCTGCTTTTTCTAGGGATCATGTTGATCATGTTCTGAAATGGCATTCATGCAGTGTAAAGGCTTGTCCAGAAATGATGTGAAAAACCCAGCAACAGTTTTAATGTACAAATCAATGGGATATGAGGCAGCTAAAAAAAAAATCCCAGAGGCAAGAGGCGAATTTCTTACCTCCTGGTCCAGTTGGTGACAAAAACCTGTGGACCAATCAAATTCTTATAAAGTTAGCGCAAAATATGTCACAAATTTTTCTGCGCAACTTTTGACGAAAATCTCTTTTATTTGAGTGTTGACGCAACATTCACTAACATAAGTGGCGTGGTTTGCTGTGCCATATCTGAACACTAAAAATGTCATGGGGTTTGTTGCGTCAGAGCTGAACAAGCCTTAATGGCTGTAAGAATCTCACAAGGAATGTTATGCCATCCTCATGGGTATTTCAGTATGTAACTGGTTCCTTCTAAACTTTATTCAACCTGTTGAGCACACTTTGAATTTGGTACAACATGCATTTTCCATAGACCCCATGCAGCCCTAGTTATCTCAGGCTCGGTATGCAACGGGTTAAGGAGTTGATCATGTTCTGAACTAATCAGCATTCATGAAGTGTAATCCGGTGGTAGTGTAATCTGGTTGGGAGAATCTCGCAAGGAATGTTATGCTATCGGCTGTATCCTCATGGGCATTTCAGCTAGTATTTCAACTGGTTTTCTCTAGATTTCATTTTAAGAGTTGATCATGTTCTGAACTAATTAGTATTCATGCAGTGTACATGAACTTCTGGGTTTCATAATTCTAGCAGTAACTCCATGAGAATTCCAGTAATTTCAGCTTTTCTCTCTAGAGATCATATAAGGAAAGACTTGACCTATGATTCTAAAATAATTAGTATTTATGAGAATCATTCTGACAGAATCTAGCAATATCTCCCAAAGCAAAGGGGTATAACTGGTTTCTGTAGGGATCATCTTAAAAACACATCAACTGTCTTTCTCTATTTACGGCATTAAGGGACTTTTTTATTTAAAAAATCAAATTTTCATATTTCTATCAAAGGAGAGACATTTTAATTCCAATAAAACAGGAACTAGAGCTTCATATACCACTATATTCTATGAGCATACCTTATGTTTTAATGATCAAATTGCCTCATAGACAAGTTTTTTAAGGTACAAAACGTCAATCGTAACCAATCTATACCAAACCTGTGTTCAGACATCTCCTTTTTATCTGATCACTATTCACATTCTGTTCCAAATTAGCATATTTTCAATTATCTGAGCTATGTATAGATTTCAATAAAAATGTATTTTCTGTTGTAACAAAAGAATATTTGACATTAAATGACTTCTACCCCGCCTCCCTCCCTTTTCTCTCTCGCTCTCTTTCTGTCTTTGTTTTTCTCTCTTCTTTCTTTTCATCTCCGTTTTATCATCTTTTACTCTCATTTGATGCATATCCCTCTAAATATTTTCAATTAAAGATTCCATCCTAGAAAGAATTTAAACCTGACATACATGGATTGGATTTGTAGGTATTAGAATCCTAGCCTACCATCAAGCATGTTTTCATAATTACTTTTGATTTGATATGGCTTATTTCATAGAAAAAAAAATCATGCAGCTCAAGCTAAACCAATATTCTTTTACATTTTAATTTTTATCAGAGTAGAAATGGCTATATATATATATCTCTCTCTCTCTCTTCAGTACTTGCTATGGATCTGACAGAGATCTACTTATAATGCTAACCTACATATAAAAATCCTCTGAGCTTCTACAAGAACTTGCTAAGTGAGTTATAATTAAATTATAATATGAATCCATTGCCCTGTATGTTGTTCCATATTCTGCAAATCCAAATCCAACTCCTCCCCATCTACATGTATGTATTATTTGACTGTCTACAATACTTGACAGACAAATCAGGCAGATAATGATAACTCTTCATCAATTCAGATATCATTTCCATATTCTTAGCTATTTTACTCTATGTGACAGCTAAAAAGGAGATGATGAAATCTATACTTCATACCAGTTTGCATTTCCTTTTCCGATAACTCCGTGGAAGTAAATATAGATTCATCCAGTTTCCGCAGGCATATGCAAAACTATGTTGAGTCCCTAACCTTTAATTAAAACAGAGCCACGTCTTCTAAATGGAAAACAGATAGGGTAAAACAACAGCACCCTTCCTTCTCATAAGATACCACAGGGATGTGCTCACAAAATAATATTTTGACAATCAATAGGGACTTCACTCCAATTCTTGGAGGCTCTCAAGGCTCTCAACTTGAAAGCTCTTCTTCTTGAGACTCTTAAACAAACACACATTTGGGCTCCTCCGAGCATGCCATTGTTCATTTTGGATGAAAAACATCACCAAACTTCCCTGAAACAAATGCCTGATTCAACATCAAACTGAAGAGAACACAACTTTCATGAACAGTTCATGGAAAATGAAAACATTTTTCACCAAAAAAACCAAAGAAAATAGTACATCATGAAATACACTGTACCTCTAACATTGCCAATGATATTTCCAATGGATACATCCCTCAAAGTTTCTCCTTCACATCTGGGAGACTACAGACCTTTCCTCCCCCCTGTTAAAACAAGCAAAAATCCAAAGTAATGCTTTGCTCATATGAAGTCATGATTGTGAATTATGCTCACTTCAGCTTGGCATATTTCACAGCAGAGTTAAATGTAAAATTATCCTCAATAATGAAAAAAAAAAAAACCTGAATTGCAACAACTGACCAAAAATTTCAAAAGTTTACCTCCTGTTTCATCTAAGGTGGGAAAGTCTGAAATGAAATTGTTGGGGAGGAACTAGCCCCCCGAAACCCTATCCCTTTTCCCATTTTTTCGTTTTGGTTGTCAAACACATGAAAGGATTTGGGAAGGAGTGCAGGAAGCATTCATGCATAAAACAAGAAGAGTGTGGTTAACACTGCTACGGCAAGAGCTATGGAAGGAAGGCAGGAGCAGCAGGCCAAGTAATCGTGTTACATGGGCGGAAGACACGTAGCCAAACTTACAGGGCTTTTTCCCTGACTGGACTGCTTCATTCATGCTTATTCTAAACAGACACTGCATCCTTTTTACTGCCATTCAGACTCAGAAAATCATCTATTTTAAACTGAAACATGTTTTAGTAACCAAAATCTTTGCGTCAAACATCACACAGGCAGTGTCTGTCATGAAACAAAATAAGTATTATCTATCAGTAAAAAGAAAGTTAGCTTTAAGGCTGGATATGAAGATCAGCTTCCAGGGCTGCGTTTCACGAAACCGTCATAAGTCTAACTTCCCATTGAAACACGTATTGTAGAATTAACACACGTTTCAATGGGATGTCCAAGAAGTTAGACTTATGACGGTTTTGTGAAACGCAGTCCAGATTTCCAAAGATTAAAAGAAAAAGGGTTATAATGTTTGAAATGATGTTGTATCTGCTGAGAGCAGAAGGGCATAAACTCTTTGTTAAATAATGTGAGATATGGTCCAGGATTCAAACCCTATATCTCATGGTTCAGAGTCTAGAGACTTATCCACTAGACCACACCACCTCTACTCTGACAGGGCTATCACCTTGATACAGTCAATGAATAATATCTCAGATGCTGTTGGAAATGTAAAGGACAATCTCCACTTTCACACGGAGGTAAAATTCATCGTATGTAAAGCTGATTAATTTTAAGCTTTAATAAGCTTTCCATGCAATGTCTTTCACACACAAAAAGTTTCGGTGCGATCGTTACTAGATTCAATGCTATATCTGTGCAGTAGCTAGGGCCATTGCGCATTGTCATGTCAATCAAAGTATGCACTCGGTCTAGGCTCCGCCCAGTTAAAGACGTATATTTGTTCATACACACATACAAACTTCATATCCATATGAACTTCTATTTTGTAGGGTGCTCTGACCTACATGTATCTTTAGATTGCGAGTTCATGTCTATACTACATCGTACAGTTCCATGTTCAGACAGGGAAAATTTGCTTAAAAGGTAATTAGTTAATCAGCTTTAAACTACTAAGCTTTCCATACAATGAATTTTACCTGTGTGTGAAAAGGCCCAAAATAATAACTGGGTCTTGCCCACATGACATCACCATCACCGAAAAATGCTTGCACTACGGCAGGAGACTGGCCAATTCAAAGATCTTCCCATTCAATCCCAATATGCAGAAATGGCCCCCCTGATTGGAAAGAATTGTCAGCAACATTCAATCAGGATTGGATGACGCTTCCTCACTGCCTTTCATTAAACCCGAGACTCCCTCCCGTCAACATCTCCACAAAACTGATTTCATCCATGTAATTCCATACAAGCATTGATGCAAAACAAACCCGTGTCACTGTCATACATTAAGTTTCCACTGGGTTACTCTCTCATCCTTGCCACTCGCTTCTCTTCACATATTTTTTATCATTGCCTGAATGACATGTTTTATAAAGACATATTGTAGGCACATTTGTAATTTTCCTTATTACACAGAAAAAAAAAGAAATAACTTTTTCTGTTTTAAGACATTTTTTAATATTTTCAAGGAGAAATGAAAGTGATTAAATCGCACACAAACCAACACTGAAAATAAATGCCCAAGTAAATAAGCCTAGGAAAGGAAAATATTGTTTGGTATGCTAAAAGAAATAATTGCCTATTATCTTGATATTCTTGGTTGTATAATGTTGAAGTATAATGATAATCAATCAGTTTCTGTATTTTCAGCAGATTTGTCTACACTGCACACACAAAGTTTTTTTTCAAGCTACTGCACTGATCAAGAAGCTTAATCACTTTGGCAGTGTGAATGATCCTATTTTCTGACTTGCCGACAAACTCCCTCACCAAGTGAAAGAAATTTCACAAAATTGTTCTTTGATAGGTCGCAATTCATTAAGGAGAAACGAGAATGAGCTTCAGAGTGCAAAACAACTGGAAATCCTACATCTTGCCTATACCATGGAGTTTAAAAAAAAAAAAGAACCCTGCAGATGTTAGAATTTAGAAAATAAGAATAAAATCCAAACAATCTGGCATTCAGACCTTCTTCATGTCTCAAAGCTGGTTCAATCTCAAACAATAAAGGCTTGTAAAAAAAAATGGTGATTTTTTTTTTGTCCACTTAAAGGAAAAGGAAACCCTAGCCTGGAGACAATTCAGTTTTTAAGAAAAGAGAGGATAGAGAGAAGCAATTCAAAATGAGTTAAATTAAAATCGGTTTCAAAATGAGAAAGTTATGAAAGTTTGAAGTCTCAGTTTACTTTCCATGGCAATCCCCCGGCAAATCGCTTCAGAATGACAGGTTTTTGCAGACAACTCTCTATATGTTTTGTACAAAGTACCTTCACATATTCACTTGTGAGTTATAAGATACTGAAATGTGAACTGGGCCTAGGGTGCACTTAAAACCCCTGCATGTCGATTTGCAGTTGCATATGTGAACAAGCCTTAACAGAGATGCAAGATTCATTTCTGGGTAGAATATCTCATCAATTGCCTGCTCCCAATATGACTACCTTGCAGTTGATACCAATTTCAGACTGATCTTGTGTTCTTGATTTAGATGTTACAATGAGGCTGTGAGTGAAGTAACTGCATAGGAATGCCAAGTAGATTTCTATCAACTAACCAAACGTGTAAAAAGGACGTTTTCCCCTCGTATCCCTTTTTCCTAGCTTGCAGTTGATACCAATTTCAGACTGATCTTGTGTTCTTGATTTAAATGCTACAATGAGGCTTTGAGTGAAGTAACTGCATAGGAATGCCAAGTAGATTTCTATCAACATCCAAACGTGTAAAAAGGACATTTTCCCCTGGTATCCCTTGTCCTAGCTTGCAGTTGATACCAATTCAGACTGATCTTGTGTTCTTGATTGAAATGTTACAATGAGGCTTTGAGTGAAATACCTGCATAGGAATGCCAAGTAGATTTCTATCAACTAACCAAACGTGTAAAAAGGACGTTTTCCCCTCGTATCCCTTTTTCCTAGCTTGCAGTTGATACCAATTTCAGACTGATCTTGTGTTCTTGATTTAAATGCTACAATGAGGCTTTGAGTGAAGTAACTGCATAGGAATGCCAAGTAGATTTCTATCAACATCCAAACGTGTAAAAAGGACATTTTCCCCTGGTATCCCTTGTCCTAGCTTGCAGTTGATACCAATTCAGACTGATCTTGTGTTCTTGATTGAAATGTTACAATGAGGCTTTGAGTGAAATACCTGCACGGGAATGCCAAGTAGATTTCTATCAACATCCAAACGTGTAAAAAGGACATTTCCCCCTCGTATCCCGTGTCCTAGAAACGTGTCTTATTACTTCCAGTCTGGTGCACTATGGACAACCACGACTCATGACTTAATGGTTTTGAGTAAGTAGAGCATGGTGAATTAAAAAGAATCAATACAAGTTGGCTTTTTCAAGGGGGAATAAAAAAAATCGATCGCAAATTTTCCATTGTTGAAGCAAAATCAGATTTTACGCGGGCGTTGGAATGAGCGAATATTGATTGAAGCTTATGGAAACAGAGCTTGCATGGCTGTGGAAAAAGAATTGACAAGGTTGATGATTTTCTGGAAGAGTTGCATCGCCTCTCCGAATCTTTTTTTTTTTCCATCTCTTTGGCAAGTGTCCCCAGCTGGTAATACAAGGAGGAGAGAGGGTACACAACTTGGAGGGAGCCTGAAATGGCACCCTCCTGCTTATTAAACGATGGTATGGTGGTGAAATATAGGTGATCGCCAAAACGAAAGTCTCTTCCTGTCTCCAAAACCAGACGTTGTCTTCCCTGTTGAGTTAAACTCCTGTCATTAAGAGGAAGGAAATGAAGTTCATAAGGAGGAAGGAAATTATCATGTTTACATTTTCCTATGATAATATTCAGAAGAGGAATAGAATGTTGAATTCAAAGTTGGGCCAAACAGTTTACATCACCAGGTAGACAAGCAATACCTTTTCACAACCTCACTTGATATTCCTGTCAAATTTTCATCAAAAACGGGATAGGCAACTTCAGTACTTGCTTACTGAGTATAGAATATACATGTACATTGAATGAATTACATGTGACTCTGAGACATATTTTAAATGCATATTAGGAATGCTGGAAGAAGTTAAATTGTATGGTAATCTGTTATTCTCGTATGTGTGTGATGTTTCAACCCAGTGTTATATTACATGTACATATCTATAGAGAGAACAAATGATGCCATACTTCATCAAGCTTTAAACTTTTCCTGGCCTAGCCAAGAAATGCCAGGATACTTTTTTGGGGGGGCACATGAATTTATATATCTCTGAATTATATTATGCTTTTTAAGTAAATAAAGATCAAATTAAATTAAATTGCATCAAATCAAATGTAATCAAATTAAATGTCAAAAATTAAAGTTTTGGGGCCATACAATAGAAAAATACAAGAGCAAATAACAGAAAAACAAGGTATCCCAGTTTATGATGGTAAGGTTCTGAATGTGAATTTCCTGTTAGTCACATATCACTTTAATTGCAGAGGAATTTAGGTTTCAAAAACCTGAATGAAATGATGAAAGTAGGATTGCAATGTCTTTACCTAAAAAGCTTTTAAAGTGACACGTGAAACCCCCACCTTGAGGGCATAAGTCACTGACACAGAAATAGCAGTAGCACTGAACTCGAGTTTGAGCTCCTCCTAGGGAAACATTTACCAATGTGGAATCTACGTCCTTCCAAGACAGAATGCAGGAAATTGGTGCTGGCATATCACCAAGTGCATCCAATCTGAACGCCGACAGGCCCGAGACACATCTTACAAAAACGTTTTCCTCCGCAGTTGATGACAAATCGCAAATCCCTTCTTCCGTCGGGAAAATGATAAAAGAACACACTCCTCAGAGATAGTAATTTCACTTGTATATGAAAGATGAACTTTAATGTTGAATATCTTGACATTTTATGAAATGATTCATAGATATAAGGCCTTGAAGGACTTCATCTTCTTCCCATTAACCATTTAGAGGAAAGATTCTGATGACATTTTTTTTTTTTTTTTTTGGTCAATACTGAACTCAGTTTCACCTATCATACTAGTACAGTCAAAATATACATGTACATGTATTATGGATGCCTCACCTTCGGCCAGCACAAACTGCAGTCCCCCAGTCCTCATTATAAATGTATTTCAAAAACTTAGATACCCATGAAAATATTCATTAAAAAAAAACTATAAGAGATAATGTTGTAGAGAAGGGGGCTGGGTTCAGCAGATAAATCATAAAAAAAAAAACATTATGTTGGAATATCATGCTGTGTTTTTATCAACAGATTTCGTAACACCTCGTCCACATACACACCTGTACCCGATGAACACTATACCGAAGATAACTACAGCTAGGGTTTATGGAAATTGTTACACTGAAATCAAATTGTACTCAACGAATGAAGCGGAGATAACTGAAGCACAACATCAAATATTAAAAATGCTATGAATAGATGAATTTTTAAGCTCATACTGGAGCTCCATGTTGTCTTTTTTTTAACAAAGATTTTGAGGCATCCCGTCCACATCCAAAGTATATAACTTAAAGCTGAGATAACTTAAGCACAACACTGAATATTAAAAAAGCTATGAAAAGAAAACTTTTTCAAGAAGGGGTAGGGTCAAAAGATATCATGGAAGTCAATAATATAACATAACACAGAGTAACTACAAGTACTCGGTACTCTGATAATAAATTTTGAGGCGCCTATTCCATGTTAAAAATGTATTTCCAAGACTTTATGCATGATCTAATACAGGTATATGAATACAGCAGCAGATCCAGGATTTTCGAAAAGGGAGGGCCAAAGTCTGTGCAAACAAAAAAAATGTGCAAGCTCTGCCAAAAGGGGGGCTATATTGGGTGATTTGTCTACCCCCCTCCACCACAGTGAATAGATAACATTTTATATCATGCCTCAGAGTCAGGATTCGAAGTTTCCAATTGAGGCTTGGGTCAACAGATAGAAAAGGACAGGCATGAAATCCTATGATGACTCCAGAGAAAGTGAGATATTTACAAGCGGGTCATATTCCTATCCCTGTCGCTCTTTCATCCTATCCTACCCTGCCCCATAGCATCTGTAGCAATCAAATCACTCCTTCCAAGTTCTGTTTAGCTTGAAAATTGAAAACACCATGCTCTTAAGGTCGACTTTGGAGCCAGTGAGATGTTTGGAAAGAGGGGGAGGTCAGTTCAAATTCTTACCCCTTGGATACCCCCGTTAATGTTCTGTCCTGTCCTATCCTATCCGATACTATCTATAGCAATCACTCCACATATAAATTCACTTTAGCTCGAAAAATCAAGAACTCCATGCTTTTAAGGTCAACTTCGTAGCCAGTGAGATGTTTGGAGGTGGAGGTCAGTTCAAGTTCCTACCCCTTGGATACCCCCGTCACTGTTCCGTCCTGTCCTACCCTGTCCAGTACTGTCCACAGCAATCACTCCTTCAAATAAAACGCTTCCTCTAGCCTGATCGATACCCAGGAAATGGGAATGGACAAACAGTGGAGAGAAAGGAGGTCCTAGGGAAAGGGAAGAGGTTTCAAAAGCACACTGCCAACTGCATGGTGGAAAATTTGCTCAGTAAAGACATAAAAGACTTTACAAAAGATATCAGTATCTTTTTTTTTCCAAGTAACATGAAATAAAATCAATTGGGCAAGTCCAAGGCAATTCTTCTCGTCTGTTACCAATGACTACATCAAAGATTTGGGTACTTTGGCTGGTTTCATTAAGTTGATTTTGTTACTAAAGCTAGGATTTGACTAAATATCATGGGATATACAGTAACAGTTTAATTTTTATTTCATCATTAATGCCATACTTGGTAACAAATGGGACACAGAGAGAACGAATACCTTGAACATTTCATTACATACAGATATCGCAACTTCAATAATGAGCAATTAGCCTGTTTTTTTTATATCTTGCAGGTCATACAGCAATAGAGAGCACGGGTTATTTAGACGAGTACATGGAAGACTACCTTGAGAAGAATCACTATACTGGGGCAGTGCTGGGAGTGGCAAGGGGCAGCATGTTGGTGTATGCCAAGGGCTATGGAACTACTGTTAAAGATACAGCCATGGAGCCAACAACCCTGCTTCCAGTCTCCAGTATCTCAAAGACCATTACTGCAGCAGCTGTTCTGAAGCTTGTGCAGGATGGACAACTGAGCTTAACAGACAGGGTCTTTGGAAGTGGAGGTCTTCTGCCATCTTTGAGGCTGTTTCCATCAGAAGAAACTCCGGATCACAGATTACATAAGATCACAGTAGAGCATCTCCTGCATCACACAGCAGGATGGAGTCAGCAGAAGCCTCCCCTGTATGATCCCTTGATGAATGAAGTCTATCTGGCTAGAGGGCACAATGTCCTCAACATTAGCCAAGAGATGCACCTCTCAGGAGAGCTGACACAGAAGGATGTCATCCAGTTCATGATGGGGAGGAAACTTGATCATGCACCTGGTACAACTTATGAATATTCTAACCTAGGGTACTGTATCCTGGGTCAGATCATTGAAGAGGTGTCCTGGATGAGCTATGAGGATTACGTCAGAGAGCATGTCTTGGAACCTTTGGGAATGTGGCAGACAAGGCTAAAATCTCCAGAATTAAATCCTCAAGAGAACATCTACAGCATTGCATTTCCAGATGGAGAAATACCTTTCACTGGACACCCAAATGCTCTAATTCCTTCACTCTCACTTATAGATTCTTCGTTAGGATGGTATTCCACTGTCTACGACATCATGAGATTCGTCACAGGTTTAGTGGATGGTACTTTGCTGACCAGAGACACAATTCGATACCTACTGACACCTCCATCATCTCCAATGTTTGAACACCAGGAGACCTGGCCAGGTATGGGCATCAGGGTTTCAAACACAGGAGCCTGGTGGCAGGTGGCAGATCCTCACGACAATGAAATCATCATCTTTCACCAAGCAACACCAATGGCACTCAACAAACTACAAGACACCAATGTCGATTCCTTGAGCTGGGTACTCATGATGTCCTCAAACAATCGAAAAAATTTGCGGTTGTTCGATGCAATCTTCTCTTCCATCCTCTGGCCTTCCAGAAATCTGTTCTTAGAAGACTGTGGTCTGTCCACTCATGACACGGCCTATGATCCCCTGGCAGTTCTGTTGCAGCCTAAAGTTTCAGAGGATAAGTTCCCTGCATATCTCAATGCTTTATCCAGGAACAGTTTCTATCCAACATGGATCAATGCGTATAACTTTCACAGTGTAACATTTATGAGTGCAGTGTCAACCCATCATCCAAATAATGCTAAATCCTCAGCAGTATCTGGTCTTTTAATATCGGAATTAAAATCAGCGGCTGATGACTTTTCTTCTCAGGGATTGCAGTTATCATTCATTAACAGTTACAGCAGTAGTAGTTATCAAGGGCATATAATGCAGGCAGGCATTTTCACATTATCAACAGAAAGAACATTATTATCAGGTTTCCATAAATCCTATGAGCATTACTTGCATAGCTTAGACAAGCACAGAGAGCAGGGATATATGCCCGTGGTGCAGAGCATTGCTTCAAGACACGGGAAACCAGTTGTGAGTTTTATTTTTGAGAAGCAGGGAAATACTAACTGGAACTCTTATACCAACCTCACCCTACAACAACTGGACGGGGTGGTGAGGTCCAATGCTCTCCAGGACAGAACTTTACATTACTTAGACTCCTATCACCTTGGAGAAACACTATGCTTTTCAGCCATATTTATTGATGAAGGACTCCATACGTGGCACTTCCAAGCCACCTTGAGTGAATTAGAATTTCAAGAAGCTGCACAGACTTACACAAGGCTAGGTTATTATTCTGAAGTTGTTACAGGATATGAACTTAATAATGAATTAAATTTTGCTGTACTTTGGGTAAAGAAGTAATTCATTATCATCCAGTATTCTCCCTTTTTCTAGGATTTCAGTTGTGAATAAAGTTGTTTTGTGTTTTTTGCAAAATTATTTGAAGAAATTTTAATGCTACTCTAGGTAAAGAAGTAACTTATTATCATCCAGTATTTTCCTTTTTTCTAGGATTTCAGTTGTGAATTAAGTCATTTTGTGTTTTTGCAAAGTTATTTTAAGAAATTTTAATACTGTTTCAAGGAGTACAAGTAAAAGTAAGCACAATGGAAGCTGTGCAAGCTTATCAACCTGAGAGGCATTCCTCTCCTAAAAACATTACTAATGTCCTGTGCCCTGGGTATCTCCCACAACATTAACACTAAGGTAGCTTCATGAAACAGAGTGGTGCAAGAAAACGTGCCTGGATCACAATTTTTGCACCATGCTGCTTCACTAGGCCACCGAAGAAAATACACTTATCAACACCACATGAGCTCTTAAATGCATTTTGTGTTAAATTTCAGTACTTCAAAATGTCATTTTGAGGGCTTGGTCTTTAAACTTCCACCACAGAACGATAAACAAGCTCTTTTTTCCTGTGCTCCACCCCCGATATTCATTAAAAAGAAGTAATCCCCCCCCCCCCACCAACAAGACAACTGCAAACTGATATTAGAATCCAATGGAAATGTTCCAGACTATAAATGGCTGACTACAAAATACATTTTGCGATTACACTTTACTCTCAAGAACAATTAGTCTACCCTCAAAACTTTCACTGTGGCCATCTTGTTTCTTGAGTTGAAAACTGGGTCATTATATAGCGCATAAGATTTCAAAATACAAAACAATAATCAGACTTGTTTTTAGAAGTATTCATGGTCACTGCTATTTTCTCATAATCTATTCATATATTTACATGAAAGAAAATTGCATTTGGATGTGCACATAATGCAAACCTCTTTTCGGTCGATCCTTAGTGTAAGCAGGCACGGAATGGTAGGCACTTGATTGAAGAATATCTATCATACTTTAACTATTTCATCAACGGAATAAACGCCATTGTCATCAATTTCATAATGACAAAAAATTACCAGCGTGATGGGGATTCGAACCCTTGACTAGCATGACTAGTAATATATCGAGCTCTGACAATGGCTTCAACCACTGCGCCACGAGCAGTTGACTTTATTCATTTATACCCGGATTCATTTCATACCCAGATTCATTTCTAGTCTTAACTTCTCAGACGTGATTATTTTGTAAATTTCGTGCACACTTACACTAAGGATAGACCCTCTTTTCAGTAATTTATGGTATAGGACTCGATGAGAAACAATTTAATATGTGTCACTTCCATCTTGTATAACAAATTTGGGCTGATCAATGTACATGTACCTTCGTTACCTTCAGTTTGAAAATATGTTATTTTTTCCCCAACAATTTATACTTTAATGACCATTCCCAACTACCCGACTCTTAAAATGATTTATTCCTTTATAGATTCAAAATTGATGAGTTTGTAACATCAATTAACTAGTAATGCTGCCGAGACTCCTGATCTAAGGATAAAAAACATGAAAATGTCTTTGTAAATAAACTAAGTTATTTCATTTCTGCATATTTATTTCCAATGTTGATAATACTTACTGGGTAGCAAATCTCTATACTTTGTAAATACTTTGAGAGTAATTTATCAGAACTTAGTAAATTGCTGCTGAACTAGTTGCAAACCATTAACCCCATTTCCAACAGGAACCTGATACTTCCTGCATCATGCCTGGTTTACATTTGGCTTACGATCAGCGTACGGAACCCATATCCTGCCCGTAACCCCCTATCCGTGTGGAGGCAGGTGGCGACCGTAACATTTTTTGTACGGATTCATGAACTCTACGCCTCTACGATTTTGTATCGCGAGGAGTTATACCAATTTGAAGAATTGTCAGCCCGTAGCTTGTGTATATCGTAGGCAGCATCGCACAATTCCCGCATGGGCATCGCATGGAACCCTTGCGGCTCTACGGTCACCGCGTATCCTCTGCATGGGATCCGTAGGATTTCCGTGGGGAGGCTGCACGATTACCATACAATCTCCGGGCGGCCTCTGTATGGACATCCCATGGCCTGCCCCCTGATGGCCAACTACAGGAAATGGCACGGTCAACGTAAATAATGTAAACACCAACATCATAGCCCGTAGCCATCTATGATGCCCAAAAAAATCACACGGAAAGTCGTAAACCAATTTATCGCACGGCGCCCGGGGGAAATGTAAACTAAGCATTACCGGTACTTCAAAAGGAATGAAAGATGAAAGATGAAAGAATTCATTTGTCGAGAGATTGTTCAAGTAAATATGGGTATTATGTAAACAATGGATAAAAATATGAGTAACTGCTTATTAACCTAATCCAATACTTGTGATGACACTGTATATTAATCAGTGAGGGCTAATTATTTTTAAGACTTTACTCAGCCAGGAATTCTTGGTCAGTGATGATTGGAATCCACTGACAGATATCACTTTAAAGGGCTTTATGCAACACTTTTGATTCCTTCATAACTGTGTTGAAAAATAGTACAGCCATAATTGATCTCATAGAATATTTTAATGGGATGACGGTTTTAAGTTCTCCTGTTTAATAAGTGTCAAATCATTTTCTAAAACTTTTCATAATAGCAAATAAACAGTAGATATATCAGATAGGTCTCACCAATAAAAATAATTTCTTTTGCTGGAAAATGAAATATGGTGATACAAAGTGTAAATGTTTATAAATGGACAAAAATCAGTATCATCTGAAGGGGTATATTACAAGATGTGGATAATTCAATTGGAAAATGTAACCAAGTGTTTTGTTTACTGGTAGTCATACTGAGAAGGGCATTAGTTATTCATGATTATACAACAGAACAATATAACAGTGAATGTTGAGATTGGTTTGTAAAGTACTTATGAAAATGTAAGTCATATGAAAATAAACTTTGTTTCTGAAATCTTCTAATTGGAGGTAAACTATTTTTTTTTCTTTGAACAGTTTTAGCTTTTCATGGTTTATGGCAAAAAGTACATTTTAATACTTACGATCACTCACTACCTCAACAACTATAAACAATCTCCATGTAACAGTTGAAATTACCTCCTAACGTGACACTAGACTAGATGCCTTCTTCTAAATATTGCATGCTTTCTCTCCCACTCTCTTTGTTTCTCTCTCTCTCTCTCTCTTTCTCTCTCCCAATCTTTCCCATTCTTGATCTAAAGATTGGCTTTGGGAAGGTTTGTTAATTTGAAGGCTCATTTACTAACAAATTGCCAAAAATTATGAAATTTACATAACTGCAAAAAAAAAGTGGGAACAGCCTATAATACTCTATCCAAAACAACCCATCATGTTCTTGAAAGATCAATGGAATACCTCACCCCAGATATCATACTATTGACGTAATGACAAGTTTCTGCCAAATATTTTTACTGGGTCATAAATCTTGCCCCCTCAGAATCCAATAAACTAAGAAAACTGTAAAGGTGACAGTGCAAAGAAAACAATTTGTCTTTCCTCTCATAAATCATTATTTGAACAACATGTGTTATTTGATAAGAATGTAATGTACATGGTAAAGGGACTTTGGATTGTTGATATTGTCAATGTACCTCTTGCAAATATGCTTTATCACTTATTTTCAAACCTTTAGTGACCCCCTAATCCCCTCCCCCCCCCCTCGTTCTTCAACCCGTATCTTTTATTAACTGTTCACTTTTTTAAAAATATTCTCGTCCTTCCCATTCTCTTCTTGTTTTTCAATCCCACTCTCTTTCTTATTCACACACACCCACAGCACACATGTCCATCATGTACAACTAATATATTTAGGCAAAAACAAGATGATTTTGGATGATGATGATGATCATTATAATAAGGATGATGATGGTGATGATGATGATGGTGATAATGATGGTGATAATGATGATGATGATGATGATGATGATGATGATGATGATGATAAGAAATAATACAGGGTATTTATAATGCGCCAATTCCACATGACTATTGTGCTCGAGGCGCAGTGGAGAAGAAAAATAGGAAAAAAAAGGAACAACAACAGTGTGAAAGTAGATCTACTGGAAAGCAATTTTGAACAAATGGGTTTTGAGGGCATTTTCGAAACAATCTACACTTGGAATATAACAAATATCTTGTGGCAAATGATTCCATAGATAAGGTCCAGCATGTGCAAATGACCGATCCCCCCATGATTTCTTAGTTTTTGGAACAACAAGCAAATTAGAATAATGATGATGATGATGATGATGATGATGATGATGATGGTGATGATGATGACGAGGGTGGGGATGGGGATGATGATTTTGGAAATTATAATAATGGTATCAATAATGAAGTTAATGGTATTATGGTAATGATGATGAATGATGGTGGTGTTGGTGAAATGATGATAATGACAATGTAGCCATTATCAATTATTTTGTAACAACATTGATGATGATGTTCAAATAAGAGGATATAAAAACGAATTTTCCACCAACTATGAATGAAGATATACCAGTACACCCCAAAGATGAAGGTTTTACTTTTTTTCTTTTAAACCCAACTTGAATAGATCTTCTACTATTTTGAATATAAAAAAGCAGGTGTACAAACAAATGAAAAGATCGGAAAACTGTACAGGGATGACAAATGAGAATACTGATCATATAACTCAAGTTCATATCCTTCCCATATTTTTCCAATTATCTTTTCCTTCTTTCCTACATCTGTACATTTCCCTAAGGGTATCTGCCATTGGACAAGAACTGACCATGAGGACAAGGGATCACATGCTGATCTCTTGGATTACCCTTAAATGAGATCCTGTCCTTCAAATACATCTTCTGTATTCATATAAAAAGAAAGACATAAACTCTTCTTTGATTTCTATATTGGAGTCTTGAGAGAGTTTTTAAAAAATGCTAGCCTGTCATATTTAGAAACTGCATGTAGCAGAGCAGAACAGACCTCTCTCGACTCGTTTGCTTGACTGCTTGGTTTCAAACTGTTCTGAATTATTACATTCTACAATTTATGCATAAAGAAAATTTCTGTCATGCATTTTGATTCCTTTTGATACATCAGCTTTTGGGTGCCATTCCATCATTTATTTCATAAGCCATTTTATATGAGATACTGCAAGATAAGCAGCTATACAAAATTCGAAGAAACAATATCAAAAGGGCTTTAAGAATGCAATTCTGACTTCAAGATGGGGAGTAAGATTTTAAAAGAAGCTAGGAAAAATCAGATCACCTCAGGGAAAAAAAAAGCTCTTCAAAACAATAAAACGTAAATAGATAAGCTAGAGAATAGAGTTTGAAATAATTCTCTTCTTTTTTTTTCCTACAGACCAAGCAATGACACCAATTTACGCTTTGATGAAAAAACAGCGTTTCCAAAATCATGACCTTGAATTTTCATGCATGGGTTCAAATAATTACTACAAAGCAAAAGAAATATACAGAATACATAAAAGCCAAATGACAATCCTAGTCACATGCAAGCTCTGACTTCACCGCAGGGGGGTAAGATTTCAAAAGAGGACAGGGGAAAATAATATCACACTGCTTTGAAAAAATAAACACTTCAAAACAATGAGAATTTTCTTTGATGCTAGCGAGTGAGTGTTAATTCAAAGCATACAAATAATATGAAATACATTTATGCTTTCGGAAACAGAATGGCCTTTCCAGCACCATGATATTCTTAAATTGTCAAGACTAGGTTCAATTCATTTCAAACAAGCAAAAGAAATACACAAAATAATATGACAATATAAAGAAGGCCAAATGACAACTGGTGTCACATTTAAGCTCTGACTTCACAACTGGGAGTAATTTTTCAGTGGAAAACACGAAAAATAGGATCACACTCTTTTGAGGGAAAAGGAACACCTCAAAACAATGAGAAGTCACTAGTGACACTAGTGGAAGAGATAGTGTCAATTTGAAGGCTGCAAATGCTATGAAATAAATGTACGCTTTGGTAAACATATCCACCTTTGCCAAACCCTGACCTTCTCCTATCACTTCAAGTGTCGTCACCATGCTGGGCTGGCACATTCCTGGTACAAAACAAGTCAAAATCTTGTCACCTCAAGATGCCATCATTTATCATCCATGAAATATGCATAAGAATCTAGGTCATAGGGTAAATTGGTTCAATAACCACTAGTATGAATATTATGATGAACATTGTTTATCATCACTGCTTTTGCACACATTATACAATGCATACTTGACACATTTTGTGAGTTGCTCACAGTGATATGCAGAACCATTCAAGAATAAGAGTTAGTAAAGAATCTAAATTCTAAACTGGAATCCAGGCATATACTCTCCAGCTGGGTTAAAATGGTCCAATAACCAATAATGCAAATATTCTTAAAAGTCACACTGCTTTTTCACACATTCACATACAGAAATATATATATTATACAGATATTGCCTGCCTAGAGGTTTAATATAACCTTTCATTTCCCCGACGGAGTTATATTTTACCCAAGGGATTATATTTTCCCCGAAGAGTACAGTGCTGAAAATATTGTCCCGAGGTAAAAATATAACTTCAGAGGGGAGATGAAATGTTATTTATTAAAGAGATAGACCATGAAATATCTGTTATATTATTACAGTCTATATAGATTCACCATCAGAGTATTGCACTGACTGCATTATCTCGCACTGTTTGCTGCATCTTCGCTGTAAAATAACATGCCTACGTAATAATTTAAAAATACAGCTAGCACGCGCAGCATGCAAACAACGCGTACACACACCTGACTACGCAGCTTATACGCAGTGAGTGACGTCACCTCGGTGAATATAACGGCGTTATATTGACCGAGGTGATGTCAAAACCAAAATATAACAGTTGCGATCCTTGCAGCTCTAGTCATGTGATGTTATTTTGACCAATCATTGATTCAAATCTATATAGCCTATGTAATATAAATATATAAATATGATCAAAGGGAAGAAAGATGATATTGTCTGTTCAGAGCCAGGAGGATGTTTACTCTGTACAAAAATGCTATTCTGGCTGTAGATATATTCTGAAGTGATATTAAGCCACTGCCTAGGGGAACCTGGACCAGTATTGAAATAAATACTTAAGCTTAATTTCAGGTATTTTACTCAGTTTTTGGCTGAAGTAAAATATTAGTCTACTTTAGTATTCAATTGAATCTTTTGGCTAGGTATTTTACCTTAAGTCTACGACAGCCACCTAGCAAATTAAACAAATTACTTGGGAAGCCTGACTGGCTGGCATGTAGTTTTGATGTCATGATGTCTGTTTGGAGCCAGAAAGGCATTCCTTGACACTGTACAAAAATTTTTATTCTGGCTGTAGATATATTCTGAAGTGATATTAACCCACTGCTGTCTGCTTATAGGAACCTGGAGCTGGGCCCTGTTTCATAAAACTTGATATCAATAACAAGTTGTTTGTTGTTGTTGTTGTTGTTGTTGTTGTTGTTGTTGTTGTTGTTGTTGTTGTAGTTATAGTTTTTTGGTGTGTCGACAATCTTGTGTCCTGTGCACCAGTTGCTACAGAGATTCTTCTTTATTTATAGCCTGAAAAACCTTTTCCTCCTTTTCCATTAAAATAAAAACTCCATATATTACTTGTTCTTACCTACTGGTAATAAAGATAATTTGTCCCAAGTATATGACCTCATGGGGGGTCATAAACTTCAGAAAACAAAAACTGCAACAACTGTTATAAACAGTCTCTCTAAAAAAAAAACAGATTATGCCACCAGCTTCAGAGATGATGAGTTTTCTAAAGTTCCTTTCAAATTTGTTTTTGTTTGCAAAACATAACATAAAAGCTGATATGACTTTTTCCAAAGCTGTGCAAAAGTAAAAAGAGTCTTGGTAGCATCTGCAGTTGAGAATGCATATAAAATTTATCTTTACTGAGAATATCTCTGAAGCAATGAGTGAGACTGCATATGAAATTAATTCTTTTTGACAATATTTCTCATAACTATGATTCCCACACAAGAATTCAAGTGTTTAAAAATGTTTAAGACCTAAAAATATTTTTATTTTCTTTCTCTTTTCCCATTTTTCCTATCTTTTTGTTTGCTTTACTAATGTAGGGTTGTAAAATATACAGTTAATGTGAAGGAAAAATAAAGTTCAAACAGCAAACATTCAGCATTCAGCAAACTCACACGTTACCGGAACTCAGGAGATGGAAATAATGATGAAGGAGTCTGGTAGTTATAGTCTCTATCTGTCTGTGTGTCTGTGTGTTTATTACAAGTAAAAATGCTCTTTTATATCATATGGCTGCTTGGCCCACATCAAAACAGTAACTAAGGAAACATAGCATTATAAATATTCAAACATACTAAACCAATGAACATAGAGAAAATGGAAGGATCCAACTAAAATGTAACAACCTAATTCAACAACAGAACCAATCAGAAAATAACTAGGATGAAGATGAGTCAATGACTGGGTGATTATGTAATGAAGAATGTTCAACAAAAGAACCAGATGTGTGGATGGAATGAATGGACACATCTGAATAGGAAAGGAATGAAAGTGACGAGAGAAGTAGGGCAGAGGCTGATGAGGAGAATGGCAACATAACATCTATTGAAACTTGAACTTAAATGAACTAATTCCAACTGAAGAACAGAAAAGGAATGTAAACAAGGAGAAACAAAAATGACAAAATAGGCACCCTACACTAATTTCTATCACTTCCTAACTGTCTTAATCTTTTTTATTTGTATGTTTTATTGAATCGCAAAACCAAAATTAAGAAAAATTACAATATTTACAAATAATTACAACAGATCAGGATATTGTAACAAACAAAACAAGATAGAAAAACCGAGTATAAAAAAAATAAATTTAAAAAAAAAGCGCAGAAGAACTGTAGACAATACAATACTGTACAGTTGCTTAATACATGTAGGGGAATTCCCAAAAAGACTCCGAACTGTCTTAATCTATCTATCTAACCCTCCTCTTCCCCATTCTCTTTCTTTCTCTCTCTCTCTCTCTCTCTTTCTCTCTCAGTCTCTTTCTTTCTTTCTTATGGCAAATATGGAGTGTACTAAATATATGTATATGTAAAAAATTCTAACTTGGCTTCTAAAATCAAGGGGAACAAGTTACTTGCATCTTGCTCAAAACATCTATAGCTGGCGCTATTCACCTTTATTCCATATTCAATATTCGACTGCAATGCTAACAGAATTTGACAGAAACCTAAAAAAGTGAAAACAAATAACTGTAAATTCTTACTCAATTATAAACAAAGGTGTCACCTAGGCCTGGGAGGGGAAAAGCTCAAGTTTTATGTTGACAGGGGTGTGCCTCAGCCAAACCCCAAAATGGGGGTCTAAGGAACAGATCTAGAAGAGAAAACATAGGGTCTTTGGAACTGTGGAACTAACCAGCTGAGAGAAAAAACAAGGTCTAAAAATAATAGAACTACGATTAAAGCGTAGAGGGCTCACTTCTGAGTACCATCATTTAAATCACAATAATAACCTTTTAAAAAAATTGGCGTAAAAATCATCACACAGATGTGCGTGTATCAAACGAACTCATTCTGACAATGTTCGCCCATATAGACCTAGATCAGTCTTATCAAACAGAGTTCAGGAACTTATGACATTGGGGCATCTTGAGAACGGCAATGGGAAGCCCACAAAATGGGCCATCTATTTTCAGATATCTTGAGAACGGCGATGAAAAGCCAAAAACAGGGCTGTCAAAGAGGCACGTCCCTGTACCACAGTCCACACACTAGTATTACCCCAGCAATAGGCCACAAATGCTGCCAGGTCAATGGCCAAACAGAATAGGCCCAAATGTACGAGTTTAAATATTCCAAAATACAATGAAAAATAAATACAATCACACTAGCATAAATCACAGCTGACAGCCTTTTGATGGTCACAAAATATGGCGTCCACTCGGCTCCGCATCACGTAGGGGAATCAGCGTTCGCCCTCCTATCCACTTTGTAGGTAGAGATCAGTGGTGAGGAGACTATGACTTGTACGAGCCAGGTTCAGCTGCAGATGATATGAGCTCATTGTCGGACAAATTATCCAGTTGAGACGACTGAGCACTTCGATTTGGTGGCGGGGGATTGCAAATCCCATTGCAAATGATCGGAAATAACACGAGGAATAATTATCGTAGAAACAGTTCAAAATTATCAAACAAATTTACTGATTATTATAATCTGCATTTTATACCCTCAGGTCAAAGACCGAATTTATTATTTGATACCCTAATATGGATTAAAGCTGAAAAACACCCTTTTTTTAAATCCATTTTTTTGGATCCAAAGGAAAATGTTGCCGGCGCTTTAAGATCCTTTTCGACGCTTTTTGTGGACGCGCTTGCGTAGCACGTTATGTGGTGAGTGACCCCCCCCCCCCCCCCCCCCGGGAAATGTTGTCAAACTCATAGTTTTCACCACTGAATCTTGTGCAGATCATTCCCACCACGCTGGCGCTGGGCTACATTTGTTTGCACACAAATGAATGCAGTGCGCGTGGTCCAACTCCTATTTTCCGGGTTTGCCCCGGAGTAGTCTGGAAGTGAAATATGCAGACTTGGCTATATCGTGGTTTAGGAAACCACTCGTTCATTTGACGCACGCACTTGTGTACAAAGAGAATGGAGGTGGAAATAGGTAACCAATGCGTGTGACTGAATAAAGCGCTGGTGTACAAAGTGAACGGTGGTTTCCTATTTCACGATAATGCCACAGACTTTACATATGGAGACTGGAGAGGTGAACAAAATTTTTAAAAGTCAAGACTTCAAAAGTCATGAAAGTTACATTCAAAACAATAATAGCCTACACAGACAGCTACAAGTGGGACTGCACAAAGACCACTCAAAAATCCATTAACTCCTTTAACATTTTACAAAACTTTTTTCAAGATAAAAAGATGTTCAAGAAACTGGAATATTTATTGCCAACGTTGTCAAGTTCAGAGACGTATTTTAGTGGATCACTTACGAATGAAATGCAGCGTTTTCTATTTCGTAGGATCTCCTCCGCGTGACAAGAAACAAACCAAAGATGGCGTTTGCAATTATGTCGTCTGCTAGATAGTGCAGTTATGGCAAGCCAGAAGGGCCCAAGGGAAAGTAATACACGGTGTGTGTTACATCAAAAATGAAAAAAAAAAAAAGCAGGAAACTATAAGAATTCTGCTTTTTTTTTTTTTTAGAAGAGATTAAAAGTAAGCACTATGTAAAAGCCACTTGCATTTTCTTCTCTCTTTTTCTAATGTTCTTTTCTAGAAAGAAACAATATTCCATGTCATGGTATGATAAAAACATAAACAAATCTGATCAAGAGAAGTTGAGAATTGTACAGAACAAATGGTGAGATTTACATGTATGAAGTGTTCTGGTCCAAAAAAAAACTCACTTTGGCTACAGTGAACTTTCTAGAGCTGGCCTTCTTGAAGTCGATCAAAGATCAAAACAGCTCGTATT
Organism: Echinometra lucunter; assembly: GCA_029962745.1. Taxonomy (NCBI): domain Eukaryota; kingdom Metazoa; phylum Echinodermata; class Echinoidea; order Camarodonta; family Echinometridae; genus Echinometra; species Echinometra lucunter. The sequence goes on from CM057158.1 coordinate 21,427,013, forward strand.
GCATCACGTACATAAAATTTATCATACTAGGACAATTCATTATAATTATCCAACTTCAATCTTGTTACTGACTCACATAATACAAGGAAGTAATAGTCGATACAACTTTAACTTACCAGAAAGAGTATATAGGTAGTTAAAGTATTGGTAATTCGTTTTATTACTATGGTATAAGACAGTGGAATTCCCTTCCTATTAATATTTTTTTAATACAAATCTTTGCTCATTTTAAGAGGAAATTAAGAGAATACCTATCACTTGAGAGTCAGAGAAGAGAAACGAATGACTGAAATAGCCTAAATACAGACCACTTTTCGTTTCTCTGCCAGGTGGATTCAATTTATTTTCCAATTTTGTATATATTTTCTATTGTTTTAGACATGACATATCTTGATTTTTTTCTCTTTCCTCAATCTGTAAACAAATAAGTTTAATTTATCAATTCTGTAAAAGTTTTGGGACCACTCTGGAAATAAGATATCGAGCTTTCGTGAGTCGTCCTGCTCAGGCTTATTCAATTTTGATCTGTTTCTCTTTTACTATCTATGTTGTAAACTATGTTCGAAGCTTGGCGAATAAAAATCGATCAGTCAATCAATCATGTCTAGGCCATTTACCAGTGGTGCATGGGATCTTTGGATGGTTCCTGATTTCTTGATCTGTTATTCGGTTTGTTTAGTTTGGTGGGATCGGGGGGGCGACACTTCTTTTAGAAAACATAACGAATTTGATTTCATTCCTCAGCGCCCAAGTAAAGGGTGTGTGGGTGTGGCATTTTTTTTTTTTTTAAATTTGTGAATGAACCCTTCGGAAATCAATATTCTTAGGGATGAAGATGCTCTTGGCCCACGAGCGGTAAATGAACACACACAAAAAATAAACCAATAAAATTAGCAAAAGTAACTATAGAAACTAGGGACAATTCTTTTTTCCCTTACTTAAACGCTTGTCGGAATTTTTTATGCTTCTCCCTTACATTTCAACACAGATTTCCGAAGTAGCAAGTCTTTGAGTGCTGGCACCCAATGTGAAAAATAGGAAGAAGAATCGTTTCTTATATAGGAAAATCATTTATTCTTCCGCTTATTTCTAACAAAGAAGAATGGGTGAAAACGATTTATTCTGGACAAAGAAAAAAAATGGGAGAAAATGTGTTACAGGATGAAATATACAAGCAAGATAATTGCATATTGGAGTGCCACTCAGGATATCAAAATCTGAAGTCATTCAAAATTCAAAATCACGACCTTCGAAGCTATACGAAGCAATAAAATATATGGACTAAAAATACCAAGCAGAAAACTCTTCTACAAGACAACTCATTTCCTGTCCCTTGTCACTAGATGGCGCTATACTCCAACACAGAGGCAGAAGGTCGCAAGCCTGTAAATATTTCCCCATAGGCCCCTGTGTTAAAAATGGAATTTGATAAATTCATGAAAAAAAAGTTTTTATAATGACACCATTGAAACTTTTGTCTTTAAGAGTTCATACATTATTCTTTGATTGCTGAAAATATGAAGGGGTGTGTTTCAGCATTTTTTTGCGGTAGAGGGGCTGAATCTCAGACTAACAAAAACTTGGTCAAAGCTCAAGTAGTTGTAAGGCTTTTTGCCACACTAATAAAGTCCCCTTAGAATCCACCTGGGACCAACTGCTGCTCTCTCATGGGACTGATCTAAACCAGTAATTATCCCTCTCTATGCACATATGAAACACAGTGTTCAACTATGTATCTCTGATTTTATATGAATATTTTAGAATCTCTGAAAATGACCGGAGCTATTTACAGGCGTGCGACCAGAAAGGGAGGTGCCGTGGTCGAGTGGTCTAAGGCGCTTGACTGGAGACGCGAAGGTCGGGGGTTCGATCCTCTCGGTACGGCACTCATGCCCTTGAGCAGGGCATTTTATCTACATTGCTCTTTTATTGTACATAAAATAAATGAAAATGCTATAGGCATTACTGATACAAAAGTGTGCACGTGTTTAAAAAAAAAAAAAAAAAAAAAAAAAAAAAAAAGAAATGGGAGGCACTTATGGGAGGCACTCAAGGCCATACGCAGGCATTTTTTCCTAGGGGCAAAAATATGTTCAATAATTATTTGAGGGAACACGCATGCAAGCGCAGGAGCTTTTTTAATTTTTATAATTCACATTGAACCGTCTGGTGCACACTTTTGCCTTTGGGTATAATTTGTGGAAATCTTCAGTAAAAAAAAAAAGTAAGCAAGAATAGAAAAAAGTTGTTTTTTTTCAAAGTTTCGGGGGAGGGGGCAACTGTCCCCTGCCCCCTCATGTGCGTACTATGAGATCAGGGGATTATTTTATATGGAAAGGTCTTAATGTAGATGACTTATTTTTTCTTACTTATACACCAAGCTGTCAGTTGCTTGGAAGACCAAGAGAGAAAATATGACAGATTATGTATTGATCTTGGTCAAATTATGATTTATAGCAACCGCAAAAATGGAAGGGTTAACTTTGGGTAGAAAAATGTCTAAGGCTGTATAGAGAAAATTGCATATGAAAAAGCAAGAATAAAGGACAAATGACTATACACTATTTAAACAAATACAAAAAAAACGCGAAAATTTTACCACTGAGACAGAGGGCTGCTGACTATATGATATCAGGTAGTTTTTTTTATATTTATATATATAACATGGTAATCTTATCTATATAATTCCTTATATTTTGGATTTTTTGCACAGATTTCCTGCACATTCCCTCTTTCCCCTCATTGATCCTAACACTTATTATTTCTTCTTCTTAATCTTCTTATTTTATTACAGAAGTAATGTTTCCAGAACTCCACCGAAACAAGACTACAAAAATTTGATAAATGAATTCCAAGAGTTTAGAAATGCACATGTTATTTCATGTACGTGAAGTTAACAGACCGATTATCATTTATTTTAGCTTATGAAGCAGCACCTTCACCTTGTACTTCTTTCTATATCGAATAATCTTATTCAGATTGTGGAATCTTCATTGTACTATTGTACTATTGTACTATAAACGACTTCTGCAGATCATCTGATATTTTATCCTTCATACTTTTTGCTGACGACACGAATTATTTTTTCTCATAGTAATCCAAATACTCTTGTCCAAACGATTAACTTAGAATTATCTTAAATACTACAATGAATAGAGCTAACAAACTTTCACTAAATCTTCAAAAAACTAAATACACGCTGTTCAGTAACACTATAGATTCATTGCCAGCCAGTATTGAATTTGAAGGCTTTCGGTTAGAAAGTGTTTCGTATATTAAATTTTAGGCGTTACAGTAGATAACAAACTTTCTTGGAAGTATCATATCGATAACATCTGTAAAACCATTTCTCGTAATATTGGTATCATAAATAGGTTAAAAACATATCTCCCTTCGGCTTCCTTACTCACCCTCTATTCCTCCCTAGTTTTACCATAATTATCTTCATTGACTTCTGGTTTGGGGAAATACGCACCAAACCTTACTTAACAGAATTTTATTATTGCAAAAGAAAGCCCTTCGAATTATTTTCTTCTCTCACGCGCGTTCCCAATACTGATCCTATTTTCCTCGAAAACAAAATGCTGAAAATTAAAGATCTCTATCTCTTCAAGTTATAGGTCAGTTCATGTAAAATTATAACAATGACATGCTTCCCTCCGTCTTTCATGACATGTTCCCGAAAAAATAAACTTTCACATAAGTACCCTACTAGACGCTGTGATGACTTCCATCTACCCATGCTCGGAACCCTTCTCGCTCAATGACATCCAATTTGCCCCCTCTCCTAATTCATTTAAGAGGAAATTAAAATTGTTTTTGTTACGATCTTACAAAACAAATCTGATTCAATGCATATCTGTTTCTTAACCCTCTTCCTGGATCTGTCCCCATCCTATTATCCTGCCTCCCTGTAGCTCTCATATGGCCACTCCCGTTGCAACATGCTTACTTTCATATCGTGCTCTCTCTCTCTCTCTCTCTCTGTTCTCTTTCGACCTGAAATATCCCTTCCTATCCGTGGCCAGAAACACCCTGTACCTGCTTATTTGAAAACTCCTATACAAAATGCACCTCTCTCGCACTGCCTTTACTCTCATCATTAAAAGCTACCAAACTGTTGAAGTGTACGTCATACTTAATTCAAATAGCAATTGATTGCTGTGGATCTCAAACAACAGCGGAGGAAGGAAACGGAAGATGAAGAAGAAGGAGCCTGAGAGGAATAATAATAATAATAATAATAATAATAATAATAATAATAATAATAATAATAATAATAATAATAATAATAATAATAATAATAATAATAATAATAAGAAGAAGAAGAAGAAGAAGAAGAAGAAGAAGAAGAAGAAGAAGAAGAAGAAGAAGAAGAAAATGATTATACATGTGCCTATAGTCTAACAGTGCAAGTATACATATACCATAACAAAAAAAAAACAAAAAAAATGGCGGTAAAGAACTTGCCAGTGTCATGAAAAAATAACAACAAAACATAAATGACAGAACGCTGACATTTTCATGTCGCACTTGGCACTAGCATTGGGCATGGCTGTGGGCGTGGCGGAGGTCCGGTCAGGGTCCATAAACAGACACACACCTCTCCCTCTGGGATGAACCTGGGATGAACTACTGTGTGAATGACGGATCAATGATAATTTAAACGGTCGCTTTGATTTACGAATTTGAATTGAAATCAATATCATCCATGCTTTATCCTCTACCATCATAATGTACTGAATGCCCCTCTCCTTGCAAGGATGCAATCCCGTCCTACATCCATCCCTTCGCTCTATGATGGCACGGAGGTTTTAGCAGATCCTTGACAGATTTAGGGTCTACGAAACAGACTACTCCTACTACTACACACGCCTTTTGTTGTTATTGTAAATACGAGCTACCACGTGGCAAAAGGATGCACTTCTTGCAGCGATCTCTCGCGCTCGCGCCGCCGCGCCGGCGGCTTCGCTTCGCGGCCGTTATGCTCGTAGCATGCATAGTACGTACGTACGCGTAATAAGCGGACGATGCTGTTTTACGGCAATACCAAAATCAAGATTGAACCAGTTTCTCGTATCTAGCTCGCCATCAAATGTCCACATTATCGTGGCGTGGTGTTTGTTTTACTTTTCTACACAGCTACTACATCTATCCAGTTGATTCTTGAGTGATCTCCTTGCCGGGATTGTCCTTTATTCATCCTCTGATCTTTCATCTACCACTTTCGCTCCATCTGGAATCGTGCTACACTACATACAGCCTACATCAGTGCAAGGACCTTCTCTCGCTGCTAGCTGCTGAAGTTTGCTCGTCACTTGCGGCTTCCTTCCCCTGCCTGAAACGGGTTTCCGCGGGCGTTGAATTTGAAAGTGTAAGTTTATAGCACTCTCTTCTGTTAACACCAATAGAATAGATAATAGATGGAGGATAATAGATAATAGATAAACTATTGAAGGAGGCGAATTTAGACAGAAGAAGAGATGGGATAGGAGTACAGTACATTTTTGTCGATATTTAACCCACATTATATTTGTACCTTTTGTTAGTGTTATTCTGTCTCATTCATGTTTATGCTGCCTCTTTTTTTTTTTTTAATGACTAATGAGTACGGTACCTAGCCGACTGTAACTTTAACTTTCATTTTTGAAATGTTAAATTTCAGTTGGTGGTGATCGTATTTTTGCTGCAACATTTGAGGCAAAAGATGTACAGTAATCGTTTTTCACAACAAACATGCTTGCAATTCTACAACTCACAAAAAATCAAGATTTTACCATTTGTGTCAATATCTCAAGAATGAAACGGTTGAATACTTGCTATCATTCAAAATTGCAGGCTTCAATTTTATCAGGCATGTTGGCAAGACTTCCTTTTGGGACAGCCACCCAACATGCAAGGTGCGCTTTATTCCGGCAGCAAGTTTGGGTGGCTGTCGCAAAAGGAAGTCTTTCCAGCATGTTTTCCTTGCAATTAATATTACATTTTCCTGTTTCATTTTTCTCTTATTCAGATCATTACACAAAAAATCTCTGTCTCTCAATCGTTAGCCTATGTGGTCGGCTCCTAGGTGCAGACCATACCCAAATAAGAGGCTAATGAATGAGAGACGGAAATTTTCGGTCTGTCAGATCATATTACAAATATTACAAATATATTCTGTCCTGTAATCGCAAGAGGCAACTTCAATTTGAATATCATGTTAGGCTTTGACAGTCAGATTTGATTTGGAGAAGATATACATGTACATGTATCTCTTGAAGAAATTATCTTTGAGATATTCACATAATTACATTGAAACCTGTGTATAAAGATCATTCAAGGGAGACAAACTGTCTTTGTGAGCAGGTGGTCTTTACGAACAGGTTCCTTTAATACACATTTCACTTGGGAACAACTATTCAAGGGAACCAAAAAATTGTGGTCTTTTATAGACATGTGGTCCTTTTATACAGGTGGTTACTAAAGCAGGTTTGGCTGTATACATGTATGATAATCCAAATGACTGGACAAGCCTGTTTTTGATCAAAGAAATGAGTTGGACAGGATCGACATGTAAGAGTCTACTTATCCGGCTCAGCAGTATGAAATATAAAATTTGACTCTTTGCTTGCTGACTGAAGGCCTTTGAAACTGACTTGCAAAACAATTATTTATCACTAGGCTTAGCTGCACACTATTCAGGATGGACACTGAAGTTGAAAGCAGAACAAATGAACCTTCACTTGATATGCATACAGAAGAATGCAACTCCACACTCGACTCAGTGTTTAGTCTTTTTTGTTTGATAGACCTGTGTCCTCTTGTTCACACCCTAATACATCAGCTTTTCCTTGTTTATGAACTTTGAACCTGGAAACTTTGAACTGCAACTATGTTGCATGTATAGTATGTTGGGCCTACATAATCTGCGAGTGCATGTGCTTGAGAAAGGACAAGTTCAGAATTTTCTGTTTTATTTGGAATTTCTCATTTCTGGCAGTTAAAAGAGTGTTCAATGGGATTCTGTTCCCTGTATTCATCTGTGAAACTTTTTTTCAGAACTTAAAAACTTAATACTTGTGGTGCACCTTTTGACATACATAAATGTACATGTACTGCTCTTCGTTCCTTTTTTATAGGCCATGTTTTAAAGTACATATATGTATGGAATCAAAATTGCAGTATCATTTGGTTCATGATGAATGAAATTGTTGAATAAATGAATTAAGAACAGGGGTTGGGAACTTTGTATCATTGAGGTGGGGATATATGTACTGGTATGTACATTCCAACAGAAGTGAATACACCCTTTACAAAATGTTAAAATTCAAATGTAAATTCTTACTTAAATGCATTACAACTATGATAGAGAAGAACGAAATTCTGTGACTGGTGTATTGATAGGAACTATCTCTTCCATAACAACAATGTAATAGCTGAAGGATTTTGTTTAAATTTGTGGCAACAAAAGTTAAGCACACCCTCAAGGGTGTACTCACTTTTGTTGGATACTGTATATACACTCTTTTAGTTCAAGCTCTGTGAAAGTTGGAAGAGAAGTAGCCCTCCTCCCCCACATCAACAAATCAGTGGTTTAGAAAATGATGAGCTGCATGTCAAATTTGAATGAGATATTTTGGGATGAAGTCAAACAGTGTAAGAGGATCATCTTATGAAGACCGGAATTATCATTGACATGAGTCCTCTCATCAGGAATCATGTCAAGGATAATAATGAAAATTTTTCAGTCTTCATAAGATTAAGTTACATGTAGGAGTATCATCATTGTTATCCTCTCAATAAGAAATATATCCAAGATATTAAGGACTGAAATCTTTCCGGTCTTCATCCTTCTCAAGTTCTCATAATTCCAGTGCAAACAGGTTTTAAGGATCCTTAAACATATTCCCAGCTATAGTATTCTAAGGATCCTTAAAGTTTAACCTCGATCATACATTTGTATATCGTATTCATTTAGTTCATTATCTGTGGAAGTAGGGGAGGGGGTAGCCCCCAACCCTTCTGGCCCCCACATAAACAAATCAGTGCTTATTAAATGTTTAGAAAATGATGAGCCGTCGGATTTGAAGGAGATATTTTGGGGTGAAGTCAAACAATGTAAGAGGAATTAGAGGATCACCATCAAGAATCATGTCAACGCTAATGTTTTCATTCTTCATGAGATTAAGTTAGAAGCATCATCATTGCTATCCTCTTGATAAGAATTCTGTCTAAGATAAGGACAGAAGTCTTTCCGGTCTTTATCGCTCTCAGGTTCTCATAATTCCAATGCAAACAGGATTTAAGGATCCTTAAATACATTCCCATTTATTTAAAGTATTCTATGGATCCTTAAAGTTAAACCTCGATCATACATTTGTATATCGTATTCATTTGGTTCATTATCTGTGGAAGTAGGGGAGGGGTAGCCCCCAACCCTTCTGGCCCCAACATAATCAAATCAGTGCTTATTAGATGTTTAGAAAATAATGAGCTGTCAGATTAAAAGGACTCTTTAAGGAGATATCTTGGGGTGAAGTCAGACGATGTAAAGAGGATCACCATCAAGAATCATGTCAACGATAATGATAAATTTTTTCATTCTTCATGAGATTAAGTTAGAAGCATCATCATTGCTATCCTCTTGATAAGAATTATGTCTAAGATAAGGACAGAAGTCTTTCCGGTCTTCATCTCTCTCAGGTTCTCATAATTCCAATGCAAACAGGATTTAAGGATCCTTAAATACATTCCCAGTAATACAAAGTATTTTAAGGATCCTTAAAGTTTAACCTCTGTCATATATATGTATAGTATTCTTTCTTTGTATTTTGTGTGACAGGCTGTCAGCATTTATATGTAGTTCTCTTGTTTTGAGTAAACATGGTGACACCTGTGCTTTTCTGCCTCTCAGCTTATATTAGACTTTTATCTTCTGTGATTCAGAAGGGTGTTCATTATTTTCTTTTTGTATCAGGATTTAACTATTGTTGAAAGGGCACCCTATTGAAATATTTTGTAAATAAATATTGTATAAATAAATAAATGAATACAAAAAGAAATAAATAATAAATACATAAATACATAAATAAATCAATCAGTCAATCAAATAAATAAATTAATAAATAAAATGAAATAATAAAATGTTATTTATTTGATAGGGGTGTAAAAGTTGAAGTAACAGGATAAGAATTGAAATTCTTCATCTAACAGGAAGTATGTATTATAGTGCCTATTACCGCCATCAGTTATCATCATTTTTTTCGTTAATATTTTTCTTTCCTTTCCTGATACCTGGTATGATGTGTTATATTATAATGGAAGGAAAGTCACCTCGAAACTCTGCCTTGGAGTTGGAGTCAGGCTAAGTTATTATTTACTGCAAATATATGGTAAGCATTGTTAAAGACACTAGGTCGTGGGCTTTCATGGGGAATGGATCATAATTTGCTGACACCAGACTTTGTGAAAAATACCTGTAATAGAGCTACATTTCTGGAGCACAGCAAAACAAGCTGTCCCACCACAAACATTCTTCGGCTTGCTTCGGGCATTCTCGGGCCAGGGAAAGTGAGATAATGACTTTGCCATATGGGGAAAGGGTGAAGTATACAGAGCATTGCATAAGGTCTGTTGGTCATAAAACTCACAGTGATGGACAACACCTGTTACTTGGTAAGCACCCATGGTGTCAAATTCCCCATGAAAGCCCACGACCTAGCGTCTTTAAAACAAACCCCACAATGATAGCAACACCATTTTCAGATGCAGGTACTGCACATACTGGATACCTTTGTTAATAAAAGGAATTTTTCCTCTAAAGATCTTATTATCATTTATGATTATTCATATTCATTCATTGTTCTCAAGCTGCATTTCTGGCACAACAAATATCATTTATCCACACCCTATTTGCGATATTCTTTTCAATTTGTTCCATTCAGGTCCCTTTCATGATTTTATTTCTTTCCTTCTTTTTTAGTATTTTTGTGGTTTCTTTGTATTCATCTTTTGATTGTGGAATTTGTGGTTTGAGAAAAAGGATAAATATGAACTTGTAGTTGTACTCCTGTTGAAAGAACAGCTACTGGAGTGCAGTCATGGATGTCGGTAGGTAGTCTACAAAACAGACTCGTAAGCATCACATTGCAGTTCAAACTGTTCCAGAAGAGCCTATCTTTACAGTACCGGTACATATTCCGTGAATCTGTACTCTGTATTCTGAATTCTATGCAAACACCAAGTGGTAATTAGTCAATAGTGAGCAATATCAAGCCTACTGATGTATGTTAACATCTACATATGTATGTAGAATCTGTTTAGGGGATAGGATTTAAAAAATTTTTGTTAATAGACCCATTATGAGATGCATGCATTGCATGGGGGGGGGGGGGAGGGGGGGTGCGGGAAGGATGGGAACGGGGATTGAATATGTTGCGATAAGACTACCAATTTTTAACCCAAGTTGAATGGGGAGGGGGCACCTGTATGCTGGCTCTACCCTGTGGCGGGTGTACCTGTGCTAAATACATGTACTGTGTTGGCCTACTGGCAGAAAGCTCAGGAAAACTATACCCAAGGCTGTGAGTTGCCCTGTCAAATAACATCTGTGAATGTAGTGCCCACTGAGTACTGTACCATGAAACTAATACACGTACATGTATGTATGGCATCTCATAAGGCCTACATGTACATGTATGCAGACTTGAAAATGATTTGATGACTTGTGCAGTTTCAAACATTGCAGTGAGGAGCACATTGACTGATTATTATGTTCATGTTGTCTGTAATGTCGGCCAAGCCAGACAGACATGGGGGGGGGGGGGAAGGGGTGGGGGGTTTTCACCGCATCATTATGTCAGTGTTTGTGTTCCTGCAGCCCTGTCGTCATTAGTCACACCAGACAGTCATTCAGCCATTCATTGACAGAAGGAAGCAACTCTGTAGAAATGAGTTTCCTATTGTAGTAAATGAAGAAACTATGTTACTCTTTTATATTGAAATTGATGGAGTTACTTCCTTTTTGATATGTCTGTATTTCAGAAACTGGGGTCATGTGACCTTCATTTCTTCTTCACCATGTAGAACATACAAGAAAGAGTACCCCGAATTAAGAAAAAGTCAATTTTGAAAAAAAAAAAATCAAAAGAGTTGCTTCTTTATCACTGGATGACAGCATTGGTACATGTAGTCTTACATTGACTACCTTTCTTGTTTATGGGCAAGTCGAAGGTACTTGGTCATTTGATGTCCAAATATCAACTTACAGACTTACTTCATACATACATGTATTTCATAACCCATAGACGTACAGTGTCTCCTTTAGGAGACGCTTTGGCAGTATCTGTTTGTCCAGAATGCTGGGCAAGACACATTATACATGAGTAAAAAGAGAAAAATTCGCTGAAAATTTTGAGTCCATTTTCAATGCAGTATGATGTTGCATTTTCGAATTAGAGTAGTTTAAATGTAACTAATCATTAAAGTCTTTAAATTGGCAACGCAGTGAATATTATATAATCCCTATTTCCGCGTTCAAATCGGCAGTTTCCGCTTAAATTTTACAATAATTCATTCTGGTTCATGTTATATCTATTTTATTTTTTTCAAACTATGTAAGAGTGGAAGAAAAATGATAGTTGTTGCCAATTGGAGGATTGAAGATGATTAATTTAGACCTCTATAAAGCTCTGTACTTCTATGGGATAAAGATCTATCTCCACCTCCCTGCTACATGTACATGTACATGTAGTACTGCTACCATTTCGATGCAGTTCATCAGACTAACAGACATACTCCTCCTAGGGAGTTGGAAGTGCTCCTCAAGTTCAAACATTTTCTAGGGCATCTTTTAAAGAATCCCGACCCGATGCCATTACTATCTGAGGTGTTGTGCACGACATATAGGATAAAATGGTATGGACTCATCGTTATCATTTTTGAGATGTCAACTGTGAGCTGGCGTTGTGCTGATTTGCTTATAGATTGAACATGCTTTTTGAACCAAGGAATGAAATCTTCCATGAAATGAAAATATCTGGGTGAAAAATTTTGATTTTTTCTGTTTTCAGACATGAAAAGTCAGATGTGGTTGATACACCATTAGAACTGTGAAATCCTAACTCACAGACCTGAAAACATCAAATAATTATGTATAGGCACAGGCATCTGTACAAGCGCCTACACTGTAAATGTGCTTGTTCACAGGTCAAAATCCATTATCATCCAGTCACTTCTTTGATTCACCCAGGAAAAGATTTGAATAGTGGGCAGGGAGTGTGCCTGAACTGAATACCATTCGAGTTCACAGTGAGGTCAACAAATGGCCCTTTGGCCAATCAGAACCATTCTTGACCGAAACATTACGTGACTTTACTACACTCCTCTTTCATAATGATGCAATGTGTTGTGGGATAGTCTAATGTTTCAGGCCCTGGTATGATTTCTGTACTCTGTGCACTGTATTGGGGAAAACAAGAAGATCAGCAGGAGAGGGGGGGGGGGGGGGGGAGAGAGAGAGAGAGAGAGAGAGAGAGAGAGAGAGAGAGATGTGTAGAAGATGTGCAGAGGTACATTGTACATGTATGCTCATCATGTGTCTGGTATGTCATGTGCTATGAATTCATTAAGCCCCTCTCAAGAAGCCAGGGCTGCGTTTCACGAAACCGTCACAAGTCTAACTTCTCGGACATCTCATAGAAATGCGTGTTGTAGAATTAACACGCATTTCAATGGGATGTCCATGAACTTAGACTTATGACGGTTTCGTGAAACGCAGCCCTGATGCACTTACATGTATGAATTTGACATAGAAGTACCAGGGATGTAGTATGTGCACGTCTCTCAGCTTCTGTTTACACTGCAGGGCCGCCCTAGGCTGGCCCAAATTGCAGTACTCAGACCCACAATTTTGTGGTTTACACAGGTCTACAAATTCAGCCCACCCAAATGAAAACATTTAAATATTTCATATGGGGTGCGCACGATTGAATGATCACCATTCTACGACATCATAATGTTAAGCGTAACTGGTCGACCTCTACCATTATGACGTCAGAATAGTATATCTCTTGTGGTGAATTTGGTACCGCACTTGGGCCCGCTTGCATTTATACCAAAAGTAGGCTGGCTCAAGACTACCTCAAGAGGTGGTCCAAAACAGTCCTGCATTTGGTACCACGATTTGGTTTTCGTGCATTTACATCAAACTTTGGGTTGACCTTGGGCTGGCCTGAGGCTGGCCCAAGGCTAGATGTAAAGGGGGTCTCATCTACAACAGTCCCTGGATGTACCCTCTACATGCTAGGCCTGGTCAAACCCTATGGTTAACCCAATGAGTACTGAATCCTCTCATTCCAATAGGCTTAAAGACATTGGTTAACATTGTTATGATTTTAAAAAATCTTATTTTGTTACTTGAAAATGGGATAAACATAAGGGTTATAGTGTAAAAATACCAGTCTGAAAGTTTCAAAGTATAATATCCACAGGAAGTATTTTTAGATACCGTAAACTGGGGTGACTTTGGACATAGGGGTGACTTTGGACACAATAGAAAAAAAGTATTGTTTCATTTTACATTCTTTTCCTTGTGGTATTTCCAGTATTTTTTCTGTATGTCATTTTAGGGGAATGTGTGAATATTATGAATGACTATTGTGTTCTTGTATATTTCATTGCCTTACATTGTTTTTGTACTTTTCTTTGCAGGGTCCATAAAATGCTTGATTTTTATGGCTGTCGAACTTTTGGTACTCCAGAAATACAGAAGAATGGAAGCTGAAGCCTACTGGCTAGATAGTGAACATAAAGGGATCATGAACCCACCTGTAAACTCTTGATACCTGACCACCCTTGCAAATCTGAAAATAGGTCATGTCCAATTTCACCCCATGATTTGGCTTCACGTACGGGGTGACTTTGGACATCAAAGGAGTACCAAATGTTCGACAGCTACGTAACTATTCATGCAGTGCCCTGTTTAACTACACGTTTTCAAATTTCTTCATTTACTATTTTGGATATTTAGGCATATAAGAATTCAAAAATATCAAATTTAATTACAAAATCTTGAAAAAAAGGTGCAACCAAGTGTTTGTTAATGCCCCTTTAAAATGAAAGTTCTTAATACGTGTTTATTGTTAGCAAAACTTTGTAGCTAAATACCACCACAAAACATATGTACATGTACAAATTGTACTTGTAAGTCATTATTTGGTGGCTGTTGAAAAAAAAATGAACAGATAGGAGTTTTAAGATTTTAAAAAAACTGTATTGTAGTCCAAAGCTAACACGGTGGTCAACTACTAACCGTGCTAATCGCAAGTAAAAGGTCCACAGAAAATTCATGCAGTGCCCTGCTTAACTACACTTTTTCAAATTTGTTCATTTACTATTTTGAATACTTAGGCTTATAAGAATTCAAAATATCAATTTTAATTTCAAAATCTTGAAAAAATGTACAACCAAGTGTCTGTTAATGCCCCTTTATAATGAAAGTTTTTACATGTTTATTGTTAGTAAAATTTTGTAGCCAAAATACCACCACAAAAACGTATGTACAAGTTGTACTTGTAAGTCATTATTTGGTTGCTGTTGAAAAAATTGAACAAATTGGAGTTGTTAAGATTAAAAAAAAAAACTGTATTGTAGTCCAAAGCTAACCAGGGTCAACTACTAACTGTGCTAATTGCAAGTAACAGGTTCACAGAAAATTCATGCAGTGCTCTGCTTAACTACACTTTTTCAAATTTGTTCATTTACTGTTTTAAATATTTAGGCTTATATGAATTCAAAATATCAATTTTAATTTCAATATCTTGAAAAAAATGTGCAACCAAGTGTCTGTTAATGCCCCTTTATAATGAAAGTTCTTACATGTTTATTGATAGCAAAATTTTGTAGCCAAAATACCACCACAAAAACGTATGTCCAAGTTGTTCTTGTAAGTCATTGTTTGGTGGCTGTTGAAAAACACTGAACAAATTGGAGTTGTTCAGATTAAAAAAAAACCTGCATTGTAGTCCATAGTTCCCCCATAAGAAGGTTTACTTTAGACAATTAGCTGTACAGGTGATTATGCAATGGGATATTTATGGTTGTCCAAAGTCACCCCAAACTACGGGGTCACTTTGGACAAACTTTGACCAAAAAAATAATTGTGAAATAAAATAAACTGCACAGAATTCTATATAACACGATTTCCTCTTTATTGGTACTAGCCATCCCCCACATTACCCCTAGAATTCCTCTGTTCATAATCAAGATATTGATATAAATAGTTAAAATTTGTCCAAAGCCACCCCGGTTTACGGTATCAAAAATGTGAACCAATGTTTGAAAAATATAATTTCTTAAAACCCATCTAATTCAGGCAATCATCATCATAATATAAAGTTTGTATTTGCTCTTCCTTGTTTTCTTTCTTCTTTTCTACTTTCTTTCTTTTCTTCACCTTTGCAAGGTGAAGAAATTCTTTCCCGCACTTAGAAACATTGCATTGAGTGCTATAGAAATGTTAATTATTGTTTATTTGTTTTTCTTATTATCATTATTATTATCATTATTATTACTATTATCATCATTATCATTTGGAGTCATGTGCCACTGGTTTGGTAGCGTAACCAAGGTACACATTATTACCATTCTACCTGTGAACTGAAAAAAAGGTATGATTGCTAATATACATGTATACACTGAATGCATTTCTAGATCTTTACTACTGCTCAAAATTTTGTGTGAATGCAGTTGTTGCCATGTTTGGGCAAGCTTACACAATGTTAATGATAAATCAGTGTACCTTGTATATGAGATGTAGTAGGCCTGCTTCTAGAATTAACCATAATTATTTTTGAGAGGTTTTCCTAGTGATAGAGTTACATTAGACTATTGCAACACTCCCATGACTTTGCACTTTTCATTCCCTCGCCGAACCCCTTCGCCGCCTATATATATTTGGATGCCCTTTGGTTCTGTCATACATGTAGATAACAGGCTTTAGAAGAGTACTCAAAGATTGAGCTGAAGAATTTCCTTAAACATCCATATGGAAGATCTCTCTGTGTGTTGTCTTTATAACTATTGAAGGTTCAAGGTTGTATGATATTATTTTCCATATATGGAATTATGACTGATCACTCTGGAGGCTGCTACATTGTACCTGTGATTATATGTATGTCTGACTCTCAAAAAAGAGTCAGGTCAAAGGTTGACTGGAACATTTCGTACTTAAAGCATCTGTATAGAAGATCATCATAAATATTTAAGCTACATACAGGTAAAAAAATTAGATCTTTCTGTGTGTTGTTTTAACTATTGAAGGCTCAAGGTTTTATGATATTATTTTCCATATTCCAGTAGCATGTTCACGTACGTATGTACACGTATGTCTGTTCATTCTGATTGCTTCTACGTGTACCTGTGATTATACCGTATGTATCTCTGACCTTCAAAAGAATAGGAAGAATTAAACATTTAAACTGATGTTTGCCCATAGAATTCCATTTCTAAGTAACAGTACACTCTGTAGAGTCTGCTCTGTCAGTCACGTGTTAGAAAATGTGATTTTGGCGTAAGATCAAGATCACTTTCAGTGCCGAAAGATTAAACCACCTGCAATAGCACAAACATTCCTGTTTTCACCGTGTTTTTCGCATTTTCTTATTTTCTAATTCCAGGCGGAGTGTATTTGATCTACTATCAGTCCGATAGCCTAGAGAAGTAATCGAGCAGATTATCCATCTGCAGACGTTCCACATCTCGTCGCCATGGAAATGAAAGAGAAGAAAGCAATGAACGGGGATGCAGAGAAAGCCGCAGAGGATGCTGTTGATGGCAGTGAGAAAGTGGGACTCAAACAAGAGGTAATGCTATGGGGAAATCAAATTTTATTTTGTTTGTTTGTTAGTTTTTTTAAATCTTCATTTTGTGCAGTCATTATAGTTAAATAATAATAAAGATTGATTTATGAAGCGCGTAATAAACAAAAAAGTTTCTCTATGCGCTTTACAAAGTAAAAATAAGCAAAGGAAAAATGATTATAAATTTCAAACAACTATTTCAAAGAGTATGATGTATAATAAAGTATAATAAAATGTTATCTTTAGCTATGGTTGCTGTTGTCATAATGATAATCTCTTGTTGTAGTAAATATTTTTGTAGAATCTTACAAAATTTTACACTGAAATTTCAATAATCACATTTTAAGTCCAAAATAAAGCTGAGTAAGGATCAAATGATAATTAAGATAAGATATGTAAGTCAAACTTGTTATCTTCATAAAGATAATCTCTAGTTCTTTAAATATATTTGAAGCATCATACAAAATTTTTCACTGAAATTTCCAGAATCACAATTTAAGTACAAAATAAAGCTGAGTAAGGATCAAATGATAATTAAGATAAGATAAGATAAGATATGTAAGTCAAACTTGTTGTCTTCATAAAGATAATCTCTAGTTCTTTAAATATATTAGAAGCATCATACAAAATTTTACACTGAAATTTCAATAATCACATTTTAAGTACAAAATAAAGCTGAGTAAGGATCAAATGATAATTAAGATAAGATATGTAAGTCAAACTTGTTATCTTCATAAAGATAATCTCTAGTTCTTTAAATATATTTGAAGCATCATACAAAATTTTTCACTGAAATTTCCAGAATCACAATTTAAGTACAAAATAAAGCTGAGTAAGGATCAAATGATAATTAAGATAAGATATGTAAGTCAAACTTGTTATCTTCATAAAGATAATCTCTAGTTCTTTAAATATATTTGAAGCATCATACAAAATTTTTCACTGAAATTTCCAGAATCACAATTTAAGTACAAAATAAAGCTGAGTAAGGATCAAATGATAATTAAGATAAGATAAGATAAGATATGTAAGTCAAACTTGTTGTCTTCATAAAGATAATCTCTAGTTCTTTAAATATATTAGAAGCATCATACAAAATTTTTCACTGAAATTTCCAGAATCACAATTTAAGTACAAAATAAAGCTGAGTAAGGATCAAATGATAATTAAGATAAGATATGTAAGTCAAACTTGTTATCTTCATAAAGATAATCTCTAGTTCTTTAAATATATTTGAAGCATCATACAAAATTTTTCACTGAAATTTCTAGAATCACAATTTAAGTACAAAATAAAGCTGAGGAAGGATCAAATGATAATTAAGATAAGATATGTAAGTCAAACTTGTTATCTTCATAAAGACAATCTCTAGTTCTTTAAATATATTTGAAGCATCATACAAAATTTTTCACTGAAATTTCTAGAATCGCAATTTAAGTACAAAAAAAAGCTGAGTAAGGATCAAATGATTATTAAGACAAGATAAAATGAGTAAGTCCAACTAGTTATCCTGATTAATGATCATTAACCCATTCATGACAGAGGTCCACATTTTGTGGTTTGGCCTAATATCTTTTAATGCAAAGCCCTAAAAATCATACCAAATACATGAGCAGAAAGAGCAAAAAATTATACACAAACTGTGCCCATTTTGGTTGCATCAATATTCATTGTTTGATGGAAAGGAAAATAAGCATTCAAATCTTTAAATTGGCAATGTGATAGAGAGTTTAAAATCACCGTTTTTCCCTGCAAATTGGCAACTTTTTGACTTCTCATTATTTCTGTCAATTTTTATTCGTTTCAGACACATGACGTTTATAAGAAAAATGTAGCAATAAAATAAAAATGTTGGTGTTGCCAATTTGAAGAATAAAAGCTGATCAAATTAGGCTTTAAATAATTCCTGTCACGAATGGGTTAACACAGTCTTCCTTTCCATTTGGTTAGAGATAACCTTTCATTCTAATAGATATATCTACAGAATGAAACAAAAAATTTAAACTGAATGTTCGAGATATAAGTAAACAGTTGTGATACAAAATGATGTTGAGTCACTATCAAAAGATAGCTAAGGTAAGATAATGAAGTCAAGCATGGAATCTTATGGAAGGAAGAATTTTTGAGAAAGAGTTTCAAGGAAGATAAAAAACTAACTGCAAAATGTAGCTGAGTAATGATTCCAAGATAATTAGTGTGAGATAAAATAACGAAGTCAAGCTAGTACTTCTGTTTAATGATCAAAAGATAGTTAAGATAAGCTGATAGTCATGACTTTAATATATTTTCAAATATGACATGTGCTTTGCAATGAATGAGCTTTGTTTCATACATTGTAGTTGCTTTAAAAGCTAACTTTTGCTGATGAAACTTCTTGAAAAAATTTAGGGAAAACAAAATGTTATTACATGAAGATCGTCTCTCTATCAACAAGAATTTTTTGCAAAGAAAATGTAGAACATGAAGATCATAATTTTTGTTTAATAAGTATAATCCATTGTATGTATCTTATGATTTCTATGTCATGAAATAACTTTATCAAAGTTTAAAACAGTGCACTGCAAGAATCTCAACATATTTTAGTTTCTTATTTAATTCTAACCTGACGGAACCTTATAAGAGACAGGAATAACGTTTTTTTCTTCATTGATATCAAATAATTTCAGGTTGGCTTACTTAGTGGTGTAGCGCTAATCGTAGGTTCCATGATAGGATCAGGCATCTTTGTATCACCGAAGGGTATCCTCAGAGAGACACAGAGTGTCGGCATGAGTATGATCATCTGGCTTCTATGTGCTATACTTGCTATGACTGGTAAGTTCCATATGTAAAGAATGTATTAGGTATGTATTAAGATGCTATTTTTAATGTCCCCTTTGGGTGGCTTACAAGGAAGAAATATTTGAAGCAATGGAAAAATATTATTTGTTTGTAAAGGGAGCTTTAAATTAGTTGCTGCTGTGATTTGCAGTTTTTCATCTAAGTAAATCTGTCACCAAAAATTACTGATAGTAGAGACTCTGTACTGAATAATGGATTGGGAATATCTGGATGTGTTTGCTACATGTAGTAGATTTAGGCAGGTCTTCTGGACTTTGGAAAAAATTATTTAATGGCTTATTATTATACTGTAGATGGTGATGACGTAACTTAGAAATTTACAAGATCTCTATTTGGAAATACTATGATGGTGTGTGGCCCATTCCATCACAGTGATTTTTACATATTTTATTATCATTTTACCAATGCTCGTTTAGAACTTTCGCGGTCTAGGTTGCTCATTTTTCTGGGGTATCATATACTGAATGTCTGCCGGTTCCTTTCCAAGTAATAATTTCTATATTTACTCTTCACTAGGCGCGCTATCATATGCTGAACTGGGAACCCTCATCCACAAGTCCGGAGCTGAGCATGCCTACCTCAATGACATCTGGGGTCCGATGCCGGCATTCATCTTCTCGTGGACGTACACTATCGTCATCAAACCCTCAATCATCTCCATCGTATCC
Source organism: Echinometra lucunter (assembly GCA_029962745.1). Taxonomy (NCBI): domain Eukaryota; kingdom Metazoa; phylum Echinodermata; class Echinoidea; order Camarodonta; family Echinometridae; genus Echinometra; species Echinometra lucunter. Next base: position 21,447,363 of record CM057158.1, read on the forward strand.
CTCATCACGGGGACGTACGTCGTCGAGTCTGTCATGACGACCTGCGATGGGAACGAGCAGGTCATGCTCATGAAGATATTTGCTGCCCTTTCAATCGGTAAGACATACCAAAAACATCACGTAAATTAAAGGTAAGTCCACCCTAGAAGTTTCACTGTTTCAATATAAGGAGATAAATTTGAACACCATTTTAAAAAAGAAATGAGCAAAATCGGTCAAAGAATAAGAAAATTACACTCATTTACATTTTCTAGTAAACTACTCTCGGCTCTGCAAATTGGCAACACTGATGACATCATATGCGAGCAGGTCTCCATTCACTTTGTACATAAAATTTCACATTTTCTCAATTTTCTTGGAAGTTACACATTTTCTAACCCCCATAATCAATGTATGTTCGGGAGAATTTTTTTTACATAACATACTTTGACTATGGGGTAAGAAAATGTTCTTATTCTTTGATTGATTTTGCTCATTTCTTTTTTTAAATGCTGTTCAAATTTATCTCCTTTTATTGAAACAGTAAAACTTCTAGGGTGGACTTTCCCTTTAATATTAGTTCATTATTGCTACTCTTTGAAAATGCAGTGTGTCCTTGTTAGTGGAATAGCATACATTGGGTCTAGGCTGGGGAGGGGGGCTCTCTTGTATATAGTGGAGGGGAAGGAAGGGGGCACTGGCCTTACTTAAAAATGAGAGTACAGGGAACAAGACAGGAGTATGGGAAGGGTATGCAAGGCTGGTCTTATCTTTTCTTTTTTCTTCTTCTTTTTTTTTTTTTTGCCTTCCCCTTCTCCATTTCATTCACTTTCTTCTTTTCCATATTTCTATATTCTGTATTAGTCATTTCTGTTGCAAGTGAGTTGTGAAATGAAAGTTCATTCATTCTTTTTCTCTCTTTCCTTTTTATAATCCATACTTCAGGTCTTATATGCTTCATCAACTGCTACAGTGTTAGATGGGCCAATGCAGTTCAAGTCATATTCACAGCAGCAAAGTTGCTTGCATTGGTCATCATTGTCATCATTGGTTTCGTCCGACTTTTTCAAGGTAAGCCCTGCTTTCAAAGACATGATTTCATTACGAATATGCATCATACCTTGCTCCATCACCCAGTTGTGGAAGTTTTTGTTTATTTGAAAAAGTGTAATTTCTTATCCTGCAGAACATTCAGGGATATTACACAGCATGTGTGCATGAGATCTATACTTCATCATCGTCAAATATGAGTATATTATATTCTATATATTTTGACTGAAATATTCTTTCCCCTTTTTTTAAAAACTTGTGTGTACTGTTGCTCATGCAGGTTTACAGGTCAAATTTTGTGTATTTTCTTGTTTTGTTTTTTTGCTTTTTTTTTTTTTTATACATAATAGGGTCATGGTTTACTACAAGTAAACCAGTTGGACTTGACATACCAGTAAAAGTAAAGCCATTCAAAACAAAAAAAAATAAAACCACTTACTGTGTTAAAACTCAACTCTAGACCAACATTTAACCCAGCGTCACATTAAAACTTTACTAGAACACAAACTGTAGGTATTGATGTATAATTATGTATGTAAATTTGCAGTAGCAGCGATACTGCTGTGCAAAGGTATTGATGTATGTGTATTTGGGTAAATTTGTAGTAACAAGCAATTTTGCTCTGCACAGTATATCAGGAAATGTGTAAATCTGCGTAAAGGGCAATCGATATGCTGTTAGTAGACCATAGATAGAACACTGGAATGGCCAGATGTTCGTTATCGGCTGCGTCATAATTAACAGGTGTGAAGTGAGACACATTGTAAACCTTGGACCATTGACATAGACAATACTGCACATCACAAGACTAAATGGGTACATGTCAGTATAAACCTTACGCCAAAATAGATCAGCAATATTTTGTTTATATTTTAATGAAAGGGATCAGCATGATCCAGTTATAGAAAACAGTGTTGTTGTTGTTGTTTTATATAGTAAGATTACTCATTTGTATGGATTAAATGACAGTTCTTTGATGATGAATGTGTTTATTTTCTATTACAATCTTCCAGCTATATAATTCTTTCTTTAGATGAAGTCATTCATTACAAAAAACACCATATTCCCCCCCCCCTTTTTTTTCTAGGAATTAAGTTAGAGTTGACATGACTTCTAAATTAAATTTTACTGTTTTCATGCAGTCTGTTAGCCCCACCAGCCTCCAATAATTTTAGCTGCATGTATCATGACAGGGACAAGCTTTGACTCACATTTCAGTATTGAATTTCATAGAACCCTGAAATTGAAATTTAAAGAAAATATGATTTAGTGACAGCATCGCTTTAATGCATTTGGCAGCTGAAGTATTTGTCTCTGTTGTCAATCAGAACTAACAACTTCATTATTTTTTTTGTTCCTTATTGATAAAATGAAGTAAAGAGTAAGAAAGATAGTTGTATCTATAAATTGTCTTGCATCACTCTGTATGGACCATCGGATGTTTTTAAACAAAAAAGAAAAGAAAACAGAGATTTGTTTTACAAAGTCTATCTTGTAAGCAGTGCAGTGAATATGCTTATAGGGTTATCTTATCAATAAATAAATACGGCATTACTTAAAAGTGCATTAATACAATTAGGAAACTTCCACCTTGTTGATACTGGGTCTTATTTGGTGAATAGGTAAATATCTACATCTGTGTCGGGGTCGGTTTGGAATCTAATTACGAGGCTCAGAAACAGATCAGCTAGTGTGCTTCCCATTCTCTAACTTTGCTGTACAAGTAGCTCTTGTTTACTTTTGCAATTCAGCTGTTGACATTAGATATCCAAACAGTTGCTGTGACGTAGGTGATCAATAAATGACAGCGTGAAGTTATGCTTGTAGGTCAATCAGATAAATTACAAGAGGAGAAAATGTATTTGAGGGTTGTATAATAATAATATTAAGGTGAAGGGTAAAGTGGTTGTATATATTGGTGGGACTCTGCAGGTTGCAAGCGAAGTGTCACAGAAAGTGGATCTGTGGCAGTCTTTGAATGGGATATGTCTGGAAGTAAGCTACTGGCAGTTGGAGGAGGGGGAGCAGATGGATCAGAATGGGGATGGGGGAGGGGGTCATTGATAGTTGCATAGTTTGGGTTTGTGTAATAATTATCGATTGTGGTATTAAAAAATTAGGTTATCTTTATTTGAGTGAAAATTACTGTTTTATACAGTGATCAGTATTCAGTGATCTAAAGATGAAATATTTCCAATACATATGTTTGCCCTATTGCATATAAATTTAACTACTAAAACAAAGTCTGCTGAGCAGTAGGTAAAGGATAATGGAAATGATAATTCCCTCTGTAGGGTATTTTACGTAATAAGGTATTAGGGAAGAGGCAGTCCTGAATAAATTGGCATATAGAGGGCCTTTCTGCCAAAGTGGGTAATTGCTTGAATGGACAGTACTTGTGGTTCACAACAGGGAAAGGGAAAAAGCAAACAAATAAAGGAAACAGTGACATATAGAATACATCATTGAAATGGACATGTGGAAGCTAGATGTTTTGCTCTCTTTATTTTTTTTTAAGTGTCGTCCATTGATGGGGTGATATTTAAATCATTTCCTGTTTCTGTATATTCTGGATTTAGCATGATGTTGTTCCTTCAAGCAGTATTCACTTCTATGTTGAGCTCAAGTCCAAACTCTCAAGAAATTATGATGGTACTTGGGTGTAGCCAAATAAACATTATAGAGGCTTGGAGTGTGCAAGGCTAAGGGCAAGGATTACAGTCTGCAACAGCAGGGTCCCTTTCCTCTCTTCTAATATCTTCTGTGTCTCTCTGTTTCTCTCTGCCTCTACTCTCTTTCTGTCTCTAACCCACCCTCTTTTCCACCACCCTGATACCTCTGTTTTTATAATTCCCTCTCACTGTTTCTTCTTCCCCACTTCTCTTTTTTCCTCTCTTTTTCTCTCTTTCTCTCTCTCTCTCTCACACACACCCTCACACACTCACTTCCTCTTCCTTTCATCTCTGTTCCTCTCATGTCCTTTTCTGGATGGATTTGTAAAAAAAAAAAGATACATGTATCTCCTACATTTCTTTCATTTTCTTTCTCTCACCCCCTCCCCCATCTATGTTTGTCTCTTTCTCTCTCTCTCTTGTGAAAAAAATTGTGAATAATCCAGTTTGTATGGATTCAAAATCAATAAAATTTGAAACTTGAACCCTCTTTCCCCCTCCCCTCGCATCCCCCTTTCTTTTAGTTTTAGTCTCTCTTCCTCTCATTTCTGTTTTCAGCATAGATTCTGAGAAAAGCCCTCTCCCCTTCTCTTTCTCTCTTCGTTTTTTTCTCTCTCTCTTTCTCTCTGTTTCTCTATCTGTCTTTCTGTCTCTATCTCTTTTTCTCTATCTACATATGCCCCTCCCTATCCCCCACTCTCTCCCTCCCTCACTCTCTCCCTCACTCTCTCCCTCACAGAGTAGCATAGACGGAAACTCGAGAGATAAGATTCCTTCCTTTGGGTAGGCAATATGCTAATTACCTTCTTACAGAAGACTCAACTACGTGCTTCTCAAATCATGAGAAGATTCCTTCCTTTGGGTAGGCAATATGCTAATTACCTCTTACAGAAGACTCAACTACGTGCTTCTCAAATCATGACTTTCTATAATAAAAACAGACAAGTTGCAAGTGTGCTTGAACCTACGCATGCCCACCCGGATGTCTGTAGGGATGTAACTTGAGCCAGTACATGCTGGTAGGGTATACAGATTTGTGCACAAAATTTGTAAATGGGAAGATAATGAGGACACAAATACTTTAGAAAAGAGGGTTGTATTATTTTCCGTATATAATACGTACATGTCCACAGCAGTGCAGTGATTGCAGTATAAAGAAAACATTCATGTAACGCAGTAATAAATTGCTTTGTGGTACTCATTGCATTCAATGGCTCTTTGCCGCGAACAGCTCAGATTAAAGCAAGTCCCGAATGCTGCTTTGACTCAAGTGCTTGGATTTTTTGACAAAAGAAATCTGATAATACATGTTATTGAACCAGCAACTCCCAATGATGAGGTCACACTCCATTGTATCTTCCAGTTCATGACAAAGTGCAACACACCCCCCACTGTTATGCCCTGCCTCTTGTAAATGTATTTGTCAAAATTATATTACCTATGTATTTGTTATTGCTGTCTCTGAGGCTGTAAATACTAAAAATCCTCTTGTTTTTAAAGCGACAAATTCTATTTTAGAAGTATGAATTCTTGTTTTTATCAACATCATAAATAATATTTGTTCTTTTTTAACATTAAATTAAGTGAACCTCATTTGATTTCTTTTTGTCACACATAGGAGGCCTTAAGTTGAGGAAAGGACATTGATATATATTTGAGTTAATGTAATTGAGATAATTGGGATGTCTCTTTTTACTAACTTGAAATACCTTATTGGCTACTGAATTTTCTTGATTTCCATTTATAGAGTAATGTAAGAACCGCCAGGTTACCATAGCCAGTGAGTAAGAAAAAAAAAAAATACAAAGTTGAATTAGACATTTCAAATCTTGAAATGTGGTATCAGTTATTAAATAGTAACAAGTGCATTCTTATGAAATTATCAACATTCCCATAGCCTCTGTGACATATGCCAGCAAGTGCTGCTAAAGCTTGCCATATTGGTGCTAAGAACGTTCAAACCATGCTTTTGCAGTTGATTGAAGATTTTAGTAAACACAGGAATCTATTAATAAAACGCCTGTGACCTTTTTCCTACATGTACATCTGGCTCTGTATTGGTATCTCAACTTTTTTTTTGCCAGACAGACTTACTGGCTGATGCAAGCACATGCGTCTGTGATAGTCTGAACTCACAGACTCTCATAGACTCTATTTAACATGTAACAACATTCCACGAAGTCTTGAGCCAAACCTAACTTCATAAGACACTGCCTGCATCAAAGAAGAGTTTAAGTACAGGGCCAGTGTGTGGGATGCAGTCTTCAGTCTCGCAATTCAGACCTTGTATGAGGCATTGTGACTTGCAAGGGTTTGTGCCTGAAGACTATACGTCTGTGTTGAGGGATCCCTATGGGTGGTTGGTGCATAGCCAAGTTTGGAAGATGATGAAATCATTCAGGACGATCCTGAACTCTCCTGACTGGTCGACTTCTTAGTCTCAGTCATGAGACCTTTTTAGGACAGCATCTCAGTCCGTGTTACCAGAAGTATTCTGTAAAGGAGAGAGTAATCTTCTTTTGTTCTACCATCTATTTTATATTCTATGGAACACAGTATTTGCTAATCATTGCAATTTTTCCCATAATTTTTTTATGCTCCTAATCTTAGTGGAGCATATACGATAGTGTTCACCCAGTCACACCTTCCCAACCCAGGGCAGCATTTGATGTCATATGTTATTGAAATGTGGTTATTTTTTGTAGAGCATTGGTTTATCAATATTGAAAAAGTTTCAGCAAATTCATAAAGAATGCCTCAGAATTTGTAGAATAGGACCAGAACACAAGAGGGAAATAGATTACTTGTTAAGATTATCATGGAATGCAGTAATTACACTAATCCATGTAGAAAAAGAAAAAACTGAATACATATACCCTATAAATAAAAGTATTTCAGGACCATTTTCCAAAAAATTAACAAAGTAAGAATGAAATTGCTCAAATAAGCCATTGAAAATCTAATTGACAATTTTTTTGAATTTGATTTATTCTTTTTACTAAAAAGCTTTGTTTTCAATATAGCTCCCATGGTCTGCAAATTTTCAAACACCTGTCCAAATGGAAATGTGTATAAAAGATGAAGACAGCAAACATGTTCTGAATGTGATGCAATGTTTATTTAATTGTCTGACTACGTGAATGTAGTTCGAGCACATGTATAGATCATAATTATCTGAGATGAAGCCAAACAGTCACAAGATACATGTGCTGCAAATCCTTTTGTATGAAAGCTTTATCAAAGTCTCGTCAGTCATTTGTTCACCTGCATCACTCCATGAGAACCCATTTCAAAAGTGCAAATTCATGGAACAGAACTCTTTTCAGAATCGCACTAAAGATCATCACGCTCTCAAGTAAAAGCTGTGTTTACATTGATCATTCATCACATTCAGACATTTTCTAAAGTACATGTATGGGATTGTTGACATGACTTGCTATTTTCACTATGATGAATATCGTCTGTGGGAGAAATGTTTTGATTCAAATGTAGTAAATGAAAGGATATACTTCTACATGTAGCGTAACCATTGTGAATGTGAAAGGTCTACAGTGGGTAACTGTTCTCTGTAGCCAAAACAGTTTATACTGAGTCTCTCAGTTGTCAGAAAATCTTTGCAGTTAACCCATTCGTGACAGGAATTATTTAAAGCCTAATTTGATCAGCTTTTATTCTTCCATTTGGCAACACCAACATTTTTCTTTTATTGCTACATTTTTCTTATAAAACAGAATGTATGATGAGAAGTCATAAAGTTGCCAATTTGCAGGGAAAATGGTAATTTGAACATTTTCATGGCATTGCCAATTTAAGGATTTTAATGCTTATTTTCCTTTTAAAAAAATTCAGCATCAAACAACAAATATTGATGCAATGAAAATGGACACAGTACAAGTGTATGTGTAGAATTTTTTGCTCTTTCTGCTCATGTATTTGGTATGATTTTTAGGGCTCTGCATCAAAAGTTATTAGACCAAACCACAAAATGTGGACCCTCTGTCACGAATGGGTTAACCTGTTGAACCCTGCGCCTGAGATAACTCGGGGTAGGGTCTATGGAAAATGAATATTACACTGAAATCAAAGCATGCTCAGTGTGGCAAAATTACTTTTACTCTATGAGTTTCTTATATTCCAGGGATTTTTGTTTTTTTTTTGTTGTTGTTTTTTCTGTATATAAATTGGCATTTATTTGAAAAGCTTTTTTTTTCAAACTTGTTCAGTAGCTCTCCATATTTTTTAAATCAAATTTTTCCTTCACTCATTTATGATTTTTAATGATTTATATATACTTATGTATTTTATTCATTTGGAGGAGGAATATTGCTGTGCTTTTCTGAATGCCATTGGGTATTCTGCCCTCTTCCAGGAGTGTCATGTTGTTTATTGCCTTTTTTGTTTGTTTTATTTCAGTTTTTTTGTAATATATTTAATTTATACGATGTGAGTCATTTATTTTCTCTTGTATCAGTTCAAATCTCAGATTTGGTTGTGCAAACTGTCATGAATCGTGACCAGAAAATGATTCCATTTCATTACAATTCAGGTTAAGTCCTATAATTTATGTTTCATTTACAATTTATGATTTCACACAACAGACCTTCAGCGTACTGGTAAGTTGAAGTTTAGTAAATTTGTAACATGACTGATGCCACTTTTTTATTCCTGTGGTGAAAAGGGGCAGATCTTTCCCTTTTTTTTTCCCCTTTATTCTCTTTATTCTGGTGCCTTTTTCTATTCTGCAGTATGTTGGATTGTAGCGATAGTGTGGGTGTTATGGAGGCTTCACATTTAACAACATACTGTAAGGTACATATACAGGGCCCCATTTCATAAAACTTGTTATCAATAACAAGTTGCAGTAACTGTTATAAGCTACTGAAATCCTTGCATCTGATTGGCTGAGAGTAAATTTGTCATAGAAATGTAGCGGTTGATACTGATAACAAGTTTTAAGAAACAGGGCCCAGGTGTGATAGGTCAGAATCTGAAGGCTTCTTAATGCTGTTTTATGATTCATATTGTAGTACTATGACTCATAATTATTGCCTGCCTTAACACCAATGTGCACCCACAATAACCCAAATAATTTCAAAAGATGGCAAACAAATTTGTTCCTATGTGCAAGTGTGAGATGTATTTACCCGGTATACTATGAAAGCTGATATCATCTGCTTCTGTACACATATACAGGTATTTTTTTCAGCTTTAGGAGTAAAATAAAGGGAATCAGTTAATTTACACAATGCATTCTAATATTCATTCCAAGCTTGAGAATGTTGTCTGAGGTTGTAAAGCTGAGCTATTTTAAGTATGCTTTATTGCAATCACTTATACTCGAAACAATCAGCTAATGAATATCTGTCTGTTGTTAAGTATCTTAGACTATGATTGGTCATTGTTTGTGTCAGATTGTAGGAGATAAGCAGCTGCTATTTATATATTTAAAATTTAATCCTTGCCTTGATATGAAAACTTAGTTTGTTCTTCTCCCCCCCCCCCCGAAAAATGCATGTTGAGCTGTTAACCCATCCTGCAGAGATATAGTTTAGAATTTAGAAGATTATAGATTGTCAAAAATGTCCCTACATCCTTTTTCTTCATAAAATGAAATCTAGTATACAGAAAAATTGATGACATTTAAAACAATATTCCTTTGTTTTTTTGTTTCCTAAAATCATTTTGAATTACAAGTGTATATGGTTTTGATCTCTCTCTCTCTAAAAAAAAAAAAAATCTTGAATTTCATTTACTAACTTGAGGTACTACACCAGTGGTTAAATAGAGATAATGATACACTCACCCAAAGTAAGGTGTGCACCATTACGTCTAATGGAGATATCCTAACAAAATCAAAACGAGAAATTATCACCTACAATTACCTACATGTATTCATCAAATTGTCAAGCTTCATTACTTCCCAGATTAAAAAAATGAATAAAGAGAAAGAGTTACTGGTTCTAGTTTCTAAGATATTGATACATCACTTTAAGTTTT
>CM057158.1:21457560-21502187 GCA_029962745.1 Echinometra lucunter
TTAAGTTTTGATGGTTATATCCTGAGACAAATTTTAACCTCGTTTCCTCATTTCTCTTTTTATCTCTCGCTTACATTTCTCCTTCATTTTTTTTTTTGTTGCTTTCCCTTTTTTCTCCTCTCCCTTTGTCTTCCAATTATTGCTCTCTCTCTCTCTCTTATCATCCTAACTCTCTTTGTCTCGCTTTCTGTTCTTCTCTTTGTCTGTCTCTGTTTTTCTCTTTCCTCCTCCCTCCTCCCTCCTCCCTCCTCCCTCCTCCACCTCCTCCTCCACCTTCTCCTCCCCCTCTTCCCCCTCCCCCTTCTCCGCCTCCTCTTCCCCCTCCCCTCCTCCCTCCTCCCTCCTCCTTCCTCCTCCTCCTCCTCCACCACCTCCTCCCCCCTCTTCCCCCTCCCCCTTCTCCTCCGCCTCCTCTTCCTCCTCCCCCTCCCTCCTCCTTCCTCCTCCTCCTTCCTCCTCTTCCACCTCCTTCCTCCTCTTCCTCCACCTCCTCCTCCCCCTTCTTCTCCTCCTCCTTCCCCCCTCCTTCCCCCCTTCTCCTCCTCCTTCTCCTCCTCCTTCCCCCCTCCTTCCCCCCTCCTTCCCCCTTCCTTCCCCCCTTCTCCTCCTCCTTCTCCTCCTCCTTCCACCCTCCTCCTCCTCTCCCCATTATTTCTCTACCAACAGGAGAAACAGGGTATCTTTCAGCACACACAGCATTCATAGGATCATCACCCAAAGCCTTCTCATACGGTATAGCCTTCTACCAGGGATTGTGGGCATATGAAAGCTGGTAAGAATGTACAGTACTTGTAACAGTACAAAGCCTGATCGCTTTGTCATGGATGGACATTTGACCAATCTTGAAAGTTTAAAGGCCTTTGAAGATAAGAAATGAAATGTTTTGAGCTATTTTATGTTTCAGTTAATGTAATTGAGATCGAATATAATGTACCATTTAAATTAATATACTGGAAGTAAAACTCACGTGGAGTGACGTTTCGCCAATTATCAATTATTGATGGAGCGACGTTTCGCCAGTTATCAGTTATTGATGATTGGTGAAATCTCGCTCGAAATGAGTTTTACTTCCAGTATATAGATTTAAATAGTACATTATATTTTATGTTTCATTGTGAAGGGCATCACTGAAGGAGTTGAAATGAGATAAAAAATTTGGGTGCCCTGGTTATCAACTTGAAGTAGAATCCATAAAGTCATCATTGTCATGGTCGGACTAAAATCAGGCTCTATAACAATTTGTATCCACCATTGAGAGTCACATCTGTACTTGTTACCCTTCTGGCCCTCTGCAGGAACTATGCAAAGTTGCAAACTGCTTCTTGAAAGGGTCAAACATTTCTGAAACGGGGTTACTCGTCATGGTACTTTTCTTATTAGCTTATTACCATACACTCAGTGAATAGGGATTCAAATTATGAATGTGTCTTATGTTAGAAGGCTAGGAAAATGAACATTTTTATGCCTCCGCCCACCGTAGGTGGTTGCCGGAGGCATTATGTTTTCGGGTCGTCCGTCCGTCCGTCCGTCCGTCCGTCCGTCCGTCCGTCCCGTTTTCGTTCTCGCGATAACTTAAGAACCGTTTGACGGATCAACTTCAAACTTGGCTCGTGCAGGCATATGGGAGGGACAATGATCTGATTAGATTTTGGAGTCTCAAGGTCCAAGGTCAAGGTCATAGAGGTAATAATACACATAAAAATGGCTCGTTCTCGCGATAACTTAAGAACCATTTGACAGATTGGCTTCAAACTTGGCTCATGTATGCACATGGAAGGGACAATGATCTGACTAGATTTTGGGGTCTCAAGGTCAAAGGTCAAGGTCATAGAGGTAATAATACACATAAAAATGGTTCGTTTTCGCGATAACTGAAGAACCATTTGACAGATTGGTTTCAAACTTGGCTCATGTATGCACATGGAAGGGACAATGATCTGATTAGATTTTGAGGTCACAAGGTCAAAGGTCAAAGCACTTAGAGGTCATTATGTACATAGAAATGGTTCGTTTTCACAATAACTCAACAACCATTTGACCGATCAACCTCAAACTTAGCACATGTATGCATATGGGAGAGACAGTGATCTGATTAGATTTGAGGGTCACAAGGTCAAAGGTCAAGGTCAAAGATGTGATTGTATAAATGAAAATAAATCAACATGAAGTGCCATTTATTTCTGATTTGGTAATGGCGGAGGCATTAAGTTCGACCACGCGTGGTCGAAGATTCATCTAGTTTTTTACATCAAATGAAAGATACTTCATAACTTTTGTGGGCTATGCTGCAGCATATTTAGAAATGTTGCAGGAAGCAAGATAACTAAGAAAAACAAAAGGAGGAAAAAAAAATCCTTTTCAGAGAAATGAAATTTAATCATTCCTCCTTTTCCAAGTGTATATCATTGACATATAGTTTGAGAAGTGGTTAATAATCATTATTGATTTGCATTATGATGCATGTGCTGGTACTTTCAGTTCTGTCATTCCTGATTTACTTCTTACCCTCACAGGAATCATCTCAACTTTGTGTCAGAAGAGCTGGTCAACCCAACAAGGTATTTATTCTTCAACGCTCGAAATACACAGGGGCGATAGGCTAGTCGCCCCCGTAAGCTACAAGATCACCTCCGTAAGATTGCTCATGGGGGGGGGTGATGGTACATTGTAAAACTGAAAATTGCCCCTGTGAAATTCAAACAGTTTAACTTTTCTGTTGATAATAATAAATAATGATAATAGGCATTGCATGGTGCCATCTATCTAAAAACAGTCTATTCTGAGGTGCACAAGAAATCTGGCACTTATTATTGAGCTTCAAAACTTAAATCAAAATGGAGGTAAAATTAGTAGGAGTTATTGTTTGAATTTATCTTCACTAAATTGGTCACGATGGTGTCTGAAGGCTGCCGTATTGGAAACGAATGCATGCTCATATTATGCTGCAAGAGGGTGCTGAATTGCTCAACTAGTACTGATACAGAGTACCGATTGACAGATTACAAATGCTGACTTAAATTTAAATGATGATGAAATAACAAAGCATTTAGGAATATCCTAGAAATCAAAGAAAGAGCAAACTCACAAATTCTTGTTCACCTTTTCCAGAACTTAGCTTTTCTTTAAAGTTATAAGAGAAATGGAGTAAATACTTTATCTCTGAATCTGCCCGTGATTATGAAAGTGTTATAATATATATTTCCTTCTCATTTAATCTCTTTGTGTAGAAACCTGCCCCTGGCCATTGCTATTGGTATTCCACTGGTAGCCCTCTTCTATCTACTGGTCAATGTTGCTTACTTCACTGTCATGTCACCTCAAGAACTCCTCAGCTCCAATGCAGTAGCAGTGGTAAGTCTTTGGCTGTGTTCATACACTTTAAGGTGCTTTCATACATGATGCGACAGAGTGGTACCACACTGTGGCACCACACTGTTTTGTCTTCACACATGATGGTACTTTGTGTCACCACATATGCTAATGAACGCGCATTAATGTGTCAACTCTCAATAAGAGAGCATATCGTCAAAACTTGCGCAAGCAATCTCATAGCAACAATTTTTGCGCTAACTTTTTAGAAATTTGATTGGTGCGCATTCTTATTGTATCTAGGCAGCAAACAAAAGTGTGTCCTGCCTCGGCTACATTTCTTTGTCGCCCTATACCCCATAGGCTTGTACACAAAAAAGTGTGGTGACACAGCGTGTTACCACACTGTCACATCATGTGTGAAAGCACCTTTATTGTAGCTTGCCCCTCCATTACTGTTAATATACATGTACCTTTGGTTTTCCTCTCCTATTTGTTAGCACTGCTTACATGACCATGATGTCACCTCAAGAACTCCCCAGCACCCATGCAGTAGCAGTGGAACGTGTTAGCTTATGTTTATACAATCATTTATAAAAATTTCTCACTCGGGTTTCCTTTTAATCATGATTTTTGGTGTGATAGATATCCCATGTGGCTTTTCTGAGCTCCAACACATATGTAGCTGCAGTGATAAGCATCGGGCTGTGGTTTCCTTATAACCTGACTCAATCAGTAGGTTATGTTCATACTGCCTTTGAAATTGACGTGATCACATTTCCCTTGAGTCTCATTCACACACACCTTTGCAATCCACCTGGGCGAAATAACATGGCATAAGCACGATGCGTTTTACGTTTCTGAATGTATGATTTACAGATAAGTCATTTCGCTGACTGGCTTTTGTTATGAGCAGATACTTTTTCTCACCCTTATATACTATTCAGTAACACATTGAACAGCAGTGCAGCAATGTATTGTGTTATGTATGAACAAGTCAGGAGTACAGATGTCAGCAGTCACTTGCAAATATCTTCACTGGATTGGAAAGGGCATCTATAGGGAGTCTTAGGGACCAACCTATTTGATGATGACCTCACACTGAATCATCAGTGAAGTTCACTACAGACCCATTTTAATCTATCTTGGGATAGGATAAGATATTTGTTCAAAAAAGGCAGAAGTTCTTTTAAAGACACACAGTTGTGGGCTTTCATCGGGAATTTGACACCATTCGGGTGCTTACCCAGTAACAGGTGTTGCCCATCACCCGTAGTGGAATTGAGTTTTATGACCAACAGACCTTATGTAATGCTCTGTATATTCCACCCATTGCCCCATATGGTAAAGTCATTATCTCACTTTCCCTGGGCTGACAACGCCCGAAGCAGGCCGAAGAATGTCTATGGTGGGGCAGCTTGTTTGCTGTGCTCCAGAGATGAAGCTGTATTGCAGGTATTTCCAGTGCTTTTCACAAAGTCTGGTGTCAGCAAATTATGATCCACTCCCAATGAAAGTCCACGACTGAGTGTCTTTAAAAGCAATTGTTAATAAATTGTTAATAAAGCAATTTAGAGGATTGGAAGTGTGCAAGGAGAAAGGACACAAGGGCATAATTGTTATTCTTGCCCATACCTGTTTCATTTAGAATGTGAACTTGTCATGCCCCCCATGCTTGGTATCAACCTGTTGAGCACAATTTGATTTCAGTATTACATGCATTTTACATAGGCCTTATTGCAAGTTGTTCAACAGGTTGATATTGAAAATGTTATTCATGGATGAGAATCACCTTGTATATATATTTGAATCATGCATTTTGTCTCGATTGTTTACACTTGTTTCTTCGTATCTAGAGTTTAGTGAACTAAATCAAATCATTTATTTATTCATTACAGACATTTGCTGAACGTACACTAGGACCCATGGCCTTCATCATACCTATCTTTGTGTGCTTCTCTACGTTTGGCTCTGCCAATGGAAATCTCTTTGCTTCAGGAAGGTATGATGAAAGTAGAAAGAATAATAATAATAATGATTGTAGTGAGATGCACATTTGCACATTTATGTTTACAGATGTTATAGATGGTTGTCCTTCCGCTGATATGTGCGAGATATGTAGGGACGAAAGATGTTCATTTCGTAGATTCACATTCTTTTAGGGGTTTACTCCGCCTACTTTCTTCCTTTGCGAGACATGCTTTTGGGGGCTATTTAATTTATCTATTGTATTATTGGTTGGTGTTGTTCAGTTGGGGATATATGCGCATTTCTGATTGGCCATTTAGACGTGTTTAGACATGGTTAGTGCCTGCAGTATCTAAGATTTCACTTACATGTACTTGTCAGAAACTTGAACCTGGTTTTATTGGTTTTATGTTTGTATAAAACAGCTGACAGCGCAACTCTAAATCATGATAGTTGTATTATAAGTGGCTTCTTGCACAGCACATGTAGGCCATGTGTTAATTCTCCTGGTATCTCCTACCTCTTTAAAAGTAATGAGCGTTTTATGCCTCAAGTAGGCTATAAAAATTGAACATCAAATTTGACTAGCGATATAACTTATAAGGGGCAAAGCATGGTGTGATTTTTATTTTAAGAACAGCTTGTGACTGGCATGCAAATAGGTTGTTAATTGCACCCAATTTGCCAAGAAAGCTAAAAGATGATCTGGTCTGTTCTATTATAGATGTTTACCCAGGCCTTTGTATACCTATTCATTGTTATACAGTTCAAAACTGTTGGCAAAAACATCATATTTCAAGTGGAGATTGCTTTGAAATGCCTCAAAACTCTTTAAAAATTTTTTTTTATTTATTTGCTATTTATTTGCTATTAGATTGTATTCTGTATTGTAAGTTGGTCAGTTTTGTGTATTTTCATGTTACCTTCTCTTGCGCTGGGCGCCTTAAGCACATTAGTCATATGGAGTTGGTGCAGTATTCTGTGTCATTATTAGTATTATTATTAGATATCAGTTAAATGATGCCGGGTGGAAGATTTCTACCTTGACCCTTTAACCCAATGTCTTATTCATGAAATCCAAACATAATTGGCAAGTACATTGTTCCAGAGTTGCTTCATGAAATTAGATAATGATTGAATAGCATAAGTGATCAATTAGATAACCTTGCACCAGTATAACCACACAAACTCCAGCTGTGTAGCAATAGCATGATCTGCTGTTTTGCCTCGAGAGGATTATGGGCATTAAAAGGAGAGATGAACATTTTCTGAGAAAGCTTGCAATCTAATTTGCATTTATTTGTCGCTACCACATCTTCTCTCCTGCTACCATTGTTATTTGAATGTATCCAGCTGTGTTTTGATGAATGTACACAGTTGGTTTCATGACTTATTAAAGTTACGCATTCAGTTTCCTGAAGTCAGTGTACTAAAATCAACATCTATTTGCTTCAAATCCAGAGAATTTTATCATTTCTATTCCCTGTGCACTTTTTCAGAACACTGCAATCTACATGCATGTTGGTCCAGTTTAAACATTTCCTGAGAAACATAAAGATATAATCATGCATCATAATTTCATTATTTTTTCTATTTGTGTGTAAGTTAAAGTGATGGGTAAAAATGTCTAATGGAATTTGTTTTATTTTATCTCATTTTATTCATAATTTTATTATAAAGGTAAATCACACATTATAAATGATTTTCTCTTTCTTTAC
Organism: Echinometra lucunter; assembly: GCA_029962745.1. Classification (NCBI taxonomy): domain Eukaryota; kingdom Metazoa; phylum Echinodermata; class Echinoidea; order Camarodonta; family Echinometridae; genus Echinometra; species Echinometra lucunter. The sequence continues at coordinate 21,464,556 of CM057158.1, forward strand.
CTGCATTTCACCCCTCTCTCTCTCTTTCTCAATCCCTGCATCCCCCCTCTCCCTCCCTCAATATCTTTCTCTTTTCGTCTCCCCATCCTTCCCTTCTCCCTCTCCCCTATCTCGCCACCCTCCTCTCTCTTGCTCTCTCTCGCTCTCCCCTCCTCTCTTTCCCTCTTACCCCTCCCCTCCTTCCCTCTTTCTCTTCTCTCTCTCTCTCTCCCCCCTCCCCTCCCCCTCTCTCCATCCCCCTCCTCTCCCTCCCTCCTCTCTCTCACTTTATCTCTCTTATCGACTTCAGATTACCATATGCTGCTGGTAAGGAGGGCCACCTCCCCCAAGTGCTGTCCTTTATCCACATGAACAAGTACACCCCATGCATCTCACTTATCACCACAGTAAGTAGTAATCCTAATCCTAATCCTAATCCTAATCCAATTTCAGAATTTCAGATATGATTCCTGATCCTGTTGATAATCTTTAGAAAGCTGTCATGCCAACAGAGTATCAAAGAGATATGTAAGGTGAACAAAACTAAATAAATGATTCTGTTACAACCTAAATTTTGGGGAATTATTTTGTTGTAGAATTGCCGGACATGTAGTTCATGATGAACAAATTAATGCAGGCACTTGTTAAATCTGTAATATCTACACTTGATTTTTAGAGGTTTACCTAGTAATCCTATCTTTTGGGGAAAATGTCATGGAAAAATACAGATATTCATAAACCATACTAACACATGGCCAATTTAATCTTCTGATGTTTACCCGACTCCTGCAAACTTAGTCTCATAAAGCTCTGTGTGAATGTTTGAAAGAGGTGTTACTTCAAGTAAATTTTTATGCAGGGTTTGAACACTGACAAGCATATTAGCCCTCCAATTTTAACTCTGGACCCAACATCGAACTGAAGCACACAGGCCCTATAAGTTTTTATCTGAACCCCCCCCCCCCCCCCCCCCTGCCTAAAAGAAAGTAGTATGGGGCCCTCCTTTATGAATGTGGACTAGGAATAACAAAATTGTTATTAAGCTAAATTTCTTCTTTCTTTTGCAGAGCACCATTGCGGTATTAATGTTAATTCCTGGTGACTTTGACACACTGATAAACTACTTCAGCTTTGCTACGTGGTTCTTCTACTGTGCTACGGTCTGTGGCTTACTCTACTGGAGGTATAAATACCCCGATATGAAGAGGCCTTTTAAGGTAAGATTCAGGATCCTCTCTTTCAGTAAAGTATATTGATATAGTAGCTGTGTCATATAAATTTATCTAATTATTATTATTTTTTATTTATTATTATTATTAGTAGTATTATCTTTATTATTGTTATTATTATTATTGTTATTATTGTTGTTATTATTATTGTTGTTATTATTACTATAACATTATAATCTACCATAGGGCGAATCCAATGAATGGGTTTATTTCGTAACAATAGGGCAGGGGAGAGTTTAGGCGAATTGAGCGTGTGTTAAGGCGAATCCGAACAATAGGCCATTACAAAAGGATCCGCCCTAACACCACAATAAGAGTATTATTATTATTTCACATCTCAATAATATCCAAACTCAGATTCAAAGATTTTTTTAAAGGTTTGTGGTTTTTTTTTGTTTTTTTTTTCAAGTAAATGACTTTTGGTGTTCAGAGTAATGGCTTGCCTTACTGAAGGTGTAAATATCTTAACCCATTCGTGACCGAGGTCCACATTTTGTGGTTTGGCCTAATATTTTTTGGTGCAAAGCCCTAAAAATCATACCAAATACATGAGCAGAAAGAGCAAAAAATTCTACAACAAACTAGGCCCATTTTGGTTGCGTTAGTATTCGTTGTTTGATGCTGAAATATTTTAAGGGAAATAAGCATTAAAATCCTTAAATTGGCAATGTGAGAAGGTTTAAAATCACCGTTTTCCCCTGCAAATTGGCAACTTTTTGACTTCTCATCATAGTTTATGTCAATTTATATTCATTTCAGATACATGACGTTTTATAAGGAAAATGTAGCAATAAAATAAAAATGTTGGTGTTGCCAATTTGAAGAATAAAAGCTGATCAAATTAGGCTTTAAATAATTCCTGTCACAAATGGGTGGTAAGATCCATGAAGGCATATTTGGATATCCAGTGGAAAACCCCTGCAGGTTTTTTGAAGTGTTCACATATGGCGCGGTAAACTGCGTCACTTATGATAATGAGATGCACATCAAAGCATCAACACTCAAATGAGAGAAGAGTATTTGCCAAAGTTGCACAATCTCGAGATGTCGTACTTTGCGCTATTACTTGATAAGAATTTGATTGGACCACACCTTTTTGCCACCAGGAGGCAAAAAATTTGCCTCTTGCCTGCTGGCTTTTTTTTTTTGTTGTTGTTGTTTTGTTTTTGTTTTGTTTTTACCACCTCGTATACCATTAACTTATGCATAAAACAATGCAGGGGTTTGTTGCTTCATATGCGAACAAGCCTCAAGTCTCTCTTTCTCAGCTCTGCAGGACTTCGAATCTGTGGTCATGTGGAGGCCACTGACCATTTTTCGCAGTTCCTTTTGGACAACCTACAAAACCTCTGTTTTGCAATCAAAATATCTCAAGGGAAATGTTGTTGTCATTATTATGTGAATATTTTGCTTGAGATTTTAATGATTTGAATGTATTTCAAGAAGTACAGATGAAAATTACTCGGGACTCACTAAATACAAATATCACTTCAAACATGTTTTTGGAGGGGTCACTTTTACACTGAGGTGTACACAATACAACTACATGTACTTTCATTTCAATTTAGAAAATTATAATAGTTTGTTCATATCAGCAGTCGGATTTGAAGTTGGAACTGTAACTAGCATCCATTAGCTCACAATACAATGAATACAGCTATGCCATTATTCCCATTTCTAAGCTCTCTCTATTCTGCCAGAGATGGCAGTATATCACTATATAGTATAGACAAGTTTCTGATGGATATATATAGCAAATATCATGTTACTACAGGAACCATCAGCAAATTTCTATATACACTGTACCTACAGTTGCCAAGAGAGGGCTCCAACTCACTTCTACACCCTCTGGCAAAACTTTTTATTACTTGATTGTCTGCTCGGCAATTATGCTCTGGATCAGTTCATTGATTATCTGGTAGCTTGCCATAGAGGGAGCTGTCCATTGTATAGTAAAGCAGCATGCATCAAGCTTTAGAGAGAGTGAGAAAGGGAGAAGGAGAGAGAGAGAGTGAGAGAGATCCTGAATTTATAATGAAAACAGACTGACAGAGGTTTATAAGGAGTGTAAAGATTTGAATAAAGTAAATTTAACCAAAAGTCCAGAGTATTTGTGCTGCAGATGTAGATAAAGTGATTAAACATCATCATTAATTTTGTTTGTTTGTTTGTTTGTATCAGACTTAGGGAACCCTGTAGAAAATTTTTAAATGCAAAAAAAAAAAAGCACCAACTCTTCTTTGCACATATGGAACATTGGAAAGAGAAAACATTCAACACAATCATTTCGTTATACGTATTTTCTTTTCCAGGTACCCATTATTTGCCCTATCATATTCGTCTTAGCCTCTGTGTACCTGGTAGTTGCACCAATCATCAATGAGCCTCTAATAGAATTCCTCTACGCCTTCCTCTTTATCATGGCTGGTTTTATCTTCTATTTCCCATTCATCAAGTACAGATACTCGCCAAAGTTTATGGGTAAGTCGCTAATTAATACAGTACAATACAATATTAGTGTTGTAAATGAGGAAGCTTAATGGGAGAAATTTATAATTTTTAAACAAATTTTCGGCATTACTCCCATCGTATGTTCGATCTGAAATGAAAATCACAAGTCAGAAAAAAATTGGAATAAAAAAAATTGGAACCAATGGGATTTGAACCTGCCATCTACTGCTTGCCGGGCAGCGACTTAACCACCAGGCTAAGTCACAGCTTTTTTTACTTGAGGCATGACTTAGTCACGGCTAAGTCATGATGAACGGGAGTCAAATACCCAAGATCCTCTTCTTTCTGACTCATTAATATGCAACAGTCCGCCGTGGACAATAGATAGTAAATGAAGAAGCTTAATGGGAGAAATTTATAATTTGTAAACAAATTTTCGGCATTACTCCCAGTGTTAAAGATCGTATGTTCGATCTGAAATGAAATTCACAAGTCAGAAAAATTGGAACCAGCGGGATTCTATTAGTGTTTATATAGCGCTCTTCCTATGAGTGTTCATGTATCACAGCGCTTCACAAATTATATCAAATGAAGAAATTAAAAATGAATACTATACAGGAATAAATGTATATGTATTCAGATAAGGCAGTTCACTAGAAGCCAAGGAGGGCCCAATGTTTCTAAGACAGTCTCTGGTTGTGAGTAGCCACAAGTTGGCACTGTTGTAATACATCATTTCAGAGCTATATAAGCGCCAGTTCACTGTGGCTTTAAAGAGAAGGGTCTTCAGGGACATTTGGAAAACTGGAAGAGATGGTGATGCCCAGATACTCTTGGGAGCTCATTCCACAGGCGTGGCGCTGTGGCTGAGAAGCCCTCGGAACCAAGAGCAAAGTTGGATCTTTGCCAGAGCACAGTCCTTGCCTCTCTGTCTGATATGGTAAAATTAGGTCCTTGAGATAAGTGGGAGCGATATTGTGGAGACTCTTTTTAGGCAGGATAAGTTATTGTCCTCTGAAGTAGAAATTTTTGCTGAGGAGGAGCCTTAATCTTTGTATCTTTTTGAATGGCAATTTTGTATTTATTTTTTATATCACTGCAATTGTAAACATTAGCCGACCAGACTTATAAAAGAAATCCAGAGAGCCAATCTGTTTTAATTTAACCTAGGAGAAATAACAATTGTTATCTGTGAACTATTAGCATTTCCCATTATTTCAGATGAACACATAAATTCTTTCCTCCTTATGAAGTACAAAGCATCGGCTAAGAGCAGGAAGGACGTTAATTCTATGCAAAAGGATAAAATTTAATAATACTCATCATTACCTTAGCCAAAACAAAAACTTCCGATAGTTAACAGGTATTGAATAGCCTTCCCCTTATTTCTGGCTTTTATGACTTCGTATTTGCAAATGAAAGGAGAATAAAAGAATAAGAAAGAGGAGAATAATAAAAAGACTAATCATTGGATTACTCAGAAACTACTTTGGATAATTAACAGCCATCTCTGTAACAAAAAACTTTATCAAATTTTATACATTTAATGCTGATGATATTGTTTATTTTGTGGCTGGAAATTGAAAGTACAGACTCACAGAAAATAGTGAGAATTACGTGCACACTAGGGTTTATAGTTTTAAAAGTAGCCCTGGTAAATAAGGTTGCATTGTTTTTACCCTGTTAACCCATAGCAGTACAGAGCTTTCTTGAGGTCTAAATTAAACATCTTCAATCCTCAAATTGGCAATACAAATTATTTTTTTCCACCTTTACATAGCTTGAAAGAAATAAATATGGATATAACATAAACCAAAATGATATATAATTGTAAAATTGAATCAGAAATTGCCAATTTGAACACAGAAATAGTGATTATATATTATTCACTGCATTGCCAATTTAAAGAGTTTAATGATTAGTTACACTTAAACTGCTCTAATTCGAGAACGCCACACCATACAGCGATGGGAATGGGCTCAAATTTGTCAGTGCATTTTTCTCTTTCTGCTCATGTATGATATGTACTGCCAAACATTCTGCACCAACAGATACTGCAAAAGCGTCTCCTAAAGGTGACACTGTACCTCTATGGTTTAAGTTAACAAGGAAGTCTTGTCCTCTCTGCTGGAATTCCCCTAATGCCTCAGTACCAGAAACAATGATCACTAGAAAATGTCAACTAGACCACACTGATAAGAGAAATAAAGGAGCACCGTGTGGAAATTCAAAGAAATGTTTGCGGAAGGATGGAGTTATCGAAGACCACTTCTGGCAAGATAATCACAACTTGCAAATGACCAGAGTGTGATTCATGGAAGGGAATATATGGCTAGAAGCCAATAGAGAACTTTTGAGAACTACAAGTGTTTGCAAGCTCCATGCTGGAATTATATAAAATGTTGATTTCAAGATAAACTCAAGATCTGGTCATGTGATTGCAATGTGATAGAAACGGTGAATTGCCACTTGGTCTAATCCCACTTTGTCTAATGCCTGTTTGGCCTCATGCCACGTGGTCTAATCCCATTTCATCCACAACCAGATCATCTGCAAGCAGTTTGTCTAATAACCATTTGGTCTAATTACCACTAGCCCATTTACCATTTCGTCTAATTTCCTGTTAGGCTATGCTCATTTCGTCTAATACCCATTTGGTCTAACACCACTTAGTCTATCTGATTAGACGAACTGGTAATATACCGAATGGTTATTAGATGGAATGAGGAAAATAAGTAGACGAAGTGGCAATTAGACCAATTGATCGTTAGACAAAATAACAATTGGCCCAAGTGGGTATTAGACCAAGTGATGATTGGACCAAACGGCAATTAGACCAAATTGATAGAGTAGTCCATATGGGTTTAGCCATATAGTGGTGTTAGATGATCTGGGAATAAGACCAACTGGAATTAGACCAAGTGGCTATAAACCACAGAAACTGTTTCAAAACAATTGTGAAAGGTTAATTTAGAAGTAAATAACATGTGATGAGTACTCTGAGGATTTGAAATTATACCCAGAAGGATAAAAATCATGAATCATGTTGAAAAGCACTTGCACTGAACACAGAAATGGCTATGTGGGACTAGTTTAAAGCCCAGAGTTTTCCGTTTTCTAAGATGCAAATTCTGTGTTCTTCGGTGTTCTAAACTTCAAATTCCGTGTTCTTCGGTGACATGTATACAAAACATATGATAAAAAAACTGTAAATAGTACAAATCTAAAAAAAAATAGTGCACTGAACACAGAAATGGCTATATGGGACTAGTTTAAAGTCCAGAGTTTTCCGTTTTCTAAAATGCAAATTCTATGTTCTTCGGTGTTCTGAACTTCAAATTCTGTGTTCTTCAGTGACATGTACAAAACATATGATAAAGCAACTGTAAATAGTACAAATGATAATCTAAAAAAAAGAGTAAGTTACCCCAATATACACGCACTTTGCTTTGCAGATAAAACCTGACGAACACCTGCTAAACACTGCGAACAGGTTTGATCTAGATTTTCCGCTGATGCATGGTTTTATATTATTGGATTTTGCCTTGTTTTTCATGATTTTCACTGTATTTTTTGTAATTTAATTTTTTTTTTTGGCCTGAAAAATCGTGTTTTCCTGAAATTCCGTGAATTCTGTGTTCTTTCCGAATTCCTTGAATTTTTTTCGTTTTCCGTATCGCGGAAAACTGGGGACTTTAGACTAGTTTCACACAAACATTCAGACATACTCAAGCTATTTCTTGCCTTATGTCAAATATGTAGGGCATTCGAAGAGCAACCCTTTTTCGGGGACATTTCTACTATGATTTTCTTCCAAATGGACATCAAAGACTGAGAAAGTTCATGAATCGTCTTTAACCTCCTCCCAAAACTTGGACTTCTCTTTTAGTTTGAAAATAGAAGACGTGCTAGAAATCATTTGACGCCCAATCCTTAAATAAAGTTTTGCAGTGGATTTGAGATTATTTTGTCGGTCGAATGCTTAATTTAAAATTTGTATTTTTTAAAAACTGATGCTTACATGCTGAGATGGATGTTCATACTTGATCATAGTCTGCTTTGAACAAATGTTAGAAAATCAAAGAAATGAACAAATCTAGATCTAGACTTTTATCAAAGTTCCTCATTTGCATCTGGGTCTTATGTGTATATATATATATATATATATATATTTTTTTTTTTTTTTTTTTTTTTTAAAGACTGAGAGTCTGAAACTAATGAATGATAAGAATGCAAACTCAAAAAATTGATGATTTTTCTTTCATCAAAAACAGGCTGTTTCATAAACACACTGAAAAAAAAAAATAGAATAGTAATCAGTGCCATATGTTTGACTTCCACCCAGCACAAAAGACCACTTTGATATTATCCCTTTGTGTATAATCCTCACCCAAAACTATTGAATTACTTTATCGGAGAAGTTTTAAATTGATGATTTTATATCCTTTTGCCTTTCATCCTTTTTATCTTTCACCTCTTCCTTCTGTGGTAATAAGGGGAGGACGAAGAAGGAAATGAAAGATATCCAGAAAATGCTTGAAACTTTCTAGTCGCGGCAGCGGGAGGGGAATTCCCTCAGCAGTGCACGGTTTTTGTCCTGGTTTCGGATTGGCAGCCAGCGTTTGGATGCAAACTGAAATCAATTTAGAATCGATTGCATTCAGGATGTTGTTTCATGTTGGTTTACATTTATTATTGAGCGTATGTTTATTTTATAGCTGGATTGTGTATCATGAGCTCAAGTTTTTAGTAAAAGGAAGAAATGTGACGATGTTGCCCTCGTAATATCTACTGTAAACACTGTTATTTTAACATGATTAAATTTTCGTATTGGGCGACCCAAGAACATGTTTGCAGGTTCTTAAATTCGCGCTGCACAAATACTCACTCGCAAAAGTGCAAGATTTTGATTTGATATTTCAATCCTGCTAATATTTTTGCAGGTTCTAGAATATAGCAAAAATAGCGCAAAATCAGCAAAAATTTATGTGCCGCTAATATTGCTATATTTACAAGTATTTGCTAGAATGGATGATAAACAGAAACGAGAACCCAAGATAGGTTGATAGTGACGACGCAGCCTGAATAAGCATTTGCAATATTATGGGACATCCCATTATGAAGTTTAGATTATATCAATTAGATTACATTAATTTAATACAAACTTTAAAACAGATTGCATTAATTAGACTAATTCAGATCAAATTAAATGAATTAAACTTTTTAAAAAAAATTATGGAAGGAACAGCTATTTTGGCATGTTTAAAGTTAAAAAAGAAATTCTGCATATTTTTTTTTCTGTAGTAAGAAAGTATGAGCCCACATTGTATCATATCTCTCACATCTGTAGTATGGTTACATTTTATTTACGGAATATTGCTAGAATCAGAAGGTTTATTGACCAGTCTGCCTGTCATAACGCTGTGCATTCTTTAGTTCTGTCACGTATTGATTATTGTAATGGCCTTCTTTCAACCATTCCTTCTAATCAATTGGTCTGTGTTCAACGACTACAGAATTGGCCTGCCCGATTAATACGGTATTGCAGGTTTCCAGGGATCATCCTTCTCAACCACTGTTGAGTTCACTCCACTGGCTTCCTTTGAAACAAAGAATAATTTTCAAATTACTTGTGTTTGTGTACAAAATACTTAATAATCAAGCTCCAAAGAATTTGGGTAATTGTTTGAATTTATACACACCCACCAGAGCACTGAGGTCAGCCAGTGATCCTCTTCGTTTCACATATTCAGCTACTCGTACGTTAGCTGGTGATAGGACATTTACTGTGTCAGCTTCAAAACACTGGAATGATTTGCCACTCACAATTAGGCAGTCTCCATCAATTACAACATTCAGAAAGGCATTAAAAACCCATCTTTTTTGCAGTTTGTAGTTTAGGATATACATTTGATTATATGTTTACTGTTCGATTATTGTAAGCGCTTTGGGCCTTATGGGAAAAGCGCAGCATAAATAATAAGTAATAATAATAATAATAATAATAATAATAATAATTGTCAGCTGAGAATTTACACCCATATGTCTTTTATAGGCATATGATGGTATTGCAATTTGTACTTCCAGCCATGAAACTTCACTGGCATGTTGATTGTCATGCTTTAAGATCACCTCTTTTAGTATTGTTTTAAATCAAGGAACTAATACTATATATTAGACTTTTGATTATGACTGTATCTTCTTATTTGTTTTCTCTTTTATATGCTTCAGATCCATTTACGCTCTGGGTGCAGAAGCTTTTCAAAGTGGTCCCAACTGCAAAGCGATCATCGTCATTGGCCAAATAAACCCATGATTAGGACGTTGCCATGGATACCACAGAGTTGCATTCGCTATAATTTGTATTTAAATTTAAGCTTATAACTAAAGACATTCAGAAATCCAATTTAGAAGACCCCGAGATATGCGCTGTTATCCAAAGATCATGTATGTAAAGAGAAAACAGAAGATTCATATAAAGGAGCCCGAGATGAATGCGTAGAAACCATCCATTGAAATATACTAAATCCATATGAATGTTGTTACCAGACTGCTATATTTGCTTTAAATATGGTAAGAGATTTTATTTATTTATATTTGCAAAGTAGAGGAGAGCAATGTTAGAAATTGACGCTGAGGGTTTGCGAATTGAAGCTCATTGGAGACGCAGTTATAAGAGATTGAAGCCATGTCAACAGGAGAGGTCATGTGATCATCACCATGGCAACCTGTATGAACAAAACTCATCAGTGTGAAGAGAAACATGGATGTATCCCTCATTGCTTTTCAAAAAAAAAATAATCATGCAGATTAGTCGATTCCAGTACTGAGCAAAGAATTGTTGAGTGGATTTGTTGATTTTTCGTCAGTTAAAGAAGGCACCGAGAACATTTGCCAGGTTGCCGCATCCATGAGGAGATGGAGGGGAGAGGTGTCTTATGTAAAAGGAAAATTGGTAATTTTACAAAGCGTGGAAGAGTTGAGAAAGACATTACCAAGGGAAAAATACCCATGAATGAAGCTCACGAACAAGGCAGTGCATTCTTTCTGCAAGCATGCTTTAGTTCCCACAAACTTTCCCCCTTCCCAAACCCTTCCCCCATTTGATGGCCGGGCAATTTGATACGCATCAAGCGCAAAACAGATTGTCTCTGAGAACGCAAGACTTTGCCAAACAACTGTCAACATCTGTGAACAATGATGTCAAAATGTCTAGGAATTAAGCTCAACAGCCACAACCACGTAGAAGAAACTAGGTCGTACCCAGGACTTTGCGAAAAAAAAACTGTCAACATTTGTGAACATTGATGTCACAGTGTACCTAAATTAAGGTCAGCAGCCACAACCACGTAGAAGAAACTAGGCCATCTTTCCATCTGGTGAACCAAGATGGATCCAAGTAATCTCTTATCAACTTCAAGAGATAAAACAAGGAAGTACTTTGGCAAATATTTGCTCTGTAGTTTATAAGCTGTCTTATATTGTATGCTATGTCATAGTGTACACTTTTTTCTTGTTCCAGGAGGTGTGATTAATTGTTTTGTAAAGCACTTTTATCAGTTGAAAACTGAGTAGGGTGCTTTAAAAGTAATATAAAACATTACTGTTATTATTATTATTATCATTGTTATTGATTACATTTGGTCATCATGCATGTGGCTGCATTTCAAGGAAATGTATTAACAGTTTGTATTAAGTTATTTATTTATTGGTGTTGTTTTGTTTTCTGTTTGTCTTTTGTTGTTCTAATGATTCATTCACCTGAGGCAACTCTTCTGTGTGTGATATCAAAAGACTTATTTTTTTATTTCTTCCCTTTAAACTTTATGATATTCTGACATATGTTTTCATTCAGTAAACTTATTGAAAAATATCTAGGAAGAATACATACTCTTTCATATTTCATGTAAATAAATCTTTCCTTTTTTCACTTTTTCTCGACCACAGGATATTCTGTTGTTCTTATGGATTATCTAGAATCCTAAATGGTGACTTGTATACATAGTAGTCTTGAAAGATGACTAATGGGAAATACTCGTTTTGTGAAATATTTGTGTACATGTATTCCATTTTCTTTAAACATTTTCTTGATGTGATTGTATCTTAGGAGTAGGGAGTGAGTTTTTGAAATAGAATATCTGCTGTCATATTTCTTCCTTGCTAAAATTATATATTCCTGTAGATCAGTTAAAGTAATACCACAAACCTTGAGTAGAATTTCAAATGATGACAAATGCGCTATTTTTTGAAAACTTGTTTATTATTTTAGTATGATACGCCAAATTAAGGAATTACTAGAAAATTACAATATAATCATTTTAATTGCAGATTTTTGAGCCATAATCAGTATTTTTTTGCAAAACTCTACAAGCAGTTTCCCTTTAAATATGTATTCTTTTGTGGAGAACTGTTACAACTTGTCTTATCATATTTTAGAATTAAGTAATAAGCACATTATACTTGTAGCTTTGGGAGGTATTCTTGATATTTATGGTTTTGGTTTCACTGTGACATAAAGGTTTGAATAATTAATAATGGAATGTTGCTGTTTAGCTGGAGCAATAGTATTGTAAAGGGTCTTTTGTTATCATGTTTTGGTTTCACGAATCATGCCTCAGTGATGTTTGAGAAATAAAATGTTTATCAGTCTCATTAAATGTGATGAGGATTATGGTATAAAAGATTCTTGAAAATCATCAATCAAACTTTCAACTAAATATTAATAATCAACTATTAAAATCCAGGTTTGCTTGATTTCATGATGTCCATTTTCTTCAAGTTAATTTCCTTGTCACACTTGATACATGTTGTATCTTAATCAGTATTAGTAGCTATGTTTTTTTTGGTGTGTTTTTTTTTTTTTTTTGCGTGGGGGGGTGTTGTTTGTTTGTTTGTTTTTTAATATAATGAAGCTCAGTTTAGGTGAATTAATGTGAAAATAATGTTATGGAAGAGTATATCAATTGTGCATTACTCTGTAATCCCATCAATTGAAGTGAAGTTAGTTTGTGTGACATTTGTTTTTCTGTGCAGTTTAAGTCAAGATTCACCCTGTGTGCTGCCTAGTACTTGTAACATCGAGTCTAAGTTTGTAAAGCAAACAGCCTTTAAGAGTAGCCTTGAATTTGTCAGAAATGTTATTGGATTTTTTTTCCTTTTTTTTTTTCCATTTTGCTGGTACGTATGATATTCTCTTGATCATTTATCATGAAATGTGTGAATTTCTAATTCAACTTGTGTATTCATTTCAATGATTGATGTTGTGAAAAATGCCCGCTGAGCATATTGAGGTGTAGCATCAGCTCATGACTTGTATTTCACATTTCTCATGAAGATAACGATCTGTAAATGAAGTGGCTGACGGATTCACCGATGAGGCTCTTACAGTGGAAAGTAATATGCAATAGCATATCGCCATTGAAAGCTTGTATCATTATGGTCTCCAAATGCTGTGTCAAATTAATGAGATGTGCATGTACAGCAAAGTTGTTAATTATTTTTGTTTTTTGTTTTGTTTTTGTTTTGTTTGTTTTGTTCTGTTTGTTTCTGCTCTAAAATTACAGTTCTCATACATTTATATAACTTAAAGGGATCCAGTAACTTTGTGGATACTTGATTTAATAACTTGTTGAAATTTGATGTTCAGAAGGATAAATAAACAGCTAGGAATGTAAAGGTTTTGAAATATAAGATGTTATTATCAAGATATCTATCAGTGAATTCTGCCATTTGCAAAACCGTATCTGGGTATGCTTTAATGTAACACTGCAGTCTATGGGATAAAAAAGGTCTGGCATTTCCGGTCACTTGTATATTTTCACTTTTTGTGAAGCACATGATGATGCTTTTGAAGTGCATTTTTCAGAGCTTCATATTTACACAGTATTACATACACAGTAGCATGTAGGGCCATGAAGCTCAGATATTTAAAAGTTTTAGTTCTCAATGGCTTTAATGTAAGAATCACTAGCATAAGCATAATGTTCAAGTCATTATCCGGCCAGAGAGTGAGTAAGCAGTAGTGAATGAATAATAAACAAGCTTCGCATGGTTTATGGAAGGATAACTTGGAGTCGATATACGAGGGTAGTCTCGCAGTATTCAAGAGCCCTTTTTTCACTCCCTGTTGAGAGGCAGATGGACATTAACTCTGTCTTAAAGATTAAATAATAATAACAACAACAACCCAACTTTCTTATCAGTTGATCTTAATGGTAGCATGTCATGTCTATTAACTATAAACATACATCAAAGTTACTTATACATGCATGTACTATAAGACAAGTTATGTCTTCCTTGTGTTTTCAAACTGAATATATTACCAAAGGCATTGCCTTCATTTTTTTTATATAAACTGTAAATACTTCATTGTTTAAAACTTGGTACAGTGGAACATTACGATGATATTTGCATGCGTGTGCAGTGTTGCTTTTTATACCTATGTATAGGGTATAAGAAAGATGCTTGTTTCGCAAGGTATGAACTCCCAGAGATTATGAAAAATAGTACCAAGTTGAACAAAAAATGTAAAATCAGTGCCAGTAAGTTCAGCCTAGATGTCTTAGTATTTGTTTGCAAAAAAGATCTTGTCAATTGCTTCCCCTATTAACCCACTGTCAAAGACAGGTGGTTAATTGTATTAAAGGAAAAAGTATGAAAATTAACAAATGTGAATGAAAACTTGCAAAATTTAGCAGTTAACCTGCCAATTTGAAACACATGGTGATTTTGTAATCTATAATGCCTTAAAAGTCTAGAGGGTTTGATACATTACGATTAAATCATTATTTTTTTTAAATGTCACAACATATACTGCACTGGAAATGGACTCAAGGATTTTCTGTGAATTTCTTTTCTGAGCATGTAAAACCTGTAATTTCGAGCATTCTGTATCAAGAGATAAAGAAAAAGTGTTGGTTAAAGGAGATGCTACTGGGATTGGTTTAGCTTAGAGGATCAGGAAAGAGAGAATTCAGTTGTCAAAGGGTTTAAAAACTTATAGAAAATATGATTTAAGGATTTCTTTCCTCATTAAGCCATTGCCCAAGTCTTAAGAGTCTCTTCAATAGTATAAAACCTGGTTTCCCCTGCATGGTGTTAGTGGAATGATAAGTCAGTAGTCGACTGGTTAAACGCTTTCGGGATGAGGTACAAGCAGATGGTTTGCCTCGTAATAGATTTCCCCCAAGTGAAGCAGGGAAAATCCCTTTTTGTAGAGAACCCATCAACCTTTCCCTTGTAATCTCGTCTGCCTCATGCCACAAAGTAATTGATTCAGGTCTGCCAGGATGTTTCTCTGTCAGAGCTTTCTTGCGGTCTAAATTAGTCAACTTCAATCCTCAAATTGACAACAATTATTTTTTTTTTCCACTCTTACATAATTCGAAAAAAATGTATATGAGTATAACATGAACCCAAATGAATTATGATTGTAAAATTTAACTGGAAATTGCCAATTTGAACATTGAAATAGTGATCATAGTTATTCACTGCATTGCCAACTTCAAGAATTTAATGATTAGTTACAATTTAATTGCTCTAATTCGCGAACGCCACACCATACTGCGTTGGGAATGGACTCAAATTTTTCAGTGAATTTTTCTTTCTGCTGATGTGTAATATGTAATGCCCAGCATTCTGGACCGAAAGATCCTGCAAAAGTGTCACCTCTTTGGGTTAACCCATTCATGACAGAGGTCCACATTTTGTGGTTTGGCCTAACATCTTTTGATGCAAAGCCCTAAAAATCATACCAAATACATGAGCAGAAAGAGCAAAAAATTCCACACAAACTGTGCCCATTTTGGTTGCGTCAATATTCGTTGTTTGATGCTGAAAAGTTTTTAAAGGAAAATAAGCATTAAAATCCTTAAATTGGCAATGTGATAGAAGGTTTAAAATCACCGTTTTCCCCTGCAAATTGGCAGCTTTTTGACTTCTCATCATAATTTCTGTCAATTTATATTCATTTCAGATACATGACGTTTAATAAGAAAAATGTAGCAATAAAATAATGTTGGTGTTGCCAATTTGAAGAATAAAAGCTGATTAAATTAGGCTTTAAATAATTCCCGTCACGAATGGGTTAAAGAAATACTAATTGAACTGGGTGTATCGACTGCCAAAGTCTCTACAGACAAAACTAGTTCTTTTGATTCTTTTGGTTGGGGTTATTCTTACCCTTCTTCCAATCAGTCATTCCAAATAAGACCTAGGATTTACTGATGGATGAGTTTAAATCTTGTCTATCAATCCATCCATATTTAGAGATTTAGTGAGAGTCGACTGTTCAGTACGTTGGGTCTTTCGCTGACTAATGTCGGTAATGCCTCAAATAATGTTTGAAGTGAAATCTTCACTGTCACACTGTCCCTACGAAAGCATTTTTTCCAACATTTCATCAACGAATGTAAATTATGGCTGTCGGAGGTTACGGTATAGATTCCCCGGTTGTTGTACAGTGTATACATACTTGCCAACCCTGAAGAATGAAAAAGTGGTAGATTATGATTATTTTTTGTTAGTACAGTGTGGTAGGTGGTTAAATTCCATGAAAAATAGAGTCCACCGCCTATATCAGTAGAGTTGGCAAGTATGGTGTATGTAATTCATGTACGTATGGAATTTCTTTATAAATGTGGAAATGGCGAGGTTTTTTTTCTCTCTCTCTCTTTAATTCTTTGAAGGCTGTATATCAACTCATTGGTACTTGTAAGAAAGAATCATGAATTCCACTCTCAACCCATGTGTAGCAAATGGGTATTTGATTGGTGTATGCTTTGAGATGCACTGTGCACTGATAAGGGTTGCTGGAGCAAAGTCAGAGTAGTGTTTTCTGCACCACTCTCTGCAACTGCAAAGGGATATTACTTGTATGTAATGGGTACTTTACAAAAGGTCAGTTCTTTGCAATTTGACAGATGCTCTTAACCCATAGCAGTACAGAGCTTTCTTGAGGTCCAAATTAATCATCTTCAATCCTCAAATTGGCAATACAAATTATTTTTTTTTCCGCATTTGCATAGCTTGAAAAAAATTAATGTGGATATAACATGAACCAAAATGATATATAATTGTAAAATTAAAATCAGAAATCGCCTATTTGAACACGGAAATAGTGATTATATATTATTCACTGTATTGCCAATTTAAAGAGTTTAATGATTAGTTACACTTAAACTGCTCTAATTCGAGAACACCACACCATACAGCGATGGGAATGGGCTCAAATTTGTCAGTGCATTTTTCTCTTTCTGCTCATGTATGATATGTACTGCCCAACATTCTGGACCAACAGATACTGCAAAAGCGTCTTCTAAAGGTGACACTGTGGGTTAAGTCTTATATTTCTTGAATTTCTTCCAAAATCAGCTTTTTGCGATGTTACCATTGGTATTTTTTACATGACATCAATATCACCAGACACTTTACAGTCAGAGGGTTCTATCAAAAGATCTTTGATAGTGGATGAATTAAATGGATGGAAGATGTATATGTTATACTGGAAACATCTCAAGGGATTTCGCCAATTATAATGTTTTTATTCATCATTAATAGGTGCGTCCTCATCAGCTCAAGCTTAAAGAATAGCTGGCTATTTCTGATCTAATGAATTAGCCTGATCAGGGAATATAGCCAGCTAATTTTTAGATGAAGACCGAATTAGCTGGCTATTTAGCTCGAAGAACTGTATTGCAGTATTGGAGCTTGAGCCTGTGTGGACGCGATGGCACACTTCAGCGGAGTTTGGGCTAATACCCTTGATCCCCCAAATAGACGGCTATTCCTACCGCTCGAGCCAATGAGGACTCGCCTACTCGATTATTGTCACTAGTTGGTCACATTCATGTATTCTTGATTTTTAATTTGGAAGATACAATGTATCATAATGATGATCAAGTCTTCCCTCGTGCCTGAGAGCAAGAAAGACATTACCCAAACTGTTTTACATGGCGTCACACGTCTCCCTTGCTCTTAGCAGAGTCACATGACTTGCCTGTGCACACAGCATTGTGAGATCTTTTGATTTTACACGGTTCATCTCAGAATGTGCAATGTGCAATGATTTTTTGGTTGTACTTGTGTTTTGTTTTGTTGGTTTTGCTTTGTGTTTTTTTTTTCCTGGAACTTTGCAAGTTTCCAAGTCTGAAACGTACGTAATTTCCTTAAAGTTTATTTTTAATTCATTTATTTGTTATTAATGCTCGTAAGAAGTTTTCATTTTGTTGAGACTTTCATTTTCGTTTTCACTTAGTAAGAAGGAAATGCACCATATAACTTCACTGTGACATGTGACACAATGTAGAAATTATCCATATAATTATGCATGTACCAGTGTAAGAAATGTGTTCTAATGCCTGTTTTCAACTTCTCCGTTCTGCATTGCATCACAGTCCTCCACCATATATGGATGTATTATCAAGGAGTTAGTAGTAGTCTACAAATAACTCCCTGGTATTATCAGGCTTTGAATGAAGTTAAAGGCATCAATCAAAATGCATTGCTGTTTATGAAAGTATTAATATGCCAATGCGTTAAAAGAATTTTTCTGATAAATATGCTGAAATTTCAAGTGTGGGCTAAATGGATCTCATAAAATTTTACTTGAGGCATTAGGCTTCCAGTACACATTTAAAACCAACTGGCAGTTCCCTTACTCTCTTAAAAAGCCAAAGTATGTGATCCACCAATTCTTGATTATATGTGGAATTATTGTTTGTGTATTATATTTCGCTTATAGTGTAACCTTCTCTTTGCCTTTTGAAAATAATTATATAGTCTTTTCGGAGCTAGAAAGGCATTAACCCATAATTTTACACAGACTTAACGCCCTTTTGGCTCCAAACAGGCGATATGTAGCTTCAAGGTATGATTCATGGATACGATGTATTTACAAAAGGGGACTCTTGGTAAATTTTTTTTAGTGGACTCTGATTTCTCTACAGTTGTCTTATGAGTATATTCTGCAATTTGAATATATTATACCAGCTTTATTTGATGCATGGTATCGTTTATTCGCATTAGTTTCTGCTTTCAGTAGTAATTGGTCATAATCCTTTTGTGCATAATTACTGGTGTTCTCTTATTGCAAACGAACAAAAACAAGTACTCTTGGTATAGTTAGATTAGTGTGTATGCAGTTTATGTTGCTTTGTCATTATCATGATAATTACTCCTGGAAAGTTTATCAAATTCATCCACAGAAGAGTCAGAGGGAGAAGTACAATGTCACGTTGTAAATAAATTCTTGTCTATTTTTCTCTTGAAATATTATTATAATAGGTTTTCGTCTGCTCGGTGTTTGTAACAAAATGAAAGCTCTGAATTCGGACGGTGTTGTCTGTATATCTATACGCTATCCTTCTATTTGTCTCCAAATTAAAATGGAATTTAGCGTGAGGCTGGCCGTAACTATTGTAAAGCACTCTTCCACTTGCCCAGCAAGCTTTATTTAGTAACATTAAAGATATCAAACAGGGTTTCTTTGTCCTGTTACGCAATGCTCCGTTGTAATTCAAGAGATTGTTTGTATGTGTTGGTCAGAAAAGTATAGTTCCTCTTTCATGTGTGAGTGAGAAAGGAAGGAAATGTGAAACCAGATGAAAATAATATAAGAGAGTAGAAGTCAAATGAAATGGAGTGAAGAGAATCAAATAAGGAAAGAGGGGGGAAAAAAAGAAAGAAAAATAGAAAGGGAAAGAGAGATTTGAGAGAGGAGGTGGGAGCAAGAAGTTGAGGAGAGAGAGAGAGAGAGATAAAGAGTCGGAGATAGACTTTTAAAAGTGGATGAGAGAAAGAAAGAGTGTCGGAGATAACTCTTAAAGAAAATAGGAGGTGAGATAACTATTAAAAAAATAAGAAAGAGAGGTTGAGAGGGATATAAACTAAGAGTGAGAAGGAAAAAACGAGGAAAATAATCTGAAAAAGGGAACATAGGAATACGACTTCCAGACATGAGTCTTCAAGTCGACCTCGATCACGTAGGGTAGCCGCAACCCGAGTACCGGAAACCTACTTCTTGCATGTAACCTGGTCTATTCTGCCGCTCAATTTTCACTACTGTATTTTGGTAAGAGAACAAACAAAATATCAGATTCATATACACGGAAAAATAAAATGGGATATACCCCTGAGGAAGAGGACTTGGAATTGTGATGAAGGAACAAAGAAAATTCATATCAAAATATAGGCTATGTAAAAAGGATGAGGGAAGACGGGGTGACAAAATATTAAAATTCATATAGGAAGACACAAGAAAATGCAGAATACATCTCTACGTCAGAAATTATTTGATATTGGGACAAACGATCAGTTCCCCCCCCCCCCCCCCTCGGTTATAAGACTACTGTCAACACTTCCCCCTCCTTACACTGGTGTTTTCCACACCCCTATGACTTTGTCTTGTCCTGATTTTTTTTTAGATTGCCTCCCCCCCCCCCCCGGCTTCCCCTCTCTATACTGTATAAATTACCTTCAGAATCTCAGTTTATAAGCCTGTCTCTTCTTCACCCCCCCCCCCCACCCCCCTTCTCTGTCTGACCCTGTCTAGCTTCTCTGGCACTTCCTCAATTTTCTTTTTCTCGAGTCGATTACCATTCTCAACTGCAATAATTCTCTGTAGCCTCAATACACTCATCTCACTTCTTCTATATTTCCCTTTCTATCACAATTTTCAAAATTATCAACATTTTATTTTCCTCTCCATCTCCTTGACATACTTTTCGCTCTCTTTTTTCTATCTCTCTTCTGTTCATCCTAATCTGTATGTACATATTAACCATGTACATGCTCTCTTCATATGGGCTGCGTTTCTCGAAAGTAATTCATGGACATGCCATTGGCATGCGTTTTAATTTTTGCTACAACACACGTTTCATCGGGACGTCCAGGAAGTTAGAAGGTTTCGAGAAACGATGCCCCCAATCTTTTCCACTTCTCGGAATATTCCTCCTCCATACTCTTCATGATCTTTTGATATTCACCCCGCCAAATTTGCTATACGCAAATCTCTCTGCTTCTTTGCCCCCCCCCCCCCCTCAACAAATTTTAGTATATACTACCTTTAAATCGTTAACATTGATGAGTAACATATTACCTATTAAAGCATCCTCTTGAGGGTATACCCAAGTACAGCCTTCAATATGTAATGAAGTTATATATTTTTACCAAGTCCTTAGTAAAAATAATGATAATAACAGAGTAGGGTTATAAATCATTAACCCTAATATACCCTGTTGAAGTTTTGACGGTACTCTGCAACGATTACATGTATCAATCGGAGATTCAATGACTTTTTTCTTTGACCCTTCCCGCACGTTTTGATACCAAATTTATGTCGATCGAACCTACGGTGCCGGTGTCAGATTACGATTACGAACACAAGTCGTTAAAATTTCACTATTTAGGTATATGACTGTGTACAAACCTATGGGCAAAATCAGAAACTTTTCAAAATTATGTGAATACTGTCAGGAAAGAATAATTACTCTCTCTGAAATAGTGATAAACATCAAACACACACACTTACACCCCACACCCACACAAAGACGTTTAAAAAAACAAAGAAATACATAAGGAATTTGTAAAACAATAGAATACATAACCAAAAAAAAAATTGATAACCCATTTTTTAGTAAAGGAGTCGATGTGAATGTTATGAAAAACATTTCTACCAAAAAATCATTGTTCCTAAAGTTTTATTCAGTGAGATATAGCCAAAACTATGATTTCTCGCATGAATTTGCATAAATTAATTCATATAAAATAAAACAAAACAATTTGATAAAATCTAACCATATAGCCTTGTAGATTACATCATTCTCTACCCCTCATGCCAATTTTCGTGCCGATCTGGCGATCCACGGCCGAGATTATAGGGGACTATATTGCCCCCCCCCCCGGGGGATAACTAGACCAGAAATAGCTCGGGCCTTTTAGGGTTAACATAGTGTGACATTATAACTCCAACAAGTATCCTCCAGGAGGTAGCCAAGTACAGCCCTCAGTGTGAAATGATAAGAAATGATATCTTTAGTAAAGACAAAAATGTAGCTTAGGGTTATAAATCATTAACATTGTGTGACATTTAACTTTCGAAAGCAACCTATATATCTTCCTTGTTGTTGTCATCCCATGGCAGGCAATGACCTTTTCATCATGTATAGCATAGCACCAAGCTGTCGCGTCGGTTTTCGAGAAAATGAAATAATTGGATTTCCTTCGGAGAGCATTGGGGCGTTTTTCTTTTCCTTCCTTTTTCTTTCTTTCTGTCTTATTTTTTCTTATTATCATTCCTATAGCTCTTTTTCTTTTTTTTTTTTTTCTTCTTCTTCTTCTTCTTCTTCTTCTTCTTCTTCTTCTTCTTCTTCTTCTTCTTCTCCTTCTTCTTCTTCTTCTACTTGTTCTTCTATCTTCTTGTATCCTCTTCCTTGTCGTCGTCGTCGTCGTCTGCTTCTTCTTCACTCTAAAATTATTGGGTAAAATTTTACCCAGCACGAGGGTAATTGTGTGTCCACCCAACTTTGGGCAATATTTTTACCCAATGTAGGAAGCATTTTGCCCAAAGAAATGCCCAAAGTTGGTTGGACACATAATTGCCCTCATGGCACATTTTTACCCAGTATTTTTGAGAGTGTTCTTCTAGTCATTTTCCTTCCCTCTCTCTTCTTTCTACAGTTATCTGATTTTCATCATACGACAATTTCTTCTGCCCTCTAGTGAAGACCTGTATAAGAACAAAATATACTCCAGCGTGAAATATTGAAGTGTTTCTATAAACATACATTTCTACGGGGGGAAAAAACAACGTTATTTTTACAAGCTGCTTGACATTTTGTGTTGTTTGGTACATTGATCGAATATGGGTTTGAGGCTTCTAAATAATTCAAGCACGAGGAGGTAATGCCTCCTTGTTCACAACTGCTTGAAATGAGACACCGCTCTAAATCGAATCATTCTGGTAATATGATTAATCGGGTATTTCCCTATTTTGCAGACAAGCGACATGTTCGTCTGTTTCTGTGTAAACGCACAATTTTTTTTTTTTTTTTTCGTGACGGTTGTCATGAAATTACTCAGGCGGCGTCGATTAGTGCAGGCCCCGCAGGAGTGACTGAAGTGTTTGTCAGGGATTTTCTCTCAAGGCTACGAGGGAAAATCCCCTCGGATGAAGGGAAAGGAAAATGCATTTTGTTATTGTTCCATCAGCGTCTTAAACAATCACGATCTTGAGCACATGACATGTTTAATCAGTTAGTTGCCAAATATTGGAAACACTTCCTCTTGAATTCCTAATTCGCTTTACATCTTCGTGGGAAGTTGATATTTTTGGCAAAAAGGTATCAAAACTTATTTCAAATCTGTCATAAATTAATATGGTGTATAATAATTCATGTACTTCTCTGTAAGCAAACTCAAAGCTGATAATCATTACAAAATAAAGACATCAATCAAGCAATGTATACATTTTTTTATTTATTCTCTTTTTAATTGATCCATTATTCTTTCGAGCAACAACACATATCTTTACCCGTGAAATCGTAATGTAAATTGCCTGTGAAATTGAAAAAAGGGTGAAATACATTACAAAGTGCTCCGCTAATATTCCCTTTATTCCCATTAATAAATAATAGAAATTTGCAGTGAATATCGCGCCAATAATTGCACATTCGAAATATAACGTGGTATTTGGTCACAATTCTAAAGAAAAAAACCAAAAAAAAAAAAACACCCCCCAACAAAACAAAACAAACAAACAAAAAACAGTGGCTTATCTAGATATCTCTAAGGGGGGGGGGGGGGGGGGTCTTTACCACCCTAGACCATCAGAGGTGGGGGAGGGTAGATCGAATCGAGGCAGCAGCATGCACAGTATAAAACAAACAAACAAACAAACAAACAAAAACAAACATACTTCAGAAAAAAAGAAAGAAAAAAAAAAACATTGCCAGCTGTATTGATTTTCTTGGGCCTTCAACTCAGTGCTATAGAATTACGTCACTGTGAAAAACACTCGAAGAGAGCAATGACACAGAATAACGCTTCGAGGAGCAAGCAATTAGCAATCCGACGCTCAAATCCGACTTCTCTCACATTTAATCTAAGTAACAGAAGAAGATCCTACCTGAACTATGATATAGCTCTAAGCCTTTTCATAGTATCTAAGTCAGGAATCCAACGGGAGTGATGCATACATCAATCAGCTGGACTAGCATCTCGCATTATAATATAGCAATAAGGAATGATCATACATGTACATGTAATTAGATTCATCCTCAACTGAAACATTCCTGACATAGCAACAACGTTTTACAAACTAAAAAGGTGCATTTTTGCATATAATTATGTGTAAAATATTGGCCCATAGTATAGAAATGTATTAGTTCATATTAGATTATCATAAGTATCAAAGAACATAATCAAAAATTGTTTAACTTGTTATTGTGTACTGTATATCAATTGCCCAACATGGTTTCCACAGCATTTCTCGCGAAAACAAATTTCTAAATCAGAAAGATGAAATTTCATTCGTTCAGGAGAGAGATATCCTGCAAAATGTTCACATCGCTATTTCATTATCTTTTGTCGGCAAACAAATGAAATAATCTTTTTTTTTAAAAGGGTGTTTTGCCTCAAGAGAACTACGGGATAAAAACATGAAAAACATCGGCGATATTCATTACATATAATCATTTTCGACCACATTATTATTACATTGTGTCGCCATGGGAACTACTGACGACAATAAAATGCAAATCAAGTATACATCATTAATGTACCTCAAATCGATAATATTTGCGATTATAAACAACTTTCTACAAAACAATTTTTGCTATTTTTATTCCTCTGGAAGTCATAACGCAAACTTTGTTTTTGCATGTTATTGTCATCATGGTCAATGACGCATTTAATATGGTCGAGTCTGGAGTATTACATCCCGAATGTTAGCGTTTACGTCAAAGATTACCCGATGGTTGAAAGTCCAGCTGTAGCGCCCGTACCACACTAAATATCAGGCCAATTTATTTCTTAGATGGGAAATTAAACCGATGTTCATCATTCATTATGTAAGGTATGAGGGTACAAAATAAATCAGGGCCTAATGATAACTAAATGGACTTTTCCATAATTTACATGACGATAGCTGCCTTACGTCAGTTCCATTAGAAATTGTGTCTCATTTCTGAGTGTAGATTGCATACGAGGGATGGTTTCGTTTACGTAATGGTAATCATGGTTATTACCTACTTAATGATATTTAACACATGAAAGCAATGAGTGCATGAGTCATTGATTTAAGAACCCCAGTCACATTATCGACACCGATATCAGACTTACAACAAACCAATCCAATGATTACATTATTCCGAATGGCCAAACTTTGCTAGGTCTGGAGGTGGGATATGAGGTGAAACCATGAAAGCAACGATCATTCTGAATTCTCTCTGTATAATGATATCCCTCTTACAATGCGCACCAGTCCCACACAAGCAAAATTATTGACACCTTTATACTGGCATTATCGACATACAAAACATTGAACTTAAGAGAAACGCTGGAGGCCTAGCTGACACGAGATTGCGTCGTTACTCGCGCTAATTGAACAACCGACCCATGCGCCAGCTGTCTAAAGTTTTGTGTGCACTGTTCATTTTGCAATCACTGTTCAGGCGATATCCCTTTTTTTTTCTTGACGCGCAAAAATAGTACGAGAAGCGGTCTTAACGTAAGCTAATGACGCCTGTTCTGAGTCAGACCTTCAGTGATGTATTAGCCTACGGCGCCATCTATTGACACATAGGAATGGGCAAGAAAATTAATAAATATATATAAATACGACTCATATATCACATATCAAACTTTCGACAATCTATGAAATAATGTCTGGAATGTCAACAGTTTTCAATGTCATATCCTGGTACTAAGAGATTTGGCCGATTCAGATTGTTCACCGAGTTCAGGCTCTGGGATCTTTGATGTATCGACGGCAAAGAGTTTCGCCGATGTTCACCGTCGTTGACTCTCTCGCGGTTCTGGCTCAAGGACGATGGCGAACTTGAAAGAGTAAAGGTCGTTTCGTTCTCCAACCTCAAGTTCGTCTGTCCGGAACTCTGAAAATGCGATCGACGCATGGATGACAAAATCCTAGTTCTTTCTTTCTGAGACAGCTCAGCACCAAACACTGGATTTGAAAGTGAATTGCTACGGGTTAGTGTTGGCGATCCTATTGACGGTGATGATGGAAGGGTTCTCGAGTGCGTTGGCAGAACACTCGGTGTCACGATATTCGACAAAGGTATCGCAGACGTGGAAGTGATGGATGTCCGATTCGCATCTGACATCAAGGGCGCAGGAGGTCTCCCATTTGGTGCTCTGTCCGTTCGCCGATTAGTAGGCTGTGGTGATACTCTATTGTTTGGACTAGCGAGTGTAGCGCTTGTCACTGATGCAAGTGAGTCCTGACTTGTTCTTGTCCTTGGCACAAGGAACCGGACAGCCCTTGATCGTTCCACACCATCCTCATCTCCAACTTGTACAACCATCAGCTCCCTCGAGCTTCGGTTGCTCCCGGACTGACTGGACTCTTCAGAAGATCTACCCCGATGGTAGCGAATGCTGTCCCTTAAAGGAAGCACAAGTGCCTCATTCACAGGCACCTTGGCATAATTGTTTGGCAGCGAATGGTTATTGGGCATTTTTGATGGGGTTCGATCTGAAGGGGTAATGTTTACATTGGCACAAGGTGTTGTTAGCCTCGATTTTATGGGGTTCTTTTTGGCAAGGATTGTGGCTTGTTGTGAGGCTGTGGTCGGAAATGTTTTTCTGCTTTGTCCATCTAATGCGCTCACGTAGACATCCTTCAGATGCCGTCTTTTACGTCTATGGATTGCCAAGACGGACATGGCGCATAACCAGAGGTTGATCGAACCGAAGAACATTAAGGACGTGAAGAAGAAGGCGACAACCGGTATGGACATTGTCAACGGTGAAGAAGTTACAATGGCAAAAGTACCGAGTATCAACGGAATCAGGAGTCGGACAACGAACGTTACTGCTGCCCCGATGAGGAGGTTCCAACGGTAGGATCCCATAAGCGCCGTTGGTTTCCCGCTAGCCTCTGACACGACCTTCAACAGCCTGGTCATCTCCACGCTGGGCACACTCCCCGTGCAGATCAGCCCGATGGCACCGAAGAGGGCGTTTTCGCGGTAGGTCAGGAACACACCGTAGACTGCGATGGTGACAAGATGGTGAACCAAGTCGACCTTGAAGTGTTTGACCTTGGAATGAAGGACAGAATCCTGGAAGATCCGGTAGATGTAGCAACCGATGGCGATGGAGAAACCGGTCTTTGTAAGGTTGCTGAAGGTACCCGTGAAAGGATCATGGATGACATCATCTACGCACAGGATGGTAAAACCAGTAGTCGTCATCACAGCGCTTTGGACGACGTCAATGCAACTGCAAACATGGCAAAAGAGAGAAAAGAAATGGGAAATAATAAGCAATTTCCAAGATAAAAAAGAAAGAAAAGAAAAGGAAAACAGTGCCATTTCCAATTAAATCCAATTCAACTAAGAAAATATAAAGCAAGGCTTGACACAGCTTTTATATTTTAATGATTATTCAATTATAATTCTGTCAATTATACTTCGTTTTGTATAGTAGTATACATGTACTTAAAAACCCCACGGCAATAAGGAATAAAATTCTTCACATTAAACGAAGGCGGCGCCGCGTAGGGCTTGCGGGCAGAGCCCTTTATTACTGTAACAGAGTTTCACCAACTCGGCTCCAGTAGGGCATAGCATGGCGCATATTGCTCTGTTAGGCAAGCACAATACAAAAAGAAAATACGCCATGTTGTAACCCACTGAAACCGAGTTGGCCAAACTCTGTAATAAAGGGCTACTCTGCTTGTGGGTGCTTGTACTGAAAGTTTCCTTACTTGTTTCAGGAGAAAGAAAAGCAGAAACAGGGAAATCTATTTTCAATACCGTGAATGCTGAGAGAATGATCAATATCTTTATGCGGGTGTAATGCCAGACAAAAGTGACAAACATGTTACCGTGAAAGGAAAAGGGATATGATTGTTATTGGCACCCTTCCCCAACCTATTCCTCAACTTCACTTGCGATTCACCTGTTTTAGTATCCCTGAAAAATATTGATTGTTATCGTTGTGAACTTTCACTTTTCCATCGGCCCAAAAAAGGTTTGAAAATACATGTACTTTATAATAACATCATTTATGATTATTACTTATACGGTTGATGAAGCAATCTGCGTGGAGAGGACGTGACTTTTTGTGTTGAGTATACTTTGGAACATTGATTTTCAAGATCATTTGTTAGGAATGTGTACTGGTATTTTCAGAGCAGGCAGTGTTGAAAATTAATTTCAAGAGGTGTAATTCCTAGATGCAAAATTTAAGGCTAGTATTAAAAGGAGAAGAACGGCAACTCACTGAACAGAACAAAAAAAAAAATAAAGTTGGGAGGCATGGTTACCCACTGGAGTAATTTCCAAAGAATAAAATAACTCTTGTCACTTAACTAACTTTTGTGTCGTTTTTCAAGGGCCTAACTTGATTTTCCTTTGTTTTTCACCCAAAGCATACGGAACAGAATTTTAATGATAAATCATGAGAAAGATAACTCGTAAATTTTTCATTATTGAAATTTTCGGAGAAATCACAAGTTCCTACTGAAAGAATAATGCATTTCTAAATTCTTATATTCAAGATGTTAACATTATTTCAGTAGTTCCAAAAACGGGATTCACCGCCCTTCTACATTTCTAAATTTTACTGTTTTACACCTTTCCAACCATGTTCCGTACAATTTTCCTCGTGCAGGATGTCACATCGCAGCAAAGAACCCGTTCAAACCACAGACATTATATTACACTATTTAACCCCCGGTTGATCAGGAAAGAAAAGAGCCCTTTTAACCGCAACGGGAATCGTGATACTTCAGGCGAAAAAGAAATTCACCCATTCTACGAAGTCATAAACTCAAGGGAATATCTCGATTCCGTCGTTATGTATTCTCATAGACCAGCTGCTGGTCGTTTTAAACTGTCACTAATTCCCGAACATGCGTGCGCGCGCCCTGATGTGGTATCCAAAGGTGGTATCCCCACGAATTCACTTTCCCCACGAATTCACCTTCCCCGCGCGCTGTGTGCACGTGCACTTAATTTGTGTACATCATGGTGTACATACATGACTGGTCATTGTGTTGCTCATGTGTGCGCTCACGGATCATAGAACAGTCCAGGCAGTGGTTGAAGGGGTTCTTTGCTGCGATGTGACATCCTGCACGAGGAAAATTGTATGGAACATGGTTGGAAAGGTGTTCGCGGCTCGTTCTTTTTAGGGTGTGTGAAAAGTGCACCGTTTCAGCGCTTTGGGCTTTGGGGAGGTTTTTTTTTTTTTTTTTGGGGGGGGGGGGGAGGGTCGCCCCTTCGAGCTTTCGTAAGCGGTCCACGTTATGTACTCTCATGGTAGCTCATTGAAGTTTTCTTTTTAGGGTGTGTGGTAAGTGCACTGTTTTAGCGCTTTGGGGAGATTTTTTTTTTTGGGGGGGGATCGCCCCTTCGAGCTTTCGTAAGCGGTCCACTTTTGATGTGCAGATTGCCTGTACACTGGCGCAACATATACAAAATAAACATAGACACGCCCAACTTAGGAGGCTATGCTTAACAAAATGTTGCCAATGATGTTAGGCGCCTTTAATGTTTATAACGCCTGCACGCCTCTTCGTGTCTGCCTCATATCAAACATTAAAGTTTAATTAATCTCACTTCTTTTAACGTTAACTGCCCATTTTGGTTTAGGTTTCACAAAATCAAATGACCCTTTTTACATTAACATGAATATGACCGATGAACAACGCCTTTCCATGTATGGTCTGTTCTGGATTTAGAGGTGATCAAACATCTGCAATTTAAAGAATTTCTCGTTACATGTCCATTAAGTTGGGTTATATGACAAGAAAGGATCTTTAAAGTAACATGACCACGAAGTTCCACAATAAAGAACGCCTACATGACTGTCATGGATAATGTGATCAAACATAATTTTACCTTAAACGTCCATTATATAGTTTTTATCAATTCAAATTACCCTTTTTCACATGATCAACACACCCACTAAATCAAGTGGCAGGTGATCAAGTTTTGTTTAATTTTTTTTTTACACACTAAGAAAAAAAGGTGCAATCTTGCATCCTTCAAATGCAACACTGGGAGCACCTTTTAAGGTGCAAACTTGCACCTTTTACAAGCTTTTTGCTTCTTTAAAGGTGCAATTAGCGGCATTTCGCACCCTAAAGGGTGCAGAGTTGCACCCTTTTAAAAAAGTGCAAATTTGCACCTTTTTGTACGCAAAAATCTCTGCACCCTGAAAGGTGCAAAGTTGCACCTTTTAGGGTGCAAACGGGCATTTCAGGGTGCAAACAAGAACAAAAAGGTGCATTTTTGCACCTTTTTTTCGTCCGGGGTGCAAGATTGCACCCAAAAAGGTGCAGCCAGTGTTGCATTTAGGGTGCAGTTATTTCTTAGTGTGTATAATGTTCATTACCTTTTTACAGTTTTGAAGATGAATGTTTTATAACCCTGCTTGCGAATTAAAAACGCCTAAATAGGTTGTTTTAATGTTTCATTACCCAACAAATTTCCTCAAAACATAATCAAATTATTTTTCTTGGCTCCAGTTATTTCCTCTTAAATACCCATTACGCTTCGTTCCCGTAATGCAAATTAAAGATCTTTTATTAAATCAGCGTATGACTGCTGACAATTACTCCCCAAATCAGACACAGACTGAAGAAACTTCGCACGATTCACGATTCTATTCAATCGTGTTTATACACTACAAACAAACACCCTTATTATTTTCGTACTGACTAAAGAATTTTCTGAATGCATTTTCAAGAGAGCGTGATAACCGGACTTTCCCCATACTGGTATAGAGGCTGAAAGTGACAGGGGATTTCCCATATAATTTCCGAGGCGATCCTCAACGGTAGAGGATAAGTTACTGCTTTCTCCCAAATCCCGATTTCTTCTACATACGATTTCTCTGTGGCTTGGGGAAATGGGGAATATTCAAATGAATGAAAACACTGAGAAGTGTTTTGTTTCGACGACCTAGATGATGCGAGGATATGCTCATTATTTCCAGTGAGAATGAATAGCCTATTTACGCATGCACGCATAATATTTTGGATTTTTACGGTTTAATATTTTTACATTGAAAATTTACTTTAAAATGCCTTGGAATTCGATTTATTGAAATGTGATCCTATATCATTTCGTTTGCATACATCTTATAATTATTATTATTATCATCATCATCATTATTATTACTATCATTATTATCATCAGCCTCATCATCATTATCATCACCATCATCATCGTCATCATCATCATTACCATCACTAAATTAGAAACGGCTTTGGTCTCTTGGCTGAAACCGTTGTCGGCAGATTTGAAAATCACGAATTTTTTTCCTACTATACTTCTTGCCTATTTGGCAAATGTATTACACACCCATCTTTGTTTGATATGTACTTAGGGCAACACCCCTTTTATTGCATACTCATCATGCCTCCCCCCCCCCCTTCCCCACGGTTATTTGTTTGAAATTAACATAATTAAGGCAAAGTCCAGTCTAGATAACGCCTAAAGACTTTGACCATATCATTTTGTTTCGTCAAGTATAATGTTGTTTAGGCAGGTAAATAGCGTCTCAAGTTCTCTTGAACGTGGAACATTAATTTCCAAACCTCAAAATAGATCACAATAAAATCATTGCATTAGGACAGAAAACCTGGGTTCACTCCCTCGCAAAAATAATGTTCTCATTTTTGAAAGGCATGTTATTTATAGAAACAATTCTATGTAAGACAGAATTTATTTTCAAATTTACAAACCACACGCAAATAATGATTTCCCTCGCCCCCGTCTATTATATCCACACGCCTTTATTGGGTTGAATGCTCCTGCGACAAATGCCCCGTTGTCATGGTTGTTAGGGCCAAACGCAAAAAATTCTTAATATCGACCCTACATCCAACCAAACACAATACCTGACCCTACCCCCCCCCCCCCCCAATATAACTTTAAACCCTAACAGCAACCCACATCCTAGCCACATACATCTGACAAAAACAAAACAAACGGAGAAAATGGAAAAGCCGGGGACTGTCCCACGGTGGAAAAAACCATAATATCAAACTACACTTCTGCTAAAAATAATATAGACTTTGCATTTTGGCGCCATTCGTTTGTTCCCGGTATTACAGAAAAGAATGGAATCACAAATATTGTACTAGATCCTGGTTGAAGAATCGAATGAAGGAAGGCGATGGGATTTGTCATAGTGTATTATATTTCGTTTCCAGAGAGAGAGAGAGAGAGAGAGAGAGAAAGACATCGCAGGAAAAGTAGGGAATTTGTTTATGATAATTATCTCTTAAGTATGATAACAGTATGGTTTTTTTTTTCTTTTAAATGCCTTACAATTTTTTTTACTCTGCCTTTTCAGTACATTTACCTGACACGATACTTGTTTTTGTATCTTTATTTTTAATGCTGTTAATGAAATTTAATACATATATTTATTTTGATATATACACGTATTTTTCTCATTTTGTATGTTTTTCTTTATGTATTTGAATGTTGTTGATTCTTTTTAATATTGTGTAAACTCCCATTGTTACTCTTCGTACTTTTGAATTTGGAAATTACGAATACATCTTGCATTGATTGCGACCAATATACAAACAGAATGATATATATATTTTTATTAATGTCTTTGATGTTTTCATATTATTACTGCTTTTATTATTGATATTAGTAACGGCATAAAATTGTGGTGGTGGTGGTGGTGGTATGGTGGTGGTATTAGGAGAAGTTGTAGTTCTTATCATAATTTTCATACACTAATGTTACTTGCCGAAAGCTCTACAAAGCATGCAATATAATTTTCATCGTTATAAATGAAAAGGCCTTTCTGTCAAACATACGGCGACTGACTTATGCTCCATGAATGAATCAGTGAATCGCTTTGGGGAAAAACGCGTTTAAAGGTCTTACAGATTTCTATAAATATCGTCACGGTCATGAAACTTGATGTTGCGAAATAAAACTACAAAATTTAACAAAGGTAATAATCCTGACAGAAGGAAGTGGCAAAATACTCGTAACGAAATACGATTTTCTACCCCCCAAATTTCCCGGATCCGATCATACTTCTTGTTTACTTTCCGCATAATATTTGCTGGTTTCTGTTTTATGCACAACAGGATTTCTTTGAGTAAAATACCATTTCGCAATAAAAGAAATCGCATTCATTGGTTAAGCGGTTAGACTAAACTTATCAATCCTAAGAGTGACTAGATAGGGTGCACGCTACTCATGATAAAAACAAGAAAAGAAAGAGTAAAAACTGCGCAAATGTCAGCCGTATAGCAGGATGGAGAGATGGGGGCGGTCAACCCCCCCCCCCCCTCCCCAGAAAAAAAAGACCCGCAAAGACAAAAAAAAAAGCTTGAGAAAAAAGACAAAAAAGTGAAAGGCGGTATGAAGAGAAAGAGCAGACAAGAAACGATGATAAAAAAGTCAAAGCTTAAATTCCCCCTCCCTGCATCCCCCCCCCCTTCCCGGGGGAAGGGCACTTCGGATGCTCACTACCGCCCCAGCCCTCCCTAAAATGAAATCCTGGCTACGCTGTGGCAAATGTATAATTGCGTAGTTAGTGCGTAGAAAGTACGACTTGGTAACATTTTGTTTGATAACATTTTCGCCGAGGCCTACCGATAACGTTGTTTAGTCAAGATAATGCACCCTAAAAGATGATTATTGTAGATAACTAAGTAAACACGGAGAGAATTGTTTGGCTATATACAAAAAAAATAATGATAAAGGATAAAAAGTGAGATAAAGAAGTAGGTCGCATTCGTTTGAGGCAACGTGAATTGGCCTATTGCATGCAGAGCGATACTTGGACAAAGACCGTGCAAGGCGGATTTCACACAACGAGAACAAAGGAGACAAAAGGAGAGACATACAACCATGTAACAAAAATGAAAATTCTTCATAAAAATTGACATTTTTATAACGATTACCACTTGAAGACCCTCACTCACTCAGAGGTTTCTACAATCAATATTGTAGTTTAAGTTATGTCCTATTTGAATAAAGTTACTTGACGATAAGAAATGAGGCTGCTAAGAAATTTAAATAATGCATCGCTTCATTTCAATTCATTTCATTTCATTTATTTCCATTTCCAACCAAAAAAGCAAAAAAACAAAAACAAAAACGAAAAACAAAACAAAACAAAAAACCAGAGTTAAAGAAAAAATAAAACCTAACAATAATAATTCCGTATAGCATACGTAGATATCAAATAAATAAATCCCATGCAATGTAGCTACATGATACAGATAAGATAAAAAAAAAATGTTTTGATTATAAATAATAAATGTTGATTAAGAACTAAAAAAAGATAGAAAGCAAATAATCCTTACAATCTTGGAAATCTCCATGGTTCGTCTTCATGCTTATCCACGACCGAACGCCAGACGGACTTGTCCTCTATAGAGTCCCGGCATCTCCCCGCTAGACGTCCGATGAGCGCCCGGAACAGAAAGAAGAGAGCCGCGCAGACGTTCACTGTCATCGATATCCATAACAGATCCGTGACTTCCATAGCACAGAAAAAACAGGCTCCCAGAAAGAAGGTCTCGAAGATGAGCATTTGGGTAAAACATTCAGTTATTCCGATTCCTGTTGGATAATTGCGTCTATCAGACGGAATGATGACGATGTCGGTCTTTCGTCGCGATCAGTCCAGTCCTGTCTGCGAAGTAACGAAACGATTGGTGAGTCAGGTATACTAGAGCGGGTCTACTTTCGAGAAAAAAAGATCTTCGATATCGTGTTGATGTTGTTCTCTCTCTCTCTCTTGGGTCTCCTGAAGTAATCTTGAAATAGCAGCTGCACAGTTGCACACACTCGAGGGCATTTGAGAACAGCATCAGTCGGTGAAATCGATCAGGGAAATTTCGAAAAGTTTTGTGCAAACACAGTGGCTGTGCTTGAATGACGATTCGATGCTGAGCGTTGATTGGCGAAGAGAAAGATATCGAAATAAAGGCAATTGGGCTGAAGATAATATTTAACTCAGTAACTCAGTATCGTCCGACAAGTTCACACTAACTGATTTTCATAATGGTGTTGCAAAAAGCACGATCCTTTGATGACGATGGCATAAGAATTTAGGCGTTTATCAGTAAAATGAAACTCTGTTTAGAAGAGAAAACTGTTTCTGATGAATTATTTAAAGCTCCTTGACAGTCGTCACACCGCCATGTACGTATCTACCGTCAAAAAAGTGTGTTTCAGATAATAGGGCGCCACACATGAGAACACACACTTGCGCGACGAAGGGAAAAATCGGGGATTTCCCCGAAATGGGCGCTATTCTTTCCTCAAGACACAACAGCATAAATTTGTGGTGCGTTGTCTAACGGATGTATTGTAGTTCATGTTTGTTATGGTTACGTGTGATTTTCTGCATAGCTTGGTATTTCGTGAAAATGCTATTTTGGGCCTTATTGTATAAGCTGGTTTCCCTTTGCCTTCGGGCCTGCAAACTGTGCCTAGTCGTGTTATTTGTTTCTTTAAGAAAAAATTCATTCCGATATCAGCAATTTCTGAAAGTATTGACATTCCTTCCAGTTTCAAGTAACGGATTACAATTTCCGTCATCTCTTGAAAACAATCAAAATTGGATAGGTCTTTATGCACGCGCACTTACATTTATTAATTAAAATCAAAATAAAAACACACTCCTATATAGTTTTCATATATATAAAGTAAGTTTGCATAGGGTGATAGGAATAGTTGTCAATACCCCCCCCCCCTTCCATCTTCTATGTCTAGTGCTTGTTAAAGATCTCATGTAGGGTAAGGCACCCTAATTTTTTTTATGACCACCTTTAAACTTAAGTTTAACTTTTCAGTTTATTTTCATTTTCTATTTTTTTTTTTCATTTTTTAAATTTCTGATTTCTATTTATTTATTTTTTATTTATTTATTTATTTTTTTTTTTGGGGGGGGGGTCGGGGGGTCG
Source organism: Echinometra lucunter (assembly GCA_029962745.1). Taxonomy (NCBI): domain Eukaryota; kingdom Metazoa; phylum Echinodermata; class Echinoidea; order Camarodonta; family Echinometridae; genus Echinometra; species Echinometra lucunter. Next base: position 21,500,361 of record CM057158.1, read on the forward strand.
GGTTCATCACAGAAATTTTGAGGTAATTATATCTGCTACACGTATTTGTCAGAAGTGTGACATCCGCCCCCCCCCCCCCCCCCCCCCCCCCCCCCCTCTCACTCTCCCGAGAATCTTGCCTGGATACGCCTCTGTTTATCAACTTCCCAGAACTCTTTATATGAAAGGCCTTCGGCCCGCGCGCGGTATCTCCATCTCTCGCATATTCATGAGAAATGGAGACGGGTAAGTAGTGAAAACATGACTCATTAAAGGTATTGTTAGAATTTTCGAATGGAGAATCGGCTTCCCGGTAAAAGGCCACTAACGCGCACGCGCGCGAAATGTACGTTTTCGAGAAAAACGCGAATGAAGTTTTGACCTTATTTTGAGCTTTTAGCAGCTAGTGTATTATTTTTTCGTCCTAACTCTCAAACTTTCTGACAGAGCAAGATTTTTTCTTCAGTGATATTTTGTGCTTTTATTTAAAACACTCTAAATGTTTTGTAATCATTAGCATTAATAACCTTAACAGCTTTCTTCCCGGAACAAAAATGTGCGAGTACGTAAATCCAGTTCCCGAAGAAAGGCCGCTAGTTAACGCGAATCGGTCTATGCGCGTAAGCACGTTGAGCGAAGAATTAGTGTCTTTCTTCCGGGAACAAAAAATGCGCAATAGTTCCCAGAAAAAGGACGCTATTGCGAATCGGTTTATATGCGCGTTTACAAGCACGTTGAGTGAGGAGGAATTCACGTGCTCGCGTAATTTTGTTTTTTTTTGGCTTATTACGTCATAATGACGTCAAATTGAGGTTCGAGAATGACACGAGAATAAAGCTTATGACATGCTTTTTCCATTTCTGCAATAACAAAAATTATAAAAAAATGGCGGTAAAATTGAGAAAAGGTCTTTTACCGGGTAGCCGACGAGATGTGCCTTTCTACTTGACAATATGACGAGATATTTCATCTGGTCAAGTCGACTTAATATTCATATCATGTCGACATCTCATTTTTTATTAGTCGACGGGGCGAAATGAATTATTTGGTCAAGTTGACTTCGCAAAGTGGTCATGTCGTCATGGTAACATAAATTATCTTGCCATGTCGACTTCCCTAAACAGAGCATGTCAACATGGCGACATAAATTTATTTATGTAGCATGGTGACAGCGAAGTCAACATGATAAGATTATTTCGCTATTTTAAATTACAAAAGTTGAGAAGTCGACATGGTAAGAAAAAAAAATCTTTATGTGTCGATATATGGAGTTGACAAGATGAAATATATCGTCGTGCCATCGGTTACAGCACGTTATTCCGAAGGTTGAATACTTCGAAGGTTCGTTATTCCAAAGGTTCGTTAATCCGAAAACGAAATAAGGTTCGTTAGTCCGAAACAAGAAAATTGCGTATACCTAGATTTTCGTTATTCTGAAAACGAAATAAGGTTCGTTAGTTCGTTAGTTATTTTCGGACTAACGAACCTTATTTCGTTTTCGGACTATCGAACCTTCGGAATAACGAACCTTCGGACTAACAAACCTTCGGAATGATGCCACAAATGTTCTGATTAACGAACCCATTTTCATTTTCGGACTAATGAAAATCCAGGTATATGCAATTTGCGTGTTTCGGAATAACGAACCTTCGGAATAACGAACATCACCCGTGCCATCAAGTGGAATGGCACTTAAACGCTTTCCTATAGATGCAAATACACTGTACAGCCATGTACTTGAGTGTTGAATAGGTTACTCTACTTGAATGGACATGTAAAAGTGTCTTTCGAATTTATATCTTGCGTTAATCGTCGTTTTGGGTTATACATGTAATAATAATAATAATA
>CM057158.1:21505187-21519005 GCA_029962745.1 Echinometra lucunter
TACTACTACTACTACTACTACTACTACTACTACTAGTATTATTATTATTATTATCATCATCATAATTATTTATTATTTATTATTATTATTATTATTACTATTATTATTATTATTATTATTATTATTATTATTATTATTATTTGGTTTGTAATGACAACATACTCATAACATGAAGCAGGGATGAAGAAGGAACATCCATATAAGAATTATCACTGAATAGCCATCTAGGGTCCAGCTGTTGACGGGGTACCTACTCAATTTCAATTGTATGTGGTCCACCTGCACACCCCCAATCAGTGATATCGGGAGGAGAGACCAGAGGGTTACAGTGATTAAGTTCGCTTTTCGCCTCCCAGGCACAGGTGACGCCAAACCAAATAGTAATAATAATAATAATTCAATTTCAATTTACTAGTATTTCATTTATTCACGAAGTTTTTTTTTCAGAAAGACCGTGTACATGGTGTAATAAAAACATAAAAATCAGATAAACACAATATAAAAATCCATAGTAAAAGAATAGTAAATTAGCAAGATGAAATTTACATAGAGAAAATTAATAGAAAATTATATCACATTATACAAATAAAAAACAAAACGAAAAAATAACCCAACTATAAATCGATTAAACCTCTCAAAGTGATAACAAAAATTAGACAAGTAGAAAGATTGTAAGATTAGAATATGAAATGGCGGTAAGTAGTCCTGTCTACTATTGCAAACAGAAGAATACTATGGTCATGGAGAGGAGGGGGGGGGGGGTCATCGGAAATAATTATGTGTATCAGATGCAAGTGTATTCGGTCATAGAGTGAGCATGTTGGAGGGGTCCTTTTTTAATTGCCTTTTCTTCTCCAATTCTTTCTACCTTTTTGCTCGTGCGTTAATTCATTTATTATACCGTGTGTCGACGTGAAAAAAATTCACAGTTGGCAAAAGTCTCGCCATCTGCATGTTTCAAAACATTTTCAGGACATTTAAAAGCTGTGGATAGCCTAGGGTCTCTTCTATCACGGACACTAAAAAGTTTTGAAAATTTTTACTGCTCCAGTGAGCAAAAGTAACTTTTATTTAAGGGTGCAAAATTCAGATTTGACATGAATTAGCATTTGTTATGGTTTGTATCAGCATTTTCCGATGGCTTCATGATAATATTTGAAGAAATCCTTTGCGGTGCAAATTTTCTGACATATCTCATAAACATGTCTTGGTTGGGTATGCAACTGAATACTTCATTCATCGTTTTGAAGTATTAAAGTTTGGTAAGTTTTTACATTTTAGCTGGCCTACTTATAGGATGTCAGTAAAGTTTATCACCACTCACGGTCATGCAGAAAGATTGAGCAGAAAGATTGAGCAATAAAACAGTCAGTCCGTCAGTCAATCCATCATTCAATTATAGGTCAATCAATCAGTCAATCATAAAAAACAATACAATTCAAAAGTGTAGGTTTCATGATCATGACTAAAACTCGAACATTAAATCCAATGAAGAAACTTCATATCTTCTCAACATAATTTTACCCCGTCGTTTCACTTTGAAAGTTGCAGAAATACTACCTTGATTTATCAAACAGCAGTGATTATGAACTTGCATGTTTGCATTGCAGATTGCAGCTATTCAGTTCTGTCAACTCACTTATTTATTGAAAGAGTGTTCTGATTGAGTGATCGATTGATTGATTGATTGATTGATTGAACTATTGGCTGAATAATTGATTGTCTGACTAATTGCGTGGTTGAATGATTGATCCATTTGCACGCACGACGATGCATGGTGATATCCCTGTTCGATATTCAAAGTATGCCAGCATAAAATAATTTGAAAACTTACAAGAATGTAATTATTAGAAAAAAACCCCAAAGTATTGGGTTATCCTTTACTCGAGCATGATAATGTGACTGAAATATGTCAGAACATGTGCAGCAAAGGACATTCCTCATAAATTGTCATAAGGCCATAAAAATTCCCAGCCTTGAAATGCAGTGTGCACCACTCGGGCACCACTAGAACCTTGCTGAGACCAACAACAACATTAAATACAAATTCTTGTCAAGTCCGAATTCTGCACCCTTACACAAAAGTGACATTTGTTCACTCAAACGTGAAAGATTAAAAGATTTCACGGTGTCATGTGTCTTGGGCTAACCACAGATATGAAACTTGCCTGAAAACATTTCGAAATTGTCAGATTGCGAGGCTTTTTCCGACTGTAAACTTTTTTTTGGGGGGGGGGGGGCGCACTGTATATTCATGTTCTGCCAATCGATGAGGGGGGGGGCGGTGAAGAAGAGCTATTGTCCCCCATAGCTAAATCATCGCATTCAATATGCTTTAAAGACATTCAGCCGTGGGCTTTCACGGGGAGTGGATCATAATTTGCTGACACCAGACTTCGTAAAAAGCACTGGAAATACCTGTAATAGAGCTACATTTCTGGAGCACAGCAAAACAAGCTGTCCCACCATAAACATTCTTCGGCCTGCATGCTACTACGTAAACTATTAATACCAAACGCATTGCTCGGCACTAATTCTGTATTTTCTTCTGGGAAATGCTTACGTAAGCGAAGTAACCATTTTCTTACGGCTTTGATGACCTGAAAAATTTTCCTTTACTCCAATGCGGCTCTTTGGGAATTTGGCATGGCTGTGTATACAGTGTGTAATTGCAATGACAAATTAATACTAAGAATCGTATTCGTACCGTGGTGCAACATGTTTGTTTGCGCCCCCCCCCCCCTCTCTCTCTCTCTCTCCTCTCCTTTTAATCGCGATATCTGAGCATTGTTTTCATATTGTTAAGTCCATTGGGGTAAATCCTGGGGGAGGGGGATGGGGATATACCCCCCACTTTTTCGAGAAGGGGGATGGCGTGTATAAATATAACCCTATGAGGAGGAAATGATATTTTGATTAATCAGTTAGTAAAAGTTTTGATAATCTGTCATAAACAACCATCATATTTTAGAATTTATTTTTATTATTTATTATCACTTCGCTCGCTTGCAAAATGAAAATCAAAATGTGTGTAAGGGGGGGGGGGTCTGTGCGGGTGGATGAGGGTGTGTGTTTACACTTAAGTGTGAGTTCGACAGAAAAAAAAAATCGGCAAAAAAGTCGATCATCCCCCCCCCCCCCCCCCCCTCTCCACTCCTCAAAGTGGATTTACGCCGGTGGTGAAGTCAGTACTGGATGCACATGTTTTGCATTTTCCTTCAAGCTTAATAAAACGTCTACATTCCTATTATTCTTTGGACATTTTGGTTGCATAATCAATGACACTTTCGTAACAACGTTATTGAAAAAATGCATCCAGTTGCTTTAGAGATTATGAGTTAATGCCTGAATAAAGTATCATGATCTCATAAAGATCAAAGAAAAGGGAGAGGCTGGGGTACTATCTGCCTCCAGCTGAAATTTCTGTTAGTATAAATCCATGATTCTATAGGCTAAATCGTGAGGAATTTGTTTTGTTTCCTTTTGAAGTTTGTTTTTCTCTCAGTGTAAATTGTTTTCCACTAAAAATATTTCCACTTTGATTTGTTGGTTTGATCTATTTTCCTCCAAATGTTTTGCACCAAATACATTTTTTTTTCTTGCGCTCTTTTCATGGGGAGATCCGGGGTTCGAATCCCATCACTAATGTCCTTTGGCAAGACATTAATCTACATTTGCCACTCTCCACCCAGGTGTAAATGGGTACCGACAGGAAGGAATTCCTTGAAAGCTGTGAGCACTGTAATTGGTAGCCTAGCTGAGCTTTCCAAGTTCTTCGTGTGTTTTGTTTTGGTTTTGTTTTTTGCATAATTCAGCATTATTTTTGCTGATCCCTAGCATTACATATATTTTATTTTTGTTACTGGTCACACTATGATGTTTACAGTTGTGTCATCTTTTTTCACAAGAGGGATATTTCCCCCCTCCCCCCCCCCCCCCCTCCTCTCTCTCTCTCTCTCTCTCTCTCTCTCTCTCTCTCTCTCAGGGTAATCAGTTGAATAGATTTCCTTATAAATGTTTTGTTTTTGTCTTTAAACGCACCACCCTGTATACTTTAGCCTGCGTGGGTCCAAAAATTTAAGGGGGCACAAATCTCACTGGAGGGGATGAAAAAAAAAAAAGAGAATTAACAACTCCATCGACTATGGACATGACGTGGAAAAACGCAGTATAATCATCTTCTTTTCCACGACTCCCCCCCCCCCCCCCTTCTCTTTTTTCTTTAAATCCTCACTTTTAACCTAATTCTCATTTTATTTCCGTTTCTTCCCCCAGCTTTTAGTTTAAGGGGTACGTACCCCCCACACCGCCACCACACTGCACAGAAATTACTTTCTGCATGCAGGCAAATCAGATCGACAGTAACTTAAGGTACAATTAAATTGGATGTGTAAATTCTTGCTCACTTTAAAACCCTTTCAAACCCTGCCTCAGGCTCCTTGACACCGCTCGAGATGAACTCCCGTTCACCATCCAACCCGACAAATCTAGGTCGGTTCGATTCGCAATCTGTTTTCTGTAATATTCATTTGAGGCAAAATAACACATTTATGATAACGGATTTAAAAAAAAATGAATAAATAAAATTTGATACCCATTCGTAACGGCAGACTTGGTATACAAGGTGGAGGCTACTTCTCTCTCTCTCTCTACACACACACAAATTAAATGTTTCAGAAAATTTAGAAACTGAAAGACGATTTTCTCTATTTTTCTTCTTTAAATATTCGTGCAAAAGGCGCAAGCCCTCCTCCATTGCAAAATGTGCCCATATGCCTAAATATAATTAAGAGCAATGCGTAGACTCTTTTTAATCTTCTCCATATCGACTTTTATCAAATAATCATCATCATCATAAAATAATATACATATCACAAGAAAATTATAAAGTACCACTGTCAGCCGCTTCAAATATCGACTTGAGAAGTGGTGGAAAGATGACCAAAGGAAACCACGGAAATGAACAACAGTATGAGTAATCCTGGATCAGGTGAGTTATAAATCATTGGACGTTAATTCATTCAAACATTTTCACGAAAAAGAGACATTTCATCAACTTCTTTCAGTATCGTATTGCACTCAAACTCAATTGCTGAATCATTATTCACCCATCTGGAAAGTCAGGAGAGATGTTGATTTGACTTATTGTGAAATATGTTTGTGGTTCCTCAACATGGACATAAATTCCCTCAAAGTTGGTTCATTAACAAAATTACCCTCACGTCATGAATAGTTATGTACTTACATGTGCATAGGGCTTAATCCTTTATGTTTCTAAGCGCTTTATATATAATTCTTATTACCCTAGTCAGCTAGGGCGGCACAAGGATGCTTTGAGGGGGGGGGGGGGGGCAAGATGACCCATAGGTAAATGTATCTGAAAAATGGGGGTATTATATAGTTGCATGACCCAGCCCTCTTTTTTTTTTTTTTGGTCACTTGAAAAATCATAGGGAGCGGTTGTCCCGCTGTAGCACCGCCCTGACCCTAGTCCTACCGTTCCGCACATAAGTTGCACCATTTCCACCCAGAAGAGCATTCTAGTCATTTTACAAGGCGCACGCGTGCCAATCACATTGACGTTCGCATTCCACCTGAGAGAGTGGCATACGTAGACAATGGCGCGCCCACCCTGTAATTTTTCTCTTATATTTTTTCTCTTACCCATACCCTCCCCCGTTTGGTCGCTCTGTTCCCTCGCAGCTGGCGCCTCCCATATTTCAAATTTCTGGATCCGCCACTGGTAGATTAACGTCTTCCAAAAGTCGTTGAGTGTCGGGCCGGGATTCGAACCCTCAACATTGGACTTGGTCAAGAAAATGAAGCACTACACCACGACATGTTGGGATTTTAGCCCATTTTTTCCCCCGTGTGAGATCTCTTCAGACTAACCTTTCTGCTTTCCGCACCACAACAAACACCCTAGCTATGCCCCTGGATCGAGTAGGTGAAAGTAGGTCTACCAACTTCGAAAGGTAAAAACGGCGGGATGTTTATATTCTTCTCTGCAACAGTTCGAGCCCCCAAATGCAAATATTTGGGACACGGTGAACGACACGTTCAATAATATTGATTCTGGTGTTTCTTTCCTCTTTCATCTTGCTCAATAACAAGTATAACCCAAGCCTCTGCATGAAGCCAACTCCAGTCGCCACTGCATGAATGAAATCCAAATTAATCTTTAAAACCAGCTTTTCCTAATGAAATAATGATGATTTGGGGGAGAAATTTGTTTCTTGTGCTGCAAGAATATCAAGTCGTCAGGACCGGATCGCGATTTTTCAATGGGGCCTTTTCAGTTGTCTGTTTACCAGTTAAATTCACTGTCAGGCAACAACAACAACAAAACAAAAAAAAAACAAACAAAAAAACAAAAAAACAAACAAACAAAACAAAAAAAAAAGGGTCCTCGGCATTTTCAGGCGTCTATATTACCCCGAAAATTACCTGATAAGCAAAAAGTAATAAAAAAATAACTAAAATTAAATAAACAACCATTAAAAAATAAGTAAAATAAAACAACAAATATCACTGAATGTGATTCATACCCCCACCCCAATATGTGTGCTAAACTCTTGAGGATTGCTTGAAAAATGAGGAAGTAGTTAGATCTGTAATATTTCCCCCTGATTTAATGCCATTGTATGCCGTTACTATGGCAACGCAATTTCCGACACATTAAAAAATATGACTTGTCAATCTTCACAAGACCAATGTGTGTTCCAAATTTCATGAGCATTGCTCGAAGAAATGAAGTAGTTTAATCCGCAATATTTCCACGATTTATTGACATATGCCGTTACCACAGCAACAGTTTCCAACACATTGAAAAATATGTCTTGCATGCACAGTCATCTTCACAAGACCAATGTGCATGCCAAATTTCATAAGCAAAAACTGAGGAAGAAGTTCGATCCGCAATGTTTAAAAAATAAAAAAGAAAAGGCGTCCTCCGCTTCAAATGGTGGGGGCGCGGCTGATTCACCACCCCCTCCCCCGTTCCGCCCCTGATCGTAAACTTTTTTCAGGGTGGAATTCGTTTAATTCTAAATTTTTATTTTACTAAATTTTTATTTTCCCCTTCATTTTTCCAATCCAACTCGTTAAATTCCCAATCAGAAGGAAAATTGCGGATACCTATAAATAACATGAAAGACAAAGAAAACTGTTTCCACAGTAACTCTCAGATTTTAGTGGCATGGCTGCGGGCATAGGGGGGCAGGTGCCCCCTCCAATGGAATGACCAGAAAGGAGGAGGGAAAGAAGAAAAAAAAAAACAAGAAATAGATCAGAGAAACGGAGGAAAAAAGAAAAGGGAAAAGAGAAGACCACACCATATCTTGAATAGGTACCCACCCCCCGTTTAATTTCTATTACATTCACAAATAAATAAGACTGTGCCCCTCCCCTCCCCCCCCCCCCCCCCCATGATGCCAATTCCCCCTTTAAAGCCTGACGCAATCTACGCCACTGCCAGGATCATTTAGCCTTAAACGATTCACGTTTTCTAAATTTGGAATCAAAATCAGATTTTCATGATGGCATGTAGGTCAAGTTAATATTTGGACAGAAGAAAGTCTAAATTTAGGGATCGTTTTCACGGAAAACAATGTGATATTCCACAAATAAAGTTCACTTGTGGTTAACAGGTTTGTGTACATTTCCCAGTCCCACATACAATTTTTTTTTAAAGTCAATATATGCCACATTTTTTTAAAAGTCTGCTTCCTCTTTAACCTTTTTAGGTAATGTCAATCATTCGCTGCGGCCTGAAAGAGCAGACTGAAGCATTCATATTCAAATTATCACAACGGGGAACTGGGTCCTAAATAAAGATTTTTTGCCGTATTTGGTCTAGAATGTTGAAAATGAAAGCTGACAATATGAATAGACGTTCCATGGTACTTATATACTTTTCCAAAGTGTTATGCACTGCTGCACATTTGCATATATCAAGAGGATTGGACATGTGATCCCATTATTCATTCATTCATTCATATATGTACATGTACTCATGTATCCATTTATTCATCTCCTTTATTCATTCATTCCATTTACTTATCTATCCATTCATTCACTTACTCTTTATTCTATTATGTTTACTTTGTATATTTGTATTCTACTTTTCTCTAATAAAGAAATGATATCCAATTTTTTTTTGTTTAATACTACCATCATAAAGACATTGGTGATTTAAAGTTTTAAAAAAATGTTTTGAATGTTTAATGAGACAACAAAAGCAGATTATATGTACACAAAACCTTTAGAATTAATAGAATGTTTGAAAATACATTCTTGATTTATTTTTTTTGTGTGTGTGTGTATGTGTGTGACAAAAAAGTGTTTTTCAGATTACCAATGTCTGTAAAGTGAAACTGAGCATGAGAGATACATGGCTGCACGAAAGAGGCATGAAATAATATATGAAATAATAATAATAATAATAATAATAATAATAATAATAATAATAATAATAATAATAATAATTATAATAATAATAGTAATAATATAATAATAATAATAATAATAATAATAATATAACAATAATGATAATAGTAATAATAATGATAATAATAATAATAATGATAATAATAACTATTATAATATTATAATAATAATATAATAATAATAATCATGATAATGATCCTAGTAATAATAATGCTAATAATAGTAATAATAATAATCATAATAATAATAATCCTAATCCTAATGCTCCTCATAATCACCGTCCTCCTAATGATAATCATAATAATAATGCTAATAATAATAATTATTATAATTATAATAATAGAGGGTTCTTGTATAGTGCTTGTCAACTAGACAATCCTGGTGCTCCACTGTTATAAGCCCAGCTTTAGTGTAGCTGCTATTATCATGCTCTATAGCATTTCAAGCAATTTCTTCTTACCCGGTACCCATTTCAGGGATGTCAACCTTGTAAAAAGCACTGCAGTGTTTTGAGGGATGAAAAACAATATTTTAGGTGAGAAAACAGTTTTTTTTACTTTTTTTCCTGCAATATGTGTAGTAACACAATTTTTGGGGAAGAAAATATTTTCCATGAAACCTGCTGTATTTCGGGTAAAAAAAATGAATTTACTTTTAAAAAAGAACATAGCATCTCTGCCATTTACATTACCACACCTGGGTGGAGAGTGCATTTCAAGTAGTTTAATGTCTTGCCAAAGACATTAGTGCTGAGGTGGGGACTCGAATCCCAATTTATGCATGATCTGCAGTACGACGACGGATCCACAATATCATGACAACCTCTACACAATAATTATAATTATTCTTGCATGGTTAGATTAGGCAATCAATGTTGCAGCATAATAATGTATACACAGATATAATGAGGCATTGTTTTAAAAGCCCGCAAAACAAATTGAACATAATTTGATGAGAGAAAAAAATTCTTTCATTGTCCTTACATTGTGAGGCTTCAGCTAACTTGTGATGAATAAAAGAAACAAGACAAATGATATGGAACAATGCTGATACAATGTATTTTGTGTATTCTAGTATGTATGTATTAATAGAAATTTCGTCTGAAACCACAAAACAAGGTTCAGCATAATTCATGAATGGCAAATGATTTCATTGTGCATGGGCACATGTAATAAATTTCAAAGAATGAAATAAAAACAAGGTGGTACAATGCCTGCATTGCATATATTCTATTGTACATTTATGGGGAGAATAGCCGCACTGCCTTAAAACCTTAAAGCAAAAGTTGAACATTTATTAATGACAAACGATTTCATTGTAAAATAACATTTAAAAAGTGAAAATTGATTCCTAGTTCTCAGATGAATAGTTCAAATTGAGGAGTGGGGGTTCCATGTTACTGGTATTTCATATATTTCATTTTATCCTGTACATAAACTGATATTTGTTCAATTAACACAAATTTTCCTTTTTTTCAATATCAGTTACATAAGCACTTAAGAGGATACAAGCAATATGAAAATGCAAAATATTATTAATCATTTTTGTCACCGTTATGGTCCCAGCTGTGCTCAGACTGAATATTCATTTCATTTTCATAATGAAAATAAATCATTACACAAATTCGAGGCAACCAAAATAAGCCAAAGGAGGGGCAAGAAATTAGGATTTATTTCATTTGGCCTAATATCAAGACTAAATACCAATAGAGTACAAAAAAGTGGGACTAAAAAGTTGCTTTGTCAATCATAAGTTATTTTTAATTTTTTATCCCTTCGATATCAATAATGCATAGATCACTATCTCAAATTCAATTTCTCTTTGCAAATTAAAACTACCAGTACTAATTTTGGAGACTATTTGTGGACACATTTGAATGGCAATCACACAAAGATAGCTCAGAATGACCTTGTACATCTTTTTTCTTAAATACACTCAGAAATGTAATCAAATGGGGATTGAATATAAACACGAAAGAAAAAAGGATTCAAAATGAAAAAGAGCTATAAAGAATGATACAGTGAATGAATGAATGAATGAAAAGGGAGAATATAGATACTGAAAGGGATATTCATTACAAGAAGAAAAAGGAGAAAGGCACTTTGATTTCAATACCCTAGTACGTAGGACACACACATATGCTATGTATTATCTTATGTTACTGTAACCCCCCCCCCCCCCCCACTCCCCACCCACTCCAAACAGTGAATAAGCGATATACTAATAAACGTTGGTCCCCAGATTTGGTTGCCATGGATGAAAGAGGAACGGTCTAACAAAAAGCAGACCTCATGCAAAGTTGGGATGAAAACACACACCGTAACCAATACAGTAGAGTGGAAACTCACTGTAGCGAGAACTTCGGTATGATGAAAATAACATTATACTATACAGTGGAACCTCATTATAAAGAATACTTAGATATACAGTGGAATCTCATTTTAAAGAATACTGTTATTTACAACAAACTCTTGTTATAACAAGGTAGTTTGCAGGTGCTACTTCTTTGTATTTATTGTTTTTTTTTGAAGCCTTATATAACTAGGTTCTGATATAAAGAGGTAATTTCCTTGGTCTGGAGGAGTTTGTTATAACAAGGTTTCACCTGTATCAGGAATCCTGTATACCAGGTTGAAAAAACAAGAGAACATAAAGAACTGGGACCAGCAAATTGACCTTGTTATATCAGGAATTTCATTATATGCTAGCTCCTTATAACAAGTTTCCACGGTACAACCATAGGAGAAGTTAATCATTTGCAACTAGACAGTTCCCTTCTATTTCAGGTGCGCATTGTGGGCAATTCCGCGTCGGAAAAATAGTCGCCTTACTTTACTTGATAGCCCTAATAGCCAATCTTTGGAGTAAAAAAGCTTAAACAATAAAGAATTCCACAATCTTAGTCTGTATTGGTATAATGCATGGTTGATTTATGCTAGCTCCTTATAACAAGTTTCCACGGTACAACCATAGGACAAGTTATCGTTTGCAACTGGACAGTTCCCTCTATTTCAGGTGCACATTGTGGGTAATTCCGCATCGGAAAAACAGTCACCTTACTTCACATTTATATAAAAACAATCACTTTGATAGCCCTGAATAGCCAAATCTTTGGATTAAAAATCTGAAACATACAGAATTCCACAATCTTAGTCTGTATTGGTATAATGCATGGTTGATTTTATGCTAGCTCCTTATAACAAGTTTCCACGGTACAACCAATAGGACAAGTTAATCGTTTGCACTAGACAGTTCCCTTCTATTTCAGGTGCACATTGTGGGTAATTCCGCGTCGGAAAAACGTCGCCTTACTTTCACATTATAGTAAAAACAATCAGCTTGATAGCCCTGAATAGCCAAATCTTTGGATGAAAAAAGCTGAAACAATAAAGAATTCCACAATCTTAGTCTGTATTGGTATAATGCTGGTTGATTTATGCTAGCTCCTTATAACAAGTTTCCACGGTACACCAATAGGACAAGTTAATCATTTGCAACTGGACAGTTCCCTTCTATTTCAGTGCACATTGTGGGTAATTCCGCGTCGGAAAAACAGTCGCCTTACTTCACATTTATAGTAAAAACAATCACTTTGATAGCCCTGAATAGCCAAATCTTTGGATGAAAAAAGCTGAACAATAAAGAATTCCACAATCTTAGTCTGTATTGGTATAATGCATGGTTGATTTTAAAAGACATGTTGAAGTTTAAAACTGGCGTTTTTTCTGGTAATTCCGTACCGAGGTGTATAACCACAATATCACGAGTGTAAGAATAAAATTGTTGGAATGAAAGATCTCATATGAAAGAATGGGCATATTGACAGAGTATTGAATGGTGAGAAGGGAGGCAGAGTACAAAGAGGCACAGAAGTCTAAAATGTTGGTAACGGAATTACACCTTAAAGTGATTACACATGGTAAACAAAATTTTGATATATGATCGAGAAAAGAATTCTAAGACGAATGACATTAAAAATATGATTTTCAATCGAAATCAATGCATTTGGCTAATTTCTCATGAAAGTTATGAGCTGACCAAAAAAATTGAGTATGAGGTATGACGTAAAAGTGGTACCCAGCCTCGCGCATTGCAGTTTGCTAAACGCGATAGACTGTACAACTGTATTACACCTTGCGCGCATTTGCTAGAAGTGCGCCGCAAGGTACCCACTTTGACGTCATTTTGACGTCAAGAGTGGGTACCCCAGTTGAACTGGGTCACAGCTGAGGGTCAAAAATATCCTGAAATCTTACCACATTTGGGGGTTTCCCTTGGCAACACGACTTTTAAAAAAATTTTAGTCGGATAGTTTTTTTCTAATAAAATCATGCGCTTTTAAATGAGCTAACATTGTTTCATTCAGCATTGGGTACCCCCTTTAACCCATTCATGACAGAGGTCCACATTTGTGGTTTGGCCTAATTCTTTGATGCAAAGCCCTAAAAATCATACCAAATACATGAGCAGAAAGAGCAAAAATTCTACACAAACGTGCCCATTTTGGTTGCGTCAATATTCGTTGTTTGATGCTGAAATTTTTTAAAAGGAAATAAGCATTAAAAATCCTTAAATTGGCAATGTGATAGAAAGTTTGAAATCACTGTTTTCCCCTGCAAATTGGCAACTTTTGACTTATCATAATTTCTGTCAAGTTATATTCATTTCAGATACATGAAAATTTTATAAGAAAAATGTAGCAATAAAATGAAAATTGTGGTGTTGCCAATTTGAAGAATAAAAGCTGATCAAATAGGGCTTTAAATAATTCCTGTCACGAATGGGAGTAATAGATGAATAAAGCCACAGCCCACGACTGAATTTTTAAACCATCACGCTAATTCTAGACAAAAAAGTAATCACCTGAAAGCTATGATCTGTCGGGCATTTCAAGGTAGGATTTGTTTTACAACCTGGTTTAAGAGCTACATGTATACTCAAACCAATATACCAGACAAACTGGTTATCATCATCAAAATTTGATACCGGTAATACTAGTATTACTGGTATTATCATCAAATTCGGGAAATTGATTAAAATTGATTCAAAAAGAATATGTTTGTTTGTCTCCATGAACTCTCTTATTACTGTTAGATAATGGAATTCATTGTTAAAATCTTGATTTCAGAACTTACAAGATCTCTACCACTCAACACTCACATGATTTTATTTTTATTTTCTGTTTTTTCATTTCCATATTTTGCTGGTCTGTGCACATATAATGTGAGCAAACCTATATAGTGTCTATAGAGCATAAAATCTATCATATTCTAAATATGTAACTTAATACTGATCATACTTTTATTGCCATTAGTGACTCTCGCATGATAAGTACAGTGATTGTGCCATGTTCAATTTTTCCTTCCAGAT
>CM057158.1:21519505-21595023 GCA_029962745.1 Echinometra lucunter
AAGTGGCGATCATCAAATTCAAAGTGGCCCTCATCATGTCGAAAGCGACTATAATCAACTAAAAATAACCAAGATCAAATGAACAAGGCAAACGCCAAGCGTTGTCTCGCCTGCATATTGCAGTCATGAAGAGACTGCATGTCTGTCAAAACTATGCTATATGACTTCTGAGGCGCTTGGTTATGGATAAATTAAATAAATAAATAAATAAATAAATAAATAAATAAATAAATAAATAAATAAACAAATATATGAAAAACAGTAACAAGTAAAATACAAAATCTGGTTCAGGTATAGAGAGTAGTGAGTTCACTGCTATTATACAGTAAACTGTAGAATGAACTCTGTTGAACTGAAGTAAAATGTTAGTGTTAAAAAGTATCAAATTATAAAGTTCATGTCATTACAGGAACAAAGTGGTGTAAATCATAGCACAGTGCCAGTCATGGAAAGTTCATTGACCTTTAACCTTAATCAAATTCAATTCACATTCAAACTTGACCTGCACCTTCAAGAGATGGACCTCTGGTATGAATTTGGTGATTCCACGTCAAAGCTATAGAAAGTTATTAGGTGTACAACATAGCACAGTGCCATTGATGAAAAGTTCATTGACCTTTGACCTTAATCAAATTCAACTCACATTCGAACTTGACCTGCACCTTCAAGAGATGGACCTCTCATATGAATTTGGCAATCCTACCTCGAAGGTATAGAAAGTTATTGTGTGTACAACATAGCACAGTGCCAGTCATGGAAAGTTCATTGACCTTTGACCTCTGACCTTATTCAAATTCAACTCATACTCAAACTTGACCTGTGCCTTCAAGAGATGTACCTCTGGTATAAATTTGGTGATCCCACCTCGAAGCTATAGAAAGTTATTGTGTGTACAACACAGCACAGTGCCAGTCATGGAAAGTTCATTGACCTTTGACCTTAATCAAATTCAACTCACATTCGAACTTGACCTGCACCTTCAAGAGATGGACCTCTTGTATGAATTTGGCAATCCTACCTCGAAGGTATAAAAAGTTATTGTGTGTACAATATAGCACAGTGCCAGTCATGGAAAGTTCATTGACCTTTGACCTTTGACCTTATTCAAATTCGACTCATATTCGAACTTGACCTGCGCCTTCAAGAGATGGACCTCTGGTATGAATTTGGTGATTCCACGTCAAAGCTATAGAAAGTTATTAGGTGTACAACATAGCACAGTGCCAGTTATGAAAAGTTCATTGACCTTTGACCTTTGACCTTAATCAAATTCAACTCACATTCGAACTTGACCTGCACCTTCAAGAGATGGACCTCTCATATGAATTTGGCAATCCTACCTCGAAGGTATAGAAAGTTATTGTGTGTACAACATAGCAGTGCCAGTCATGGAAAGTTCATTGACCTTTGACCTCTGACCTTATTCAAATTCAACTCATACTCAAACTTGACCTGTGCCTTCAAGAGATGTACCTCTGGTATAAATTTGGTGATCCCACCTCGAAGCTATAGAAAGTTATTGTGTGTACAACACAGCACAGTGCCAGTCATGGAAAGTTCATTGACCTTTGACCTTTGACCTTAATCAAATTCAACTCACATTCGAACTTGACCTGCACCTTCAAGAGATGGACCTCTTGTATGAATTTGGCAATCCTACCTCGAAGGTATAAAAAGTTATTGTGTGTACAATATAGCACAGTGCCAGTCATGGAAAGTTCATTGACCTTTGACCTTTGACCTTATTCAAATTCGACTCATATTCGAACTTGACCTGCGCCTTCAAGAGATGGACCTCTGGTATGAATTTGGTGATCCCACCTTAAAGCTATAGAAAGTTATTGGGTGTACAACACAATTGTTGACGACGACGCCGACGACGCCGACGATGCCGACACCGGAAATAGTGATACCTATGTCTCGCTCCGCTACGCAGGCGAGACAAAAATCGCGGTTTGCATCTAACTTACAGTTTTTCATTCCAAATTATGGTTGGTTTCAGGGTTTTTTGAGTACAAATACAAGTACTCATGTTTCATCTTAGTTTGAGAATTTTTTTAATCAGCTGCTCACAAAGTTAGCCATTGCCTTTAAGGTCCCTACAGAGTATCTACATGTACCATCCAAGTTTGGTTACAAATGGGCTAGTGGTTCAAAAGTTACTAACCCCAGTAGAAAATGTTAACATTTGACCTTATTTGACCTTTGACCTACATGCCTGACCTTTGACCCCCAAATTACATTGAGGTCCTTACACTTACAAAGCATGTACCATTCAAGTGTGGTTCCAAAATTATTCAAGTTTTATAAGTGTTATGGACGAACAGATGGACGGATGAAGGACGGACACTGCTTGGGTCTTAAGGAGGTCTTAGGATCCCTTAGTCTTGCCGCTCCACCTTCGATGGCTCAACATAAATCTGTGAGAAAACGTGATCAATGTCAATGAACAGATTTGAACACAATCTGTGGCATTCTCACATACCGTTACCACTGGTTGTAATTTCTATTCATTTTTGTTGTTGTTGTTGTAAGCTAACAGTATAGGTCAGAGTTCACCCCCCCCCCCCTCCCCCAGGGTGATTTTGTTATCATGAACCTACATCTACTTTGTGAAAAAATGGCTACATAAATGTGATCAAACGGAAAAGAGAAGCATACATGTATATTCAAAGTAAATGACCCCCTCCGCCGTTAAGAAAAATGAATGAATAAAACCCTGTCACATTTTACAAAGAGACTCAGCGGTGTCCATTTTTTGTGAAAGAAAACCAGTGATGCAAATAGCATGCACAACAATGATGATTTCACTGAATATAAAGAAATATTGGAGAAAAAATACAGCTCTATTTATTTTCCTGATGTACAGGTAGGTATTCTATGAGGAAAGCCAATTGTTCAATTTGTGTGGAAGATCTGTTACCTATTCATTGTGAATCTCTGCTGGAACTTTAAGTGCTTCATGGCGGTAAAAGGAAGGGGATTTCCCTTTCTACGCCCAAAACCGGCCATCGCTAGACTGGCCTGGGGGTGCTTTCAGCCAGGGAACCTTTACTTTTATAGAAAGGACTTGGTTTCTGTTCAAAACAAGTCAAATCAGCCATTACTGCATGTGTTTATGTAGACCCTCTCTCTTTTCATCAAATCAATTAATTCATCAATTTCATGGCCTACTGATTACTCATCCCGAGTTTTTCACGTTACCTCACTGGCCACCAATATCAAAGTGCAATGAACACACAATAGAGGGTGTTTCACAAAGCTGTGTGCAAAGTTATAATGCATGACTTTAAAGGAGAATGAAACCCTGGGAAAACGTTAATTTTAATAAAAAGAGAGGATATACATAAGCAGTTTGATTCTCTCTATACTCTTTTCATAAAAATTGATTTTCCTCCAGGGTTTCATTCTCCTTTAAGAACAACTTAACTAGAAAACTGCTGTTTATGTGCAACTAATCTACCTATCATTTCAGTTGCTTGGAGACAGTTTCATTCTGATTCACAATGGAATTGCATGGCCAGGGGGTGTTTCACAAAGCTTTGTGTAAAGTTACGCATGACTCTAAGAATAACTTAACTATGAAGTATGAACAACTAAACTAGACAACTGCTTTTTATGTACAACTAATCTACCATTATTTCAGTTGCTTAAAGATGGTTCCATTCTGATTCACAAGGTAATTGCATGACCAGGGGGTGTTTCACAAAGCTGTGGGTAAAGTTACGCACAACTTTAAGAACGACTTAACTATGAACAACTATCTGTAAATGGAATGCCCAAAGGTTTTCCTCTTGCTTTAACAAAGTGTGACTGTACTTCCCATAATCTCATCTCATCTAAACTATTGGCAAAAACTATACTTCACATTCAAAATGTTTTGATGCTTATAATATTAATATTTCAAATTCAGCTATTAACATGATTGGGAATCCCATTTGGCTTTCCATATTTAAGTCATATGTACTTTGTAGCTTTGTGAAAGACCCCAGAATAAATTTCACAGCTCCTCCAACTAAATATCTAAAAAAAAAAAAAAAAAAAAAAAAAGAATATCAATTTGTATCCATAAGTATCAGATTCAAAAGAAATTTATTTCAGGCTACAACATTTCTTTGAATTGTAGCATATACTGTAAAAAAAAAAAGTATTCTATGTGTTTTGCTTCCACAATATGTGAAACAAGGGAAATGAATGGACAAATGTGATTATTAGAAGGCATGAATGATCAATGGAAAAAAAAGGTTGGAAGCAATTATCCATTCTGCTAGGCCATCACTGTTACTGACTCATTCTTTCAATTCAAGAAAAAACAAAAAAACATGGGGACAATTTTGTGGTTAAATTACATCTGAAAACAAGAGGAAAATGTGGTACAGTCATATTTTCATGTTCAACTTCCTATTTTTCTTACTCCGATTGTTATCTTTGCCAGATGCTCCTACCACACTGGACTGAATTTACTGTCAACTTGTTCAAATTAGCGCAATGAATTTACAGTTTTATTCTGAGTATTGTATTTCAAGTGAAGGCACTGGACCAGAAAATTGAAAGATGTTCCCCGCTGAGGGCTAGTACAAAGGTTATTTTAGCATTGTCTTCTTTATCCTTGGACTGCCCTTGTACTGCAAAGCTAGGGATAAGTCCTCAGTAGGTTTGATTGTGACTACAGAGGGCAGCACAACTTATTCAAAGGTTTATCCATTAACTCCTTTCATGGCCAACCTGTGGGTAACACCTAAGCTTGTACGCAGTGAAAAGCACTGTTTACAGCTCTGCAAAGTTTTGTTGTGGTTACAGACCCAGTGCAATTTCCTCAGAGAGATTTTGTGTTTTTCACTGCCTTTGTGTATCTGTTCGTTCTCGATTCTGTTTGTACTTTTTTGTTGTTGTTTATTTCATTTGTAAGCACTTTGTATTCCTTCCTTCAAGAGTTTTCCACAGCCAAACTGTACTTTACTTCATTGTGATCTTTTCTGCCTTCTGTTTGTATGACTGTTGGCCTGACAAAGCAACATGGAACATGGTGTTTGCTACCTGCTGAAACCAAGTTGGCCAAATTTGTTCTGTTCAGTGACACTACACTTTGTAAACTGTGTGCACTAATGTAATGTAACGTAATGTAATGGATGCAAAGACATCAATTATGAAGAAAACAGAAAATGATCGTCAACGTACCAAAGGAAACAGAAGAGACAAAGACAGTAATCTCAAATGACTAGCATATACAGAGGCAGGGGCGGAACTAGGGTATTTTGATGAGGGGGGGGGGGGGCAAAATGACAAATGGGTGAGTGTATTTACATTTCAAATGAACAAATAGGGGTTTATATCGTTGCATGACTAGCCCTCTGTTTCCCCAAACTCTTCTTTCTTCTTCCTCTTTTTTTTTGGGGGGGGGGGGGATCAATTGAAAAATCATATGGGGGTGACTGCCCCTTGAAAGGAAGCATGAAGGCTCAGTGGTAGAGCAGTGGTCTCGTAACCAATAGGTCTCAGCTTCAAAACCAATCCTCATAACAAAGTCCCTCAGAGAGGACTTAAAGCTGTTGGTTTCCTGGTTGCTTATCTTTAAGTATCTACACATGCTTTCCCAGCAGTCAGGTAAAATAGCCACCCAATCTCCAATCCTTCAGATAAGACCATACAGTGATATACCCAGAATATAAAGCAGGTATGATTTTCATACCAACACCAACAGGAGGATGCCATTGGTATTCTGTATGAGCTGGTGTATGAGCCAAATAAAGTTTCATATCGGACTTATCGATTTGAAATTTTGATATCCTTTACTGGTATAGAAACATGAACAATTAAATAAAGACCAATTGGTGTAATATAAATCACCGATAATCAATAAAACTAGTTGACTGACAAGTGCATGGGCTAGCTAGGGGTTCCCCTTCAAATTTATTTATCCAGCAACACGGTACCTGTCTAGTGCAAGGATGAAATCAACATCAATTCTGGATATCATTTGGTATAATTATGAGGAAAAACACTTTTCAAGAAGAAGTAAGTTCTACTTTCAGCCCTACTGGATCTGAATTCTAGATTTGTGCTTTCTCTCTCTCTCTCAGATATTTTTGTTTCCTGCCTTCGTTTCTTACTTTGTTGACCATCATGTGTTGTTGCACTGTTCTCTTGCCTTTAAACACTTCTGATTCCACATGAACTTGGTACATAGCTCCACAACCACCTAATGGAGATTCAGTAGAGAGAGGAAGAAAAGTTACAGTAGCGACATAACAGTAGCAATAGCATACATCTGCCATCCTTCACACAGGTGTAGCAAACTGAAATACACTGAATCATATGTCATTTTCATGTTTATGTCATGCCTAGAAGAGAAAACATAACTAAATAGGATGAATGTGAATGTGCCTCCTACATTCCTCTGTCTATATTGAGTTAACTTCATGGCTCAATCTGTTCTTTAATTTTTGTGACAACCAGAATGAAAACCTATGATTATATGCTAATTACTAGCATGATAGGTCAAAGTTTAAAGAGGTCAGTTATTGACCTCTTTAAACTTTGACCCATGTTTTGAACCTGACCCATGTTTGAACCTGAGTCACATCTTTCAGATGGTGACATTAAAGATTTGTCCCAGATGTAAATAATCATATCTGGGCCCCACTGCATAAAACTTACCATTAATGGTAGTACTCTGCCATCAATGGTAACGACCTTGGTAACATTGCTCAACAGCCAATCAAAGTCAAGGTTTCCATGGAAGTTACGATTGATGGCAAGTTTTTGTAAAAACTCAAACTATGTAAGGAAGGCAATACTGAAGAAGTTCACACCCCCTCCATATTTTCATCAAGTTTAGGGTTAGGGTTAGGATTGGGGTTGGGGTTAGGATTAGGGTTAAGATTGGGATTAGGATTAAAGTTAGGGTTAGGATTAGGGTTGAAGGGGGTGTGAACTTCTTCAGTATTACTGTAAGGAAGAGATCTCCACCTTCTTACCAGATATATCTTCCACCTGGATGTCTTTGGCAGTTGGAAACTTTTCTTGAAGAACACTCTTTATTCTTTCTTCTCCCTCAGTTACATCTTGTGCACCTGATAGGCCTCTGGGTTGCAGAGCCGTCAGCTAAATAGGAACATCAATATCATTTAACAAGTTAACTGATAAAAACAATGGTAACAAAAAAATTGAAAAATAAAATATAGAAATATCATTGTCAATAACAATTATCATCATCATCACAATGATAATAATATATATTTCAAGTGAATTTACCACTTTACGACATCTAATCAATGAGTGTTCAAAACTGCAACTCTAATAATTTATGTCAACTTGTAATGAACACGACTTGCTCTCTTAAAATCCCAAAATAGTTCAATATCATTCCAATTACAAATCTTACAGCCACAGTGAACTGGCGCTTATATAGCTCTGAAATGATGTATTTACAACAGCGCCAACTTGTGGCTACTCACAACCAGAAACATTATGCCCTCTTGGCTTCTAGTGAACTGCCTTAGTTTGATATACATTTTTACAGATGTGTCTCAAAAATAAAGCTCATATTGATCAGAATGGTGCATGCTGGGAGAAAAAACGGGACAGAATCAGTAGTTCAGGACTGAGAGGGCGCTATTTCAAAATCCCATACAAGGGCGCCGGTTCGCTCTGGCTTTAAAAAAGTAACAAATATGGTCAAACCTGTCTTGTCTATAGTGGCCAGCTGAAATATAACCTACTTCACAGGTTCATGTGGTTGGATTCAACCACTCATCCTATGTACATCTATTGTAGTCACTTTTTAAAAAATCTTTTACAATTATGTTTAATCCATTTGAGTTCAACGACTAGCTTTTGCCATCAATTTGTCATTTCTTTCTTAAAATGTCTCTTTTTTTTCAAATCTATTTTTGCTCTCCCTAGATTGCTTTTCTCCTATATCTATTTCTTTTCTACTTCTAAAAAACTATTTTATTTTTACCACTCAGGAGCTGAATTCAAACTACAGTGGAACCTCGTTATAAAGAACACTGTAATAACAAACTCTCATTACAACAAGGTAACTTTTGCAGGTCCTATTCTTTATATTTTATTGTTTTTTAGCCCTGATATAACAAAGTTTTGATATAAAGAGGTAATTTCCATGGTCCGAAGGAGTTTATTATAACGAGGTTCGGCTGTATATTGCTCTGTATATATGTGTGTGTGTTTGTGTGTATGTTTGTGAACCAACGACTGATAAGGAGAATTCTGCATTAGGAACTTGTTTCCTTCTGGACATCTTCAGGCACTAGTCATTGGTATTTCTTCCCCCATTTCCTTTGTGCATTTGTCATTTCATCCCTGCCTGAAAATATATCTGTTAATATACTCCGGGGGGAGGGGCACTCAGTATATAATGCGTGGTGGGTATGTGCCGCGGAGAAGACCCCCATTATTACACTCAAATTTCCGTTCCAAAGCATAGCATTTTTATCTTATTGAGAAAAAGAACAAAGAAAGCCGTTCCAAAGCATAGCATTTTCTTCTTATCGAGAAAAAAGAAAGAAATCCGTTCCAAAGCTTCGCATATTTTTCGTTACGCCGTTCCCGGCCGCATTGATCCGCTACAATGAGCTGCATTTTTGGTGAAAAGCAGCCCGCAGAGCGCTGTCCGACCATCGCCTCTGCGTGAGCGCACCCGGCGCCCGTGCCAGCTGCATCCACGTATGCCCGCTCCATAGGGATACATACGCACTCACACGCAGGCGAACCGTTCCAAAGACCCCCGTTTTCACAAACATTTGTAGTTCCGAAGCCCATTCCGAAGACCCTCCTTTTCACAACAAGCCCGTTCCAAAGCCCCCGTTTTTTGTCTCGCCCGCGGCACATACCTACCACTTTTGGGGTCGAGTGCCCCCCCCCCTGGGAATATACTAAGGCAGTCAATCTGCTACTTACCATTCTTCTTGTAACACTTGAAGTGCTGCGCAGTATGGCTTGAAACATGGACATTGTGGATTGTCTTTATGCAAATGAAGTTTCACTCTGGAAAAAGGAATGGACAATCAGCGATGGGTTTTTCTCTGACAAAGAGTTTCAACTTTCAAGGGGAAAACAGAATTTTTAAAAAGGTTAACGATGAAAATTTGTCAAGACCTCCCGAGACCGAGTCAAAGTATCAGGCAACCGGGATCTGGACATAGAGGCATCACGACCTGCCTCAAGAACTTGACGTTGAGTTAAATAACCTTATGTATGTTCACAATGAATTGAATTGTAAAAAATAAACTTCATAAAACTTTTTATCAACTGCTGAACATAATTAAAAATGTGATGTGAGCAAACTACAATTATATAGGCCTAGATCTATACTCTACTTCTTGTCCCTCTCACACAATATTTTCAATAACGTTATCTGTTAAAGTTTACTTCAGTAATTCTGCTTCTCTAGCTTAATAATACAGCACTGACTAAAGGTCTACCTGTGTAGCACCATGGAGCTTATTACATGGTAGCAGACAGGGCATGCCATGCGTACATACAGTTATGCGAAGCTAGCTCGAAGTGCAGTGTGTCGTGCATGCATGCAGTGTACACAAACCATATGATCCGTCGAATTTTGGAGAAATCTTATATCGTTACAGTCGTTTGAACAATATAAATATTCAAAAATAATCAATAAAAACACTTAATAAAAGAAATAAATTAGCAATAAATCAATTATTAAATTATTTTTTTAAATAAAAAATTGAATGAAAATCCCATAAAAAAACTGTAGATTTTTAATTATTTTATTACTAAAAACGAATAATAAACGCCTAATCTCGGCGTTGTTGCCTACTTTTTTACTACTCAAATTTTTACAGATTGTATTGATGTCTTTTTAAATTTTTGATGTAATAAATAAATAAATAATAATTTTAACATTAAAATAATGGTAAAATAAAGAAAATATTTTATAAGGTGATAAAGTATGAAAAATGGACTATAAACATAAATTTTCTTCTTATAACATGAGTGTTCAATGATATATGCCGGTAGTACATATTCGTACGGTATACGTTTGTCGTCGATGTATGTCCGACGAATCGTGAATGAATGTTTCATGAATAACACCTCTACCGGATGAATTAGACACAATGGAAGATACAGACGGGTAAGAAAATACCTCAGAAAGTAATATGCATATTCCTTACAGTATAGATCCGCCATAGATCCTATTTTTTGTGTGAAACTTCAAGTGGATTTAGCCGTGAGCTGAGATTTATCCTGGCATGCCTGGGCCCTGGCTAGCTACAAAAGTCCAGAGACACTGACAGTTGCAAGTTGTATTCCACAAACAGGTTCAGTGACAATGGCTCAGTCATTTATGATCAGTCTGAATCAGTGTATCTAATCCTGACCCGTCATATTACCGACCTCTCCATAAAATTTCGGAATTACGAGGACGTGTATCGCAGGGTCATCGTATTTGCATATTGACGTAATTCAATTGCGCTTGTCACCCGGAGCAACAGGCGTACATGTATATCACGCGCGATCGCGCGCTATCGCGCGCTTAGAGAAAGCTTAATGCGCGCATAGTTGTTTACTTCAACGTTCCAGTCTTTGTGCGACGATACCGTGATGCACTTGATCTTTACGGAAGGTGCGACTACAATCGGAACATATCTCTGAAATTGCAGTGTTCAGACACTTTTAGACAATGTGGATTTTGTAATAGTATTCAAAGATGCTTAGGGTCAACCCTGGGGCATCTAAAATGCGTCTTCACTATGCAATCTCCGTAGGCGTGTCCAAATTGTGCAGTTTTTACACGGAAAGTAGGAGATAAAAGATGTCTACCATGGAAAAATACCTTTAAAACGACATTTTCAAACTTATATTTTATCTGTAAACTATGCAATTGTTGGTAGTTAACATCCGCGGCATCATTTAGAATTGTATTTGATTTCAAATATGGCTTATTTTTATCTAAATTTTGAATCATTTTCATCGACAAATTGTAAGGTCGGTAATAAGACACCATCTTTTTTGGTTTAAAAAATTGCAAGGCTTTATTGTTCTGACGGCCATCGCAAATTGGCGTAGATTTATGACTTCAGAGTCAGTGGACTTAAGCAGTATTTTCTCTGTATGTCAGTAACATTTTGAGACATTTTATTGAGAATTCTTCTTTACAAAGGGACCTCGACAAGATCACTAAATGGGGAAGAAAATGGCAGATGAGATTTAAACCTGCAAAGTGTAACACCATGAGATTCACAAGAAAGAAGTCTCCTATCACCTTCAACTATACCTTATCCGGTCAGACACTATCGGAGACAAGTCATAAGTATCTTGGGGTCACCCTGTCTTCGGACTTGAAATGGAATTGGCATATAGATATTGTTTCGGCAAAAGCCAGCAGTATCCTAGGCTTCATCAGACGTAATCTGAGTAATGCACCAGTTAAAGTTAAAACACAAGCTTACAAAAGCCTCGTTAGGCCACATCTAGAATATTGTAGTTCTGTATGGAACCCACACACCAAGAAAAACCAACAACCAGGTTGGAGCTGTCCAACGTTGAGCAGCCAGAGTCATCACAAATGACTACAGTTGATCAAACTCAGTCACATCGATGTTGAAATGTCTGAAGCTTCCCCTATTCCAAAGTAGACGACAATACAACAGTCTTGTCATGCTCCAGAAAATAACATTTCATCACGTTGACTCGAACATTCAAGAATTCATACAAATGCACGAGACTCCATCGTCTCGTACACGTATGGCAACAACAAGCACCAAGCTAAATCAGTTTGCCATCCCTCAATCCAATTCACAACCACACCTCCATTCCTTCTTTCCCAAAACGGCAAGGATATGGAACTCTTTACCAGAACAGATTACTTCAATTCAGGATGTAAATAAATTCTCATGCACTCTGGAGAAATATTTACAGTTGGTATGAGCAACCCTGACTTCACAGTTTCGTTCTGAGTGATGCTCCAGTGGAGCCTTTCAGAGTACTATATCCAGATCCAGATCCAGATGTAGTGGGATGGGAAACTGTTAAGTGGTCGGTAATAGATACATGCTTCATACATGTATCACTGATCAATCAGTCATCATCATGTACGCAACATGGCCATGGAATTGGAAATTTTTATGATGCTTCCTTCAGTAGATCTAGTCTTATTCTGCATGCATGACAGTTGCATGTCCTCAGTGCCTTTGAATCCTAGTTTATGATTTTGCTTGTATTTGAAAAGAAATTTTCTTCATTTTTTTCTCTACCTCTGGGCTGGTGCACAATTTCATAATAAGTTCCAACACAACGGGCATGGCAATTGGCAAGTTCATTATTAAACATGTTTTTAAAAAGGCAGTGTATACAGCCACACGCGTGTGTCTTTACCTTACCTTACGGCCATGTGTGTGGTTGTATCCGCAGCATCGACATGATACAGCCGCACTCTCTGAACTCCCACTTGTACCCTGTGCCGCGGCACTATCGCTAGCGCATTTCAATTCAATTCAATTCAATTCGGTTTTATTAAGACTCAACAAAAAGTCCGAAGACTAAAAGCGTGAGTTTACAAATTTAAAACAGTTTACAAAGTTAGAAATTAAAAAAAAAACATATAAATATAAGTACATGGAAAGAAAAGAAAATACCACGCAAAATGCATCATTGATACATATTAAAAATTACTAACTTCATTAAAAAAGCGATGTGTAAATTCATGCAACGAGGTGTTGGAAAACCCCAAAACCTGGATCGTCACAAAGGTTTTATCTTTTGAAATTCATGGACATACAAACAATATTTTTACTTCATTATTGTCCCTGGCTTGCCAATCAGGTGAGAATGAAGTGAAAATATTGTATGTAAAATAAGTGAAACTGAGAGACAATACCTTCTTGACGATCAAAGTTTTGCAAGTTGCAACACATACTGTCGAAGGAAGACGCATTGCTTGTGTAGTGCATACACTAGCGATAGCTGTCGTAGCACAGAGGACAAGTGGGAATTCAGACGAGTGTGGCTGTATCGTCATGTCGATGTTGTGGATACAATCACATGTGTGTGGCTGTATGCATTGCTTTTTAAAAAATTGGAACCCTGGAGCTCATGGAGTCATGTAAATTCAATTTCAATTTCAATTTCAATTTCAATTTATTGTCTTTCGAAATTCATTTTGATGATTAAAAAGAGATTGTTGTTGTTGAATTGGGTTTTTACAGACATTTATCACTCAAATATGATTATTTACGTCTGGGACTGACCTTTTATGTCACTATCTGAAAGGCCTGTCTTAAGCCTCTAAAAGCCTTAGCTTAGATATCCTGATCGGTGAATTACATGTCATAATGCAGTATTTGAAACTAACTTATTTTGTCTATTTCCCTTTTCTCTCCAGGATGTCGAGTAATTCACTCTCAGAAGAAGAGAATGTGAAGAGTGATGCTCCAGCGCAGAAAGATGAGTCAAGCAAACACAGATCCCACAGTAGCAGTCGACACAAGAAACACAAGCACAAAAGTAAGAAGAGCCACCACAAGCACAAGCACCATAAGGACAGGGATGGCCATCGTCGACACAAGCATAAGCATAAGAAACATAAGAGCCGGAAGGAAGAGGAGCCTCCAGCTGCAACCATTGCAGCGGACGAATCAGAGTCAGACATCGAATTGGAAGATACCATTCCGTTGCCTAAGTTTGAGCCAAAGATTCCACAGCAGCAGAACAGTAGGAGGGATAGCGGCAGGAAGGAAAAGTATGTTGATGAGTCTCTTGCCGCGCTTGAGAAACAGAAGGAGCTGCTGCAAGCTCAGCTGCTGGCTACAGCTGATGATGAACACTCAGGAATGAATTTGATTGCTCAGGGTTACCAGTCAGATGAGGAAGAAGACGAAGAAACTGTTCTGAAAGAGTCCCTCTCGAAGTGGATCCATACAAAGAGTGCTAAGCCTGCCTCAAAATCAGAGGCAAAGGACAGTGAGAGGTCAGAAAGGAAGAAGCGGGAGCGGGAAGACGAGAGCTCTCAAAAGAAACGACATCGCAGCAAGTCGCCTGCCATTGAGCGATTATCAAGCAGCAGGGTCGATAACAGCGATGCCAGGTCATCTCTTAGTAGGACTAGTCGAGAAAGTCATGCATCTGGGGACAGGAAACATTCCAGGGATAAGGAAAGTAGTAGAAGAGACTCCAGGAAAGCTTCACCAAGTGCCACCAAATCAGAGGGGAGGGAATCCAGGGACAGCAGGGAATCCAAAGACGGTAGGAAATCATCAGGTCGTGACAGCAGAGTTTCACCTAAGAGAGAGCAAAGATCCAGTGAGAAGTCTAGAAGAAGTGAGAGCAAAAGCCATAGGAGCAGGTCTCCTAAAAAAGAGAGGTTAGTGACTGCTTTTTGGCCTTTCAGTTTCAGTCAGATCATTGTTATCATGTGACATCAGTTGCTATGATACAGTATGGTTATTGCTAAGAAGAGGAATGAATTATCTCTTTTAAAACTGTTGAGACTTAAGTGTAATTTTCTTAAAAGAAAAGAACAAAGCTGGTATCTAGAGGCTTAAAGAAATAATAAGAAATACAGTGCACTAATTTTCTTTCCACTTTCTTGAAAATGTTTCAAACTTGAGTTGTATGTTTTAGAAAAAAAAATCACCATATCCTCCATTTTTCTTTCATTTTCTGCGGTACAACACAGGTACAGTATTTTAATGTAACATATATGTATGCGGATTCCCTAACTTCCCAGGTCATTCACGGAATCCTCACGTAGTAGACCAAGTCCACCCCGTCGATCCCCACCCCCTCGTCGGCCCCCTTCTCCACCTAATCGTCGTCCGGACCGAAGCAGATCCCCCCTTGGCAGGAGAGGGCGGAGTCCCATTGAGAGGCGAGGCAGGAGCCCCCTAGAGAGGAGAGCACGAGATAGCAGGTCACCTGTAGATAGGTTCAACAGGGGAAGGCGAGGAATCTCCCCACCCAGGAAATATGGAGAGGGGTCATGGAGTAGAAGGAGGCGGAGCAGGAGCCCTGATAGGAGGGGTAGGAGGAGACATGGAAGGAGTAGGAGCAGGTCACCCAGGGATAAATTCAAGGGTAGTCTGTCAGAGGGCCTTTCACTGAAGCAGGAATCATCTGATGATGATGAGTATGTGATCAGTTTTCAAAATTCTTTAGTTCGTTTCATTATCAAGGGAATGCCAAGAAGTGACATGGCAAACTGCGTAACTATGCATAAAGAGTTTTTTACAGCAACATTTGCTTGAATTCTCGTGTAATGAATTTGTGTTATATTTTTCTGTGAATCAGTCATTTTCTGTTGTTTTATCAAAATATTTTTTTACATGTACTGTACATGTATAGCATCATTCTGTTTGGTTCTGGATATGCTTTCTAATTCTATATTTTTATATTCATTGGATTAATCAGTACATTTGGTACGAAAAAAACATCCTAAATATGTGTTTTATCTGCTGAATTGAGGTTGCAGTGGTAAATTTATTTAATATAAAATTGATGTTAATAATACACTGTATGATTTTATGCCTGAAAGCTAGTCATTTGCAGGTCAAAATAAGTATTCACAGTAATGACACTTTTAATAATAATTATGATAAATACAGCATTTGTAAATGTAATGCGCCAGCGATCTAGTAAACTATTCTCAGGTTTTGGATATACATGTATGTGTTAGATATGAAGTAAAAGAGATAAGGGAAAAATAGAAAAAGGAGGAAATATTATGCATATCTAAAAAATATTTTACTAAAATAAGATATGAACATGTATGACTTGAGACTCTTTTTAAATGTTTTTTTGTAAACGTGTACCTCTTCACAAAAAAAAAAAAAATTCTTTTCTAGGATCCTTGACGTTGACTTAGATGAAGAAGAAGATGAAGAAGCAGTGATTGAGAGGAGAAGAAGAGAGAGACAACAACTCATGCAGGTTAGTGCTGAACCAACAACTTATAACAATGTAACTTCAGAGTCCCACTATAACTATATGTAGCTTTTGTTGCTTTTTGACTAGTTATGCCAAATGCATACTCAGTTATCATTCACTGATTGTGAACATTTTGATGATATTTGAAGATATATAAATACTTTGATAATAATAATAATAATAATAATGGACCACTTTGTGAAAATAAATTTTCGTTTAGATGAATGAATTTAGAAATGAATATTATTTGATAATATATATCAGAAGTGCAGTACTGCTTAATTGATGACATTTATAGAAAGACAGCCTGTTTATAAAGGTAGTTTATTATATGCATCTGTTTTGCTTTATATTTTCAACCACGCATGTAAGATTTGATAAGTTTCGATCCAAAGATATTGCCAGCACTTTTTGCATCATTAGTTTCCTCAAATTCCTACTGATTCTGAAAATATTTTTCTAAATCTTCATGTGAATTGCATAACAATGTAAAAGAATGAGGTACCTGTATAGTGGACAAAGGTATTAGACATTTAATTCTTAAAAAATTTTGATTCCTTTTTTTATAGAAATACAAAGTTGCTGGTGCCGAGAGTGCAGCTTCCAGTCCTGCCCAGGGCGTCTCTGAACCCCCCTCGGCTGCCCAGTCCCCACAGACCAGTGAGCCAGGAGGTAGTACTGCCCAGGATTCTGACGATGACGAGGATGATGATGATGATGACGAAGAGGAAGAGGATGTTGAGAAAGACGATGATGATGACGACGGTGAGAAGAGTAGTTCGTCCGATTCAGACGATGACAGCAGTGAAGAGGAGAGCAAGGCTAGCAGTGCCGACGATGAGGATGATGATGAGGAAGACGCTGAACGGACGGAGGAAGAAGAGAGGTTAAGGGAGGAGGAGGAGACAGCAGAGCGAGAGCGGAAGAGGGAGATGGAGAGGAAGAGATTACAGGAGGCATTCCCTCAGAGTGATAGCGAGGATGAAGACTCTGCAGCTAACATCAGGAAAGATGAGGAAAACATGGAGAAGAACCTGAGTGATATTGTCAAACCCAAATCAGACAATGGTGAGTTCTTCGGTGCAAACATTGTTCATGGATGTTTGAATTGGTACAACATACAGCTTTTATTACATATTGGAGTTGCCTTACCATTAAAGTTTCTTTCAGCCTATTGATAGTGTTCAATGTTTTTAATTGCCTTTGAAAAGATGGATTTTGATCTAAATCTTCATTTAGAATGATGATATGCAGTTTTGAGAGGTTATTTATCATTACATTAACTACAAAAGTTATGAGTCAACTGATCTTACTTTGATTTTTGAGCTGTGAGGTTTCACATTTTATAGTTAATTGTCTGCTACTTGGATGATTGCAAATGTTCATAGACATATATCATTATGAATATGATTTATATTTTGCTTTGTTTATTTTTCATCGCAGAACAAGCATCAGCCAAGAATGGACTCGACATGTTCAGTGAGGTGGATATGTTCAAAATGGTGAGTGTTACAGGCATGATTTACAGTTTCCATGTAAGCCGCAAACCACATATCCCTTTCAGTAGAGACATAAGCAGTATGCTGTAAAAGAGGGCATTGTGAGCGCATATGCACTTTTGTCTATCATTTGGGCTTCTTTCATTCATAAGTAATGCCTACAAACAACTTACTATGATAGAAATGTCTATGATGAAAATTGGTTGTTGATATTTCTGTATTCAAGCAATGATGAATACATAATATACAATATTGAGCAGTTTAAGTGCTGAGTGCCTTTTAAATAGAAGCTAGTGCATTCACATCTTTGACATCTGACCTTCGTGACTTTCATTATATGAAGGTGGAGGTTTGCATGGTGGGACTGATAAGATAGAGGTTTACGGTTCACCATGTGGTAAGTCCTGAAAGGACTGTGAATGGAGAGAGTAAAGAGAGTTGAGGGGTAGGAGAAGTGGAAAGGTGAGATAGAGTCAGAGAGAATAGCGAATATCTTTCTTGAGATTGGGTGAAGTCCTAAAAAGCTGAGAAGGCAACGAGGAGAGAAGGCTCTAACCAGATGAGAGGGTGATGAGGGGAGAAGACTTGACGTTTCGGACAGCTTGACTGTCCGTCATCAGGAGTCGGGAGATCAGGAGATTTTCATTGTAGTTGGGATATTAATTTTGTATATAATAGTTGTCTGTTCAATATTTAATAGATCCATTTCCTGTCTATTTGATTTCATGACAGAGCCCATCTACTCGTGAGGGCATAGGTCAGATGGGACCAGAGAACCCTAGCCTTACTGATAACTGGGACGATGCAGAAGGATATTACAGTAAGTACAGAACAGTGCATTTTATCAACTTTTTTGTTATTGCACAGTTTGTAGCAGTTTAAGAATATAGCAAGGCACCTGGCATCAGTAAATGTGTAGTTTTTCAAGTTATAGGATTTGTAATCTTGTGGTCACTATTCAAAATTCATGAATAACTTGACGCAATTTCATTTTCAGCGGTGTAGAAGATATTTTTTGCATTTTTGTTGAATATTATATGAGGAATATGGTAACTTTTTTTCAAGTTGTTACTTAAATCAATTTGTAGTGATGAAGCATTGTCAGTTAACATGTGTCACCATATGTCTGCTCTCTTCCAATTATTAGATAAGGATCTTTGTAATTTCATGAAATTTATTACTTTCAACTGGCAACTGCAGAGTTGTGGAATAATTACCCAATAATCTTAAACAGGTCAATAGGTTAGACAATTTCAAGAGTCTCTTGAAGACGCATTCCTTTCATTTGTTTGAATAGTGCAATTTTATGTTTTATGTCAAAGCAAGTTATTCCTCTCCTCCGTTATGTCCCTCTTTCATTCTTTATTCCTCTTCTTTCTTCTGAGTGCTATAGGGACTTAAATTCATTTTTGTGATATGCAATTTTACAAAAATGGTTCATTGTTATTATTTTTACGACACGTCCCTTATCTCCGATGTTTTGTTTGACAGGGGTACGTATAGGAGAGAGCCTTGACAAGCGTTACTCGGTGTATGGCTACACTGGGCAGGGTGTGTTCAGTAATGTGGTGAGAGCTAGAGACACTGCTAGAGGACAGCAGGATGTAGCCATCAAGATCATCCGCAATAATGAACTCATGTAAGTAAAAATTATGATGATGATGATGAAGAATGATGGTGAGGATGATAAATGGTGATGTGATGGTGATGATGGTGATGATGATGATGCTGATGCTGATCATGATTATGGTTAATGTTGATAATGAAGATGATGGTGGTGATGATGGTGATGATAAAGATGGTGAAGATGATGATGACGGTGCTGATGATGATGATGAGGATGTTCTGAAGTTGATTATGTTGGTGATGGCGATATGATAGTGGTGATCATAATGATGATGATGATGATGATGATGATGCCGCTGCTGCTACTGCTACTGATGATCATCATCATCATTATTATGGTGGTGGCGATGATGATGATGAGGATAGTGATTATAACGATTATGACATGACGATGGTGGTGGTGATAGTGATGATGATGGTAACGTGATGTTGATAATGATGAAGATGTTCTGAAGATGATGGTGATGATGGTGATGATGATTAAGGTAATGGTGATGATGGTGATGATGATGATGATTGTCAAGGTATGTTCATCAATGTGGTGGTGAGATTTTCCAGTTTCATTTACTCTATCCTCTCTCACTGTATCTTTCAGGCAGAAGACTGGTCTGAAGGAACTGGAATATCTCAAGCGTCTCAACGATCAAGATAGAGAGGATAAGTTTCACTGTGTGCGACTTTTCAGATCCTTCAGTTACAGGCAGCATCTCTGTCTTGTCTTTGAGCCCCTCAGGTAAACCCTTGATTTCTAATCCTTTTTTTAAAACAAAAGTAATTGCTTCCCTACAATAAACATTTTTATTAAAAAAAGGAATTTGGAAATCCAACAATCATCTAATCATTGTTTTTGTACACTTATTAGGGCTCTTCATCAGCAGTTTCTGTTTTTCCTGGGTCTAATTTAGGTCCGTGTATCAGGCCCTTCTAGCGTAAAGATCTGCTTAAAGAAACGAAATCAACCTTTATTCATCTTATCTAGGATGGTCATATTTTATAGAAAAATACCTAATACCTGTACCATACCTTTTACAGTGTAAAGCAGTGAAATGAAAGTATGTAGGAGCATAATTCAGAGTGCAGTATAAAAAACTTGCTGCAGATATGTTTCATTTTACCATAGCAAATCTAAAGAGTCGGTAAACATGCTTGATTTTCATATCAAGTTAGTTAAGCATTTGTACGGCTGATAAGGGACCTTTTTGATTCTTTGTTTACTCTTTAGTATGAACCTGCGAGAAGTGCTGAAGCGCTATGGCAAGGATGTGGGTCTGCACATCAAGGCGGTGAGATCGTACACGCAGCAGCTGTTCCTAGCGCTGAAGCTACTGAAGAGATGTAACATCCTGCATGCTGACATCAAGCCTGACAATATACTGGTGAGACAAGAAACTTATCAAATTTTGTGTTGTGTCTTACAGTCATTAAAGTGATTAGACAATGGTAAAAATTTTGTTGATATATGATCGAGAATGGAATTCTAAGAAAAATTACATTAAAAATATGATGATTTTCAATCAAAATCAATGCATTTTTGGCTAATTTTCTCATAAAAAGTCAAGAGCTGACCAAAAAATTTGAGTATGAGGTATGACGTAAAAGTGGGTACCCAGCTTCGCGCATTGCAGTTGTGCTGGGCGCTAGACTGTACAATATGTATTATACCTTGCGCGCATTTTGCTAGAAGTGGGTACCCAGTTGAAACTGGGTCACAGCTGAGGGGTCAAAAATATCCTGAAATCTTACCACATTTGGGGGTTGCCTTGGCAACACGACTTTTTAAAAGAACTTTAGGCAGATGGTTTTCTGCCAATAAAATCATGCTCTTATAAAATGAGCTAACATTGTTTCAGCATTGGGTAGCCCCTTTAATATACAGTGGAAACTCAGTATAACAAGGTCCTTGTTATATCAGTAATATTGTTACATCAGATCTTTTTATACTGAGTTTCCTCTGTAATAACTTCTTTAAAATTTTTATTTCATAAGCAATATTAAAAGAATTTGTGAAGAGCAAAAGAAGAAAAAAAGGGCAAAACAAACAAATAACTAGCTGTTTACATTTTTTGAGCTAATGTTTTCTAAAAATCTTAGAAAAAGAGAAAAAAGGGCTTTCAAATATTCATAGAACGTCTTTTTCATATCAAAAATTTAAAATTTAAGTGCATTATTGGTTGAGATTAAGTATGGGGGGGCGGTGTTACAAGGACCAGTTGTGTCACATAATATCTGCCAGTGACGGGTATTACCACTGTAAATAAACATGGAAAATTTCAAAGTAACCTAGAATGCAGTAATGTTAGAAACTTTGATTAACTTCACTTAAAGGTAATAAGCAGTAGTGGGAAAGGTAGTGCTTTGAATATTTAACTACTTTGTTGGGTGAAATGAAAATTACTACATGAACTGATGTAGAATGACTAATTTCGAACATAGTTGATGTTTTTTGAAAAATATTTGTTTAGAAATGGCTAAAATATCAACGGAAGATACGTCGAGTTCTCAGCGCGGGCCCGCGTCAAAAATTCACACACGTGTAAACAGTGTGTGCGAACCGCTGTGCGCCGTTGAGCCGAGAGCGTTGGGGTAGGTGGTCCGTAGCGAGGGTATAAGGTAACGGTTGATATACAATCATTTGAATTGTTTTACTGAAAATTACCGGAAATCATGAATAGAATACTAGATTATCTCACTCATGCATCTTTTCATGCAAGCCGAAAAATATGAGACTATATTTGAGCAGTTTCATGCCAACTTTCATTTTGCTACCACTACTGTTTATTACCTGTAATGATTGTTTTTGATTGAGGTAGGATTAATACAGCATTGGTTCCTCTTCTTTTGTTTATGTTTTTTTTTTCCAATCGCATCTCTTTAAAGTCCACAATTACTTAAAGAGTTTTATTTCACATTCAAATATCAAAACATCAAACCAAATCAAATAATAAATTTGGGAGTATGAACAAAGGTTTACCAATACAAATACTGTTTACTTACCCTCTTTTGTAATTCATAAGTAAACAAATATCTTAAACTGGATTCTCTATTATCAACACCTTTATAACTGCGTAACAAAATCAATTTATAAACTGTTCAAAAAGCTATGGTAATAAGGCCATCTATGTCATGTTCACTATTTATCTACAGATCAATGTTAAAGTCAACATGCTTGTGAAAAACTTTTTTAATCAACCAAGTAACATATGCCCAAAAGCTTTTATTCAATTTACATGTGACCAAGACGTGTATTATATTTTCATCTACCTTGTTTGTATTAATGCACATGTACATTTTTTGTATCCCTTTACCAGGTGAATGAATCGAAATCCGTCCTGAAGCTGTGCGATTTTGGCTCTGCCTCTCATGTAGCTGACTGTGACATCACTCCGTACCTCGTCAGTAGATTCTATCGTGCTCCTGAAATCAGTAAGTCAGAGACTTATTCTTAGTCTAATTTTCATTCATGATATTGTCATGGGCTCAGCAGAAGGGCATTAACCCTTTTTGTGCCAGCTGCGTATGCCTCCCCCCGCATAATTGAGCATGTGACTTAAACATGTGCTTGGCTACAAAGGCTAGTGTTTGGCTTGGGTGGCTTAAGGGTTATTTACTGATTCAAGATTTTTCCAGAAGCATCTTTTGCAAAGTTTTGAAATTTGAAACTTACGAATTTGATATCTATCTAAATTACCATGTGAAAACTTATTAGGATATATGGGTTTTATCTTTTAACTTATTTTGTATCAAATGTGTATATTTTTGTTAAAACACCTCATTCTGAAATTTTTAAAGATTTCTCCAGTTTCTTCTTTTGTTCATCACAGACAAATAAGAAATATCTATTCAAAACTTCCTTCGTGCAATTCTTTTCTGACTAGACCTTGTTTTCTGGTATAAGAGAGTCCTGTTAATGGTATTCTCAAAAGGAAACAATTATCTTTACTTTTCAGTCACATCCTAAAACTGTTGTTGAATATATATTGTTTATAGAATGAATTATGAGCTTTCTCAAAGAAAGAAGATGACTTGCAGAAAAGGACAGGAATATCCCCCTTTTTTTTTTTTGCTAGGGTCCTTCCAGACATAGATAATGTTTAAATTGATTTCAAAGCAGATTTATGAAGCAGTCTTAATGGAATGGATAATCATTAAATGTATATTAATGACGTAAAGGAGATGTTTATTTGCAGTGGGGTTTAAATCTTTGTGCATAAGCCATGATTATATAGTATTATGCCCTAGAAAAGGTTTTACGACTTTTACAGTTCCGTGTACTTGGATATCATCCTTTTGTAATGAATGTCTAATTCCCTAATTTTTCTTAGTTTCAGATAGATGTGAATTTTATGTTGTTATTTTTTTATCATGATATCTAAAGTTGTGCTTATCACTGTTGTTCTCATGAAGAGAACTTTTGTAATGTTTCTGGTAGGCTTAGTTTGTGGTAAATTTCATAATTGATGTTTGAAATTTTCTTTCTTTTTTTCTGCCATCCTTGTGCTTACAGATTTATGATTGATTTTCTACTCTGTGTACTCTCCTCTATTTATCTTTCCTTTCATTTGAATTTGGGGAAAATTTTTATTTAGATTTTGAAATTATTTTCTTTCTCTTTTCCACTTAAAGACATTGGTTAACATTGTTATGATTTTAAAAAATCTTGTTTTGTTACTTGAAAATGGGATAAACATAAGGGTTTTAGTGTAAAAATACCAGTCTTAAAGTTTCAAAGTATAATATTCACAGGAAGTATGTTTAAATATGAAAAATGTGAACCAATGTTTGAAAAATATACGAGGGTCGGTTGCACAGAATAGACATAAGGAGTGCGCATGCGCGTATGACTCACCTTACCGTACTGTGTGTATTGGCGTATCACGCGGCGGGAGGCACATAACGGGATTTTCAAATTCAAGCAAAGCGGCCCTCTTAGTGTCTTGTGAGACGAAGGATAATAAAATCGCCGTTTGCGTCCAACTTACACTTTTTCATTCCAAATTATGGTTGATTTCAGGGTTTTTGAGTACAAATACAAGTACTCATACACATGTTGTTTCATCTTAATTTGAGAATTTTTTAAATCAGCTTCTCACAAAGTTAGCCAATGCCTTTAATCTACAATGTTTTCAGTTGCCTTTATCACTCTCTCTCTCTTTCTCATTCTAGCCTTCTTTCTTTATGTCTTCACCATATTACTTTTTAGTGTCTCCATGTTTTGTCCCTTTCAAAATCCTCTCATTGTTGTTTTCACAAGGTGCCCCCTTCCTTAACCCATTCGGGACAGGAATTATTTAAAGCCTAATTTGATCAGCTTTTATTCTTCAAATTGGCAACAGCAACATTTTTATTTTATTGCTACATTTTTCTTATAAAACGTCATGTATCTGAAATGAATATAAATTGAAAGAAATTATGATGAGAAGTCAAAAAGTTGCCAATTTGCAGGGGAAAACGGTGATTTTAAACTTTCTATCACATTGCCAATTTAAGGATTTTAATGCTTATTTTCCTTTTAAAAATTTTCAGCATCAAACAACGAATATTGACGCAACCAAAATGGGCACAGTTTGTGTAGAATTTTTTGCTCTTTCTGCTCATGTATTTGGTATGATTTTTAGGGCTTTGCATCAAAAGATATTAGGCCAAACCACAAAATGTGGACCTCTGTCACGAATGGGTTAACTGCATTTGAATTTAGTTGTATTCTTGTTGTTGTTCCTTTCTGTATCTTACCCAGTTTTTTTCATTTATTCATGTATCTGTTTCCTCTCTCATCTCTTTCTATCTTCTTCATCTAATGGTGTCTCCAACATTCCACCTTTATTTGCCACTCTCCACCCGGGTGTGGTAATGGGTACCTAGCAGGAGGAAAATTTCCTGAATGCTTCAGCACACTATCATGGTAGCTTGGCTACGCTAGGAGTAATATGATTACTGATCATTATCACCACATCATCACCATTAGGCCAACAAAAAAAAAAATTTTGTATTGGCATAACCCGCCCGACCCTAAAAATATCCCCGACACTAGGTTTTTTTTTTTTATTTATTGCTATCGATATCGCGATCGAATTTGCTGTGTAGAAAACCAGGAAGTGTTGTGGACAGAACAGCTATTTTCCCGCCGTAAAATATGTGTTTCGAGCAGCTTCGGCGAAAGTAAACCTCTTTTTCTTCGTGAGCACGCCCAATGCCGCTTGTTTGGGCGATATCCTCCAGTTAATATAGCAAAATGAACCCGTCTTCAGTGGGTTGCATGTTTGTATATATGCATGTGCGCGTATGGGTGTGCGTATTGGGTGTATGTGTGTGTATATGAATAGTGGTATCATATATGCAGATTGGAAGGGGGAAAAAAAAAAAATTTTAAACAAAACCTGCCTACCTACCCTATTTTTCAGTGACCCGTTACTCCAGTACAACAATTTTTTTTTTTGGCCTTATTTATAATCATTGAATTTGGTGTTTCCTTGTTGGTGTTCCTTTCTTTCCTGTTGTGGCAAAGTTGGTTAGAGTAAGCCCTCTCAAGGAAATGGTCCTGAGTTCAGTTCCCACTGATGTCTGGCTTCTTACACTGTATGTCCTCCAGCAAGACATTTAATCCACCTTTTCTGCAACCTACCCAGGGGTGGTATTCTGAAGACTGAACACCGTTTTAACTGTGTTTTAAGTTATGTTATAACTTCTATTTTAAGTCATTGATTTACAACACCGCTAAAACAGTCCTTAAACGGTATTCTGAGAACTGTTTTAACGGTGTTGTAAGTCATCAAAGCCACACCCACCGCAAAGATATTATCCAATGGGGAAAGTCGTTAGAGATGAGTCTAAGCTGACTCAGCCAATAAGATCGCTCTCTGGGGAAGGGGTGCGTGAAACGCGTGAACTTATATATTCGCGTTGTAATGAGCGCATTAGTTTGCGCTTAGTTTCTTGCTTTAATTCAGATAAATTATGATGATGTGACAGAATTATTTGTGCAAATCATCTATGCTATTATCACAGACAATTGCCAAATTTCTCCACCCGAGGCAAAAATTCTTTCGAAATGTTGTTTCGGGAATAAAAGCAAGGTTTATTGGATCTCGTTATCCCCCTCATTCCAACCTAAAACATTTATGAGCGAGAAAAATTGCCGCCATGACATACCGCATGCAAAGTTAAAACACCTCCCACCCTGTTTTATCTCATGAGCATGAAATGTCAAGCGGAAAGAGTTAAAACAGGAGATAAAACGGTCTTCAGAATACCGTGTTATTACATATGGTATTTTACGCGCTTGCGCACGACTTGCGCCAGGCATGCAAGGTAAGATGCGCGGTTAGAAAGATAAAACAAAACTTAAAACAAAAGTTAAAACAGAGATAAAACGGTGTTCAGAATACCGATTTGCTAAAACAGACTTAAAACAGAGTTAAAACAGTCTCAGAATACCACCCCAGGTGTATAAATGGGTACCTGGCACTGCTGGGGTAATAATTATAATGCATTGTAATCGCCTTTAGTGCCCTGTGGGTGGATATGTTGTGCAGCATAAATATCTTCATTCTTATTGTTATCATTATTCTTTACCATCCAGTCATCGGGATGACCTATGATGCGGCCATTGACCTTTGGAGCACTGCCTGTACCATCTTTGAGCTGGCTGCAGGTAAGATCATGTTTCCAGGCAAGACCAACAACCACATGCTCAAACTCTTCATGGACCTCAAGGGCAAGATGCCCCACAAGATCATCCGCAAGGGCATTCTCAGGGACAAGCACTTTGACTCCAACTGCAACTTCAAGTACGTCGAAGTGGACAAAGTCACTGAAAGGGTATGTCCTGTTCTATCTGTTTTCATTCTATCAGTTCTGTCTTTCGATTCATTGGTTTGATTCTATGTTGCAAAGAATTCTGTTTCCTTTGTTAAAAGCCAAAAGGGCATTAAGTCTATGTAAATGAATAGGAGTTAATGCCCTTCTGGCTCTCTGTTTGTACTTTTAATTCTATTTTCATTTCTTCATTTAGGCTGGAATTCACAAAGGTGGTTTAAATTTAGACCATGGTTTATGCAGATTTCGTGTTATAAGTGTGCTTGATTTAGCATGTACACTAAGAAGGATCCAATAATGAACACGCGTGTGTGGCAAAGGGCCCTAAATTCACGCTAGTTGCCATGTTTTTGACCAAGGTTTTGGTAAATTAATTTAAATAAACTATGCGAAATTTACATCAACTGTGGTCCAAACCATGGCAACTAGCATGAATTTAGCACCCTTTGCCAGACATGAACGTCCACCATTGGACCTTTCTTAGTGTATTCGTTAAATCAAAGGCATTTATACCACGAAATTTGCCTAAACCATGGTCTAAATTTAAACCACTTTTGTGAATTTTGGCCTATTTGTCTGAAAAGCACACGTTTGATATATCATCGATTAGTCAACGTGTGTGATCTGCTAGGTCTCTATGATCTCAGTCATCATTGTCATCATTCTTCCTCCTCTGGTTGGTTTCTTTGAATTATTTATCTGCTTTTGAGGTTTTAAAATATTATTTCCAAGTAATTGTTGCAATATTCAGTTCTTAAATTGTATCAATGCAAACTGTAGAATGACTTTTTGATACCTTATACACACCTTTATCACCACTAAGACCACGTTTTGGGGTGTGTTTTTTTTTTTTTTCAGGAGAAAGTCACTGTAATGACCGTCATCAACCCAACCAAGGACCTGACCACAGAACTGCTGGGATACCAGCGCCTACCCGAGGACCAACAACGCAAGGTACTGCAGCTG
Source organism: Echinometra lucunter (assembly GCA_029962745.1). Taxonomy (NCBI): domain Eukaryota; kingdom Metazoa; phylum Echinodermata; class Echinoidea; order Camarodonta; family Echinometridae; genus Echinometra; species Echinometra lucunter. Next base: position 21,547,318 of record CM057158.1, read on the forward strand.
AAGGATGTCCTGGACCGGTGTCTCATGCTGGACCCTTCCAAGAGGATCTCCATCAACGAAGTGCTACGACATTCTTTCATCCAGGAGAAGATATGAGAGGAGAGGGGAGTTTCCCCTACCAGCCCAATTTAGGGGTTTCCCCTACCAGCCTAATTAGGGGTTTCCCCTACCAGCCCAGGGAGGAGGTTCCCCTACCAGCCCAGAGAGGAGGTTTTCCTACCGGCTAACACCACTCAGCGCCATGGTCAAGGTTTAACCCTCTGCCTGGCAGAACCGAATGGTAGCCAATAGAAATGAAAGAATTCAGAAGACAACAGGTTAACTCTAGCTAATACGTCACCTCGTTCCATTGCATTTTTACTTTCGCTCTGCAGAATGCTTTAGAGTTATCTCAGGTTCTATAATAGAGCTGTGTTCCATACTATAGCTTATTTTTCAAATTTCATAATGACTCTAAAAGAACCACTGAATTTACAAAGAGTTTGTCGAGTATTTTTGTGAAAGATGTATTTTATTTGTAAAGATTTTACTCTGCAGGTATTGGTGTTTGATATAGTTATTTAGAATTATTAATTCACCAGGCAATACCTGGCTCCCTTTTTTTGTATTGCATGGTTTGTATTTTTGTATTCATTGTGTCACCTGTTAATCATGACTGAGCGGTTTATAACCACTTGGTGTACTACCAGTTGGGTAATTCCCCGATCGTCCAACACCACCTTGGCTAAACCCATGTGGGCTACTATCAGTCACTTGGTTTAATACTCACTCGGGCTAATTGTCTTTTGTCTAATGATCAAATAATCTAATTGCCACTTTGTCTACTTAGTTTTCCCCATTTCGTCTAATGATCATTTGGTTTATTACCAGTTTATCTAATCAGATAGACTAAGTGGTGTTAGACCAAGTGGGTATTAGATGAAATGGGCATAGCCTAACTGGAAATTAGACGAAATGGTAAATGGGGTAACTGCCAATTAGACCAAATGGTTATTGGACGAACTGGTTGTGGACGAAATGGGATTAGACCAAACGGACATTAGACAAAGCGGTATTAGACCAAGTGGCAATTCACCTGACTGAGCTTGGTGGGAAAATCAGGTTGTCTGAAGAAGAAAGGTAAGTTATGAAAACAGGTAAGGTTATGAGAGAGTTCCTAGAATCCACTTTTGTTAGGTAATTTTCTTGAAATGAGATTAGTCATGTGATCTGAGGGAGTATCTCTGTTAGAAAATAATAAATTTGTTTCCATTGGGGTTTTTATCATCCTTTATGACAATTTCATTTAAAGTTGAATTCATTGAAAATAATTAAATTCAAGGGCATAACTCAGGTTGTTGATTTTTTAAAACGGCCTTTTATAGATATTTAGCTGATTTTTTTATTATTTTTTTTCAATTGGATTGACAAATGAGGTTTTTGTTTTATGGAATGATAGGTGATTTTATGATTTGATTGTTATTATTTTAGTGTGAATGTTTATTTTAGTTTTAATGTGCCATATTTTAGAAGCAGATTCAGCTGATTTCTTTCTTGTGTTCTTGTTCCAGAACTGATCTGTTTTGCAGAGAGCACACCAGGTTGTACCATCACAGAACTATAAAAATCATGTGTGAGCACAAAAACGTAATTTGTGTAGCAATATATATATATATATATGATTGATCCGCGTTATCCCAATTACATATGCAGGATTAAAGTCATTTCCCTCTTGTCTTCTTTCCTCCCCTTCCAGAGAAATTGATATTTTTTCCACACTACAAATTACACAAATTATAATTCTATTTCTTATGATCTAGACAGCACACGCATCACTCCATCATTTGAATTAGTTGAATTTGTCAAAAGATCACCTCTTTTATTCATTGTAATTTTGATTAGCTGCTATTAGTGGTCACTTTTATTCTAGAATAATTGTTCTGCAGGGTCCACCAAATCCATTTGAGAGGGAAAAAAGGATTGTGAACTTGTGACTGTTGTGTTATATATGCCTAAAGTGAAAGCAAGACTCATAACGAAAACAGATCGAATAGTTCACTTAAGTCTACTGCATTTCCCAAATCTACATGATGAAAAACAAACTAATCCTCTTTATGTGGGCTGTGAATGACCTATCCCATTGTCTGTTTCTCATTAACAGAGATGTACATCAGAATTAGATTAGGATTGGAAATTCTATACAGAGAGAAATACACTGCTTCATAAGATAGCAAAGTTTGAAGTTTGGGGTAGATTAAGATTTAGGGTAGATTTAGATTAGGTCCATTTTTGCATGTACATTTTGTCAAGAAACATATACAAGTCATCTCTATTGAAAAATATTTATATTTTCTACCATACATTTTCTTGCATGATTTAAATATTTTTCGGAGGTTGTAATTTCTGGTTAAAACATGGAATTAAACATTGATCATTTACCAGAGTCAGTTTTCTTGAAAATTGATCAGGAATATTGATATTAAATTTTGATGCTACTCTGTCATATTGATGGCAGTTGATATTATGTTTTGGGTATGCTTGATAATTACTTTATATCTGTCTCATGGTCAGAAGTACCACAAGAAAGATCATGTAAAGCTAAAAATGTTAGCACAGAGAACAAAAAATGATGAAAGAGATGAAAATGACACCTTCTCTCACAGATTTTCAGATTTTTGAAATCTACCCTGGAATTTGTAAATTGTATGTATGTATTCTAAATCCTTGTAAATCTGTAAATCTTTATTTGGTATCCTTATGAGAAGATTTTTTGAAAATTGCAATAACTTTATTATGTTGTTTTAATATTTTTGACTTCATAGTTGAGTGAAATTGCCTCTGTGTGAATAACTAGAAATATTTGATCTGCCAGTGGTTGTTATCAAGCATACTCTCATCTCTCTCTCTCTCCCTCCACCATTGAATACATAAGGTGATCAGTTTTTGCCTGTTTCTTTTCCCCTCACCCTAGCGCCGGGTCATCTGTCGGGTGTTCAACTTCAAGCAGAGTTTGTTTATAAAGTGCATTGTCGCAGATCTGTGCAGGGTAATGTACACGTGTGAATGGAGTGTGTTGTCATACATTGAAACAAATTCAAATGTTCTGTAACGTGCATGTATTGTAATGGCTCGTTCACATATGACGTTGTAAACTGCCAAGGCAAAGTTTAAGTTTTTTTTCATGTGTAAAGTAAATGGCAAGTGGATTGCATAGCAAAGGCCACTAAGTATATTTACCTGTTTATACGGGATAAAATACCGAAATATGAACAGTGCTCCATTTGTATCATTACTGGTATATTTTGCTCTGGCGGTTTATCATGCAATATGTGAAGAGGGCTCATGTGAAAACTGAAATTTAACCAGGGGGGTCTTTCACTAAGACTAAGATTGACTAAAATCGCACTTAACTATGGTTGGCCATTCATGCCACTGTTTGCTTTCACCATAGGTTTCTCAAGGGATGCACAAATCACTGTCATAAAATTTGAAGAATTTACATTTTTTGTTTTCTTCATCAATGAACTATTGTCAATTTTGCAGATATGTGACCATGATTTGCAAATCCTTTGAGAGATCCATGGTGAAAGAAAACAGTGGCATGCATGGCCAGCCATAGTTAAGTGCGATTTTAGTTGATCTTGGTCTTTGTGAAACACCCCCCTGATGTGAAAATTAATATTATCCTTTCTCTGTGGAAGAAATCTTTTAATATTTCTTTTTTTGTATGATTGAAAGCTCAAAACCTAAGTTTCATCTTTGTAAATCATTAAGTTTTTAACATACTCTAATTTTTATAATTGAATGTGCATAATTTTCCACGTTTTATTTGTTCAAGGAAAACTTTAGGGTATGTTGATTAATTTTACTTTGTAGGTGACATGCTTCATTTATGGGAAAGTCTTGAGGTTGTTTTAGTAACATTGGTTGACAATATGATGGCTTTGATGCATTTAGTAGTGTTACATTTGCACAATTCAGTGATATTACATATTGAATGATGTTATTTGAGGGAAATAAATCTCGCACTACGAGAGTTATTCTGTTTAAACGATTTTTAGTGCCACTGAATTTCTGAAAAAAGTTAATTTAAAGCATGGTTAAGTTGTCGCAGAGGATAGTCTGACATGTAAAGCCACTGAAAAACTGAAGTATCTGTGAGAAATTGTGAAATACAAATACAATGAAAACTAAAACGTTCAGGCTTGAAACAGGTTTTTTTCTTTAGTGGAGAGTTGTAAGTGTGATTGTGGTGATGTTTACAAGATAGAAGATGAGTATGACAAGCTTTCACCCACAAATCTTTTCTTGTGTTTCTCCCTTTCATGGGATGGTCGGCAATGGTGCGTAACCATGGTAACTCAAGCTGCCCTGCTGGAAACGACTACATAGTCTCCATACAGCAGATGCTCCTGGATACTCCATTTACAGTCCACTCACAAGCACTCGTCAACAAGTATGGTTTGGTGTTTTTTTTTTTTTCCAACCCCAAACAAATATTGGAGATAACTTAACAATACAAGCGCAAATTTTATTTTTCACCATCTTACATATGAATACAAATTTTGATTACACAATGAAAGAACACTTCAATGAAAAACATTAATTACATTACCCAGAAAAGTTTCAGACTGATATAGAATATGAATTACCCTAACCCAGAGGCAGGTGAAGAATTTCATAAAACAGGGAGAAGGGGGTACAGCTTCCTTTATATATGTTATAAAAGATTCATAGGTTAAAAATATGAGACACATGTCTACATTTTGTAGCATTCTTAGAATGTTATTTTTATTTGTGTGTGTGTGTGTGTATTTTTAGGGGCAGGCCTAAATCATCTGTTCTTTATACAAAGATATTATGTCGCCATATGCATCGATAGTTAAAATTAGTACTCTTTGTTAAGTTCAACCTATTTCTTTTTTCTTAACCCATTTGTGACAGAGGGTCCACATTTTGTGGTTTGGCCTAATATCTTTTGATGCAAAGCCCTAAAAATCATACCAAATACATGAGCAGAAAGAGCAAAAAATTCTACACAAACTGCGCCCATTTTGGTTGCGTCAATATTCGTTGTTTGATGCTGAAAATTTTTTAAAGGAAAATAAGCATTAAAATCCTTAAATTGGCAATGTGATAGAAAGTTTAAAATCCCTGTTTTCCCCAGCAAATTGGCAACTTTTTGACTTCTCATCATAATTTCTGTCAATTTATATTCATTTCAGATACATGACGTTTTATAAGAAAAATGTAGCAATGAAATAAAAATGTTGGTGTTGCCAATTTGAAGAATAAAAGCTGATCAAATTAGGCTTTGAATAATTCCTGTCACGAATGGGTTAAAACTCTGGTAGGTCCAAGCAGCTAGTAATTCATGAACTTGCCATCAGGGAATAGTATTGAATGCACATGTACTAAAGCTTTAGTATGTGGATTTCAATGCTCTTCTCTCATTTTGCAGTACCAAACGTCTTTTCAAATTTTTATCTTTTTGGTAAAAAAAAAAAAAAATGTTTTAGTGTGTTTATTGCTCATAAACATTGAGAACAGAGAAAAATTCCTTAGACTTGCCCTAAAATGAATTTTTTTATTGTAACTGATAAGTTGGTGACATCCCCTATGTTCTAAGAGATTCTGCATATTTTCATGCGGGGTTCTTAAAGACCAACACATGAAAAGCTGTAATTTTCCAAAATTTATAAGCCATGTGCTGTAGAGCAATTGGGGTAATTTCTCCAGGCAGTTTCTTACATTACCAAAATTGCCTTGTTCAGCTGTGGACCTTCTCCTCTTTTTCTAACCACAATGTGAAGTCTAAACCTCGTCAAAAATTAAACTCCTACATTAACCTTACTTCGTTGACAAAAAAAATTGCCTGAAGAAATTGTTGCCTCCCATGATCTGACGTCAGAAAATTTAGGTTTAAAGATGAAGTCGAGTTCTGAGGGGTGTTTCACAAAGCTGTGCGCAAAATTACGCATGACTAGAAACAGTTGCCTAGTGTGAGATTTTGGAATTGTGAAATTTATGAGATATCAACCCACTGCCCCCAAAGGCACATGCACTGCAGACAGAAATGAGTACATGCATGGGACCAAACACACAAAAGTGGCATGAATGTTTGGCCTGGAGACTTCAGGCGTTTCTTGTCTTATTTCCAGGATGAAGGCCTTTGGGGCAATCCTTTTCAAGGAACCTTTCTACTATGGTATTCTCCCCTCACACAAAACGAATGAGAAAGCTCACGAATTAACTCGGATGGGATTTATGGTTCACCATGTGGCAAGTCCTGAAAAGGACTGTTAAGTTAGAAGAAAAGTGAAGGAAGTGGAGGAGAAGAAATGGAGAAGCGAGATAGAGAGAGTGGCAGGTATCTTTCTTGAGAATTAGCGAAGTCCTGAGAAGGACTTTAAACCAGATAAGGCGATGAGGAGAGAAGGCTCGACTCGTTCTCAAGAAGATACTCTCCACTCTCTCTTACTCTATCACGCCTCTTCATTTCTTCTCCTGCTCAACTTTCTCCACTTTTCTTCTAACTTGACAGTCCTTTTCAAGACTTGCCACATGGTGAACTGTAAACCTCATCCACGTTATTAGTACCACCAGCACCATTCCAACCTCCATCTTCAAAGATCACCAGCTCACAAATCATTTCCAAATGTTCCCAGAACTGGATCTTCTCTGTAAGAACATGGATGGGAGCATCGCCGATATTTTGGGTGATGATTGTGAATGAAGGCGATTGGTATGTTTGATATGGTGAGAAATGCAGTGATGACAATGACAATGCTGTAAGATGTTATTGGCAATCATTATGATAGTGCAGAAAGTGTGTTGTGATGTTGTTACTGAATAGTACTGATGAAGTATGTGAAGTGAGGAGACAGTTTTGCAAGTATGCAGTACGTCACTTTTGATGAGCTTGACATTACAAGGCTAATGAGCCAAACAAATAAAATGTTAACTCAAGTAGCCAGTATTTTTGTGCTCAATATGGTAGTGCAAATAGGTTATATATATAGTACAGGCGAACCTCGTTATAACAAACTCCTCCAGACCAAGGAAATTACCTCTCTATATTGAAACCTTGTTATATCAGGCTTAAAAAAACAAAATACAAAGAAGTGGGATCGCAAAAATTACTTTGTTATAACGAGAGTTTTTATAACTGGTCTTTATGACAAAATTCCACTCTAGTTGCGATGTGAACATTTTATTAACCCATAGCAGTACAGAGCTTTTTTTAGGTCTAAATTAATCATCTTCAATCCTCAAATTGGCAATATAAATTATTTTTTTCCACATTTACATAGCTTGAAAAAAATGAATATGGATATAACATAAACCGAAATGAAAAATAATTAAAAAATGGAATAAGAAATTGCCAATTTGAACACAGAAACAGTGCTTATATATTATTCACTGCGTTGCCCATTTAAAGAGTTTTATGATTAGTTACACTTAAACTGCTGCAATTCCAGAACGCCACACCATACCGCATTGGAAATGGGCTCAAATTTGTCAGTGCATTTTTCTCTTTCTGCTCATGTATGATATGTACTGCCCAACATTCTGGACCAACAGATACTGCCAAAGCGTCTCCTAAAGGTGACACTGTACCTCTATGGGTTAAACGAAACGTGCAAGTAGGTTGTTTTGTCTGATGACCCCAAAATATCAATATGTGTTAAATAACAAATGTGAGAAAGCTTTTGGCAGTCGCAAATAAACAAGTAAAACAAAGGAGGAGTTTTAACTTCATTATTAATTGATTTTATTCAAGGACATGATCAGAATTTCAAATTTAAATGTTACAGATTTACATGGCCACATCAAAACAGTACTTCGGAAAGAAGATGATCATTATAAATTTGACCTGAACTCACAGCAAAACATAATCCAGATATGTTAGGGTGTTCATCCCTTGACAAAAGAACAACAAAGCCGACAAGGGTAAAAAAAAAAAAAAAAAAAAAAAAAAAAAAAATTAAATATGTGAACAAAGGTGCACTTGAAGATACTTTTTTTTTTCATTTGGGGTCATCCCTTGTTATAGCTACCCTAGTACTGAGAGTATAATGTGACAAGTTAATAATGATAATAATAATAATTATCATCAGAATAATCTCTTTTTTTTTAAAGGGGGTGCCCAATGCTGAAACAATGTTAGCTCATTTAAAAGAGCATGATTTTATTAGCAGAAAATCATCTGCCTGAAATTTTTTTAAAAGTCGTGTTGCCAAGAAAACCCCCAAATGTGGTAAGATTTCAGGATATTTTTGACCCCTCAGCTGTGTCCCAGTTTCAACTGGGTACCCACTTTTACGTCAAAATGACATCAAAGTGGGTACAAATGTACCGTCGCGCACTTCTAGCAAAATGCACGCAAGGTATAATACATATTGTACAGTCTAGCGCGCAGCACAACTGCAATGCGCGAAGCTGGGTACCCACTTTTACGTCATACCTCATACTTAAATTTTTCGGTCAAGCTCTTGACTTTTTATGAGAAAGTTAGCCAAAATGCATTGATTTCGATTGAAAATCATATTTTTAATGTAATTTTTCTTAGAATTCTATTCTCGATCATATATCAGCAAATTTTTTACCATTGTGTTATCACTTTAAAAGCACAAAAGACATCTCATGTTGGCATGTAAGGTAAGAGGATATCTGTGACAAAAAGAAAAAAAAACTTCCATGCTAACTTAAACCATTCAAGTTCTATATGAGGATTAAGCAAAATTCCGAATGTAAAAGAAAAATGTAGTTTCTGATATTCATTATTATATGTTAATTAAAGAAATTAACAATTATTGCACTTGATCACTTGAAAAAAATTTATGTTTACATTTAATTTGCATTCAATCAATTTTACATATATAACCATGAAGTTATGACTACATTGATATCATTTCAGATGTTTGTCTCTATAAAGTGAATTGATCAAAACCTTTCATTATTTTCAAGTGTTTACACAGTATTTTGCATCTACAGTCTCATAACCCCTGGAGTCCTACTGTACACACTATCTTGTGTGTTCAATCCAATGCTGTATCTATGATCAACTATGACAATCTCCTGTGAAACACACAAAAAAGGGAATTATTACACTATCAGCCAGCAGCAAATTTACAGGAACCTAGCAACCTGTCCAATAAAACCTTTCCCCCCTCAATAATTCATGCACTGTTTTAAGTAAGGAGTATGAGGATATGAAACAGCACACGTTGATTGCAAGGTAGAAGTGAAACTTGTCAGACCGATACTACTTTCTGTGCCTCTTACTTCCCCACCAGCCCCGCCCCGCGGGGGGGGGATGAGGGGAATGTCTCATTGAGGCCTGTACAAACATGTAAAAAAGGTACTTTTCACCATCATTCACAATTTCGTCATTCCAATATCTGGAAGAAAAAAAAATTACATACTTATAAATTGCGGTTACAGTTGGATACCAGTATATTTCACTGAAGATATGACTGGGGGGGTGGAATGTATCATTACTGTAAAAACGTGTAAAAAGGGTACTTTTCAGCATCATTCACAATTTCTAATATCTGGAGAAAAAAAACATTACAGATATTACATATTGGGGTTACAGTTGGATATAGGCATATTTCACTGAAGATATGACTTGAAAATGAAATGCAGACGAAGTTTTTGTAAACCCGAGAAAATCTTAACTACAACAAATAATATTTCAGTTTCATGAGTATTTTTGTTAAATTAGGTGAAGTCGATACTTAAAAGTAACTAGGGTATACAGTGTAGGATCAAACATTGTATTTTATGTCAGCAGGTAAATTTGCACTTTTTTGGCCAGAAAATAATCTCAACCTCTGATTTTACTACTTAATTATTTATTCATAGCCTTGCTTAACAGTATTATAGGTTTCAGAGCAATTAGATCTTGTATCTTGAGCTGTTTTCCGGTGTTATAGACTGAAATGTTTGTTTGATATTTTAATACACGTATAGCACATGTATTTAACTCCCCCCTCCCCCCCTCCCCCCTCCCCCCCCCCAAAAAAAAATAGAAAAATGTGAATACCAGCTACACATCATATGCATTAAAGACATTCAGTCGTGGGCTTTCGTGGGGAGTGGATCATAATTTGCTGACACCAGACTTTGTGAAAAGTACTGGAAATACCTGTAATAGAGCTACATTTCTGGAGCACAGCAAAACAAGCTGTCCCACCGTAAACATTCTTCGGCCTGCTTCGGGCATTCTCGGGCCAGGGAAAGTGAGATAATGACTTTGCCATATGGGGTAAAGGGTGGAATATACAGAGCATTACATAAGGTCTGTTGGTCATAAAACTCATAGTGATGGACAACACCTATTACTGGGTAAGCACCCATGGTGTCAAATTCCCCATGAAAGCCCACGACTGAGCTTCTTTAACATATTACATGTTTTTCCAGACAATGAAATACTTGAAAGGCACAATCTTTGTTATATAAAGGCACATTCGAGTATAGATGAAACTTCTACATCTTTGGTGCGGTGTTTTTAATAGTAGCACATATTCTTTAAAATATTTGCAATGGCTGTCATACATGTATTTTCATAATGAATTTCTTTGGAATGGATACTGTCTGAATGGATATTAATAAAGCAGCATTTACGTGTTGGAAAATTTGGCTTTGGAGAGTGTCGAACCACACTGCACGACGGAAAAAAAAAATCATCATCCCACATCATTATGAAGTATCATACATCTCCTTTGAGCTGTTAAAATTTTCAGAAATGCTAAAATTTCTATTTTGAAATGAAAACTAGCAAGAGAAATGGATTTTCTGAAAGGTAAACAGAAATGCACAGAAAGGTTTTGATGATATAAGTTATTTCTGAAAGCTGTTAGAAGATTGTTCACCTACGAAAGAATGACCTCTATTCATACATGCAGATTCATTTAAATCTGAACTAAAAACAGAAACTGTTAAATATCAGCCGATGAAATTTTCCTGAAATTGAGGCATAAACTGCAACTCCTATGAGAAGACCCTGTGTAAAATATACTGTTTACCCATCTTAGTAGAGAAATAACTTTGCTAGCACAACAGAATCATTTTTCCAAAAAGCATTATTCTATATGTAACTGGTGCAATTTTCACTCCGACCTTTCACTTTTTCTTAGCTTTCTTTGTCTTCTGTCTTGCCTTCCGTGTCCTGTAATGAGCAGATCTAACCCGTAGCACCTTGGGATTCATACTAGCTGCTGTCGTTGTCACAGGATCCTCTGTGAGTGAGAACCTCCGTTGAGACTGGTAGCTCTTCCCTGATATCAAGGCATCCCTTCCTTTGATCTGTCGCTTAGACCCAGCTGTTCTTGGCCTTTGTTTCTTCACCCTACCCTCCCCACCATCCTCATCACCGCTCTTCTCTTCATACTTTCGAGCTGACAACCCTAGCCTCTCCATTCTGTTGGATACATGCTCTGCTCCTTCTGTTGAAGCAACAGTCATCTTCTTGGTTTTGGCACTCTGCACACGGGAGCTGCTGTACGTGGCAAACCCAGATCTGGGCCTTCCCAGGATGACGTTGTTAGTGTTTATTGCATTGTTCAGCGTTTTGCTCCTGCGACAGGTATGACAGGATTTGGGCCTCCTCTTTTTCTTTTCCTCCTGTCGAGCATACCTGATATGCAAGTGGTAGCCAAAATCAGTGCAAGCACCGTTGCAGTAGGGTTGACGACAGTGAACACAAGAGTTGTATGAAGCTGCCACTTTGTTTGGACAGTCTCCTGCACATACCAGCTGCAGGCATTGGTCGCAACAGTTCTTACTCTGCTTAGGTCTCCCAAGGGCACTGTGAGCCCTCTCTGTGGGTATAGCAGCATCAGCATTCCAACCTTTCCTGATTTGAAGTGCTGACTGGCATCTCCTCCTTGGAGAGCTCATCCCACTCTCCCATTCCGCTGTCTCGTACTGCAGCTTCTCCATCTCGATCATCCTTTCCATCAGGACTGCATCATCCTTGTCAGGAGCTGTCCTGATGATGGTCCTCCAATCCTTGTCCAACATACTCAGCTCTAGCAGGTCCATGTGGCAGTACGGTGGACTCAGTGCCTCAGCGAATGGCTCCTGTTTCTTCTTCTTGCTTGCTGTAGAACCGCTATATGGAAACATGCAATCAATGTCACCAGTCAGTATCTCCGGTGGGAGATCCATCCGCATCAACTTCCTCTGCATCTTCTCTCTGTGGTTCCTAATCCGCTCTATCCTCTCGTTGATTTCAATCTCATCCTCCGAGGAATCCATATCCATTGATGGCATGGAGTAGCTTCCATCATCTTCATCCTCAGCTCCTAACTCATCAGTTGCGAAGGTGTGACCATCTAATGACTCCTCTGATTCCGACCCCAACTTGTAATCATCCTTGACAATATCAAACGGCCCAAGATTTTCATCATCCCCATTGGTGACGATGGCATCTCCACCCCCCTCCACATCAATGGACTCTCCCTGAAGATGACCGATGATGCCTGGTGATAGCTGGTCATAACGACCAGCTTTGGACTGGGTTAGAGTACTAATACTGGAATGGGGTCGAGGTGGAGGGTTGAGTTTGCCCCTCTTGGACGTGACCAAGTGAGATTTAGGTCTCCTGTAAAGCAGAAATACAATAATTAGTGACTCCTGCAGTTTGCTCATTAGACATGTGTATTTTTCACACTGTTTTTATTACTTCATATTGTGTACCGGTATTTAAATTACAGACAGACAATTCAAAAATTTTTTAATTACATATAAAATTTCTTTATTTCGAAATAATAAAAATGTGGCTGCTTAGAATCAATACAAATCACATGGCATAAACACAAGGAATCTTTTATCTTCTACAATAAACTGCTCTCTCTCTCTCCCAGTTGATGCTCATTGTAAGTAGTTTACTTTAACAATTTGAGTTCTAGGTTTGAATCTCAATGAAGTAAAATATCTGAATACTGCATGCAGTAATAGCTTCAGAATGATAAGGTCAATAAACCCATGATGCTTGCAGACCATCTGGAGTTGAAATTAAGCAGTTGTCATTCACTTACTGTCTTTGAGAGCTTTTGAATGGTGTTGACTGGATCGCCAGGGATGACTGAAATCGATGCATATCTTCTTCACTCTCCTTGTGGTTTTGAATGCTAGGGTGGCTGGATGGGAGACTAGCAGCCAACTGACTCCGGCGGACACCCTAGGATGGACGAGAAAAAAAGAACAGCATGATTTAAAAACACTAAGGCTTCTCAAATTCCTTCTTTTTACAAGTCATATTTGATACAATATGGGTATGCTATTTCATACATCAAGATTGTTACATGTAGATCAAACTTCTTCAATCATTTCCCAAGTTGTTTGAAAATTACTGTCACAGATCAAACTTTAGCAGCTGTATCACTGCCGTGTGTATTTCAGGGGATTAATCCTGCCACGTACTAGTGCATATTTAACACCTGGATTAAGAGAGGTAATTATAGATAAAAAGCACCAAGGACATATTATGCACTGGCGCAAAAAACTGTTGTCTTGAAATTTTTTATGAATGTAGCAATACATGTAAAACAATATATAAAGAGCCAATAGAAAAATGATTTTGTGATGTATATCCCTTTATTTTAACTCATATATTAAAACATGTAATAGACTACAAGTTTGTTTCTTGGTCATGTAGGTGGTACTGATCATTGATAAAAGTCATTTAGCAGAAATTACTTTAACTGACAAATCTAACTACAGCCGAAGATATTGCCTTGTATGTTCCGGTGATGGTAGCTAACATTTGTATCACTCCTATCAAACTAACCTGAAATCCTGAAGTGGCATATCTGTTATTGAGCTGTTCACTGACCTCGCTGACCTGTTGGGTCAACTTACGGAATGTATCCTAGCAACAGAGAACAAAACAAAAGAGGATATGTAACGAAGATAACCATGATGACCTTGAGCCATTGATTATACACAGCATGACAGTAACAATAACTCATTTGCAACTGATGAAATTTTAGTGCATACATGCACATGAATATATGAATATATTTTTTGTCATTTTGAAAATAACCTTATTTATATTGGGTTTTTTTTTCTGTTTCGTTGGGAAAAAAGAGAAATGACTTTCAAATGTATTGAAAAATACTGTACAAAAACATGCATGTGTGTCTTTAATATGAAGATAAATGACGTTTATCGGTCAAGTTTTAGTACTCATTAGATATTGACAAAGATCAAAAGTCAAGTGGAAATTTATCTTTGAGAACAAATACAAAGACCATTAATAAATTATTTAACTGATAAGAGTCACATCAATGGAAAAAGAGAGCAAGATTATGGTACTTACTTGAGTTATTTTGTAGAGGGACATATCATCTGAAATAAAGAAATAATAAAACTGTAATGAATGTTAATAATATTTCACATATATTACATAACCCTTTACTTGACTGAGGAACTTCAATGTTTCACTGTAGTTCTCTGCACAAAGCCCTTCCCATTTCCCTAGAAACAATATTTTTAAAAACTGTAAAATGTTCTGGAATGCCCCATTTCCATCCCCCCCCCAAAAAGAATTCTTGAAGGTAAATCTCATAGTAAACATTTACAAAAGAAAATATAACTTACACTATCAAAAAAAACTGAATTATTATGAATAAAGTCATGATGGTGATAATATTGTTTATTACTGATATCATTTATTAATATTACTATTAGTAATAAATTAATATCAGTTATATCATTATTAATAATAGTAGTTAGTACTATCATCATTTTTTTTCCTTCTTATTATCAATATTACCTTCATGATCACTGACTTTTGCCATATCCTGTTTGAAAGAAGACCAGCTTCTCCATTGAAGAGTTCCCTGGATTAAAAAAAAAAGAAATCATACCGATATAAAAACAGTTCAGTTCATGTGATATTAAAGCTTGTACTTTTCATCACTTGATATCAATGAGGCACCAAACCATATTAGATAGAAAAAAAAAAATCTTGACTTTATCATTGAGAATATAGTTGAATAAGATGTATCTCCCTTTTCTAATCCCTAATAAAAGTCAAATATAATCATCACCAAAAAAAAAAGGGGGTTACAACGATATAACTCCTTGCTCGATCCACCCAGATTTTCTGTCTTCATTACCATATCGTCGGTGGGCTGTTAAAACCTCGTATCTCAAAATTAAAAAATTTTGAGGACAGCTCAGAAAAAGCTGTATTTTAGAGTTATGGCATAAGTGGCAACCTTCTTTTGCCTGGAAAGAGTTCTTTACAGGAATTAGGAGACTGTTTTCAGACAATATGAGGTTGCCACCATTGCCATAATTAAAAAAAAAAAAGCTTTTTCTGAGCTTTCCTCAAAATTTTCAAATTTTCAAATTTCAAAATTTCCTCAAAATTTTCTTTACAGGAATTAGGAGACTGTTTTCAGACAATATGAGGTTGCCACCATTGCCATAATTCAAAAAAAAAAAGCTTTTTCTGAGCTTTCCTCAAAATTTTCAAATTTTGAGATGCAAGGTTAACAACCCACCGATGATATGCTCTTCTACAGAGCCAAAACAATTTATAAATAACCCTCCCACCCTTCCCCCCCCCCCCAAAAAAAAAAGAAAGGGGACAAAAAAAGAAAAGAAAGGTTGTACTAATAAAGAAGTTACAAACCTTATCAAGGCCCAGATGAAGAGGCAAGTCATTGCTTTGGATGACCCCATCATCTCTGCCCTTTGACTGGCTCCACCCCTCCTTTGCCCCCCTCCCACTGATGCACAGCTCCTGGTTTCCATGCAGATTGTTCATGCCCCTCCCTACTCCAACCTGATGATGTAGCTGTTGTCGTTGATGAAGAGGAGCTCTGTTGTTAGCTCGGGGCGACTGCAACCGATGGTTTTTTACTGTGTTTTTGTCCAAAGCCGAGCGAGGGGATGTTGATCGCAAATGATAGGAGCTGGAATCAAAATATAAAGAGGAAATTTAATACATTTCATATTTCTTCCATTTTAAAGGTAACAACCGACCCAAAAAAAAAAAAGAGAAAAAAAAAACCCCTCAACAGTCAACATAGAGAAAGAGATTTAACACACAAAAAAATAAAATACAGATTTCATCTAGGTTCTCTATACACGTACTCTAAACAACCAGATCAGCTGTGCACTTGCACTATTTCTACCAGAATTCTAGTTAATTCAATGTAGGGCCAACGGTATTCTAGTCAAAATCGGATTCGGATTCTAGTGAAAATGACAGGTTTCTGGTCATTTTGACTAGAAATAGTGCAATTGCCCGGCTGATCCAGTAATCTAGTCAAATCTGAATTGTTTTTTGAGTGTAGGCTACAATATTGTCACATTTTTTTTTTCTTTTTTTTTTTTCTTTAAGTTAATGAAGTTAACTCCAGTAGAGGTAAATAAAGGTAAACAAAAGTTCTGGGAGGAGGAGCAGAAATGAGAATGAACATGTATGAATTAAATGCAATTTCATCCAAAAGTTCTGAAGTATTTTATTTACCCAACGAATCCTTTCCGAGGGGGATGATTTGTGTTTGGTGCTGGCCAGCTCTGTCCGTAAACGGCTGTAAGAAGAGCAGTATTGCGGACATCCAGTTGAGCCATCGTGATTAATAACTTGAATTAATGGATCAAACGAAATTCTTTCATTTCAATCCACCGGCACCAGTATCCCAGCTCAACTCTGTAAAATTGTAATAAATTTCCACTGAATCATATCGATTCTATTTCAAAACACAGTCATTCGAGAGGCAACAATGCTAAGATTTGAGCCAGTATATACAACAACAAAAAATCATATCAGTTTATGAGAGATATTCAACGATCAGCAGCAACAATAATTGGTACACAAGAGCGGAAACCCCTTCACCCGACAGCCAGCGTTTATGGGGGATTATGCTCCCACGACAGACCTCCTCACAGAGTCAGACGACATACGGCGATCGTGTAACCGATACACCTGTTGCACCGGCCGTCACTACAGTAACTAGACGCTGCGCTGCCGACGTTTTCCAAAGCTGCCAATTTTAGTCAATTTTTGCACCAAATTTTTCACTCAGAATATGCTGTCAGTTCAAATATTTTAATTTAAAAATTTAAAACTTTCAATTATTTATTTTTTATGTTTAAATTATGTATTCAAATTCAGATTGAAGTACTAAAAGTAGAAATAAGATAATTTAAATTGGCAAACGAAGACCTCCCTGTCGGATTCGGATTACCTGCCGGTTTACCATAACAAAGGCGATAGGCGCACCAGTCATGTATTGAACGCTTTAACATTGTTAGGGGATGAGTTTGCTGATATGACAAAAGGTTTCGGCCTTCGTCTCAGCTTGCTTGTATAGGATTATTAGCTATTGAGAAGTAGGAAAACTATTGATATATAGCCCATTGAATGGCCGTGAATATTGGGAAAGAGTGGCGAAAGGTTTTTGACCAAGAAAACAAAACTGAACAAACAGGCAATTGAGGAATACGTCTTTTCCAAGGGGATTATTGATCATATTGATTGTGATAATCGAATTCTGTTCTATAGAATCTCCACTTTGATGGTCTGTGTTGACAGCTTTAAAGTGTTGAAAAGTAATCGGATTCAACAGCGTCTCTTATTTCTAAATGACACTTTAATGTTCGGTTTAAACAAGTTTAAGATTATAATTTATTTCCGTTTTCTTAATTTTTTTCTAGTGTTATGCTGTTTAAATTTTAAAATGATTTTCAACTTCTCCTTATTCTGATAGATTATTCTGTATATATGTAAATAGATTAATTTTGTCATTTTTTCATTCGACTATTTACTTCTAGTATGCGAATAGGGCCGTTGTAGTAACTGACAATGCTACCCTATGTAAATTAAACTGGAAATAAATAGATAAATGGATAGATAAATAAATAAATAAATGAATCTCACCTGATTCAACTATTTTCTATTTGAATTTCAATAATATTTCGTTCAAGTGTTGTCGTGAGCCACATGATTTCAAAGGCATTCTATCCCGAATGAAAATAGCCCAAACTAATTATTTTGATTCTAATAAACTTTGCATGACAACCAAAGCACCTCAAAATTTGTGATTCAGATCCACGAATTACTTGAAGATTAGTGTTAACTTTTCTTTTCTGTGTCACTTTGTTTGCCCGTGTTTTCTTTTTGATGTTATGTTTTAATTATTTTTCATTTGTTCTGTTTCGGGGGTTTTAACAAATATGAAAATGACTGGGCATCAGAGAAGAAATTATCATCAAACTTGGCGAATATTTTAGAACACAAATGCTTTCAAATCAAAAGAAACCTTCGGCTACGTCGATTTTAACATGAGAGCATCGATGGATGCTTGTATTGATTGGGTTATAATTGGAACACTACTACAAACAATTCTCTGTGGTTATTGTGGCTATTGTTTGATCTCTGGAAGATATTGGATGTGTGTAAAGTTTGAAATATGTCAGAATATTGACTAGACGCATGAGAGAGAGATGAAGATTAGCGACAGATGTAGAATAATTGTGATATATGAATTTTCTTTCACCGTTGTCTATTCTTGAAAGCAGTAAACTTTTGATAGTGACAACGATCTTTTTTTTTTTTCTTAAATAAAGGGGAAATGGATTCTGAAATTTAGAATACAGTATTTTTCTCACGGTCCTTTATGTACGGGATCAATTGTCTAAAAATCTACATAATTTTCTCACCCATTCTTGTAAAACTGATACCTTCTCTTCACCCACGCTTACTTTGAAAAACCTCTTTTTCTCCCCAAATGATTGGATATTGTGCTTATCGGAGATCCCTTTTTTAAAAATTCTCTTTTTCTGATTTTTTAAAGGGGAGGGGGTGGTATTTTGCATTCTGTATACCCAATTTTTGGCTGTCACTGATGTTTCATTTTCCTACATTATTTTTCTGGTTTTATAGATATCCCCCTCCCTCTCTCTCTCTCTCTCTCTCTCTCTCTCTCTCTCTCCCTCTCTCTTTCTTTCTATCTGGAACATTTCTCTTACTATCCTCCACCTTCCCTTCCTCCATCCCCCTCTCCTATCTGGAAGTCATCTCTCCCTGTTCTCAGCTGGCATATCCTTCCACCTCTCTTTCTCCCCCTGTCTCTTCCTCTCTCTCTCTCTCTCTCTCTCTCTCCCCCCTCTCTCTCTCTCTCCCTCTCTCTCTCTCTCTCTCCCTCCCTCTCTTGGCCCTCTCTCTCCCCCTCTCTTTCTCCCTCTTCCATCATCCTCAGGGATGCAAACCTTGTAAAAAAAAGTATTGCAGTATTTGGAAGAATGAAAAAGGAACACGATAAAAACTACTTTCGAAAAGTCAACTCGAGTGCAATTTCAAAAGCCTATTGCACTGCCCATACAAATCATGTTCGGATTACGTAATAAGCCATTGTAAAGTCCGTAAATTTCTATAGGTGATGGAAAGGGCTAGTGAAGTTTCCCTAAGTTGATTTTTGAAAGTAGTTTTTATCATGTTAAGGGCATTTTTGGTGGAAAAGTATTTTTTACCTTTTCTGTAATAGACATTTGTAGTAACACAATCTGGCAATTTGGGGGAAAAAAGTTTTTTCTATGAAACCTGCAGTAATTTTCATAAACACAATATAAAGTACTGCAAAAAAGGAACAGTTGGCATCTCTGCACCCCCCCCCCCCCCCCGTCCACTTTTTCCTCTCCTGCATCCCTTCCCTACCCTACCATAAATTTACACCCTACTAAAGACTATAATCACACATGTCATCATATACATCATTACAATTTCAGACCTCTACATGGAAATAGGAAAATTATTTATTACATTACACATATATGTCATCAATATTATTCTGGAATAGGACAACTGACAGAAAAAATAATCAAAAGATGCATAGTAAAAGATTACACCAGCTAAAGAAACAAAATCAACAACAGATGAAATTCTCAAATATTAAAACACTCATAATCCTTTGATCTAGACTAAACTAGGAAAGCAGAAAAACTAAAAGATAGGTTTACGTTTAGTTCATTCATTTGATAGCTGCAGTGCTTTAATGAGCAATATGGGGCCGCGGATGATTAATTCTATTTTTCAACATGAGCAAGCAGTTTGAACACTTGCAGAAATAAAAAATTCTAGCAGACTTGGACGAAATTTGTAGTTATTAAGAAATGGGTCTTAGCTTTTCAATTTCAATTTCAATCCTCTAAGCCAAGTTAACATTTTATGTAATGTTTTGACACGATCATGTCATAGAGTAGCACCCTGATTCAATAGTAAAAAAAAACTTGACAAATTGTGGCTACTGGCTACATATTTTTTTTTTTTTTTAAAGGCTGGAGGACAATTATTCAGCACAATAAACAATTCTTTGATTACAGACAAAAATATTCCTAAACAGATCTCAAATTTATGAAAAAAATGTTTCACAGAGCAAATCAATGATGACAGTATTTTGCTATTCATATAAAAAAATACCACAAAAAGAAAGAAAAATCGATACAAAAGTTTTATCCCTATTTCATCGATGTCAGCCTACATAATAACACAAATTTTCATCATGTTATGTCCTACTTCCATAGTTTTCTCTTTTCTAAAATGCCTTCGCTTCATTTTTGTTGCATTTCGATGATATGTATGTTTCTATTACTAACTTGTTTTCAAAAACTCAATATCAAGAATGGCTACAAGAATAAAAACAGTCTCTGTCCAATAGCCCTTTTAAATAACATTGGCAATGTCACACAACAAATCAAAGGTGCAACTTGGAATTACAAATAAAAATACATAAATAAATAAAGCAAATTAAAACCAAAGAGCTGGAGGTTATAGTAATCATTCCACTCTTTAACAATGTAAACAGAAAAAAAAAATCAAGATGTAATTCATGATAGAGGAAACTGCCTAAAATAAACTCGCAGACATGCAATACATGTATATCCTAATGAAAAGATATCTCGCATGGTTAGAAAAAGACATATTCTGTTGCTTGTGAAAATCAGTAAAATATATCAAAAATATCATTTTCTGAAATATAGTTTTCCTTATGAATAACATAGGATATGTTGTGCCCTTGCAAACAAAATTTTCACAAAGCAATTTCAACAATCTGAAGAAAAAAAAAATAGTGCAAGAATTTCATGAATCATTTGTCAAGATTGACAAAAGTTTGAATTCAGTCATGGCAAAATGTCATTGTAATGATACTCACTACAGCAGAACTACATAGGTCGAAATATTTACATAGATGTCATTTTAAAAGCTTTTCATGATTGGCTCTACAACTTACATGATACCTTAATAAAAAATTAAGTTTGAAGTATGAAGTATGGATGGAACGGTGAAATAAATCATTCCTTCACAAACAAAAAACAAACAATCAAAAAACTGAACGTAACGACACCTTATACAACATTACACAACATAGTCATGATCAATAACAAATCTTGCCATTTCCACAATCTAGCATATGGCACAAATACATTGATAATGTAAAAATAATCCCTCACATCAAGAAAACAAACACTCTCTTACTTGAGTCACCATCCCATAATATAGACGATGATATGTGTATAATACACTCTGCAATGCAATAATTTGTATAGATATAAATAAGCTACCTCTTGCACATACAGTACATGCGCATCACAAAAGCTGGTTTCTGAAAAGAATGTATCTAAAGACACTTTTTATTTTCATGCGAACTGCTGTAGTAGAAGTCACTTTGGACACAAAATTTGTTGAGGTGTTGACTAAACAAAATTGTTAGTAGGGCCTTGGTCAAATATGACCTATAGCAGTAATGATTTGAATTGAATTTGAATTAATGTGTAATTTATCATTTGTTACGTCGTCGTTCTGTATTTTGTTATTGATATGACCTGTAAAAATAGTGCTAGACAATTGTAGTGGACACTTAACCCATTCGTGACAGAGGTCCACATTGTGTGGTTTGGCCTAATATCTTTTGATGCAGAGCCCTAAAAATCATACCAAATACATGAGCAGAAAGAGCAAAAAATTCTACACTTACTGTGCCCATTTTTGTTGCATCAATATTTGTTGTTTGATGCTGAAATTTTTTTAAAGGAAAATAAGCATTAAAATCCTTAAATTGGCAATGCGATGAAAATTTTTAAATTACTATTTTTCCCTGCAAACTGGCAACTTTATGACTTCTCATCATACATTCTGTCAATTTATATTTATTTTAGATACATGATGTTTTATAAGAAAAATGTAGCAATAAAATAAAAAATGTTGGTGTTGCCAATTTGAAGAAAAAAAGCTGATCAAATTAGGCTTCAAATAATTCCTGTCACGAATGGGTTAACTGACTGCAATTAGACTGTATCTCTCACCTTGTCATCAAGATTGTCTTTCTGACACTCATGGCATGGTACAAATATTCACTATTCTTCTTCTTATTATTCTATTTTTCAGTAAAGGTCTACCCTAGAGCTACCCATATACCCTACTATTAAGGCTTTGCCTGCCAAGTTAATTTTTAGAGAAAAATACTGACAACTGTTTTTGTAAAATAAATTTTCTTTAAATTATGATATGCTTTGTGCAGTCTTGATGCTAATAATTATTCTATAGATATCACTCAAGTATGCGAGCTATTTTCAGTTTCCCTTGTAACACTTGTAAATGAGAAAACTATTTTTGTTTTAATTTTATTGTATGATTGTGATGATAGTGGACAGCAGCTGGCAGAGGGTTAACAGACACTGGGTTACTCCCCCTTACACAACATGTAGCTGGGTGTACCGTGAATTGAAAATTTCGTTATCACTATCGTTATCGGACAAATGTGACTCAAGGACTGCCACTGATGCTTCGGGAGCAAGCATATTATGTTGGCAATGTGCCTAATCTACACAAAATAAGGGAGGGTGCAGACGAGTTTTGTGAAAACAGACACTATACTGCATCAATCACATACAACATTCACAGGTCTGGAGGAACATAGATCTGTGAAATTGCACGTTCATTTCTTCGTCAATAGGCCAAACCTGGAAAGCCCAGGGTTATAGAAAAGGTGGTATCTGCAGCAAAAGGACGATTTTGATTCTTAAATAATTTAAGAGGAAGGTAGTATAAGGTAAGTACTTGTGATTTGCATGTATTTGTGACATTAAAGGGTAAGTCCACCCTAGAAGTTTCACTGTTTCAATAAAAGGAGATAAATTTGAACAGCATTTTAAAAAAGAAATGAGCAAAATTGGTCAAAGAATAAGATATTTACACTCATTTACATTTTCTAGTAAACTACTCTTGGCTCTGCAAATTGGCAACACTGATGACATCATATGTGAGCAGCTCTCCATTCACTTTGTACATGAAATTTCACATTTTCCCAATTTTCTTGGAAGTTACACATTTTCTAACCCCCATAATCAATGTATGTTCAGAAGAATTGCTTTTACATAACATACTTTGACTATGGGGTAAGAAAATGTGTAACTTCCAAGAAAATTGAGAAAATGTGAAATTTCATGTACAAAGTGAATGGAGACCTGCTCACATATGATGTCATCAGTGTTGCCAATTTGCAGAGCCAAGAGTAATTTACTAGAAAATTGTAAATGAGTGTAATTTTCTTATTCTTTGACCGATTTTGCTCATTTCTTTTTGAAAATGCTGTTCAAATTTATCTCCTTTTATTGAAACAGTGAAACTTCTAGGGTGGACTTTCCCTTTAACAAGCCTCTATAAGCCATCACACCTATACTGAAATATTGCCACAAGATACATCCAAAGCTCTTCTTAAGCACGGCGAAGATCATGCTGACAAGTCCGCATAAATACACCAACACCCTGGTATTGTTAAGAAAGGATGATGCATACAAAAGTTCAATATTTGGATCTATGAAAGGAACAAAAATCAAGCCCATTCGAAATGACAATGTATATAAAACAGATTGAATAAAACACAAACACCATGACATGACATATCCTTAAAAATATATTTCAATAATCAAACAGGCTCCCATATCTTTAGTATAAAACTACCTATGATACATAACTACAATCTACAGACTACAAAATAGCTACTGGTACTTCTTGGCTATACAGTAATTTCTTCCTTTTTTTTTTCTATTCAGCTACCCATGCTACTACATCCTGGGGGGCCTATAATTCTGTACAATACGTCTTATTGAAGGAATATGTACACCTTGGCCCACCAGAAAATAGACAATACAAACATTTAAAGTCAGATCGCTGTTTCAGTCATAGAGCTAGTTTGTACAGCATTTATTGAACAGACATGCTTCACGATGGATCAGATGGAAAATAGTGACTGTCGAATGACTGATTGTATATGTGTATATATATGTGTGTATGGGTGTATGTATGTATGTATGTATGTATGTGTGTATGTATGTATGTGTGTATGTATATATATATATATATATTTTTTTTTTTAACAAGATAAAAATATTTTGTAAATCATAAACTTCAGATTGTTTTTCAAGCAATTTACGTGGTAGCATGAGTCCACAACAAAACGGCCAATGATAGTCCACTCATATAAATGAATTACACACCTCGCTGCTTTAGAAACGTGCTCTTATGAAATAACTGAATTAGTAGAGAAAGAACTAGAAGCAGTATCATTTAAACACTTGTCTCAAAGTGCCAATATCTAATGAATCAAACTATCTTTTGCATGTTTTTTCAGTAATAAAAACCAGTAAAAATATGAATCAACAGATGAAATTTAAAACAAACAAACAAAAAAAAACTTTTAAAAAATATGATATGAACTTTATTTTTGCTTATAGACTGACTGCAATCATTCTTTGAATCTATCGAAAAAATATGATTTGAATAGAGAGAAGAAAGAATTCATGATCTAAGTTTAAAAAACAAACAGAACACCTACCACACAAACAAAATAAAAGAAATATATGGATCACATAAGTACATGTGGTATCAAACTGCAGTTAATAGTCAAGCAGCTTAAGTATGCCTGTGTTCAATGCTGTTTTCCAAATCTGCAATACGAAATATCTTTCTAGTTAAGTAGTTCTTCATTATCTATGATTAAATATTCTTCTTCTTTCTTCCCTTTTCTTTACAGTGACCACATTAATTATGACAACTAAACAAGTCAAGGTTGAATGGCAGTATGTGCAAAATTTATCTGAAAAATTGTTGGACCCAGAGTGACAGAGTGGAATCGGGTGCACATAGCCAAAGGGGGAGGGGGCAGTGGAGGCAGGCACCCTCCCCCCCCCAAAAAAAAAAGTGCAAGAAAAAAAAAAGGTTGAGCAAGAAGACAAAAGGTTGAGAAAATTTAGAAAGAGGAGCAGACAAAGAATGATGACAAAGAAACGCGGACTAGGGAGAGCACTCTGTATAAGTAATAAGTAATTCATGTGCTAACTACCGCCCCCTCCCCTAAAATCAAATCCTAGCTACGTGCCTGAGTGAAATTGGGTTCTTTCTGGTCATGTATCGTAGAGAACCATCATGGGTCAACAAAATAGCCACAAGAGATTCAGGCAATAAGCTGCAGTACTGTGGTGTACTCTTAACTAACGGTTATCATAATATTTGCAGAAACATGGATATTTTTTTTTCAGAATTTTATGGTATGCTGAGGATAAAGTGTGTTACCTGCAAATCACAAGGCAAACAAGAAGGCTAGAAAATAATCATATGAATCAAAGGAATGAAAGAACACACACCAAGATCCAGAAAAGTGGAGAAACACTGTACCCGACACCTACAGATCTGATTTAAGGCATTCAGAGAAGGATGAACTTGCTTTGGATATTGTACATGTAGGAAAGATAATGAAAAGTTAAATAGGATAGACTAAAGTAGAAAGGTAAAAACTTGAATGGAAAGAGATACACAGAGAGAAAGAGAGAGAGAGAGAGAAAGAGAGGCAGGCAAAGATAAGGGGTATACAGAGAAGAATACCAGACATTTATTATGGAGAGAGAGAGAAAGGTTTGAATGTTGTACATGAACCCCTACTCTACTAAAAACAAAGTCTCTTTCAAATTCCAGCCTTCGGTGTTCTGAAGCTGAATTCATCCATCATTATTTGTTCTTGACCTCCGCCCGGACCCGCTTTGTGACCCGTCCGCAGCAGAGGCCGAAAAAGAAGAGGACACCGACGAAAGTGAGGAATACCATCACAAAGTAATTGTGAGACGGGGAATTCCTGATCTGATTATACAGATCATAGAAATTTAAAGCTGGTGCCACCTGCAGACGGATAGGCAAAACAAAAGAGGAAAACACAGGATGTTACATCATAGTAAGCTACCCGTTTACAAAAAAACATTTATAATAATAATAATAATAATGAACAGTTTTTATATAGCGCATAATACATTACGTCTGTATGTCCCTATGCGCTCTAAGAGAGAGAAAAAAGAAAGGAAAGACATGACTGAAAGATAGGTTACTGAGTTTACTTTGTTAGACTAAGATATGTTTTGAATAAGTGTGTCTCTATTGTGTCAATGTTTCTAAGAGAGTTTGGGAGGTTATTTATTATTTCACCATAATGTAACTGACTACGAAGTGTATTCTTCGTAAAACGTTTTCAACCTTTAGCAAGACAGAGCCCCATTTTAGCGACACTTTTTAGTAATGAATGCTAAAATGCTGTTTGAATGTTTATAGAAATTACACAATATACAGTGAAACCCGAAAATTCTGGCCCAAAAAGAAATTTGGCTGCAACAGACAGGTTTTTAATAACGTAACTGACATCCATGGAAAACATTTCTTTTTTTTTTTTTTTTTTTTTTTTTTTTTTGCTGCTATAGAGAGATGGCTGCTCAGACAGGTTTGACAAATTCACTCTAAAAATTTGAGTCCATTTCCGAGGTAGCACTCAGTGCCATTCTCACCTGGAGGGGGTTTATTTCACATCATATCATCATCATCCTAGTTGTTCTTTCCTTTCACAATCCTTTCATTCTACAAAACAGCCCCTTTTAGCCTATGACAATACATCAGCAGCCATTTCCAAAAGGCTCCCACGTGGTGTTTCCAAAACCTTCCATTTTAAATACTGTTTTAACCCGTTAAGCAGGACTGGATTTCAGTATAACATGCATTTTCCATAGACTCTAATCCAAGTTATCTCGGCATAGTGTTTAACGGGTTAACTGTTTGAATAATGGACGAAAGATATTCTTATATAAAAACTTCACAGCTCAACTTTATGTATGAGCTTTTAGAATAGCAAGGTTATCAGCATCAAGGGCCCATTTCATAAAACTTGTTATCAGTAACAACTGCCACATTTCTATGACAAACTTGCTCTCGGCCAATCAGATGCAAGGATTTCAGTAGCTTACAACAGATATTGCAACTTGTTATTGAGAACAAGTTTGATGAAACGGGGGCCCAGGTCAATCCCGTACGAAGGCCTAAAAACATTACTCAATTGTAGTAAAGTATATTTCTAGGGCCCTCTTGCACAAAATTTTGTGATTAAAAGCAAGGGAATTGCAACTTGATAATCAACCAATAAAAATCATGTATTTGGGACTTGAATTTACTATACTGAGTTTCGTTTTTATTGCAAATTTCTTCTGCAAGAGGAGCCTGGGCCCAGTTTCATAGATCTTGTTATCAATAACAAGTTGCAATAACTGTTATAAGCTACTGAAATCCTTGCATCTAATTGGCTGAGAGGAAATTTGTCATAGAAATGTGGCAGTTGTTACTGATAACTAGGTTTATGAAACGGGGCCCAGGATAAGACTTTTTTCTCTTGTCTTGCCGAGGACGCCCACAATCACTAGGTTGATTATTATGGCACTCCCTCTCTTTCTTACCTGTGCAGCATATTCCCACATTTCTTTTCTTTCACTCAGCATTCTCTTACAGTCCGCTTGTAACCTCACTGCTTTCTCATCCAAAGCTTCCAATAAACAGGACATTTCTGAAATAGGAGACAAGAAAAATAACAATTAGATCCTAATATAGATTTTGAAGGTGAAAATGATATATACCATGTAATATAGCAGGAGTTGGTCTAGCGGTAACGTTCGCAGTCAGCTCTTTGTTCTTCGCCTATGACCTGACCCTGACTGAACCCAGGTTTGATGCCGAGTCATGTCTTTTGTATGGGGAAAGTCAAGTCTTTCAGTCCCAGACGTAACTAATCATATCTGACTGACACAAGTCTGTAAAAACCCAATCAACACAAAATGCATGAGAAAATTGGGAAATGAAGTTTGAATAAGCAACCAGAAGCCAAACTGGTTTGTTGTATACTTACGTTGGCCTTGTCCTTGTGGGATTCCTGCACAGTAGTGTTTGATGTCTAAAGCACAAGCCTTGTAGAGCAGAGGGTCAACATGGATATCAGCTAGACCCTCACGGAATAGATTTACCACTTGCTGTTGAATATTACCAAAAAAAAACGACAGAGTTGATTTGGGAAGGGATTATAGTACTAAAATACCAAGAGATAAGTCTTCAACACTGTCATCATCAAATTCATCATCACTATCAACACCATCATCAATTATCATCAATGTCATCATCAACATCATCATCATCATCATCATTTATCATCATTCTCTTCCTTATAATCATTATCATTATGATCACCATATTAGCATCACCATAATTATCATAGTTTTTTCCTTCACATTTTCAAGGTATTAATGTATATACCCATAAAAATCATAATTACCTATCACTGACATCATTATAACAATCATCCCCATCATCGTCGTTGTCATCCTCATTATCATCCCTCATCACCAATTTTTATCCTCATCTTCATTGTCTATGTCATTATCATATTTTTTTCACCATTCAGCATAACCACCACCACCAAAACCACCATCACAGACATCAATCATCACAGCAACTACTTACCTGTTGACATTTTCCATCCTTGATTTCGCCAAGATGTTTCTTGAGACATTCCTCGACTCTACCGGTTCCTGGGTTATCCATCTCTTCTGAGCACTTCTCTTTGATGGTATCGGAGCAGAACTTGACAAGATTACGATCTAGCCTGTAGTCCTCGGCACCTTCTTTCAACAGCTGCACAAATACAAACCGACATGTTTTTTTCAGATTCATTGCATGCAAAATACCATTTCTTTTACAGTTGGTGGATTCTCTCTCATAGTGCTTGAAAAAAATGAATATGAATTTGAATGGAGGCAAGCAAAATTTCTGACAAATTATCTTGAAAAAAAAAAAGGATTTACTACACAAATCAAGATTGACAAAAGGCCTACCAAGATACATGCTTCCAATGGCTTTTTTTTCTCACATAAAACGTCACTAGAAGAGAATGCTCACATAAATTTTTTGCCCCATTACTAGAATTCTAAAAATCTTTTGGAAAATACATAATCTTGTAATACTTACTCCACTTATATGCTTCTCACAAGATGGACTTAATTTCTGTAGTAGAGAAGAAAGAGAGAGAGAAAAAAAAAATTCAAAAATTGATTCAAGCACAATGACATTGTGACACTGAGTCGGCCACGTTTGAAGTTGATCCTCCAAATGGTTCTTAAGTTATCGCAATAACAAGCCATTTTCATATATTCAATGACCTCTATGATCTTTGATCTTTGACCTCGTGACCTCCAATCTAATAAGATCATTGTCCCGTCTATATGCATTAATGACTCAAGTTTGAAGTTGCTGTGTTAAATGGCTCTTAAGTTATCCCAAGAACGATCCATTTTCAAGTATGCAATGACCTCTACGACCTTTGACCTTGTGACCCCAAAATTAACTCAGATCATTGTCCTTCCCATATGCATACACAAGCCAAGTTCGGAGCCAAGTTTGAAAACAGGACGGACAGACGGACAACCCGAAAAACATAATGCCTCCGGCACCCACCTTCAGTGGGCAAAGACATAATGACAATAATACTGATAACACTAACAACAATAATTAATAGTAATAATAACACTGACAATAATGATAATAACAATAACAATAATAGGAATAATAATGAGAATACTACTACTACTAATATAATAATAAAAACAATAATAACAACAATAACAATAATAACAATAATAACAATAAAAATAGTAACAATAAATACAACAATCAAAGACAATAATAACAATGGCAATAAGTGATGAAATTGAAAAACTTGTAACTGGTAACCTGGGGAGTGTTTCATGAAAGGACTAGTCGGATATTTTATCCGACAAAGTCTGTTTTATCCGACAGTTGCCATAGTAACGATCTTCTCAGCCAATCAAAATCAAGGAAAGATGTCAGATCTGACAACTTGTCAGACCACAAATGTTGATAAAACGCCCCCCAGAAACTTGAATGATTCCGATCTGACCATGCCCAGACCATGATTACCAAGTGGATACTCACAGGTTGTCTCTTGGAGAACTCTCCTCTGAGGCAGCTGATAACCTTTCCTTCCATAGAGGTGGGATCCTGTTCCACATCCTTGCAGAACTTTGGAATGTCCAGCTTGCAAGCCTTGCGAAGCTGTGGATTCAGCGCGATGTTGGAGTTCCTCTCCACCTGGCGTTTGTTAAGGACCATCCTGCATCTGTGGGTGGAGTCACATGATTGAACATTGTCAGACAAGTACAATTTCTTATTCTATCAACAATTTATTATACAACTCACTCCTAGATCCTAATCAAATGGTTGGTTGAGCACAGTCACGTGTGATTCAGTTTTTGAGTCTATCACACGTTTGTTTTTTTCTGAAAAGCATGCAATAGTTTACAGTCCTATCAAACTTTGGGGGGGGGGGGGTGTTTTTTTCTTTTAATTTTTTTTGGCATTGTTTTATATGGCAAGGCCTTGATGCACGTACTCTGTGTGCGCGTACCACTTGGAAGCTATCCAACTTTTTTTTGGGGGGGGGGGGGTTGTTGTTGTTTTTTCCTTTTAATTTTTGAGTGTGTTGTCAAATATATGGCAAGGACATTGATGCGCGTACTCTATGTGTGCGTACAACTTGGAAGCGCAAGGGCTGTGCTTGTTGTACGTGATGTACGTCACACAAGAAAGCAAATGGCGGCTTCCATGACTGTGCGAATCTTTGGGGTAAGTGGAGAAAAAAAGTTTGTACGATAGATCTATTTTTGTTTTTAATTTTATCAAATAACAGGATCTAGAAGAGTCGTTGCATAAAACAAATAATGCATTTCTTCATTTGTTCATTATACAACTCTCATTGAGGCTGTGTGCAGGTAGATCATATAATGAACTCATGCACATGCATCATATGCATACTATTAATATTAACAATAATATAATAATATTCTGCATTCATGTAGCACCTAACAAATCTCTCTGAGATGTGTCAAAGCGCTTTGCAGATATAGTATTACACCGATCATCAGAATTCAGGCTTGCCCGCACACAACATGTGCATCTTCTCCACTCTCGAAAGAGCATTCCAGCCAGGTGCCATTTTTTACATGGACAACATGACATTTCGCCACCATTTCATTCAATTTTTCCAAAATGTGTTTTCAGTTTCACTGCGGACACTGTCAAATGTGCAATGCCTTATATCTAGGTCACAGGTGTTGAGCAAGCGTCAGCAAAATCAATTTTCTTCTATTGGCATTTATTTTCATCAAAGTCTAACCCCAACTTGTCTCCCAGATATAATGTCTATCACTAGACAACAAACCTGTCACAGTGACAGTGTGGGTGTATAATACACTATGAACATGGCAGACAAAGAAAGCGGACAAAATAAACAACCTCTCATTCTACCCTTCACAATGGTTCTGGTAGTCAAAAGAACATCCTTCACAGCTATTATGTTTAATCATGTAGTTCCAGGTGAATATGCATGTGACACCTGTTCCACATATTTTAGACAATAGCAGTGAAGGGATGTTCTTTTGACTACCAGAACCATTGTGAAGGGTAGAATGAGGGGTTGTTTATTTTGTCCGCTTTCTTTGTCCGTCATGTTCATAGTGATATTGCATTACTATTAATGATAGCATTCCAAGGGAGCGAGTTGGCTCAGTCGGTAAAGCGTCTGCCTTTCGAACCAAAAGACCGTGGGTTCGAGTCCAGCCAAGGCGGATGACTGAAGCCTACGTTGTGTGTTATCGTGCCCCTCCCTGTTTCATAGACGCAGGCTATGCTACAGTGGAAAACACTCCGTCCCTCGGATAGGACGTTAAATGGAGGTCCCGTGTAAAGGAGAGTCACCACCTTTGCACGTTAAAGATCCCACTGCACTATCCGTATAAGAGTAGGGGGAAACCCCGGTGTATGTGGTCCACCTGCACACCCCCAATCAGTGATATCGGGAGGAGAGACCTGAGGGTTACAGTGATTCAGTTTGCTTTTCCCCTCCCAGGCACAGGTGACGCCGAACCATTAATAATAATAATAATAATAATTCCACATTTTATGGAATAATTTCTTTTTTTCAAAGATAACTAGCAGCAATCAAAGCATATCATGAGAAAATAAAAAGTTTACTCTATAAAAACTCAAATAACACTTGAGAAAGCTGAATGACAAAATAATGAATTTGTTTGAAAAAAAGTAACAAATGTGATGCTAGAATTCCTAAATGGCTTAGTGCCAGCAACTAATTTCAGTGACAACTGACAAAGTTGAATGCTTGATTTTTTAACTATGATTGACAAAAAAAACCAAATATTACAATTTG
The DNA here is from genome assembly GCA_029962745.1 of Echinometra lucunter. Taxonomy (NCBI): domain Eukaryota; kingdom Metazoa; phylum Echinodermata; class Echinoidea; order Camarodonta; family Echinometridae; genus Echinometra; species Echinometra lucunter. Next base: position 21,579,918 of record CM057158.1, read on the forward strand.
ATGACAAATTCGGATTTGAACAAAGTAAGCTTCTCCGATCGAAATTGAACTGAAAAATTGCTGAAATTGAATGAAAAGGTGAAAATAAAAAATGAGTGGGAAGACTAATTTACTAATTTGACACTCCTACATCAATATTAAGCAATCCAATTAATGCTTACAACAGATAAAGTAATCTTGAATTTCAAAAACTCACATGCTACTTCATCATTTGTCACGAATTTCTTTCAGTTTCTCACTTACCGGTTGTTATCATCTACAGTCAGAGATGCCAACCTCTTGACACACAAAAATCAGATTGAATATCCCAAAAAATCAGATTTTTGAGTGAAAAATCAGATTTTCACGGAAACTAAGATAATGTGCGCGAAGCGCACATCACGAGCGCGAAGCGCGAAGTCCTATCGGCCGGGGTCCAGGGCCCGCTTAAGGGCCCTGGAAGCTCTGGGGTTCTAGATGCTCTCTGGTGCAATCTGAGCATATTTGAGTGACCTTTTTCTCTCAAATTTAATCCAAGTTTTGAGGTAATTTTTATGTTATAGAGCCTCTACTCCAGATATATAGATAAATTTATCTGTGATCCTGTTAATGAAAGAGAATTAAGATGTACAAAACAACATTCAATTGCCAAAAAAAAACTAAGTCAGATCAGTGTTCTGGCATCATGGCGCAAAAAAAAAGGGGGTGAAGGACAGTTAAAGGCATTGGCTAACTTTGTGAGCAGCTGATTTAAAAAATTCTCAAACTAAGATGAAACATGTGTATGAGTACTTGTATTTATACTCAAAAACCCTGAAACCAACCATAATTTGGAAGGAAAAGCTGTAAGTTAGACGCAAACCGCGATTTTATTAGCTTTCGTCTCGAGAGACACTGAACTAAGAGGACCGTTTGCGCGAATTCAAAAATACCGTTACTTGCCTTCCGCCGCGTGATACGTCAATACACACAGTGCGGTCCGTTGAGTCATGTGCGCATGCGCACTCCTTACGTTGGGTCTATGCAACCGACCCTCGTATATTTTTCAAACATTGGTTCACATTTCTAATATTTAAAAATATTTCCCGTATATATTATGCTCTGAAACTTTCACACTGGTATTTTTACACTATAACCCTAATGTTTATCCCATTTTTAAGTAACAAAATGAGATTTTTTAAAAATCATAACAATGTTAGCCAATGCCTTTAATGAAAAACAATGTCAGAAGCATTAGAAAATAATATGAAAGGAATTAGTGACATATGCTTTACTGGCCAACAATTTAGGTTGAGCACTGATCAGCTGGAAGAAGTATTTTGTATGCTGGGGAAAAAAATGAAATTAACATGTAGGAAACTTCAGAAACACTATATGTACAATGAATAACCTACCACAAATGATTTGAGCAGATCAGTCAAACTGATACAGTCTATGCCGAAATCGCAATCGCACAGTTCACATCTAACCATGCTATTTCCTTTTTTGGACGGTAAAATACACGGCCATTTTTCCGTGTACTCTCTCTTGTAACATTGCTTCCTACTCTGCTTCGATGCCATGATGAGTGGTTGCAGATAATTTGTTAAAAAAAGACGTTCACGGCAAGATAAAATCGTCACCAGATTCGAAGTTTCGTAGTTTCTCCGCCAGCGCCAGCGAGCAGCTGCAGCTGAGACGAGGCGGCAGCTCGCAGCGATGGATGTTCGTTGCGTGCGTGCTATAGAAGCTCGAGCACTGCATGCCGTTATATTATCGCACTAGCTCGCACGCTTCGTATTACTAGTATGTATAGTAGTGTGTACGATTTATTTATGCACTGTCATGCGTTATATTATGTATTGCGCACTCGTAGCGAGTGCGGCAATATAACGTTATCATATATGGCATATTCCGCCTTCCCGCGCTGATTCACTGTGTATAATACGTATAGGACAAAAATATCGGAAAATCGTATTTTTGATGGGTAAAATCGTATGATCGTATTTGATTGATAAAATCGGACTAAATACGATAAAATCGGACTGGTTGGCATCACTGTACAGTGTATAACACATTCTATAAAAGGAATTTGCAAACAAAATCAGAATGGAATGTGTGCAAATTCCTCTCATTTTTTTTTTTTTTTTTTTGGATCTGATGGAGCAGAGTCTATCTTACCTTGGTTCTGTGTCAGGATCATCCTTGTGACCCTTCAAACAGTCAATCAATTTGTCTGGCTCAGCATCTTTGCACTTCGTCTGGAAAATGAGAATAGAAACAGAAAATAATCTAAATCATCAGTGAGATGATGATGATGATGATGATGATGATGATGATGATGACGATGATGACGATGATGACGATGATGACGATGACGACGATGATGATGATGATGACGATGACGACGATGACGACGATGACGACGATGATGACGATGATGACGATGATGACGATGATGACGATGATGACGATGATGATGATGACGATGATGATGACGATGATCATCGTACTATGGTGGTGGTGGTGGTAGTGGTAGTGGTGGTGGTGATGATGATGATGTAGCCTCACTTTAAATCTCCAGTATCCATGAATCATTAATGACACTGGACACCAAAAGGTTGGCAGAAATGACAGGTGCAATGCACAATGGTATTGTTTTGTTCTGAATTAATTAACCCATTCGTGACAGAGGTCCACATTTTGTGGTTTGGCCTAATATCTTTTGATGCAAAGCCCTAAAAATCATACCAAATACATGAGCAGAAAGAGCAAAAAATTCTACACAAACTGTGCCCAGTTTGGTTGCGTCAATATTTGTTGTTTGATGCTGAAAATTTTTTAAAGGAAAATAAGCATTAAAATCCTTCAATTGGCAATGTGATAGAAAGTTTAAAATCACCGTTTTTCCCTGCAAATTGGCAACTTTTTGACTTCTCATCATAATTTCTGTCAATATATATTCATTTCAGATACATGACATTTTATAAGAAAAATGTAGAAATAAAATAAAAATGTTGGTGTTGCCAATTTGAAGAATAAAAGCTGATCAAATTAGGCTTTAAATAATTCCTGTCACGAATGGGTTAACACACACAGATTCTGGGGGCTCACTTTTCTTAACAAGTCAAAATCTAATTGAATATCTGAGTATTATTTTAAGAATATTAATGTCGGGAAAGTCACAAGACCCAGTTCAAATAAATTTGACATCCTTCAACTTTACTCCTTGGAAACATCAATCTTTTACAGGTTTAAACTTTCCAGTATCAACAACCAAAAGTGTCACATTTTTTTTTCAACACCTAGTACATTAGAGTATAAGAATGGAGAAAACCTCTGTACCTTGATGGTTTTCTTGCAAGAATGCATGAGGGCATAATCAATGTCTGGTTTGACAGCCATCTCCTTCGCCCTATTAAAGATCTTCACGTGGCAGTCATTGCCCAGTTGTTCCTGGTGGGACCGCAGGCACTCCATCACCCTGGCATTTCCCTGAGTGATCTTGGAGCACAGCGTGGTTACCTCGTCTTTGCATGCTCTCTGAAGCTCAGGGTCCAACTTGATGTTTTCATCCTACAGAAACGAATGGGTTATTTCAAAATGACTTTTGACGTTACTGCTCTTCAGGGCCCCTGTTTCATAAAACTTGATATCAATAACAAGTTGCAAAAACTGTTACAAAAGCTACTGAAATCCTTGCATCTGATTGGCTGAGAGCAAATTTGTCATAGAAATGTGGCAGTTGTTACTAATAACAAGTTTTATGAAATGAGCCCAACAGACAGTGCAATAAGTTTAATACTGGGATCATGGTTGCTTGATCAGTTCCACAGACATATAATAAATTTACTAGACAAAAAACAGCACGCGCGGATATCATTACGCAAATGGCATTAGGCCCCGCCTCTTTCGGATCATTTGAAGGGGTCGATAAGCACCCGTTATCGTCATGATATCGATAACACTGTTGCATTATTCATATCTTTTATTGTAGCTCTTTGATTTAATGCGTATTTGTTGTGCATTTATTGTGCATTAAACTGTGCATGATGTGGTAAGCTGATGCGTGTTATGTTTCATAACGTGTACAAACAAATGCTACTAGTTGGAAGCATCTTACAAAATGCATTACTCATTTCTCATCATGAATAATGATGGGTGCTAATAGGTCGGCCTTCTAATGGATCTGGACAAAATGGCGAAGCTTTAGGGGCCTGGCCAGTTCCCTAAACTAACCACATTCATGTCTCCTTATGCAACATGTACTCTGACAATGATTGCTCTAAAATTCTCAAGTTAAATCTTGGACCAATAACCGTATCTCATTACCTCACCCTTATCCTGACCCTAAACCTGACCTAAAACCTAATGTCAATGTCAGTAGAATGGAAAAACGCATGACTGCTACATCTACCTAAGGGAGAATCAATCGAATCAAAAGACAATATATAAAACTAGCACCAAGTTTGAAGTTCTTACCTCAAATGGTTCTTGAGATACTATGTTAACAAGGCTAAAACCTGAAATTTGGGAACTGACCTCAATTAGCTTTGACCTTTGCCCTATGTACCCTTAAACCTAAGCAGATTGTCTTCCTGCAGTGATACATACTAGGACAAAGTTTTAAGCCGTACCTCAAATGGTTCTTGAGATATCGTGTCAACGAAAAAACAGGATGAATAGACTTACGGACAAGCTGAAAACAGAATGCCTTCGCTGGGCGGAGGAATAAAAGCTTGGGATGTACTGTCACTGACCCCTAGCTGACCCACATAGGACCCTTATATGACCCCTATATGATCCCTACATGACCTCTACTCACCCTCTGAAGGAGCTCAAACTTGAGTTGAGCACGGCACTCCGGATCGACCGGTGGTTCCTTTTGCTGTAACACACTGTCACGGACAGCTGTGCTCAGGCAACTGATGATAGAGGGCCTACAGAAAGGATAGAGATATGGTTTGTCAATTAAAGAGTAGTACAGCATTAACCCATTCGTGACAGGAATTATTTAAAGCCTAATTTGATCAGCTTTTATTCTTCAAATTGGCAACACCAACATTCTTATTTCATTGCTACATTTTCCTTATAAAACGTCATGTATCTGAAATGAATATAAATTGACAGAAATTATGATGAGAAGTCAGAAAGTTGCCAATTTGCAGGGGAAAACGGTGATTTTAAACCTTCTATCACATTGCCAATTTAAGGATTTTAATGCTTATATTCCTTTAACAAATTTTCAGCATCAAACAACGAATATTGACGCAACCAAAATGTTTGTGTAGAATTTTTTGCTCTTTCTGCTCATGTATTTGGTATGATTTTTAGGGCTTTGCATCAAAAGATATTAGGCCAAACCACAAAATGTGGACCTCTGTCACGAATGGGTTAATAATATAAAAGGGCAAGTCCATTATCTGTTTTGGGGGGGTGGGGGGGGGGTCTTTGCTGTGTCCAATATATAAGGGTTTTCAGCTAAAAGAGTAGTACAACATTAACTCTTTGTGTGTTCACCTGAGCGTTGCATTATTTTGGCAGCGGGAAGTTTTCTCTGGGTTTACTATGACACTGTAATTTCAGAAGGCTATAACTTTTTACCTGAACATTTGGAAGATAAATGTTGTGTAGCAAAATTATAGAGATTTTTACAAGCTTTCTTATCATATCTAACTCATTTGGTATATTAGTGTTCTCTGTCTGTATGAAACTTTTTTTAATTTTTCAAAACATGTATTTTCAGTATGTACATGTAAATATGTGTTCACTTTTGGCCTTTCAACAAAACCATGGCACTCTTTCTTGTTCCTATGTTAGTGGCAAGAAATTTATATTCACATATGTTTCAATAAGCTTTCCAGGATACCTGAATGAACATATTCTGACTTGAAGAAAAGCCCCAACAAAAGAGAGAAAGTAAAGGGAGGGGATTTAGAGAAGGCCAAAGAGCTTTTGTGCAGTAAGCATTCTTTTACAAAGGTGCTAGACTAATCAGAGACAGAAAAATAAAACATGCTTCATTATTGACTCCGATATATCCTAAGACAAGCTTTACTATGAAGTCACATTTGCGAAGGCTTAGTGCATGAACCACGCCAACAATGCATAGCATCAATGCAAACATTAAACTGTGTGATATTTGAATATGAATACTTACTTATCTCTGCTTCCTTTGCAAAGTTTGAGAACATCTTTGCGACAGCTCTCCTTGAATTTAAAGGTGAACTGGTAATCTTTCAACTGAATCTGTTGATGCAAACAAACATAAAAGAAAAACCATTTATACTCTTCAGGTTATTAGAATCCGTCATATTAATACCATATTTGAGAATGAAACATCATAGTTGGTAAAAGTTTAAAGAAAAGACTTGTCAAATGTTTGGTTTGGAGTGTAGCATTGTATGGCTCTGAAACCTAGGCCCTGTTTCATAAAACTTGTAATCAATAACAAGTTGCAACAACTGTTATAAGCTACTGAAATCCTTGCATCTGATTGGCTGAGAGCAAATTTGTCATGGAAATGTAGCAGTTGTTACTGATTACAAGTTTTATGAAATGGGGCCCTGGACTATCAGGAAAGCAGAAGAAAGGATGCTTGAGAGTCTAGAAATGTGGTTATGGAGAAGAATGGAAGGAATTAGTTGGAAGGATGAAGTCACTAATGAGGATAAGAGAGTAAATGAAAAAAAGGAACCTGCAGGAAACCATCAGAAGACGGAAGAAAAACTGGTTAGGGCACATTTTGAGGGGATATAATAGGCTGCGAGACTTATTTGAAGGGAAAACGAATGGCAAAAGGGGGAGAGGTACACCAAGAACTGGGATGGTGTCTGAACTGAAAGGTGACTTGACTTATGACACGATGAAGAGGAAGGTGGAAGATAGAGAGGGGTGGAGAAAGAACTGAAGATTCGACTCTGTTGGTTGGACCTGCCCTACTGGCAGAACACCCAAGAAGAGGAAGTGCTGGTAACGTAACTAAATTCCAAATGAAAATAAAGCTCACACCAATCGATAATCCTTCATTCTATCCATCTATTCATCTATCCATCCATCCACCATTCCTTCGTCTATGACCACGGCACTGAAAATCAAAGCTTGATGCTTACCAGTTGGAAATGTTCAATGCTGGCCTGACATTTAGCCTCCATTTCATCGTCATTCTTGTGTTCAATCAGACATTTCAATGCTTCTCCTTCATCCACCCTCTTGGCTTTCAACTTATCCTGAGAAAAAAAAAAATGAATAGTGGGCTAAAGAGGCTACTTATCTTACAACTTCTAGTTATCTGAAGGAATAAAATACAAATTCAAATTCAGATTCAAATTTAAAAATTTATTGATTTCAAAAAAATGAATAGTGGGCTAAAGAGGCTACTTATCTTACAACTTCTAGTTATCTGAAGGAATAAAATACAAATTCAAATTCAAATTCAAAAATTGACTGATTTCAATCCAACCATTAAGGATCATTCTTAATTTACAGAGCATAACAAAACATAATAGCAAAATGAAATGCAAGATCAGAAAATTAAAGGCATTGGCTAACTTTGTGAGCAGCTGATTTAAAAAATTCTCAAACTAAGATGAAACATGTGTGTGAGTACTTGTATTTGTACTTAAAACCCTAAAACCAACCATAATTTGAAATGAAAAAATGTTAGTAAGATGCAAACAACGATTCTTTATTATTTTTGGTCTCAGAGACAAATAAATAAGAGGAGCATTTTCCACGAGTTCAAAAAACCATTGGCTGCACCTCTCTCCCTGTACAATACATGATATACATACGCACACATACACACCCTACCGTACTATACATGATATGCATACATACATACGCATTACTGTTCAGGTGAACTCTGTGCACATGCACGCTCTTTATGTCCAGTCTGTGCAACCAACCATTATATTTTCTTCAAACATTGGTTTACATCTTTAACTTTAAAAATACTTTCCATCAATATTATACTTTGAAACTTTCAGACTGGTATTTTTAAACTATAACTCTTGTGTTTATACCATTGTCAAGTAGCAAAATGAGATTTTTCTTAATTCTCACAATGTTAGCCTTTTACTTTAAGAAAATTGGTAAGACTTAAAGTTAATATTCTTAAAGAGATATTTCAAATATGTGAACAGAAGAATAACAGTAATATTTGACCAAATTGGGGGGAGGGGGTGGTGGTCAACAAATGCATAAAAAAAAGGAAAAAGAAGAAAAAAGAACAAAAATAAGAATTAATTTCCTCATGAAAGCAAAATACCGTATACTGCCTTTCTTTTGGGGGTACTGTCTACAGACATACCCTGACTCTGAAGCACTGAATCAAATTAATGAAACATATTTGTTTCATGTTCTGAATTTTAACCCTATTTTTATACCGGGGGATCAATTTGACCCCCCCCCCCCCCCCGTACGAAATTTGCGATTGCCATGCAACTGCCTAATATGCGACACATTGCTATACATGAGTTTTTTCTTTGAAGCCTCACGCATCTTTTGGTACTAAGTTTATGAAAATCGTACTAGGGGTCGTGAGGTCACGCCACATTTTGTAATAGCGCGTTGGCTGAAAAAACCGGCATTTTGCATATTTGTGTAACAAATGGAAAATCAAATTTTCATAAATTGCTAGAAAACATGACTAATTTCATCTCGTAAGCCATTTGAAACATATTTTCTGTTGAAATTTATCAAAATTAAATTCTGGAACACATGCAATCATAAAAACAATAAAATATATACGGAAAAAAACAATACAATACATAAGAAACTAACAGAACAATAAATAACGAAAGAATAAATTTGAGTTTGCCAAATTTTCATGTACTATAATGTTTGAAATGCTTTCCACGAAATTTCTGCAAAAGATTTGCCATCAATCCGTCTTATTTGAGGGAAATAATAATGAAAATAGAAAAATAGGCATCTTATTTGCATAATTTGATGATAAATTACAAAAAGATTTTTTTTAGGCGAAAAAAATGCTTAGCGACACTCTTTACACCTGTCTTAAACATCTGCGCAAAATTTTGTGTCTATCAAAGCTTTTACAACTGAGATCTGAAGGGGGGGCAAATTGACCCCCCCCCCCAGTCAATTCACGGTCTGAAAAAGCCCAGTCAAAATAGGGTTAAGGTAAAGTGTAGTGTTTGGTCCAGGGGTAAAGTTAGAGCTTGCTAGATATTAACAACTGAGCTATTATCACCAGAGCATGTGTCATGCTACAACAGCTCCCTCATGCTCACCTGACAAAACTTTCTAAGCATAGGAGCGCATGCTGCTATGAGTTTTCTGTTCATTTGGACATCTTCTGCTTCTTCCACAGTAAAGTTACTCACAGCTTGCTTGCAGGACTCTAGTAAATCACCGAGGTTCTCTTGAAGGCACCTCAATTCCTGAAATAAAATCAATAAAAATGTGTCCCACTCTTTAACTTAATCCATGTTCTTGTACAGACACCTCATTTCTGTTCCAAGAGACATAAATATTAATTAATGGTATAGTTAATGGTGACTTGAGCATAATAACCAAAAATTTTCATGCACAATTCTCTCCAAATTTACCTAGGTTCCCTTCAAGGCACATGATTTCCCAGGGGAAAAAAAATCATTAGCATCCAGGAGAGCTCTTGCATAGCATAACATTTTACAACTAAAACAATAAACAAAAAAATTAGACCAATTATTAAAGAAAGCATGATATCTAACAAGAACAAGAATTACCAGTGCATGTGTTTATTCCTCTGCAAAAGGGAACTTGACTATGCTTTTAGAATATCTATAAACAACATATTTCAAATCTAACAGGATACCTTTATTAATATATATATATATATATATATATATATATATATTTATTTATATTTTGTTAGTCTGCATTTTGTAGTTTTACATTTCTTGTTTAAATTCATCATATTATTCTGAATCGTTTTTGTATCTTATTGATGTTTAGTTTATGTCCATATGCTGTAATTTTGTATTGACATGCAAACAAACCAAATTTCCAATTTGGACAATAAATTTTGAATTGAATTAAACTGAATTGAATTGAATTGAATTGATTTGAACTGAATTTAATGCTTCTCATTGTATTAAAGTCTGTGCAACAGATCATTTAGAGGGCGCTATTCCGAGTTAGAAGCACAAACGGACGGGCATGTTACCATTAAGGTTTACGGTACATGATCTAGAAGTGCACATACGCATTTGCCATGTTTCCGAAAGTCAGAAGATTGCTGAGGTAGACCGAAGGTTTGTTCGGTTCTCAGGCAACTATGTTGCCATTCTGGTATGTCTTGCAATTTTCATCAGATATTTCTGCATTTTTATGGGCTTTTTTTTTTGGGGGGGGGGGGGGGGGGGCTACAACACAGTGGCAAGGAATCAACCCATCCATAATTCTGAATAGCGCCCTCTAAATGTTGTAACACACAGACTTTAAAATGGCTTGTATCTTGTCTCCTACCTCTCCTCTCTTTGTCTTGTCATTACAGTGCCTGCCCAAATCAGATCTGCAGTTTTCCTCTATCCTGGGGTTGAGATGCACACTCACAGCTCTCTGGCGGAGGACACGATGAACTTGGTCAGCGCAACGGGACTGAAGCTGAAATGCAAAGAAGAATTAAATTGATCTACAGCAGAGGTTCTCAATTAACCCTTCGTGTAATCCATAATCCAGTGTAGTGCATGATAGACATGCATTATTGACAATTAAAATAAGAGAAAAGATAAAACAATTTTCAGAATACCGGCCCTGCATATATATATGTATATCAAATCTATTTCTGACTGAGGGATAACATCTTAAAGCACTATGTATACAGTATAAAGGCACTACATAAATTTCAACCCTTCTCCTTCTCCTTCTTCTCCTTCTCCTTCTCCTTCTCCTTCTCCTTCTCCTTCTCCTTCTCCTTCTCCTTCTCCTTCTCCTTCTCCTTCTCCTCCTCCTCCTCCTCCTCCCTCCTCTCCTCCTCCTCCTCCTCCTCCTCCTCCTCCTCCTCCTCCTCCTCCTCCTCCTCCTCCTCCTCCTCCTCTCCTCTCCTTCTCCTTCTCCTCTCCTTCTCCTTCTCCTTCTCCTGCTCCTCCTCCCCTCCTCCTCCTCCCTCCTCCTCCTCCTCCTCCTCCTCCTCCTCCTTCTTCCTTCTCCTTCTCCTTCTCCTTCCTCCTTCTCCTTCTCCTTCTCCTTCTCCTTCTCCTCCATCTCCATCTCCATCTCCTTCTCCTTCTCCATCTCCTTCTCCATCTCCTTCTCCTTCTCCTTCTCCATCTCCTTCTCCATCTCCTTCTCCTTCTCCTTCTCCTTCTCCTTCGCCATCTCCTTCTCCATCTTCTTCTCCTTCTTCAAGTCTACTTACAGGTGCCTCATGGTCATGGAGATGGCGGTGAAGACAGGAGAAGACAAGTCCACTGGGGGTCTCCCCCTTATCATTCCACCTCTTCTCATAGCAGTGGAGGTTGGCATCTGCTTCACAGTTTTTATAGAGAACAGGATCTAACCTGTGGATGGAGAGAATGGACAAATGTAATGACGATAATAAACATTTACAGAATTTTTTTATGGTGCCATATTCATTTTAGTGCTGGCTCGCATGAGGTTTCATGCGTTGACATTAGGACAGCATCAGTTAAAGGGGATACCCAATGCTGAAACAATGTTAGTTTATTTAAAAGAGCACGATTTCATTAGCAGAAAATCATCTGCCTAAATTTTTCTTAAAGTCATGTTGCCAAGGAAACCCCTAAATGTGGTAAGATTTCAGGATATTTTTGACCCCACAGCTGTGTCCCAGTTTCAACTGGGTACCCACAATGACGTCAAAATGACGTCAAAGTGACGTCAAAGTGGTTACCTTGTCGCGCAATTCTAGCAAAATGCATGCAAGGTATAATACATATTGTACAGTCTAGCGAGCAGCACAACTGCAATGCGCGAAGCTGGGTAACCACTTTTACGTCATACCTCAGACTCAAATTTTTTTGTCAACTCTTGACTTTTTATGAGAAAATTAGCCAAATGCATTGATTTCGATTGAAAATTATCCAATTTTTAATGTTATTCTTCTTAGAATTCTATTCTCAATTTTTTTTTTACCATTGTGTAACCACTTTAAGGCTTGTTTACATTTGAAGCAGAAAACCCCAGCTGTAAACCCCCTCCATTTTTATTTAGTACAGATGAACAGGATATGAGGCAGCTATAAAAAACAAAAACAAACAAACATGTATTCTTTGTCTCCTGGCAGCGAAAGGTGTGAACCAATCCAATTTTTATAAAGTAAGCGCGAAATATGACTCGTGAGTTTGTCTGAGTGACTTTTAGCACAAGAATTATAAAGAGAATGGACTATTTTCATGTACATTATGACCTCTGTGACCTTTGAACTTTAACCTCATTACAACAGAATCTACTCAGATCACTGTCATCCTTATATGCAAACATTGGCCAAGTTTGAAATCGATCCCTGAAATGGTTTAGTTTTCGCGAGAACAAAAACGGGACGGACAGACGACCTGAAAACATATTGCCTCTGGCCATGTTGTAGCAGAGGCATAAAACCCCAATCACAAACAAAAGATGTCCAGCCAACTTCAAAGCTACAAGCTCTGCTACTAGTTCAGCAACTTTTTGAAACCCCAGTAACAATTTGTCATAAGCCCGGCAGAAGAGTAAATATTCATAGCCTTTTAGTTTTGCCTTGACAGAATAACAAAATAATACAGCCAAACAAAAACCGTTCCCTGTTCTATTCAGATGCCGAACTGACTGATCACTGCTGCGCGGATGTGCTACAAAAATGCAAAAACTGTAGTTCTAGATGTGAACATGTACTAGCTGTGCATCTATTCATAAACTTCTGTGAGAGTGAGACACTTCATGAATTCACTGGAGGGGGGGGGGGGAGACTGCTACCTGAACTACATACTAGTAGTAAATCTCAACAGGATCACTAAACCAATTACCGAGTACATTTTGTCCAAAGTTCTTAACTGATTTAAAGTTACATGTACAACAACTTAAGAATGATCACAGTTTCCACTCACTTGAAATTTCTGGAGATGAAATATTGTATTTCCAGAAGCTCCTCAGCGCATTCATCTTTCATCTGATTATCTTCAATATTTTCCATTAAACAAGACAAAGTTCTGTGGGGAAAAAAAAAAAACCTAAATCAAAATAAACCCTAAAACACTGAGCATTATATTGCAGGAATCTCAAAAATATAACTCTGACATTACAATCATAAATGACATATAAAACAGCCTTTTCTTTTAATAATAATAGACTAATAAAACAAACTGTCATAGTTGACTTTCATTACAAGTAATAATGTGCATGGAACATAGTGCTTCAAACAATGTGGCTGCGAAGTACAAGTTAGCCCATGGCAGTACAGTTTTCTCAAGATCTTTTTTAAAAAGCATTGGCTAACTTTGTGAGCAGCCGATTTAAAAAATTCTCAAACTAAGATGAAACATGTGTATGAGTACTTTGTATTTGTATTAAAAAACCCTGAAACCAACCATAATTTCGAATGAAAAACTGTTAGTAAGATGCAAACCGCAATTTTATTTATTTTTAGTCTCAGAGACAATAAATAAGAGGGCTGTTTTGCTCGAGTTAAAAAAAAAAAACATTATCTGCCTCCCTCCGCGTGATAAGACAATACACACAGTATGGTCCGGTGAGCCATGCGCGCATGCGCACTCCTTGCGTCTAGTCTATGCAACCGACCCTTATATATTTTGCGAACATTGGTTCACATATTCTAATATTTGAAAATACTTCTTGTGGATACTATACCTTCAAACTTTCAGACTGGTATTTTTACACTATAACCCCTATGTTGATCCGATTTTCAAGTAGTAAAATGAGTTTTCTTTTGAATTATAACAATGCTAACCAATGTTTTTAATCACCTTTCCCTCCTCAAATTGGCAACTATTCTATCAATTTTCCACTTCTATATGGTTTGAAAAACTTAGAATGTACATAGCATGAGCCAAAGTGAATGAAAATTGAAATTTTTTATAGAAGAACTGCCAATTTTCACACATTTTACATAATTTGCACTGCATTGCCAATTCAGAGCGTTTAATGATGAGTTACAATAACATCAAATTGTTGTTATTTGAGAAGATTAAGAACAATACACTGCACTGGAAGTGGACTAAAAATTTTCACTGCAGCAGCACTATTTGTCCTTTGGCAAGATATGAATGTACATTTGCCACTCTCCACCCAGGAATGATTGATTACTGGCAGGGAGAAATTCCTTTACTTCTCTGAGTGCCAAGCCTGGAAGCCTAGCTGAGATGGGGTAATAGCACCTTGAGCACCTATATGTGCACTATATGAATATCCAAAATTATTCTCATTATGATTATTATTATTCTAGGGATACCTACTCAGCATCTGTTTTCTTGGGGCAGAGTATAGCTCTGGTTTCCTTGCAAGCATTATGCAGAGCAGGGTCTATTCTGTAGTCAGATCCTGCATCAGCTTCTTCAACGAGAGTAGACAGCTGCAAAAAATAAAGTCCACATGTCGTTATACTGTCTAATTATTGATAGGGAAAAAAATTACTGAATTTTTTTCCGGGGCTACTTTTTGAGCCCACCTGCCCAAATTTTCTACAATGTATTACAGTTTACATTGGACCCTATGAGAATTTCAGGGATTCTTTATTAGTTTTTTTCAGGGCTTTTTTTTTGGCATTTCAGGGGCAAATTTGCCCCAAGCCCTAATGCATTTTTTCCCTGTTTGGGTCAAAGGTCATGAGGTAGTAGAAGAAATATATACAATAGTCAATGGACTTTATCCTTACTCATTTGGTTAAACGTGACTAAAATTATCTTACATATAAACTAAGCATCAAAAGAACCTTATCACTTCTTCAGAGGGACATACATTAAAATCCAAAGCATTTAAATGAATCATTATTGGGCATAGATTAGCTAAAAGACTCCTTGCCAAGCACAACTAAAAACGTTTACATTTTGCTGAGTAAAAAAGAATAAAATAAGGTGAAATCGCAAGAGGTCATTTTTCAATATCACAAAAACTGCTTGCCTCTCAGGCACAGAGCTCGGTATGGACAATGGCCAGTACAGTGGAGGTTCTCTGCAAGCAGTTTCTT
>CM057158.1:21595523-21723394 GCA_029962745.1 Echinometra lucunter
TAGATGTTGCCCTGTCCGGCCACGGTCTTGGCACAGAACCTCTCCCGATCCTCCTTGCAGGCGAAGTAGACGGCCCTGTCCTCATGGTAATCATTGGAGGAGAGTTCAGCCACGCGCAGGATCTGCAGCTTGCAGTCCTTCTGCAGGGACTGGATGTTGCTCTCTAGACAATGTACGGTGCCACCCTGGGAGTGGGGTGCTGGGGGCTGATAGGATTGAAAGAAAAGACATACCGGTAATGATTACAATATCATACATTCACATTGTCTGTTTGGAGCCAAAAGGGTGTTAGATCTGTACTACAAATCAAGATAAGGGCTAATGCCCTTCTGGTCCTCAACAGATGATATGATGCATATATATATATAAACCATATCATGTCTATGCTCTATCCCCTTGCAGAAATTGCCACATCAAGTGCTCCCACTTATGCTCTGGCAGTATGCGCTTGAAGCTTTAATTGTGATTTCATCTTTTGCAGAAGTTGCGCCTTCAGCATTTGATTATCAAGTGGCTTTCGCACATTAGAAATCTTATTTATTGATGTCATTATCATTTTCACTATTATCATTATCACTATTATCATTTCAATCATTACTGTCATTATTATTATCACTACTATTATCATAATCATTATCATTATTATCATTATTATCATCATCATCAATATTTCAGATGGACATAATGACAACAATATAAGACTTTTGTAAACTGTGTATTTATTATCTATGCCCTTTGCCCTTTGAGTTTACTATTAAAACACAGTGGACCAATATATACTCCAGCAGTAATTGGTTTAGGCTTGATGTCATCCAAAATATAAAGTTAGGGCTGCATTTAGTCAGGTTTACATTTAGGTTAAGTGTTTGGTTCAGGACTAAAGTTTAGAATAATGGCGTACAAAACTTGCAACGAGCAATTGTTGTACCACTATGACAGTATGAGCTTCAGTGTTAGCTGCAGATGAAATGTCTTTTCTTTGATCATAAGCTCATGATCTTTCTATATTGAAAGTCAAGTGAATAAACCAATAAACCAACCAGCAAGTACAAACTATTTTCATGCTTAAACACAGTTCCTAGGGTGTGTTTCACAAAGACTAAGACTGACTCAAATCGCTCTTAACTATGGCTGGCCATTCATGCAACTGTTTGCTTTCACCATCGGTCTCCCAAGGGATGCGCAAATCATCGTCACAAATTTGTGGAATTTACATTTTTTGTTTTCTTCATCAATGAACTTTAAAAAATTGTCACTTCTGCAGATTTGTGACCATGATTTGCAAATCCCTTGAGAGATCCATGGTGAAAGAAAACAATGGCATGAATGACCAGCCATAGTTAAGTGCACTTTTAGTCAATCTTAGTCTTTGTTAAACAGCCCACTGGTGAAAATAGGTCAAAGCCTACTCAGCCTAACAATAATGTCCAATAGTTCAGACTCCTAGTGTCAGAATCAGGTATCATGACAATAGGGGCCTTAAATGAAACGGGATTGTAACAGCTTTGTGCCTTGAGAGGCTTATTTAAAATCCCTGCAGGTAGTTTCTAAGCACCCTTTAGAGTCCAGACATGATACATCAGCAAATGCCTCTTTGCTTACACATAAACATGCAAAGTTATATAATCTGAGAATTATCCTTCAAAATCCCCGGAATGTTTGCCAACAAGATGTCTGAATAGTGCCCCAAAAGGCTTCAGAGATTCTCAATAAGCTGCTTGGGGGCCTAGTACCATCAAGATTACAACTCAATGACTTGACTGGTTATTCCATTAACAAACTGATTTCCATGCACTAAGAGTAAGATTAACAAGTTAGATTTAAGTTTATCACGTATGCTTGTATGAAATGCTGGGACATGAATGCTTTTCATGAATAAGTAGATAGGATACCCAAGAATAACATGACCATACTTTGGAATATACCTTGCACATGAAATTATGTGTATTTGGGTGAAAAGAGCTAATTTAATACAAATAACTTGAATAACATTGTACAGTTCATAATACTTTGTATATTGAACTGAAGGAAATCCAGATTCAGAGGGATGATGTTATGGTTACGGTTCATTATTCCGAAGGTTCGTTATTCCGAAGGTTCATTTATTCCGAAGGTTCATTTATTCCGAAGGTTCGTTATTCCAAAGGTTCGTTAGTCCAAAAATGAAATAATTCCGAAGGTTCGTTAGTCCGAAAATGAAATAAGGTTCGTTGGTTCATTAGTTATTTGTGGACTAACGGACCTTATTTCATTTTCGGACTATCAAACTTTCGAAATAATGAACCGTTTTTCATTTTCTGATTAACGAACCTTCGGAATAACGAACCTTATTTCATTTTCAGATTAACATACCTTCGGAATAACGAACCATATTTCATTATCGGACTAACGAACCTTCGGAATAATGCCACAAATGTTCAGATTAACGAACCCTTTTTCATTTTCAGACTAACAAACATCTGGATATACGCAATTTGCGTGTTTCGGAATAACGAACCTTCAGAATAACGCACCTTCGGAAAAACGAACATAACCCGATGTTATAAGTTTGTTTTACTTTGACAATTATATGTAGCTTCAAATTAGAAAGGCATTTCTTCATCTGTCTAACCTGTGATGCCGGAAAAATATCACCGCAAAGATTAAGGGTTCCCTTTATTTTCAAGCCACTTATGCATTATCAAAGGTGCATGCATATTCTTTTAACATTAACCCTCTGAATTTGATCATTTTTATTTTGATACACACTGCAATTCAATGACCATACCTTGTCCCTGGATACCATCCCATCTTCGTTGACAACACCGCACTTGTACTTCTGGATGTCACTGGCACAGGTCTCATAGAAACCCGAAATGAGACGGTAGTCACTGAAGATGATCTGTTTCATTCGGTTCAGGTACTGGGTGCATTGGTCATTGCCAATATCTTCTAGACGATCCAGAAGGCAGGGAAGGATCAGGCCTTTGCCAGCTTCAAGGCCGTTGCACTCGGAAAACTGTATGTCAAGACACACAAAAAGTTAAAGATTAGATATTCTTATTGAAGATAACCATTAAAAGTCATTTCATATGATGAAAATTTTTTAAAATGAATTTGTAAACTATAGAAAAATGCTACAAACTCAAAGTAATACAACTAAAAATGATGACAAGACTGCATCTACTCCTACTAACATGTCCAAAATGATTATTGTAGTAACTTAATACAGATACATAATTGGGGCAGAATATATCCATGTCAAAATCTTAATTTAGCATCCACTATCCACTATCGTATAATCTCAATTAGTACAAGGACTAACAACATACATGAAAGATTCTAAATATAAGGGAGGCAATCTATTCAAAACCTTCGTATAAGCTCCCAAACATTGAATTATAATGTTACAAAATTCTATTTGAACCATTTCTCTACCTTTGCCAAATCTTCTCTGCATACTTCAGCTGCAGCGTTATCAAAGCGATAATCCATGGTCAAATTCCTCTTGTAATTCCACAGAAACTAGAAGAAAAAAATGAAATAAAACATTACATAAATCATCCATCAAGAGGCTTTAAGATACATGTAGTCTTACCAAGGCTGACAGTGACTACACTAGCCCTTTGATTCCATGCACTGTTGTCTTACGTTATCCATTATTTTCTTCAAACTCCCTTGCCATTTAGCCCCAAGAACACAAGGCACAGATTTTTCTTCCTTTTTTTTTTTTTTTTGGTGGGGGGGGGGGGGTCATTTCCCACATACTAGCTGTAGACAAATTATCTTTTTAGGTGATTGTACACTTGAATATACAGACAAGCAAGGAGCAATAAGTAATTGTTTCAAATAAACAAATAATATGTCTGTGGAACCTTAATTGAACCCTTGAATTGATACACATTTATAGATTTGTCTACCAGGGTATATAAACTGATTTCCCATTGAAAATAACTACTGGAATTCATTATATGCAAACAGTGAATAAAAACATGTACAGACCTACAATACATGAACAGCACTTCATTTACCGGTATTAGACGAAAAGAAGTTTTCAGCATAAGTGGAAAACTACATTATTTGCAGAAGAGGAAATGGTTCAACTGAAAATGGAGGGAAAGTTTTATCGAAAATAGCCAAGGTGATGAAAAAATGCAATATATCCCAAGAAAGGTCAACAAAACTGTGTGGATAAAAAATGTCCATAAAAAGTCTTCAGCTTGGTTTAAAGTCCATTTTTCATGCCAACTGGTTGTTAAGAGCACTTCTCTCTAGCTATTGTGCTTTACGAGCATGAGCAAACAACCCCTTCCTATCATACAGCAAACAGTGGCATTTGTTAAATGCATTTTTTGGTGCAGATATCAAAATGGATTCTTTTGAATGGAATCGGTCATGCTTACACCCACAATCCCAAGAGATGAAAGGGCCAAGGATATTCAAGCACCATCCGTGAGTGTGTACCAGTCTATGACCTTAAAAATGCGCAGGGATGTTGAGAATGTACCTACATGTACACTCTATATACATGTACATGGGTACAGGAATAAGTTGTGGCAAGTCAAGGCAGTTCAAACCTGAAAGCACTGTTTATGCAAGCCTCCGCACAAATTTTTTTTGATAGGGATTGATATTCTTGGCTCTCTGTGTAATCATCACTGGTTTCATTAACTCTGACGATTCGAATACCTTGTATTCAAACTTTTTACAAACTGAAGATGGAAATGACAAATACTGAAAAATGAATCAACAACAAATATCAATGATAACAAATACGTCAACAAATATAAATTTTTCAATCAAATCAATTTTTTGTGAGGATCACATTGTAAAAGTGCCAGTATGCTTTCAAAGTCAGCAAACACAATGAAAACTGTTACTGCCCATCAAAATAATCCACTGATCCTTACAAATTTCCATATTCTGATGGATATCATTAATTACTTTTGGTTTCAAATATAGATAAGAAAAAACAAAGTATACTCACATGATTGCAATCAGCTGATATATCATTGTCACTCTGCATAAAGAAAAACAGAAATGAGATAACATACATGTACATAAGGAAGCGAAGGAACAAAATTTACAGAAACATTCTCTTTCACACATCTGGGCCCCATTTCTCAAAACTGGGTATCAGTAACAACTGCCACATTTCCATGACAAATTTTCTCTCAGTCAATCAGATGCAAGGACTTCAGTAGCTTATAACAGTTATTACAACTTATTTTATTTTTTATTTTTGAAACGGGGGCCAGAGCTGTATCCAGGCGGATAATGAAAAATGGGGGGTGGGGGGGGGGGGGGGGTACATGTACATGTATGGTGATATGGGCATACAGTGTATTCTGGGCTTGTGCTGATTTCTAATTAGCACTATTTAATCAATTTTATTGAAATAAGGTGCTGTGAGCAGTTACGATAAACTTTCAATCAAAAGACAAGTTCATCCTCAAATTGGACAAAACAATCCTGCACGAACCTGAATATTCTATATACTTGTACATGTAATTACACGTATTTCCCCCTTTATTCTGATAAAACTTCCTGTAAGCTCTTCAGATGACACATTTCTTAGCATTACTCAAACAAAACTGTACAATAATGATCTAATATTCTAAGTTTGTTCCAGTATGTGTATTTTTAGGAACACAATACCTCTTTTGCAGATACATGTGCAGTTGTGTAAGTCTCACTGACTTCTGAATTTAAGCCAGCTCTGTAGCCTTGTAGGAAATATAACTCAATTCAAAATCACTGAAATTGGCCCTCATACCAAGGAGTTAACTAACTTCTTGCCCATGGCATACAGTCCACATATTTCCTCTGAACTAAATATAATAAACCAATTCATTCATAAGGATGAAAAAATCCCCTCACAATGCTCATTCTACCCATTTCAGCATACAATCATGCATGTTTTCGTACGTACATTGAAGTACCACTACCGCTCTGAAAGAAAATGAGTTTCATGCAAAGCTCCGATACCCATACATGTACTTTGAATATTAAATTGAGCAATTTCATTTGTATTTCAAGGACAAAACCTGTCCATCCAAACACAATATTCCTTTTATTCAAGTGTGGGTGAGTTATTATTGATGCTGCTGCTATTATTTATAGCCCTGCCAATTTCCAAGAGGGCTATTAAAGCAGGATGTTCTCACGCTTTGCTTTATTCATATACTTGTCCATACCATGTGTAAAACATACATGTAAATAGTGTGTGCTACATGTATGAATGAGCTTGTGTTTATTCCATTCAATTTCCTCTCTATCTCTCATCATAAAAGGAATTTCAACTATTTCATTTAAGGAGAAGTTTCATCAGCTTGATGGGACACAGTTGTAAAGTATAATTTTCTTTTAACACCAGACACATGATATTATTTAGCAGCAAGTTGTGGATATTTTTTATGGGGGGGGGGGAAATCTTTGACACTAAATGTTGTAGGCTATAATTGAATGTCTCCAACAAAACAATATGTGATAATAACCTGTTTGAATAGCTAAGTAATGAAGAAAAAGGGTTGGTACTCCCCATATCATAGAACATGTAGTCCCATATGTGCATATACATGTATGCACTAGTTTATGAACACGCCACAGTCATGTATTATATTTTGCTGCTCTAAAGAACCCAATTATTCTATGATAAATAATTAAAAATAATTCAAAATGAGCTTTTTTGAAGTACACTGTACAGTTTTATCATGAAATATTCAAATTCAGTCATTCAACATAAAAGATTGATCCACTCATGTATGTGTTACACACAAGAAGATCTGTGTTAGGAATTTATACCGTAAGCCTTTGCTTTGTTCACAGAGCTAAGTATATTTCATAATTTCAATAATAAAACAAATACAATGAGGACAACAAGTAGACATGGAAGCAAAGATATATATCTGTAAAATAAAAACCATACCCACTAATAAAGTTTGTCAGACAGGAGGCTTAAATACAATATCATCCTTCTCTCCGGTTTTCTACTCTTGAAATTAGGCTAGTCTAATCTCTGTAACACATGAGGGAAGATATTAATTTTCAAAATTCTGAATCTAACAAATAATTGATTTACAAAATTATGAAAATGGGCAAATAATAGCTTCTACAATATAGAATATATATGTAAATAACATTATGTACACAGCTGTGCTCTTACATTATGGGTGTCTCATTCATAGTTGCATGCCTCTCATTATGAGATACCAATAAATACAAATAATATAGCTTAAATCTATGTGACTACCAGTTATTACAGTTGATCAAATCTACATGTATTATCTAATCTGCAAATTGCTTATGGTAGACTATGAATGCACTGTGTCAACAAAATTAGATTTCTGATGGCTCATATCATGCAAGAGCCCAAACCTTACAAATAATGTTCCCTTCCTTCTACATTCCTCCTTTTTACCCTTTCTCTTTCCCTCCCCATTTTCTCTTGATATCTGCAATTAATGTTATTCAAACACTTTATCTGATTGCTAGATTGGCCAATTGTCATTTCAAAACTCAAAGTTATACCGTGTTTACACAATGACTCGGTATGAATGAAACCTCAACAATTTAAACAGTACGTGGGGAGGGGGGGGGGCACTAAACGACGACGAGGGTTCATATGGGACCAAAACAACACCACTCACAATTTCAAAACTACAGGGCAGTGGTGTGCGTCTGCATTGGAATAGTCTCCAGGCTCAAATCCTCATCAATCAAAATATATGATAAGTGTCTGAATTTTCAGACTATAACAGTCCCTGTGCTGTATACATGTACATGTACATGTGTATGTACATGTAGCTGCTCCAGGCACAGCCAGAGACTAGCAAAGTAAAGGGTAAACGTAAACTCAAAGATTTTTACTTGAAATTAAACAGAGCCTATGTCTACAGACTAGGAAATGCATGACCTCAAGAAAGAACCACCCACCTTCAGTTTGGAGTTAATAAATAGAGGCTCGTTTAAAGGGGGTACCGAATGCTGATGAAACAATGATAGTTCATTAAAAAGAGCATGATTTTATTAGCAGAAAATCATCTGCCTAAAGTTTTTTAAAAAGTAGCGTTGTCAAGGAAACCCCCAAATGTGGTAAGATTTTGGGATATTTTTGACCCCTCAGCTGTGACCCAGTTTCAACTGGGTACCCACTTTGACGTCAAAATGACGTCAAAGTGGGTACCTTGTCGCGCAATTTCAGCAAAATGCGCACAAGGTATAATATATATTGTACAGTCTAGCGCGCAGCACAACTGCAATGCGCGAAGATGAGTACCCACTTTTACGTCATACCTCATACTCAAATTTTTTGGTAACTCTTGACTTTTTATGAGAAAATAAGCCAAAATGCATTGATTTCGATTGAAAATCATCAAATTTTTAATGTTATTCTTCTTAGAATTCTATTTTCGACCACATATCAAAAAAAAATTACCATTGTGTAATCACTTTAAGGTTTTGAAAATATGAAATTTTAAGTTTTGAAACTATGAGTAGTCCACCCAACCTGAAACTACACGATAAACTTAAGTAAGGTTTCTTAACCACAAGTCAATTTTAGTTTACTTGTTTAGGGACGGTCTTGTGAACATAACTTATTACTTACTTGCAAATTAAATGACTGGTCCCACTTTATAGCAGTATAGCAATCTACATGTATGACATGCATTCGGCACAGGCAAATGAACACAGGTTCTATTTTTATATCAGGAACAGGACACTCCTAAAACTACATTCTCTACCAATCCAGTTGAAGGATGGAAGGTCATATGAAAGGGGAGACCAGGCTTGAATGCTTGAAATTCAACTCCAATCATTTTCCATTCCCATTTCTCTTTATAGATATTGCATGATCTGCACACTTCAGTCAATGCAAATAGCAGAACTAAAAGTGTAAACATCATCACTGGGTAAACATTATTGCAATACTGCACCAAACTACACAATGCCAAATACCAAAAAGAATGAAACTACATGTACTATATTCTCTTTTCAGGGGGGCTTCCTACCAGGGAAAAAAAATATACGGGGGCTCAGGGTGAATTCGCCCCCAAAACACCAAAAAGAGCCCTGGAAACCTAAAAAGAGCCCCTGAAATTCTCATATGGTCCAATGTAAACTGTAATACAATGTAGAAAATTCGGGAGGGTGGGCTCAAAAAGTAGTCCTGGAAAAAAAAAAAGATTAATTTTTTCCCTGCTTCCTACGAGGGGCATTCTTCTTATCTTTGGCTGAAATATGCTGCAAGAACTTATCTGACAAATCTGTGAAACTGTCAGTAGTATGCATATTTGCTAAAATCCAGCAAAAGTTCCTGAAATTTTATTGTAAATATTAGCATTGATTTCTGGGAAATACTGAATGGAGCAGAGTACTAGCACTGTTCATACTAGCAGGTTAGAGCAGCATTTGCCCCTCAATGAAATTAAAGACCTATAATACATCAATACTATGAACTCCCAGTGACAATATACTGCAGTTAGCACATATAAAGAGACTTCCCATTTTCATTATGTTTACGGAAAAGTCATTGCAAAAGATATAAAATAAGTGCTATTACATTAACATTACAAATAAATGAATATCAGATGACTTGACGAACTACTCAAGTAATGCAAAGTTAATCTTGACGATATGATATAGAGAAATGGTACACAATCCACTGCAATCTTCATTTCACATTGAAATTATAAATGTTGAACTCTACATATGACTTCCTTCGGATGTGAGAAAGTAAATGAAATGCATGCACACTTGTTGACTGTATCGGCATAAAGTGAGATTGGTATGCCTATGAATGCGTAACTTATAGTATTTGCAACCACAATATTGCCTCTTGCCATGCACATTCACAGGTACACTGTACATGTGGAAAACAATGCGAGTGGAGGCTTCATGTGATTGGTCCAATATAGGGATGGTATGGTGGCCCTGAAGTACGCTCGACAACAGGTCATGTGAATTTCGCATCCCAGGTCCTGAATTTTGCATCGCGGGCCGTGAACTTCGCATCCCAGGTCATGAATTTCGCGCCACAGGTCATGAATTTCACGACTGGGATGCAAAGTTCGCGCCACGGTCCATGAATTTTACGACTGGGATGCAAACTTCGCGCCACGGTCCATGAATTTCGCATCCGAGGTCGTGAATGGCGTGAAAGTCATGACCTGGGATGCGAAGTTCACGACCCGTGATGCGAAATTCAGGACCTGGGATGCGAAATTCACGTCACACATGACCTGTTGTTGAGCGTACTTCAGGGCCACCATAGGATGGGGAAGCGATGTGTTTTGTACAGTATGGGGTGGGAAAGAATGTGGTTAGTACAGTATGGAGAAGGGGAGGTAGTTTGCAGGCACTAACCCTGGTCTGTTGAAAATAGAAGTTTGAGTAGCAGACTAAAGCAGGTCAATGGGGATCGCATGCTATAGCTGCTCCAGACCTACATGTACAATGACACAGCCATTTGCACTTGGCCTAGGCTTCTCTCAAGACCTAACTGTAATTTTGGTCTTGAGAGCAGCCAATAATTTGGGTCTTGTACCCTAAAAGCTCTGCTTTTTAGTTGGCCCTCCTTTCCATTCAATTTCATGTGT
This sequence comes from Echinometra lucunter, assembly GCA_029962745.1. Lineage (NCBI taxonomy): Eukaryota > Metazoa > Echinodermata > Echinoidea > Camarodonta > Echinometridae > Echinometra > Echinometra lucunter. The sequence continues at coordinate 21,606,101 of CM057158.1, forward strand.
TTTTTTTTCTTATACTTTATGTATTGTATTTTGCATGTTGATCTATATGAATGTAGATATGTAGATATGTAAACAGTACCATCATTGTAAATAGGAAAAATTGAAATTGGAAAAATACATGTAAATCAGGGAAAAAAATTCACGGGGGCTCGGGGCAAATTCGCCCCTGAAATGCCAAAAAGAGCCCTGGAAAACTAAAAAAGAGCCCCTGAAATTCTCATAGGGTCCAATGTAAACTGTAATACAACGTAGAAAATTTGGGTGGATGGGCTCAAAGAGTAGCCCCGGAAAAAAAATAATTAATTTTTTCCATGATGTAAATGAACTGAATTGAATTGAATTGAATTAATTTGGGAAAGTGTCAATTAGGGTCTGTGCCTGCAGACTACAGGGAGAGTGTATTGCTAGTGATCAATCCATTAAAGCTGGTTATCACATTAGATTAATTCATTCATCAAATCACCCTAGACTCATCAAGGATTTCTCATAAAAGATATCTCAAGGACAGGCCAGCTAGACAGCGGATATACTGCAGGGGTCTAAAACCCATTCATACTTGTAACAGATGATTGCTCCAATGGTGGAAAAACCTTTAGTTCTTACACGTACATGAACTACAGTATTTTGAATGCCTTTACAATTTCAGTCAATCATGTCTGCCTGTTCATGTCAATTCTGAATGGAGTTTTCACTTGCTAAGATCAAAATCAACAAATGAATGTATCCATTATCAGCACGTCCTAGCTAAGTCAGACATCATGACTTTCAAATGAACTTGTGACAGGTATCAACTACCATTCCTAAATATAGTCTTGTTCCTGGCCCTAGAGGGATTTATGGGCAGACCTTCCAAACTCTTCACTTTATCAGGGTCTGAAGACTGAAGACTAAATTTCACTCTTATCAAATACAGCATAGTTTTATTTGGCTGGTTAAGGCTTGAGCCTTCTTCTTCTTTTGTTTATGTTTACTGGCAATCAGTCATTATTTGACTATTTTCGCCACTGACTTTACGTATTATTTTTTTTTACAAGACATACATGTAATAGCCTGTACTTCATAATGCAACATTATTTAGAGGTAGGGTTGAAGTTTGGTTTGAAGAACTAAAATTCAACAAAGCAATTATTCACATTTTGGACTACATTACATATAATTCACTTTGTTGACTTATCTTCACATCAGCTCCAACCCAATGCCTACATGACGTTTGCAGGCTTAAAGCCTAGTCGAAACATGTAGAGAGGTCTGAATTTGAGACTAACTGAGCTCTATGGGGATCGTGTACTGCAGCTGCTCCCAACCATGGTCGTGTGGGGGTGTGTGTGTATAATTATTTACGTCTGGGACCAACCTTTAGCGTCATCCTCCGAAAGACATGACTCAAGACTCGAACCTGGGTCCGATAAGAATCTAGGCAAAAACAAAAAGCTGACCACTGATATTACTGCTAGACCAACTCCTATTCCCATAGCCACATGGGCTAGGCTTCTCTCAAGACACCATGCATTCTAATAAAGTATCAATAAGGGTCAGTGCATGCAGACTACATACAGCTGTAATACTAGCCAGTGTACATGTACTTTGTTCAAAGTTTTTACCGGTAAAGTGCAGTCTGTGCTACAGACTAATAGGTAAGCATTTTCAATCATTGTGAAAGTCATTGGAAAGAACAGTGTACAATGAAGAGGCATTGCTTTTTTTTTTTTTTTTTTTTTCATCAACAATTCAACATCACTTGATTACCAATCAGCCATAAAATTACGGCAATTGTAATATCAGCCAATCCACAGTTTACTGAACAGTAATGCCATCCTCAATTACTGGCCTCAAGGCTTTATGACTGAATAACAGTATATGTTTCCACTGATTAATTTGGGAATGGGTACATGTATATACATACACAATGTAGGACTTACTCCTAATTGAGTTTGAGGCAATATTTCTGTATGTAATGTAGAAAATGAGTTAAACTGATTAATTCTCATTATAATAATCGGTTAAATACATGGTCTTAAATGGATATAGTTAATGGCTCAAATGACTCTTGTCAGCACGCCAACACAGATCCCAATTCACATGTACATATAAGTGAAGCATTAACCCATAGAGGTACAGTGTCACCTTTAGGAGACGTTTTTGCAGTATCTGTTGGTCCAGAATGTTGGGTTAGACTATAGAGTATTATGGCTTACCGATTTTATAATTTATTCCTTTTAACTCTCCATTTTCAGGTAAATCCAGGGTCCTAACGTTAGGTCCTCTCGGTTGAAAATCTTGCAGCAGCCAACCTCTATCTCTGTTCACCTCCGCGCTTTTCGCAGGGAGATCAGCGAATTTGCGACTTTTGCATTTCAACCGTATTAAAACGATCGACCAACACGAAACAACAACAACAATAAAAACATCGTTCGTACGTATATGCCCAAACGTACGTGGTCGATCGTTTGAATACGGCCGGTTGAAATGCGAGAAGTCGCGAATTCGCTGATCTCCCTGTGAAAAGCGCGGAGGCGAACAGAGATAGAGGTTGGCTGCTGCAAGATTTTCAACCGTGAGGACCTAACCTTAGGACCCTGGATTTACCTGAAAATGGAGATTTAAAGGAATAAATCATAAAATAGGTAAGCCATATACTCTATAGTCTATGATGATATTTTTATATTCATGAATAAAGGGGAAAAATGGATGATTTGAGGTAGTTTTCTCGTTGTGCTGCCCAGCACAATGAGATTGCACGCACAACGCTTCAGGGCGCTTCTGTCTCTATAAAGGAGGAGTGCCGACCCTACCAGAATACTAGGCTAACGACGACTGTTAGAGACAGAACACTTCGGTCTAAAAGTAGACCTCTTCATACATTGTACATGTATACTGTGCATTTCCATTTGCAATGCATACAATATTCACTAGTAGAGGGACAAGGGACCTAAATTGGCTGTAATATTCAATAATTCATGAAATCATGCAAATTGCAGCCAGTAGCCATGGACTTGAAGACTCTATTCACAGGCATAATAGAGCCTCGGTTGAATGATGGTAAGAACTGCATTCAAGCGCATCAAGTAGTTTGAAGCTTGAAGGACATGTAATGTACACATATACGTATATTGTATACAATGTGTCCCAGTACATCGCATCCTGTTCTGGTCATGAACTCCAGTGAATGTAAAATGTAAAGTACATCTCAGAATAATCCATAAAGCATATCGGACTTGACCCTGCTAGGACAAAGTAAACATGTACCAGTATACATGCATGTATGCCTATGACATGTGTAATTGTCAAATCACTGATGCAGAATGATGACTAGCATTTGGTGGCATGTTTTACACTCAGTTGCATTAACCTAGAACTTTCTTGAGGTCTACATTAATCATCTTCAATCCTCAAATTGGCAACAATTGTCTTTTTTTCCCACTCTTACATAGTTAAAAAAAAAAAGGAACATGAATCAAAATGAATTATAATTGTAGATTTTAATCCAAAATTGCCAATTTGAACACAGAAAAAGAGTAATATTCAATGTGTTGCCAATTTAAAGAGTTTAATGACTAGTTACAATTAAATTGCTCTTATTCGAGAATGACACACCATACTGCGTTGGGAATGGACTCAAAATTTTCAGTGAATTTTTCTCTTTCTGCTCATGTACATGTATAATGTGTAATGCCCAGCATTCTGCACAAACAGATGTTGCAGAAGTGTCACCTAAAGACACTGTTCCTCTACTGGTTAAAGCCAAAACCCTTATTGACAATACATTGCTCAGTAATTACATGAACCATTTCAGGAAATCAATTATTTTTCTTAAAGTGATTACACAATGGTCAATTTTTTTTCGATATATGATCGAGAATAGAATTCTAAAAAGAATAACATTAAAAATCTGATGATTTTCAATCAAAATCATTGCATTTTGGCTAATTTTCTCATAAAATGTCAAGTTGACCAAAAAAATTGAGTATGAGGTATGACGTAAAAGTGGGTACCCAGCTTCGCGCATTGCAGTTGTGCTGAGCGCTAGACTGTACAATATGTATTACACCTTGCGCGCATTTCGCTAGAATTGCGCAACATGGTATCCACTTTGACGTCATTTTGACGTCAAAGTGGGTACCCAGTTGAAACTGGGTCACAGCTGAGGGGTCAAAAATGTCCTGAAATCTTACCACATTTGGGGGTTTCCTTGGCACCACGACTTTCAAAAAAAATTTAGGCAGATGATTTTCTGCTGATGAAATCATGCTCTTTTACATGAACTAACATTGTTTCAGCATTGGGTACCCCCTTTAAATGAAAGGTTAGCAGGAGGTTTCAAGATACTGGTAACCATTTTGATCACACCAAGTTAAAGGAAACCAACAACCTCAAGTAAAGTAGTTTTGTGATCAAAGCTACAGCAGAATAAAAACAGATCAGCAAAAATTTAAAGGAAATTGGACATGGAATAAGAGAGTTTGTTCTTTACAAAATGGAAAAGCCCCTGGTATTGATGGAATTGAAAATGTTGTTGTTAAAAGGGCTATTCATATTTTTTGTAAACCTCTGTGTCACATTTTTAATTTATGTATTAAAAAAGGTGTATTTCCAAATAGTTGTAAAATATCTCAAGTCATCCCTGTACATAAATCTGGACCAAAAAATGTCTTCTCAAATTACAGACCAATTTCATTGTTAACATGTTTCTCAAAAATGTTTGAGAAATGCATTTATACTAGGTTGATTACTTACTTTAATGATAATTATATACTATATCAAAAGCAATATGGATTTAGAGAAAAACATTGTACATCCCATGCTTTGATAGATTCCTTAAATGATATTATACATGCATACGAAAATAATGAAATAACTTTTGGAGTATTTATTGATCTTAAAAAAGCATTTGATTGTATTAAACATGACATTTTACTTAGTAAATTATCTTTTTATGGAATACGAGGTATTGCCCTTGATTTAATATGCAGTTATTTAAGAAATCGAAAACAGTGTACTATTTATAATTCATCTAAATCTGAGTTTAAAACAATATCAATAGGCGTGCCGCAGGGTTCTATTCTCGGTCCTCTTCACTTTCTGATATATGTCAATGATCTCCATCTAAGTTCTCATTTACTAAAATTTGTTCTCTTTGCGGACGATACCAATATATTTCTTAGCAATAAAGACCTAGGTTATTTGCAAAGTAATATGAACATTGAATTAAATAAAGTCCAGGAGTGGTTCTCTGTTAATAACTTAGCCTTAAATATCCAGATAACAAATTTCATCATCATTAGTAGAAAAAACATTGATAAAAAATCTGTCAAATTATTTATTAATCAAACCGAGGTGGCGCGAGTAGAAACTGTTAAATTTCTTGGAATCTTTATTGATGATAATATTAAATGGAAAAGTCAAGTTAACAAGATAAATTCCCACATTGCTAAAAATATAGGTATCTTAAATAGGCTGCGTGAATTTGTACCACAAAATATCTTGTTGATGTTGTATAATACCTGAATATTATCATATCTGAACTATGGAATCATTGTCTGGGGATCTTCAAATAAATGTTTATTAAACAGAACCTTAGTTTTACAAAAACGATTAATTCGAATGATATCTCATTGTGGTTTCAGAGAACACACAGCCCCACTTTTTCTGAAGTTTAAAATCTTGCCAGTATACGAATTATATAATTATAATCTTGGTATTTTCATGTATTCATACTATAAGAAAATATTGCCATTAAACTTCCATTATTTATTCTGTAGAAATTCTGATATTCACAATTATGATACAAGACGAAAATCTGATTACCGTGTTCCATGTGGAAAATTGTCCTTATCTAAGAAATCATTATCTCACAATGGCCCTGTATTTTGGAACAGTCTACCTGAAAATATAAAGAATTCACATTCCCTAAATATGTTTAAATCCAAAATTAAAACGTACCATTTACATAAACTATAATTCCCCTGTTCATTTTACCTCAACTATATGTCTATTCTTATGAATTTGTATGCTTGTATTATTTTCCTTATCTTCTGTCTTTCTTTCCCAACTTGAAACATTCTTTTTCATAAAAATTTGGGGTTATGTTATAAGTCTTCGACTTTTCAAATAATCCCCCACATTTACATAATTTGTCCTTATTGTTACTTATCTATCTGCTTTGTTATTCTTCATATTTCAGTTCATTTTTTTTTTAATGTCATTTCAATGTCATTTCTGTGTTTAATTGATATGTACATATTGTATATTGCCTTTCTAAATGTACTTTGTTGTTTTTTATGAAATGTAGAAATAAATAAATCTGAATCTGAATCTGAATCTGAAAAGTTGTGGCTATAGATATGAAATTTTCTGTTTTTGACCCTACCTTAGCTAATGGTGATGTAATATGTGGGCAACTCTCAGTATGTTTTGTACAAAGAATTTCACATATTTCTTATTTTCTTAAAGAACACATTTTTTCGGTGTCCTTAACCCAAACATGTTGTGGAAAAAACACTCCTACATTACATATCTTGAGTTGTGCAAATCTTGATCAAAATTAAAATGTTTAATTACGTGTTGTCCACAAAATGATGTCGTAAATAGCTATTGTAGTGTAAAAAATGTCAAACAAAATTTCATACATAAACATGTACATGTAGCCATTATTTTTGTTATTCCGCATCTGATTTCACTGAAATTTTTGCTGATCTGTGTTATTCCATCTTACATGTAGCTTTGATTGAAAACCTACTCACTTGAGGGTGTTGGTTTTCTCTAAGGGCTAGTCACATATCAATGATATGCGAATTAATCAATAAACAATAAGTGTATGTACAGTGAGTGATCACTGATTTATGAACATATTAAACCTTCATCAATAACTTTCTTGAATCTACTACATGTACCTAGGCTTCATGCCCCTGAATTTGACACTCAATACATCAAACTTGGACTTAACCTATGTGTCAAACAAAACCAAGCTTGCACCAATATTACAAGCCTATCAACGCATACAGGCATGCCTACATGAACATCACAAATGGCAGAATGAATGGCAACACTTTGTTTCACTTTGCAATATTTCATTGAACGAGGGGGACCAATGCAAAGTGGCATGGAACCAGATGAATAATATCTCTCCAGCAGAGAACGTATGGAGCTGTAGTTCAAGGCCTCTATAATACAACACACAGTGCAATACAACAACAACATGAAATGTGATAATATCTTCGCTACGGCATCGGGAAGGCTATACTATTTCGGCACACTCTGAATGCATACCCTGGAGGGGAACAGATCAAATCCTTTTCATTCAGTTACCCAGGATCATAGCATTTGTACATTGTAGTTTCTCTGATCAATAGGATAGACGCACTGTTTGCTGATGTGCACAATCGAGCGACTCTCATGTCAAATGTATATAAGCTTGTAACTAAAAGTAAGTAAAAAAAAATAATAATAATAACCTTAGGTAAAAGCAGCCTGATACAGCAACCATTAGAAAGTCTAATGCATTAAAGAGTAGGCCTACAGGAATAAATTGTAATTCACAGTACATCTACAATGTATTGTACATTCTAAATAAACACAGTTTTTTAGTTAAAGGCATTGGTTAACTTTGTGAGTAGCTGATTTCAAAAAATTCTCAAACTAAGATGAAACATGTGTATGAGTACTTGTATTTGTACTCAAAAACCTTGAAACCAACCATAATTTGGAATGAAAAAGTGTAAGTTACATGCGAACGGCAATGTTATTATCCTTCGTCTCACGAGACAATCACTAAGAGGACTACTTTGCTTGAATTTGAAAATGCCGTTATGTGCCTCCCGCCGCGTGATACGCCAATACACACAGTGCGGTAAGGTGAGTCATACGCGCATGCGCACTCCTTATGTCTATTCTGTGCAACCGACCCTCGTATATTTTTCAAACATTGGTTCACATTTTTTATATTTAAAAATACTTCCTGTGGATATTATACTTTGAAACTTTCAGACTGGTATTTTTACACTATAACCCTTATGTTTATCCCATTTTCAAGTATTACAAAACAAGATTTTTTTAAATCATAACAATGTTAGGCAATGCCTTTAAGAATATTTTTAATTTGAAATAACTTAAACATTCACTTCACATAGAAAACTACCAATGAATTTGTTCTTTCTACTTTCAATCCCAACCATTTCATTTTTTTCATCTTCATCACAGATCTACATCCCATGTACATGTATGCCAATATCTATATTTACGTTTTGATGATGCAGAAAAAGTACTTGATTGAATACAGAAATGAAAATATGCACATGAAAATAATAAATCAATTCAATAATACTAGTGAGCCCAATACATACAGTGTACTCTGGTGTAGCCAAAAAAAAAAAAAAAAAAAAATTGATTGCTGGCAAAATAAATTATTTCTCTTTAAAAACATGTAAAACTAGAAATCTGAATTCTAACAGCTAGAAATGAATAATTTTCTTGGCTTTCTGTCAAAGAATTAAAAGTAAATGTAAGACCATTTTCTAAGACATAAATGTTTTTAATACCAACACATCATAATGAATGCAGAAATATAACAATCAAGGCCCTAACATAGGTTTTTACCATTGCTTTAAAATGGCTGCCTTACACAGAAATATAAGGATGAATTTATTGGCTGGCATTTGAAACAACTTCCACCTGAGCTAATGTACATGTATGTTCTAATTCTATGTGTGGTGTAATGTCACAAGAAATAGAACAATTCTGACACTGTTTCCTTCATCACTTCCACCTTGACTACCAGTCAAACTTGACCCTTATTACGAACTTTAAACCTAACCCAGCCACAGATATTTCTCAAAAACATTGAAATCAGAGTGGAATACACAAGTGTATTAATTTTGCCAGTGCATGCATATGTTTTGGTGGGTGGTCATGTGTGCCTGTATATGCCTTTCTGCATTTTTTTTTTCTCCACAATCTTTGGCAAATGAATAATCTTTCAGTCGTTTAAACGTCCGAAAATGTCACTCCGCGAATAATAAAATATCTATCGACTACTCGGAAAAATGGCTTGAAGTTCAGAAGGATCCCCCAAAATGCTTAATCATTTATGATATCAAGAATGTTTCTCTCCATTTCAAAGTTTTAAGGTCTGGTGATGTCATTTAGATGCCTTTAATTCACATGAGAATATTGTTTTTGATCACCCAACTCTTGTCCCGCACAGCGAAAACAAGTGTTTCAACAAGTGTTCAGAAGCCATAAGCCCTAATGTGTGTGTGTGTGTGTGAGAGAGCTAATACTACGCTATCACAGTCATTGTGACAAAAATACTTTTGGAACATAGCAATGAACGAAGACAAAAGGATATTACCAAGAAAAAAACATTCATACTTGCAAGTAAATGCTTGTTCGTTAATTTTATGCCCTTGCTGGCGATTTGTGATGGGGATTGTAATCATTGGAATGCAATTTCAAATGACTGCTAAGCGCTTGCATCGTAACGTATACATAGTTTCAACACATTTGTGCACTATACAATTACGCTCCACTTCCAGGTTAGCGCCATCTCTTGACAGCTGACGAATAACTGAAACATGATTTCACAAATCATCGATGAAATATCAAGCAAATGCCAATCTATTTGGCTTTATCTGACCAGGATTTTATATTCAGTCCTCACAAAAAGAGGTAGGAGGCTGTGATTTGAATTTTTATGAATTGGACAAGCTATACAGTTCTTTTCAAAGCTGCTTTATTGCCAAGTTTCTTTATGAAAATCGGACATTACCATTAGGGATATTACACACGCTGTGATATGGGTATGGGGCTGGCCTCACTCCGGTGCTGCAGCTGCAGCTCCGGCACGGCGCTGAACGGTGGCAGGCTACGAACGGCTGGAGTGGTCGGCCGACTGGGGACATGGAAGTACCGAGTAGTCGATTAATCGTCAAAAAAAAAGTCTGTTAAACGAATACCAAAAATGGGCTTTCAAAACAGCCCTAGTATCATCCGACAAAAATTTGATAAGTTTGAGGTGATCTTGAACCGAACATGTAGATGCAGCAACATCGTCAATGTCAAAGTGTATAGCAATCATACAAAACTGAATGTTCATAATATTTCAACATCACAAAATATGTATGTATATACTACATGTACATTAAACATTTTCTATTTTCAAAAGCTTAAAACCATGGCTCATCACATGTTAAGTACAACAACTTATAACAGTAATATGAAACAAACTAATACATACAGGAAGCACACTACCATTTCAGTTACTTCTCAGATGAGTGAACCTTCCATAAAAACCAATCAGTTTTAGGATTCACTTGAAACAATGCCACTAATCCTAGTGTAAATCCTAGTGTATATGCATGCATATTTTAATCCATTTGCAGTCATAACCAATTAACTTTTTTTTAAAAATCATTTGAAAGTAAAGGAATACTCAGAACACAATACAATGAAACCTACATATGTACATGACAATTATGCTAATATGCCTCTCTGCAATTGTACTGAATAGAAGAGTGTTTCTGGCTTCTCCTCCAAAATGATAACTGAAACCTGAAATGAACACTGAACTTGTAGATGGCTGATTATGGATGGATAAACACATCCAAAAGGACAACCATCCTTGTCTTCAAAAGAACTCATTTTTAATTATACATGTATAAGGAACAGCATGTATGTACATGTAATTACCTGTTTTGCACCAACATAATGTACATGAATATGTACATGTTTATTGTACAATGAGACATTGTAGTTTCATGCATTTTCATGCAGGATCAGTACATTTTCTTTGTTTATACAAATTTTGGGGCTTATAATCTGGAATAAACTTCAAGTATACATGTATGTGAAGAAGCACAATGGTACAAATAATATCAGGATTAATACAGATCCTTAACACAAATTCTTTTTAAAAATCCAGAAAATTTGCTGGTGTTTGCAGTAGCTGAATGAAGTACCTACTCACGAAATAACTCATCAAATGGGACTATTGGATGTAATGTACAGTATAGGCCAACACAGGCTACAAATATGCCTTTAGATGCATACAGTCCAGTATGTACAGTGTAGTACCGAACATGCGTGTTAAACCAATCAAGCCATACATGCCTGTCCTCTAACTATGTACATGTATGTCAATGTCGTCATGGATGAAACATGATCATGATGACCGACATCTTTCTGCGGCTGGTACATGTGTAATGTACACTTCACCTGCCTCATCAACATCTCCAGATCTCCCTGACAGTCCAATCTGGGCTTGATAGATGGCGGTAACAGCTTGGAAAATTGCGTTAGGGATGATATGAATGGCTGTGCGTGACATCCACATAGAGTCATTAGCAACCCTGAGCACATATCTGGTGTTCACACCTACTCTTGCCATACAGTACCCAAAATATATCTTTAAATCTTATCTTGATAATTAGCACTGCACTGCATTTTCAGAGTTTTCATTTGATTGCCAAGCAAGCATTGTATAGTAACCATGGGATGGTGGCTTTAAGTCTCATCAAAAGGACATGGTCTTACCAAAAGGCATTGTTGCATCAACTTGGTGTTAACTCAAGGACTGGACAGACTCAGGTAAATGAGTTAAATGATCTACAATGTACATGCACCACAGAGCCATTATGAAATAAATCATTTGTTTGCTACGCACTACAACAGCTGTAGTCCAGAGCAGCCAACAAATGAATAAAGACTTCATTTGCTCACGGCTCACCTACATGTAGTTTGTCTGGGTACATGTACTTTTCTTCTACTAAAATTGATTGATTGCTAATTCTTCTTGTAATGAGAATTCATTTTCCTTTGTAAGAAAATACTGAAAGATATTGATGAATTTATTCTCACTTCGAGAGGGGTGATATGATCCAGGGGGCTGTTTCTCGAAACTGTCATTAGTCAACTTCTCGGCTAAGATCGCTGCTAGTTGGCTAGTTGTCCGCTATATGTTTCATGAAGCCGTGTTTGCCAAGATCAAGGCTAACATCCTGACTAAGAACTTATGACGCCTCTGACGCTGTCATATCTTTTTTAGTCGATATTGCGCGCCATCACATGTCATTAATTTGGGGGATTATGGCTGGCCAAAATGGAAGCTACATATTAGATTTAAAGATGATTCAGATCTGTCTTCTCTACAGGTTCCTGAAATCAGTAATTGATCCTTGCTTATGTATGAATATTCTATTTCATATATTCCATATGAAATGATCTGCAAAAAAGGTTTCCTAAGGAGGTTTCTCCCGTGATTGTGACATCTCACAAAAGAATGCAATTCTGCCACATCAGGCAAGGCATAGTCAAATGGGTAGTCTGTACATTTCAGACCCATATTTATTTAACAATAAGTAGTATCGTAGATTTTTACACCAAATACTTTTTAAGAAACGTATTTGCAAGATTGCTCGCATCTAGTCGCGCATCGATGCGCGTGCGCATGTTAGTCGCCATTTTCTATCTGCATTTCAATGGACGCCGGGGAAACATAAACAAGCGGTGAGTTTTTCCAGCTACCCTACGATACATTTATATCTAAATTTTGGTTTTCGTACGTCCAATTTTTAGTCCGAAGTGTCAGTCGGGTTTGTGATGACCACAGCCGATAGTTACAAGGCTGGTGGTGTCATTGGCCCATGGAAAAGTGATTTTCCAGGGGTTGTTTTGAAGTGCTAAGATGCTTGCTATGTACAAATAGGGGGTAAAAGGGAAAGACTTCCATTTGCAACAGCCACCCAAACTTGCTAACGGAAGCACACCTTGCATTTTGGGCGGCTGTCACAAAAGGAAGTCTTGCCGGTAAGAGCACTGGACGTCATGGAGAGAAATAGCATTAGCATTTTTTTTTTTTTTTTTTTTTTACTCTCCAGACGTCCCTGGACTAGTCTCGGGGATCATTGTCTCAGGCTCGGTCTCTGTCTCGGACCCAACTCTGGGCAAACCCGGAGAATAGGGGACCGGAACATGCGCGCATGCCATTTGTACTGTGCAGAGATCGGCAGAGACAGCCGAAAGTCAGGGTATGTGACAAGTCCATGATCAAGTTCAAAATGAATTTAAAATATGTTTTAATCAAGTAATTATGTTCTAATATATTACATTGTCCTCTCGGCTTTCAAATGTGTGATTATGTGGTGAAAATCATTTTTATTTTTGCCAGAAATGTTCTCAAACTCACAAATGTTTCATCCATGAATCTTGTGCAGATCGTCCCCCTCGCCGCCGACTCTGCCGCTGCCACCGGCTGCATTTGTCTGCACACAAATGAATGTGTGCGCGTTCCGGTCCCCTATTCTCCGGGTTTGCCCAACTCTGGGCTATAAGGTAAAAGAAACATGTGTGTGGCTGTATACATTGCCTTAAAATTAATGGGTTTAAGTTAAAAAGTTAAACTTACCATTTGCAAACAGTCAAGAACTGCAAAATTATTTCCTTTCCTGGGGCAGATGTGTTGAACATCAGCGATACAAGCAGGATGTTCTGCTATCCTTACTGGTTTTAAAGGCATTGCTTTTGATTTCACTGGCCCTGGTGGTTTTTTCTGGACAGCTGCATTTTGAATGGGATTCCTGTATCCCCCTGCTCCTGGCTGTGCCTGGTCCACCTGCTGATCTTGTCCTTGACCTTGTAATTGTTGTTGCCTTTCAAACTGCTGCACCTGTGCAACAGCACCCCTGCCTGGAAATGCATTCATATTTGCTCCCCCTCCTTGCAGCCGATCATTAGATTGCATTTGTGGTTGGTTGCCCATTGCCCGATCAAATTTCATCTGGCCTGGATCTTGGAATCGTGGCTGAAAGTTAACTGCTCCTCCTGCTGCCGCTGGCACCCGGCCATCGGCGCCCAGTACCGCCCCAGCACCAGCCCTCCCGCTCCGTCCCCGAATACCACCAGCTCCGTCGGGCATCCCGCGATCATCCCCTCTTCTTAACCTCTCTCTCACCTTGTCAAAATCATTGTTACCTAATTTACCTGCATCCTGCATGAAACCGTCACGGCGTCCGACTCCTAAGACGAATGTGACTTGATAACAAAGTAAAACAGCAACACATGTTGCCAGTTTGACACGTAGGTGAGTCGCCATTTTGTATGACACTTGCACAACATCAATCGATATCACGGCGATTGCACCGGCAGGGCGGCGATCGCCCGTATATCGCATGCGTGCTGATTCATTCTTGAAGCAACTCAATTGGCCACGTCACAAGTTTTCGGTGGCTTTCTTGAGCTGAACTGTGACAAGCAGCGATTGTCCTTATAGTTTTGACGAACATTATACATTTCTTGTTTAAAAAAATATACCGGTATAGTTTTCTGCCCCCCCCCCCCAAAAAAAGAGAGTTCAAGGTCTTGCCTTTTAACATAAAAATCACTATGATTTTTGTCGAGGTAAAACCATGGTTCAATTTACCATGGTATTACCAGGGCCGTAGCTAGCGGGGGGTGACACCCCCCCCCCCCCCCCCACTGCTCAGGATATCGTCGGTAAATCTGCGCTGTCGTCGGGAAAAAATGAAAAAGGGGAAAGAAAAAAGAAAGAAAAAAAGGAGAAGAAAAAGAGAAAAGGAAAAGGAGAGAAGAAAACGGGAAAAAGAAAAGAAAAAGAAAAATTAAGGAAGAAAAAGAAAAGAAAAAGAGAAGGAAGAAAAAGAAAAAGAAAAGAGAAAAAAGAGAGGGGAAAAGGAAAAGAGGGAAAAAAAGGAAGAAAATGGATAAGAAAAACGATGATGACAAGCAGTGGTGGCACCAAAGGGGGGCATGGGGGGGGGGCATTTGCCCCCCCCCCCCCACTCAGAAGCTTTGCCCCCCCCCCCCCAGTTGCCCCCCCAGAAATTTTGAGGACTGAAATGAAAAATTATACAGTAATTTGTAAATAAGTAGATGTTGTCATAAGCATCATATTCAAGCTGTGAAGTTCTCTAAAATACCATTTTCCACTCTTCAAAACTTTGATTGAGAACCAAAAAGTGGTTATTTTTGGCTCGCTCGCTTTGCTCGCTCGTCATATTTTTAAATTTCTTTTCTAAAATGCAATTAAAAACAAGAAAAGTAGCCATTTTCGGCTCGCTCGCTTCACTCGCTCGCAAAATTGATATTAAAATGTGTGTAAGCGACTAAAACTCGCGCTTCACGCTCGATTTTTCCATACACGCAAAAGAAAAATTGACTGCCACTGCCCCCCAACATTTTCTTTTGCCCTCCGTTTGCCCCCCCCCCCCCCCCCCCCCCCCACTTTAACAATCCTGGTACCGCCACTGATGACAAGGTAAAGAGAAGAAAAAGTCTCGGTGAGAGAAAGAGAGGTTCCGAGGTTGTGTTTGCGCGGGTACGGTGCAGACGTTGAGCCGGGGGAATGATGGACCATGTCGGGTCAGGAAGGGCTGTCCCGGCTGTCCCGGCTTTTGTCGGTAGTTTTACCATGGTTAGACCATTGTAAAATCCCGGCCAAAACCATGGTGAAAAGGCCATGGTTAAACCACAGTAAAATCCTGACCAAAACCAAGGCAAAACAATTGTTTTACCATGGTTTCAATTACCATGGTCCTGTTCAATTTAGAATTCCAGTTGTAAGTTCCAGCTGCATGATTATATTTATTTAAATTATTAGATTCATAACAATGTTAATTTGAAACAAACCATCACACAATAACAAATCATTACTACATCATAAAATCACAATGTTAGTAGCATGCCGCGCCTTAGCCACTGATTACCTAGCATGGCTTTCAGTCTTGTACACCGACCTAATGAGAATCTGTTAATTGTGGTAACGATCAGTAAATTAATTTTTAATATTTTTAATATTTTAATATTTTTTGAAATATGGAATGTGACATAATTGAATTCGGTCACGAAATATCTCACAACTAATTTCGTAACAGATAGTTATGAAAAACAATGATATTGCATTGGCACTTTTTAAAAATGATTTTGTTTGAAATTTCAGAAATAGGCTATATGCAAATGAAAATGTGCAAAAGAAGTCAATGGATATTTTAAAAACCATGGTAAAACCGTGATTGAAATCGTGGTTGTATTACCATGGTTATTCAACCATTGTAATACACTGGTTTCACTATGGTTCTATTACCATGGTTTTAGTGACCGTCGGTTCACCATATTGCTATGGTATATTAATCGTTGTAAAACCATGGTATTTTTTATACTTCAGTGATTCATGATTTCGAGTTTTCCTGAAGGAAAATATGATTTTCGTTTTTCTAACTTTCCCCTTTTTTCCCCCTAAAAGACCTGGCAAATAAGAGCTAAATAAATGAATGAATCAGTAACTAAATACCCTCTATACAGGAAAAATATGTAAAAGACTATGAAAGAAAGGGGGAGAAACATTCACCTATACATTTAAAAGAGAGAATTTGCAGGAACGATACAAAATTCAATTAATTGCTTTTTTGTTTATTACTTTCCTTAAATATGTTTTAATACTTCCTTTTTTTCTTTGTTTTTACTTTTTGATAATATGTAAGTATTCTTTAATTAGTTAAATTTATAATTATCTGTACATGTAGGCTACATTGTCGTCTATCGATGTATATATTTGTTTTTATTATGTATGTGATAATCTCTTGTTTCTCATCTGTGCAATGGACCTTGTGTTTGTGGCAGATTAGGGCCCTGTGCTAAACAAGTTATCCAATAAAGTCTACTACTACTACTACTACTACTACTACTACTACTACTGCTACTACTACTACTACTACTACATGGTGAAACTATCAAAACCAGTGAAGCCTACTGGCTTCCAATAGATTTATACTGGAACCAGTAGAAATTCCCATAGAAACCATTAAAAAGAACTATGGTATTTTATAATGTTAAGATGATGGTTTAACCATGGCATTACTAACATGGTTGCGTAACCATGGTTAAACCATAGGTAAATTCCTGGTTATATTACCATGATATGGTATATGGTTTACATCGTGGTTTTGCTTACCGCATTTTTTTTTACAATGTAAGACAATGGTTGAACCACTGTATCAGCACCATTGGTTTTGTAACCTTGGTAAAACCATCGTTGAAATCCTAGTTATATTACCATGGTGTTTTGACAATGATCAAACCATGGTAAAAAAAAAAAATCATGGTTTTATTACTATGGATTTTCAACCATTGTTAAACCATGGTAGATCATATGGTAGATCATATGGTATTTCATCGCTATAAAACGATGGTTAAACCGTGGCATTAGTACGCCATGGTTTTGTAACCATTGTTAAACCATTAATGATAGTTATATTACCGTGGTGTTTCAACTATGCTAAAACCATGCATGGTTTAAATCATTGTTTTATTACCATAGTTTTTTATCATGGTAAGACAATGGTTTAATCATTCTATTATTACCACGGTAGTGACTTAATGCTTTATAGCCCATCTTCCCTTGTGTGTGAATGCCCCCAGAGAATACCCCACCTCTGAGAATTGCAAGGTTTTATCACAACAATTACGGTATGCCTAGTATACACACCAGGAACTTAGCTATGGTCTGGTACATCATTCCTTGTTAGTTTACATCTCTCCTATAACATGTATTCATAATGATTTCAATATTAATAATAATGATAATAGGCATTTGTAAGGCGCCATCTATCTAGAAAAATTCTATTCCGAGGCGCACAAGAAAAGAAAAGAAAAGATTCGAGGGCTTGGAACTTTGGATGAGTGTCAAAGTGTCTAGTACTGGTATTGTTAAAATAGATATGTTTTCAACTTGGATTTAAAGGTTTCTAAAGATGGTATGATTCTCAAAGCCATTGGTAGATTGTTCCGAAGAGAGGGTGCTGCAGGTGAGAAAGCCCTTACACCACAGGCTACTCGCTTCTTGGGGATCTTAAGAAGATAATGGTGTGATGATCTAAGACTACGAGCTGGTGTATAGGGCATAATAAGGTCTTGCAGATAGCTTGGAGCCAATCCATTTACAGCCTTCTATGTAAGGAGGAGGATTTTGAATTCTATGCGCTTGCGGATTGGCAACCAGTGCAGCTTTTTTAGAACAGGAGAAATATGGTCATATTTAAATGTACCTGATAAAACGCGGGCAGCTGCATTTGAGCAAGTTGAAGTTTGTCGAGATTGCGTGAAGTAATATTGCAAAGAAGTGCATTGCCAATATCCAGTCGAGATAAAAAAAAAGAATGTATGATAATAGCAGCAGACTTATGATCAAGGACTTTACTGTTGACATTATGAATGTTATAATAAACTGATAGACAGACCTTCTTCACATGCGCATCCATGCACATGTTCTCGTCAAAAATAACACCAAGATTTTGAACTGATGGTGCGGCCTGAATCTGGGAGTTCCTAATCTGTATATTACGGTTCTTGATCAAATGATTTTGTGACTTAGAAGTAACTATAAGCAACTCAGTTTTACTTTCATTTAATTTCAATTTATTTACAAGCATCCATGACCAATTATCATCTATAGTAGCCTGCAGACGATGCTTGGCAGACATTTCACTTGTAGGGTTAGATGGGTCAAAAGAAACGTACAACTGCGTATCATCTGCATATAGATGAATGCTTACGCCATGTTTATCAGCAATTTTTGCTTGAGGACAAGAAGGAATACTGAAAAACAACGGCCCAAGAACTGACCCTTGCGGGACGCCAGAAGGAAGCTTAACAGAAGACGACAACGCTTCACCAATCTTAATGACTTATGATCTTTCATCAAGATATGACACATTCAAGCCAATCAAGGACAACCCCTCCTATACTAAAAAAACCTGAAGCGTTTCAGCAAGTAGTTCATGGTCAACAGTGTCAAAGGCAGCTGAAAGATCCAGTTACACCAGGAAAACAGCCTTCTTGTCATCAACAGCACGGATAATATCATTCGATTTCTACCCCATGAACCTTCCTATATGCAGATTGGAAGGGCTCAAACAATTATTGGTTATCAGA
Source organism: Echinometra lucunter (assembly GCA_029962745.1). Classification (NCBI taxonomy): domain Eukaryota; kingdom Metazoa; phylum Echinodermata; class Echinoidea; order Camarodonta; family Echinometridae; genus Echinometra; species Echinometra lucunter. The sequence continues at coordinate 21,625,037 of CM057158.1, forward strand.
GAGATGATCTGTAAGATGCACTGCCACAACCTTCTCCAATAGTTTTGATATGAACTTGAAGTTTGAAACAGGTCTGTAGTTCTTCAATTCCTCTGAGTCCAGTGATGAATTTTTCAGGAGAGGAGTGACAACTGCCTGTTTAAAATCCTGTGGAAACTTTCCAGACTCAAGAGAGAGGTTGACAATTTTTGTAATATTCATTTTGATCAGGGGCGGCCGCCTGTGGTGGCCCTGAAGTACGCTCGATGACAGGCCATGTGCGACGCAAACTTCACGACCTAGGCGCGAAATTGGCGATCTCGGTCACCAATTTCGTGACCCACGACCTGAAATTCACGTCCCGGGACCCGAAATTCGTGACCCGAGGCGCGAACTTTGCGACAAGGGTTGCAAAATTCACGCCCTGTAGTCGCGAAATTCGTGACTTTGGGTCCTGAATTTCATGACTTTGGGTGGCAAACTTTGCGACTTAGGTCGCATATTTGACGTCCTAGGGTCGTGAATTTTTTGTACATGGCTGAGCGGTGCGAGTGCGAAGGATGTGAATAGATCAACATATATCCTGTGTACGATGAGCACGTGTACGTCTGTGGTGCACGTGTGTGACTTTGTGTCAGCTGTCAACACATGGCCGCTCAGCCATGTACAAAAAATTCACGACCCCAGGTCGTTAAATATGCGACCTAAGTCGCAAAGTTTGCGACCCAAAGTCATGATATTCAGGACCCAATGTCACGAATTTCGCGACTACAGGGCGTGAAGTTTGCAACCCTTGTCGCAAAGTTCGCGCCTCGGGTCACGAATTTCGGGTACCGGGACATGAATTTCAGGTCGTGGGTCACGGAATTGGTGACTGAGATCGCGAATTTCGCGCCTAAGTCGTAAAGTTTACGTCGGACATGGCCTGTTATCGAGCGTACTTCAGGGCCACTATAGCCGCCCCTACGATTTTTGAAGTGATAAGAAGAAAATAAGAAGAAAAAAAAAAGAGAACAAGAAACAAGTAGAGCATGGGGGTGGGAGAGAGCTATATAGGGTAGGGCCATGCAACTATAATGGCCATATTTCAAGAGTTTATATATGCAACAACAAAAAAAACTCAGCAACAACGATAAATGCCATTTTTTCATTTTAAAGTAATGTCAGCATCATATAGTAGGGAAAATTACTTTACAAATGATATATTGCTCATTACTATACAAAGGAATATTGTTAAAGTTATGGTCAAAAGAAGCATATATTTTCTAATTATTTTCTTTATTTTTCTTGACCGTTTATTGCAGTCATCTCAGTTTGATAAAAATGGTATATCGCTTTTTGTCTTCAAACTCTTTTCTTCATTTATAACGTAAATAAGCTTACACGTGGGTCATCTTTCCTCTCCTATTAAAGCCAGAGCGAACTGGCACCCTTGTATGGGATTTTGAAATAGCGCCCTCTCAGTCCTAAACTATCGATTTTGTCCCTTTTTGATCCCAGCATGCTCTATTCTGGTCAATGAGAGCTTTATTTTTTTTTAGTAATATCTGTTAAAATGTATTTGTATTCATAACTTTACTGGCGTTAGCGGGACGTATAACAATGGGATTTATTCCGTCAGGCGTAGACAATTATACTACAGGATGGCATTAGCGGGATATATATATATATATATATATATATATATATATATATATATATAAGGATCAGAGTTGGTAGTAGAATACCATTAAAAAAATAAAAATCATAGATTTTAAAAGAAAACGGAGCATAGCTCTAGAAAATGAAAGGCGAAGTCACACTCTTCGTCAGTGCCCATGGTGTGACAAAAGACGTAAATCAAAATCCGTTTCTGAAACAGACGAAAAAACATGTCTGTTCATGGGCAGACGGATTGTGAAACTCACCTTTCAAAAGAAATCAACGCGCTGAAGACGGAGATGGCGCGAAGTAAATAACGCATCCCAAGAAACGTTGTCATGACAGCAAGATGACAATGGCGAATCTCCGGCTCCAAAACAGGAAAATCTGAAAAGGGCCTCACCGCCAACAATCAGAAAGTAGAAGTTTTTAAAAATGCCATTTTAAATTCCATTGTTTAATGGCATTCTACTACCAACTCTGATTCTTGTATTATCTAGATGCCAAGCAGGCTAATTTTCAATGATAAATTCCGCGTGTTGTTTCTGATACAGAAGAAACAAAAAGTATACGAGGTAATGCATTTTGGCTCCAGCAAAGATGTTTATTCTTGTAAATACCAAATTTTCGACGTGAACACGTCTTCTTCAGGATTACACGAATAAACAAGAATAAATGATAAAAATGAATAAATAATTGATAAGAATAAACATCTTCGTTGTAGCTAAAATGCATTACCTCGTATACTTATTGTTTCTTAGAGATATATATATATATATATATATATATATATATATATATAAGTTCAAGTTACACAGTTGACGTGTGGTTCATATGTACTTGAGATGCGATCTTCAGGCCTGAAGATCGCATCTCATGGTGCGTGAAACTCTGAGTAGAGATTTAATAAAGTACAGATGAACCACACGTCAACTGTGTAACTTGAACTTATTATTTATTTTATGCTCTGCCTCATCACGGACATCGAGCACTCTTAAGTTTATAAGGATAGCATTCACCAAGTGTATATATATATATATATATATATATATATATATACATATGTTTATTTTTTACCCTCTCTCTCTTTCCCTCCCTCTTTCCATCTACTCATCTTTCTCCCCTTCCTTCCTTTATTTCCCCTTCCAAACCCCCTCTCCGCCCTCTCTCTCTTCATATAAATGTTACAGTCAAACTTCCTTTAGCAATCTGCGAAAAAGACCACAATTTTTGTTTCCCCTTGAATAATTCTTTCCATTGAAACGTGTATTAAAGGAACCTGTTCATAAAGTCCACCTGCTCATAAAAACCGCATTTCTTGTCTCCCTTGGGTGGTCTTTATATAGGTTTCACTATATCTTTCTCTTACCCCTTCTCTCCTCATCTCCTATCTACTTCTATTTCTTACCTTTCCTTTTCTCCTCCTTCCCATCGTCTCTTTCCTCCATTTCTCCCTCTCTCTCTCTTTATGTACATAACACCCTCCTTCTCTTTCCGCCCCTCTCTCTCCATCTATCTAATTTTTCTCCCCTTCTTTTTTTCTCTCCCTACCCACCCCTCCCCCTTCCCCTCTCTCTTTCTCTCTCACGTCTTTCACAATTTATCATAACAATCACAACACAAACCCACTTTTTTCTAATGGATTTAATTCAAACTGGAATGAAAAATGTAAAAACAAGCAGCAATTTTTTTCATCTGTAACTATACCATTTAGATGCAGTGTATCCACCATTAAAAAAGCAAAGCTTGTAGAGTGTGGATCCCTCAAATAATAATAATATTGTAAACATAACTTGTGTTAAATTTAGTCGATAAAGTCAAAATCAGAATTGCGTATTTTACTAACGGCATCGGCATCAGATAAAGAGAAGGGGATGTAAGCTATTGGGGTAATACTGACATTTTTTAAATGATTGATGATAGGAAATTATCACGAGTCTGGGTGACGGTAGGTAATTGAATGAATCATTCAGTGCGCTTGCGCTATTAGAGTTAATAAGTCACAAAAATTAATACATATTCATAAATATTCATGAAAATGCGATACGCGCTGCGCGCAAGCCATAACAAGCCTGATTTCCGCTGGTACTCGGAAAAATGATCGGCGCCATAGGTTTATAAAATTTCGTACATAAAACGCGGGATCAATTTGACCCTCCATACCCCCGCCGCCCCCCCCCCCCCCCCTCCATAGCTGGACGGATGCAGAAGCGGAGTTTCACCCCCTCGGACAAACGAAAGTTTTCCTTAAAATGCAAGGAAGGGAGAGAGTGAAAGAGTGATAAAAAAGAGAAAAGACATTCAAATAATCCAAATAAAAACAATTTTATTCTCTTGCTTGAACATTATAAAAGTTTATTCCATACAAATCTTGAACCATTGTCAATTTCGTTAACAAAAGAAATCCCTAAAAATAAACTAAAGTATGTATTTCAGTATGTTACAACCCTGTGGGGGTCCTCGGGTAAGTGTACATTACAGAAACCACTGAATGTGTCACACTGTGACTGTATTTCTTCTTGCCACCAATAATCTTTATTAGCTTGGAGAAAGAAAGAGAGAGAGAGAGAGGGGGGGGGGGTTAGGGCCCTGTGAGGATAATGAGCAGTGCAAAGACCAGTGAATGCATGTGTACATGCTTTCCAAATATCATTGTACTTTTATAATTAAAGTTAAGCAGATGTCAGATTGACATAGAGTTTATGCATGAATTACTTAGTTTTATTTCAGTTGGGTTTTGAAACCTTGTGTACAATGTAGTTTGTATCTTTTACTCTGTTTCCAGGGAGGAGAAAGTTCCGATAAAAACTTGAGCATTTAAAGTTTATGCTTTATCTGCATTTCAGCAATTTCATCTATAATTCTCTGTAGTCATGATTTATGTACACACCTGTACATTCCACATTGTGCAACTGCTTATTGCTCTGAAGTGAAGTGAAACAGGAAAAAGTTTTACAAAATTATTGTACATACTTTGGACGCTGACCTAGAAAAAAAAAACTTCACCGTACATGTGCATATTTGGTACCAGTAAAAGCGATGCTTCGGGCAAAAAAAAATGTTTAACTGGTTAACAAAATAATAATCTCATGGGAAGGTCATTATAATGCATAGTTCCAATTACGGTTTGGTACTCAGGCGTCTAATAAGGAATGCCTCTTTTACAGGTAACAGATACTATTCTTGATTAACTTCAGAATAATTATCACTTGGAATGTCAAATTCTATGTTTTTATAATCATTTCGTGTGTATGCGTGACCCTCCTTTCTTATGATCCCTTTTTCTTATATTTCTTGATTTATACCTTGGCCTTGGCCTTGGGTTTCCATGCCTTGGCTTTAGCCTTGGCCTTGGAGGTTGAAGCCTTGGCCTTAGCCTTGGCCTTGGCCCTGGCATTGGCCTTGAGGATTTGGGCCTTAATTACAAAACTTTCATCCATTTCGAATTCCTCACTGTCGTCGTCATTGGCGATAGTGTTTTCGACATCACCCACAGCTTCATTGCCTTCATCGTTGTTGATGATGAAGTCGTTCCCTTTGTCATTCTTTTCTAAGTCGTCCTCGTCGATCTCCTTGGTGATGTCCTTACCGAAAAAGTTGGGGACACCAGGTCCGACATCATCTTCGGGTTCGTCTTTGGTTGTGTTTTCGACACATAGGCAGGCGGCGCCCTGTGCCTTTGGGTACATCGTACAGTCGGGCTCCATGATCATAATACCGAGCATGCCCATGGCATGCTGGCAGGCTATACGGTGAGGAATCATAAAGTAGACAGGAGAAGGATAGGAGGGGGATGTTAAAAGGGAGAGAGAGAGAGAGAGAGAGAGAGAGAGATTGTTTGTTCGTTTGTTTTAAAGACCAATCGGATTCTAGGACATATCCCCTGGACAATCAATCCAGGGGGTGTTTCATAAAGCTGTTCGTAAGTTACGAACGACTTTACGCACGACTGGTGATACCTTCTTATGCTACATGTAAATGAATCTGATTAGCACCAAAGAACATGTTCCAGTCATTCGTGAAGTCGTTCGTAACTTACGAACAGCTTTATGAAACACCCCCAGACTATTATACTCCTGGAAAATGAGCTTTTTTTCATCAATTACTTTTACAATAATTACTCCCTGTGACACGCTGGACATTGTGTGAAGACTATTCCTTCGAATAACTATCCCATAAGAAAATACCTCCTGACAATTGCCCCTTAGGTTTGATGTCCAAAGGAGAGATGAAAACAATCTTTACCATCCCAGAGCAACAGGCCAATACACGGAGTAATTAATTCCTGGCGATATTGTGACATTATAACGGGGGGGGGGGGGGGGGGGGGGCGGGTTTTTTTTTTTTTAAGGATCTTTATGGCCTTGTCTTGAAACGTTAATAATAATCTAACAAATCTTTAATAAGAAAATAAGTTATTGATTATTAGATTGCTTCTTACCTTGGATGACTTTCTCAGCTTTGATGACCCCCTTCTCCTGTAAGTCAACACAGACATTCTCTATGCACATACGGAACTCCATGTCACACTGTATTCTATCCCTTGCACAGGCATGGTAGCAGATCTGATGCCTGGTGCAGCAGTCCGATGCTCCTGGTATTCGGTCCCACTGAAATTTGTAAAAATGAATGCATTACTTCAGAGGGAACTAATTATTGTACACTAATGTTAGAATGTCTGTTTAAGTCCTGGACCTCGCATGTTTGCATGCCTTGAAATATTACACTAAATACAGGCATGAGATAATTTTTTTTAATATGGCGATTCATTTTCATAAAGTCGTAAATATGCCCACCAGAATGGTATAGACCAATCCCACAACGCAAGAGGGCAGCAGACTGTTCGACACAGTTCGACATACTGCGGTGGGCGCTCCAACTTTTATAGTACACAAGTCAATAGCGCGTTATGTACATTCGTTCGATTTTTAATCTATTTCGACCAATGTATGCAGACTTCTTTTAATATTTGCAATGAGAAATTATCAGGGAAGTTCAAGTTGCAGCTGTGCGGTGCTCAAATGCCACAAGAATTGGAGAAAGTTTAAAAATTGGAGGCTAACTGAGTGCGAAATTCACTCGCTTTTGACTCATGAAGCATGTTTGTGTGAAAAGCCGTACTCCCTACACAGGTTTCCGTAAGCAATGTGAAGGAAAATGTGGATAAAAACATCTACAGAAAGGACTTTGAAGTCAAAAAACATTATCATTATGTACTTTGGCGTAAAATTTAATGAGTGAAAACATGACTTTGCAAACAGGGTAAGATTGAGGGCTCCCGTTTACTACGGCTTCTATGCTGCAATCGAACTTTTACTGACAAAACTAAGTTGAAAAACCATCGAAAGTACAAAAATACATCATACCTTCATCTGTCAGATATGGCCATTGTCTTACCTCATCTGTATCCATGCTTTATTTTATTGATCGAGAATAAAGTAAATGGAACAAAATCAGGGCATATCTCATATCCTACATTCATTTTGTACACAGAGCCAATCGCGGTCAGCGCACTTGCCCACCGCAGCAATGGCGTCGCCGATAGAGGGCCAAATAGGGCCTACATAAACCGGAGGTGAAATTGGTCTATAAAGAATCGGGTTGGTTACGGACAGACATTAATGAACTCGATTACTACCCCCCCCCCCCCCCCCCCCCCAAGCGGCGGATCCAAGACTTTTCTAAAAGGGAGGCCGAAGTCTGTGCGGGCCCAAAAGCTCCTCCATTACCCAGGCGGAGGAGGCCGCGGCCGATTCGCCCCTTCCCCTCGGATCTGCCCCCCCTCAACATTTTTTAGACAAAAGCATTCACACAAAAGTAAGAATCAAAGGTGATTGAACATATAACATACCGAGCTATCATATGGCCTGCATTTTTGGAAATTTGGCCTCTCGAAACGTGGGTTTTCTTCGGGTACCAGACCTGAAACAAAGATTATCAAAAAGCAGGAGAATATACGTACACTCTTTAAAAAAAGAAAAGAGTGAACGCATTCACGCTGTTAGGGGTGAATTTAGGAAATGTTTTATGATTTGTCTTTTGTCTTGTAAAGCGCTTTTATCAGTTTTAAACTGGATTTAGCGCTATAAAAGAAAACAATTATTATTATTATTATTACTATCTATTATCATTATTATCATTATTATTATTATTATTATTATTATTATTATTATTATTATTACTACTATTATTACTATCATCATCATTATTATTGTTGTTATTATTATTATCATTATCATCATTATTACTATTAAGAAAAGAGAGCATTTAAAGTGAATTAAGAGTAAAAATTGTGATATTCACTCTTAGGGGTGACCTCAGTGATCACTCAAGGATTTTGAGTGATCACTGAGGTAACCCCTAAAAGAGGGAATAAAGAGTGAATGTTACAATTTTCACTCTTACTTCACTCTTGATTTACTCTAAAGTCACTCTTTTCTTAAATTCACCCCTAACAGAGTGAATGCGTCCACTCTTTTTTAAAGAGAGTAGAAACCTGCAGGTCTCAAAAAGTCTAGCAGAGTCAAATTAGAGGAAACTGGTTCAAATAATAATTTTTAAAAATAGTGATCGATATTTGAAATTCATCAAAGAAAGCGAAGATTGTTTAATTTTGGTGTAGATGCACTGCAGGGAGCGTGGGGTCATATGCCGTTTCCCCCAGTTGAAAGATGAAGAGAGAGAGAGAGAGAGAGAGATAGAGCTAGGGGGAGAAGAGGGGGGAAAATGGAACATGAAAAGAACACGATACGACCCTTTCCGTCCAGACTGATGACATTTTTCGAATTTTATCCACCTAGTAGGACGGGGCCGCCCCCTTCCAAGTCACAAGCGCCGACTCCCATCTCCCTCCCCATATCCAGTGATTACGGTGATAGCTGGACCCATTCTACAAGTCAAGCTCAACGCAGGCTACAAAAGGTCCTGAAAGATCGTTTTTGAAGATAAACGCATCCATAGCAGGGTTGGTCAGGGGTCAGACCACTTCCCCGCCCCCTCTGCCCATACAAAATTCTGGTTCCGCTCATGCGTATACCTTTCAGGCAATGAAATTCGCAGACATTTCCTTGTCTGCTCCTACGACATTATTCTCCTGTGCCCTGTCTTTCCCCAATTCGGGTCCTTCCCCCCTCCTTCCAGCCCCCCCCCCCCTCCCCCCCCCCCCTTCTCCCCACAAACCCAACCCCTCCTCCTGCTCTGCTAACAACAAACCGGTAGTTACCTTCTGGGCAGTGAAATTCGCACTCCGACATCTCTTTCATCTGCTCCTCAGACATGACCTCCTCGTCGGGTATGTGCCCGGGCTTCCCCCAGTTTGGGTCCTTTTTCTTCCTCTCCTCGTTATCCTGCAGGATCTTGTGCGTCAGCTTGTCCGTCAGGTGTTGGAAGTCTTCCAGCGCCAACGACTCCACGTTCGCCCTGGAGGTCGACCCCGGTACGCCGGGTCGTCGAGGGGAAGGCTTACCATCGTTGAGGGCGGACGCAATGACGAGATGGCCGATTACCACTATGATGAAGAGGACGAGTTGGTGGTTAAGGATCGTGGCTGGAATCGAGCTGGTCTTCATTTTGGAGATTCTGTTGAAGCAGAATGTGAAGCACACTTCTGTAGAAAGATGAGGGTTGCCTCTGAGCCCTACAAATAACCTTTATGCCTGTTCTGCTCTAAAAGTCATTAGACTTCTACTCTTCCGCTAATGTTCCTAAAAATAAATTTGAACTTACTAATATGTCTCTTCACAACATTGCTCGCGTCACCTCGCAATGACAGTTACCATAATCATGAACGTGAAGTCCTTGAAATTTGGAAGTTGGTTACGGGTGTCCCGTATGTAAGTATTTAACTTTCTGTCATAGATCAGCAAAATATCCCCAATATCAACTTGAAAGGTTGATATGCCCACTATCTCGGCAAAATAATTGTCACTGCATGGTTCGGTTGTTGCCCCCAGTCGAAATAAAAAAAAAGTCTAAAAATAGCACAAAAATAGCTGAAAAACATACCCCCGAAATATATTTTTTCAGCTATTTTCTTTCAATAGAAAATAGAGGGAAAATAGTCTAGAAATATATGGGAAATAGGGAAAAAAATAGGGGGAAATATATTTTTAACCTATATAATTTGGAACAAAAAATAGAGAGAAACTAGTCTCTCGAAAGTGGTAAAAATAGCAGGAAAATAGTTTAAAATAGGATAAAATAGGAAGAAAATAGAGAGAAAAATTAATAGTCTCTCAAAAGTGCTATAAAAGCAAGAAAATAGTTTGAAAATAGGATACAAATAGATAAAAAAAAATAGTCCATTGAAAATAAAATTTCAGTGATCATACTTCATGATTATCAGGGTTGGCGATTTTTATTTTATTTTTTTTTAATATAAAAAATCGGATTTGTAAAAATTTAAATCAGTTTTTTTTAAATTTAAATCAGAGTTTTTTTGTTGTTTTTTTTTTAAGTTCATTCGAAAAAAAGTGAAATTACCGAAGTGACCTTACCCTTACAATGACATCAATTTTAATGTTATCATACATTTCGCTCCTAATATTGTTCTTAACCATATATTTTGTAATTAAATCCAATCAAAATGAACAAATAAAAATCAATTTGAGGAATCATTTATCTGAACTTAATTCTATCATACATAGGCCTACGAAGGAAACTTCCATGACATATAGGGAATTCCCAGTGAGTAGAGAAAACTCCCCCCTGGGAATTTCCACTCAGTACTCAAAAAATCCTAGAGGAAAATCCCCAGGCACTCCTTAGTGAAAATTGTATCTACATGTGGACACAACAGCTTTGTGACAGTTTTACAAATTGGTATTAAAGCTCTTCCATTGCTACAGATAGAGATGCAAAACTGTCAGTGTTGGAGAGCAATATAAGAGACAGCTTAGTCAAAGGGTGACTACATTATGTTACTGTGATTTTTACATTAATCTACAATTGTTATTCACATGTTCTACATCTTAACATTTAAATGTAGTGTTAAACGGTTATTTTGAGTTTTGCAAATTGTTGTTAAAGAGCTCTTTCCATTGCTACATGCAGATACAAAACACGACTGTCACAGTGACTTAAAAGGTTTATAAGAGAAAGATTTTTTCAACAGTCAAATTGTGACTGTACTACATTATGTTAATGTGATTTTTACATGTTCTTTAAAACATAATTTGTATGATAAATGTAACAAGAAGAAATAAGCATGTTAAATCTGTTGATTACATGATTATTCTTTATTTTACATGGCAGAAGTAGTTTTTGTGAAGGATCAAAACTGGAAAACTGCCAACAAACCTTTTCTCATCGACTTTTATATATTATATGTTTTTACCAACTGCTCTCTGAAAAGTCTTGGATTGTGTGATAAATGTTTAAAAAGAAAAAAGAAACTTGTATCACTATTAATAGCTGACAAAGAATGTAAAATTTCAGAAGAAAAACTTGACATTTAGAAGAAAATGAAGTAACTGTTGATGACATACATCTTTAGTTTTTAAGGAATTAGCTGATTTTATTGACTTCATTTTAATTTGTTTTAAGTATATATGAAGAATTTGTCGATTTTTTGTTGATATAAATTTAATTCAAAGTTTTTCAGTTGATTTGAAGAATTGAAACTGCCTTGAACAAACAATTTGTCAATGATTTGTACATGTTTCAGTGGGAGTGATTTAAATCGATGATTTTTTTTTAAATCATGGTGATTTAAATCACGATTTAAATCATCAACGTGATTTAAATCCGCCAACCCTGATGATTGTGTAACATATTTGCATTGGATCTAATTTATATATATATATATATATATATTATATTACAAATTTGAAACTTAAACTCATCATTACACAATCACAACATTCATGCATATAATATCATCATAATCAATATAGAATCCATGATCGCAATGCAGTATGGAATGGCTGCGCCTTAGCCATTAGTTCTCTGTGGCTTTCAGTCTTATATACATGTACCAGCCTTAGAATATGTTACTTGTAGAAATGGTTAGAAAATCATTGTTTCTGTTATTAGAAAATATGGAATGTGATATGAAAATCACTCTTGAAATATCTCTAATATTGTAATTATGTAATAAATATAAATGAAAAACATTGTTAAATTTTGGACTTTTCTTAAAATATTGAATTTTGTTTCGAAATGGACAAATATGCAAGTGAAGTATGAAAGTGAAATATGCAAATGATATATGCAAATTAATTTATTTGCATATTATGAAATAGTCAAAATAGGGAGAAAATAGGGAAAAATAGATCACTTGGGGATATATTCATGTTATGATGCTTTTTAATCTCTTTTAGCTATACTCTTTTCACAAAAAATATCCAATACATGAAATGATCATTTATATTGTCTTAGCAACATAATATAAATGAATTTTTAATGACTAAAGTTAAATATGGTTAGTTATCCAAGACTGCACTATTTATTTAGAAAAATAGTTTTAAAAATAGTGAAAAAATAAAATTATGTATAAAAGAAATACTAAAAAAAATAGGGAGAAAATAGTTGGTAATTTATTCAGGTTAAAGAATGTCTAACAAAGCTACTAAAATAGTTGTTTTTTAATGACATGCCTTAAACAATGGAAGGCAAAAAATAGGATGTCATAAAATATGAAAAAAATAGGGGGAAAATATTCTCAAGAAATGATGAGTGTGAAAAATAGTGAAAAACAAATTTTAAACGAGAAATAAGTGCAAACAATAGCACAAAAAAGTGAAAAAAAAACTTTAAAAGGAGAAAAAATATAACTGAACATTTATGACAAGAGCAGAAAATAGCAGGAAAATAGTGATAATTATTTCAAAAAAGAACAAATAGTTTTAAAATAGTGCAGAAAATATCAACACGTTGTTACAAGAGCAGAAAATAGCCCCCAAATAGTTTATTTTTCCACTGTTTTTAAAAAAATAGTCAGGAAATAGCCCGCCTCGTTTCGAAAGTGGAAAAAAATATAAGGAAAAAATATAGTATTTGGACTAATTTCATAGAAAATAGCCAAAAAATACAAAAAAAATCAAGAAATAGCAAAAAAAAAATATATATATGAAAAATAGAGAATTTTTTTTTTCCTGCTGTTCAAAATGACTGTGGTGCACACACACCCTTTCCAATTCAAACAAAATTAATGACATCCACGAATTCAGTCAAAGGCGATTTGAAGCATTGTAATTCCACATGTATTTCCAAATAGGTCAAAATGAAGATACACTGTATGATGAATACAACTGGATGATACTCTCATCAAGTCACTCGAGATTCACCACTGCGTTATGGTTATGCAACGTGTACTTGGCAAAGAATACAAAATCTGCCGGTGCGTGAAATCATGTACGGTATAGTAACAACTATTAATTTGTTTCTATTGAAATAGAATTCTTTTGTAAATAACATGTCGAGGGGGGGGGGGGGGGGGTTCTTTTATAACGAGGACTTACGGCGGGCCTACTGATCCATAAAAAGTGGTACTTTGAACCCGACATGCCCTATATTCCCCTTCATAATTGGTTTCACGACAGGCAGATCTAATTCTTAAACACGAAGTGTGTAAATATGAGCAAATATGTTTTTCATTTTAGTTGATTTTGTTGGTGTTGACTGGTAGTGTTGCTTTATTTTCTAAAATCATCATGGAGCATACTCTGCCTCCTTTGAATATTTTACCATCATCTCTTCAACTGCCTTATGTCCTTTTTTTTCTCCTCCCCAAGACCATTATCATTGCCCCATCTCTGTCTTTCTGTTACTCTTCCATTTTCATTCTTACCCATCTCTCTCTCTCTCTCTCTCTCCCTCTCTCTAATGCTCTCTCTTTTCTTTTCTGTTGGAGACTTTGCTATTTGGTTAGCAATAAAGTAATAAACATTAAATATAAATGCATTCTGATAGTATAAAGTCATGATAATGCATCTTAACAAATCAGCAGTTTTTACTTAAGTTCTTTCTTCTACTAAACCATAAACACAGCACATCAAAATCCAAGGTATAACAACATTTAGAATGGTCATGTCAAATAAACTAATAAAAAGTCTAATATAAAAACTTCAGTGACTAATAAAAACTTCCACAATTTACAATATTTCTAACAATAAGATCGAGAAAGTTGATACAACAAAGAAATGATCGTACAATTTGCTAAAAATAAAAAATAGAAAAAGGAAAAAAATCAAGCTCTTAAACAACATAAGTGGCAATAAAATGTGGTGCTGCATCAAATTGGCAAAGAACAAAGACCATTTCAGTTACAGCATCTTTTTAAATGCATTGCTGACAACAGTCATTATAACCTACATTGCATTTGTGAAATGCAAGATTTTGTGACAACATTGATTACTGTTTTTACATATTTCTTCTTCCTTTTCCGTACACCGGAAGGCAGCTGCGCTGTAAGGCCTTAAAAGGCATTTGCACCATAAAAACCCTGTACAGTCAAACCTGCTTTAATGAACACCTGCATAGAAAGACTACGGTCCTTGTTTCTCTAGATTAAGCTTTCCCACTGAGTCTGATAAGTGTATTAAAGAGAAACAAAACAACCACTCCGGGGGGGGGGGGGCCTTTGGGGGCTCAAGCCCCCCCCCCCCCCAATTACTCAAGCCCCCTAAGATTTGGGAGGATATAGGGGCAATTTCTTATAGATTCCAATATAGGCCTATACATTACAATCCTCCAAGCCCCCAGTAGCCCCCCCCCCCAAAAAAAAAAAAAAAAATTGCTCTAGAACTGCACCTGTTATTTCATTATAGGTGTTCATTAATGCAAGTTTGACTAGTTTTATGGTTTAAATACTATTTAAGGGCTACACCTGTTCATTAAGACCACTTTTCTTGTCTTCCTTGGGCAGTCTTTATTAAAGGTTTCACTGTATATGGCAGGTAATTTTGCAACTCGAGATGAAAATAAAACAAAATGCGATAGTCATAGCAATCAAATCACTCAATCAGTATAGTCCAGAAGTTTTCATAGCACATGTATTCTGTTGGGGGTTTTTAATGTGAAAGAAGGCTGACAGGTTCAAACATTCATATATGAATTACGCAAATGTCTTGCAATCTGCTCTGTTACCAGTATGTCTTGTCAAACAGCTGAAGCCAGGGTTGTAATAAAAAACGTTTTTTTATTTAAAAAAAACAAATAATTTTAATGTTTTAAAACGTTTATTTGAATGTTTTTAAATGTTTTTTTTACGGCTTGGTGCTTTAAATAAGAATTTTTCCCCAAAAAAATATTTTGCAATACCACTACGCTGACATTAGGCTATTACAAACCCACTTCTCGGGAGTTTGGGAAAAATTATATATATATTTTTTTCAAATGAAAAATGAAAAAAAAAAAAAAAAACCCACCTAATTTATCTAGTCTAAGATCAGTCCATTTTTGGAACATGATCACCGTAATTATGAATTCTTTGGAAAGAAAAAATATCCCAGTAGTTCACTAAATCTAATATCTTATATCATTTGAAATACAAGTATTGCTGTCTCGCATTGTACTTATATTTATACCTAGTTGTCTGCCTCAACTTTTTAATTTTTTTTTTTTTTTTTGGGGGGGGGTTTCTCTCGAATATTTTGAATCTTGTAAATATTTGATTCCTTTGATTTGACAGTACATATATATATATCTTTATTTTTTACCCCCTCTCTCTCTCTCCCTCCCTCTTTCCATCTACTCATCTTTCTCCCCTTCTTTCCTTTACTTCCCCTTCCCAACCCCCCTCTTCCCCCCTCTCTCTCTCTCTTCATATAAATGTTACAAACTTCCTTTAGCAACCATCTGTGTAGAAAGATCATCTGTCTATATAGACCACAATTTTTGTTTCCCCTTGAATATTTTTTTT
The DNA here is from genome assembly GCA_029962745.1 of Echinometra lucunter. NCBI lineage: Eukaryota > Metazoa > Echinodermata > Echinoidea > Camarodonta > Echinometridae > Echinometra > Echinometra lucunter. The sequence continues at coordinate 21,640,518 of CM057158.1, forward strand.
CAATTGAAACGTGTATTAAAGGAACCTGTTCATAATGTCCATCTGCTCATAAAGACCACATTTCTTGTCTCCCTTGGGTGATCTTTATATACAGGTTTCACTGTATCTTTCTCTTACCCCTTCTCTCTCCATCTCCTATCTACTTATTTTTCTTACCTTTCCTTTTCTCTTCCTTTCCATCGTCTCCCTCCCCTCATTTCTCTCTCTCTCTCCCTCTCTCTCTCTCTCTCTCTCTCTCTCTCTCTCTCTCTCTTTATGTACATAATAGAGCACCGAAGCGATGACGTCACAAAAAAACTTTTTTGGAATTTCAGAATTTCGGATACCATGTCTCGATGGAACATGATGAAAGACATCCACAGCCCAAATTTTATGAGAATCGGCTCATGGGGACCCGATATGAGGCCACATGAATACCTACCTAGCCCCATTGAAATCAGTGTAAATTGGCCTGGTTCTCAACAGTTATGAACCAGGCCAATTTACACTGATTCCAGTGGGGATATTTAGGCATTCATGTGGCCATACCTTGGGCCACTGTGAACCGATTCACGTCAAATGTGGTGTGGTGTGGAGGTTTTTCATCATGCTCTGCCGGAATATAGTCATGAAAATGCTCAAATACAAAAAAAAAAAAAAAAAAAAAAATTGATGACGCCACACTTCGGTATCTCTTTCCGTCCCTCTCTCTCCATCTCCATCTATCTCATTTTTCTCCCCTTCTTTTTTTTTCTCTCCCTACACACCCCTCCCCCTCCCCTCTTTCTCTTTCTCTCTCACCTCTTTCACAATTTATCATTAACAATCTCAACACAAAACAACTTTTTTTTTTCTAATGGATTTAATTCAAACTGGCATGAAAAATGTAAAAACAAGCAGCAATTTTTTTTTTTTTTTAAATCTATAACTATGCCATTTAGATGCAGTGTTCTAGCGAAAAGCCCACTTTATGACACCAACTGCAAATACAGAGAAAACTTGTCAAATGAAACACACATAATTATGTCTCTTAAAGTTTACATGATTTCTTTCTCAAAAGACAACTCCTAGCTACTGACTGAACGCAAAAGAAGTACTGATAATAATGAAAACAAAAAGTATTGGGACATCAATAAATTAACCCAATGAACAGTGCTGATAAATGAACATCTAAATTAGATTTCAAACATCTGATGAAATCATAAAAAGATGATCTTGTCGTAGACTTCTCTAGAGATTTCAATTATACAAGTAATCTCAATGATTGAACTTCCTTATCATGTTCCCCACATACACATACACACTTTATGCTCTAATAGGTTTACTTCATTGATAAAAGTGACTAGAATAAAATTTTCTGTTTACAACTGTGGACATTAGTCCATGGCAGACATTTTAACCCATTCGTGATAGGAATTATTTAAAGCCTAATTTGATCAGCTTTTATTCTTCAAATTGGCAATACCAACATTTTTATTTTATTGCTACATTTTCCTTATAAAACGTCATGTATTTGAAATGAATATAAATTGACAGAAATTATGATGAGAAGTCAAAAAGTTGCCAATTTGCAGGGGAAAATGGTGATTTTAAACCTTCTATCACATTGTCAATTTAAGGATTTTAATGCTTATTTTCCTCTAAAAAATTTTCAGCATCAAACAACGAATATTGATGCAACCAAAATGGGCACAGTTTGTGTAGAATTTTTTGCTCTTTCTGCTCATGTATTTGGTATGATTTTTAGGGCTTGGCATCAAAAGATATTAGGCCAAACCACAAAATGTGGACCTCTGTCACGAATGGGTTAAATATGCTTTAGCCAAGGTTCAAAACATTTCCATTTCGTGAATTCAAGCCAGATGAAAGATAAACTTTGAGTTCTGGTCATGCGAATATAACATGAAAGGAACTGTTCCAGAGCAACTGAGAAAGGTTGTGCTCAAGCAATAGATAAAAATCGGTGTATACTGTGAGATTTTGAAATCCTCACAATGATAAGAGATCAACTCAATCTTGTTGAAGAGCACATGAAACATAAACAGAAATGGGTATATATGGGACTACACACAAGTAGGGACGCCAACCTTGTAAAAAAACATTGCAGTATCGTAAGGAATAAAAAAAAAAGTATTTTGGGTAAAAAAAAACATATTTTCACCTTTCCTGCAATAGATATGTGTAGTAATACAATTTCAGAAAAGAAGTAATTTCAATGAAACCTGCAGTATTTTTGATAAAAAAAGTATAAAATACTACAAAAAAGGAACAGTTGGCATCTCTGCACAAGTGTCCGGGCCGAACATTTAAGCTGTTCCTTGCCCTATTTCAACCATGAGGGCGTTTGAAGAATAATCTCTTTCAGGGGACATTTCTACTATAATATTCTTCCAAAATGACATCAAAAGACTGAGCAAGCAAGCTCATACAGTATCTTTCACCTCCTCATCCCAGAACTCAAACTTCTCTTTAATACCCCTCTGCCTCTAAAAAGACAACAATAAAAACAAAGCCAAAAGGGCAGAAGTACTACTCCATCTAACACAATAAAACACTTGCCCATTTCCCCCCCCCCCCCCCCCCCCCAGATAGAAAGATATACAAACATCATTATCTAAAAACTATTTACATGATTAAATTTAAGCGAACAATCAAAATATCTCTTTGAGGAATACTGCTGCTACAGGAAGAACTAGAGTAGGAATTATAAACTAGCAAGAAAAGACTGGGCTACCGAGCTATGAGGAAAACACAAATGATTTTCGATTGTATACATCTTTTTATCAAACTTGCTTTGGTGGATTAAGCTTAGACCATTTACAAATATATACATAAATCTTAAATAGATAATGAGACTATTATCCCAACCATTCGAAGGGGGACCAAACACCAAATGAATGATCAAAACACAACAAAACAAAATGAAGGAAAATAAGTATATTTTTGCATGTTTGAGGTTTGCTTGTATGTCATTTTCAAATTTCCAGCTTTAGATATTGCTGGCTAACAGTGATACTTTATATTCAAGTACCAAAACTGCACTGAAATTAAAAGTACATAAGACTTAGGAGTCCGGCAGTTGTTGCTCGGGCTTGAATTTTGGGCATATATCAACCAATTACTGCTAACTTCCAGGAAAGCCTTTATATGATGATTTTTTTTTTTTTTTTAAGTTTTTCTTTTCAATCTGACATCTCAACAAGTTTTGTAATAACATACAAATCATATATTTGGTGACTGGTCCCCCTTTTCTCTTCAATCTGCATAAAGGAATATCATGAATACACACAAAAGAAAAATGTCAAACTGAATATGCTATGCAGAAGAGGCTCCTTACAAAATCACAGGGTTTAATAAATACTGTAACAGTAATTTTGTCAGGGAAATCCATTATACATTATGCTCTTCATCATATCAAATATTTTAAGTTAACAGGCATTCAAATAAGTATTTCCAGCCCCCTTCCTATATATCATTATTTTTCCCCTCTGAGAGAAAACAAACATTTGAATACATGAGTGTTTGTGAATAAATCTTGAATACGTTCTGCATATTTACAATCCAATATGTGAACCTTAGCATGTGCACATAATTGTATTTGGTATTTCAAAGCAATCAACTTTTGCTGAATACTTGGCTTTTAACGTTAAAAAAGGAATATTTATGATGAGGTTTCAAAGCTGTATTAAAAAGGCACTGCAATATTGTTAAATGTAAAAAATCACAGTTTTAAATCACTTTTAAAATAAAAATTTCCCTTGTAAATTCAGTAAGTAGTGGACACCTGTGGATAAAATTTGAAATATCAAGCAGTTACTGTTTAAAATGAGTGATTTCTGCACCTTTTAATAATTTTTTTCTCCAAAGTAAACAGTCACTGGTTAAAATATTTTCACGCCACACAATTTATTAAAAAAAACTTATGGACTAGTTTCTATCTTTTTGGTGTCAATCAATAGGCAATACATTAACCCATGATTGCTAGCCCCTTAAAATGAGCTCACAATTTAACGAAAAATAGTGCGATAGTTCTTTGTGTGGACAGTGAGCTAGTGTAAGAAAATACAGGTAATCCATATCCTGCCACTGAATATGCACAGGGTGCTTAACATAAATTTCACACAAAGTGGTGCACTCTAGCAGATGAGAACAGTACACTGCAACAATTTCAGATGCCTTCAAGTAGACTCTGGTAACTGGTGAGCCTGATCGGTTAAGTGTGCCATTTTTGTCTGTCTGTGGCATTCCTCATTTTAAGGATTCTAGTTGCATAAGCAGACAACCAGGGCAACCTAATTTTATTGAATTTAAACTCCTTCAGTGATGCCCATCAAAATGAAATACAAAATGGCTGAACTCATTTCACTACACTCATTTTTTACAGGCCTTCAAACTTTCAATATTTGTCAAATGCCTGTCCATGACTAATCGATCAGGCTCTGGTTCTAAATGGCACACCAAAGACTGGAAATCTTTGCACCAAACATCCAAGATCTTAGTGTAATGGGTATGACTCACATGTAGCTGATCCATGATACAATAAAATGAAGTAGGTTTTGATGTTATACAAACTGTGGTCTCAACTTCATGGTTTCAAAAATATATCCCCTCTAAAGCATGCCAAAATGCACTTTGACGAATACAACTACTATCGACAAAGCAATGTGACTTCACTGGAAGTATCATCTTTTTGTAGACCAAGTATTTGCTACCTTCAAACGTACACAGCCACACAGAGTATGATCAAACAATTCAAACAACTATTGATAAAAGTCTTTAAAAATGCATGTTTATGACGCATGAAGCACACGAAAACTAGATTCGAGATTGTGTTCTATCTGCTGTTTACCTCAACCTGCACACACCTACAAGCATATGGCATGCAAACACAAACTATATTCAAAGTCCAAAAGATGAAAATGCTTGATTGCATGACAGACTGCAAGAAGCTGTCCATACCATTCTTATTTCTCTACAGTAACTATACATGCTTTAAGACATCAGTACTGAAATTATACTATTTACATCCAAATTTGTTTTGCTTTAAAAAAAAAAAGAGCAATAAAAACTCTTTGCTAGATTTCATACATTTTAAAAAAGTATTCAAACTACTAAAATATCTTCTTTTGGTATTTCCTTGGTGCATTTATTCTGAACATTAATCTCAAAAAGCTATTACTGATACTGCTCTATGAAAAAGGGTGTTTGGTCAATCAAGGTCACCTAAATCAAATGCTCATGAAAAAGTGATGTTACTATAATACCACACAGCGTAATGAACACGTGCAAAAGCATGTCTACAGAGCATATCTCTTGTATGAGACCTAAGGAAACTGTGCGCTCATAAAAGTACAATCATAAATTATTTCCATTAAAATATAAGTTTGCTGATTTCAACATTTAAAAAAAAGAGAGTAAATCTAATCAACAATATTGTCGACGATCTTCTTTAAAACAAGATTTATATTTCTTTAAAAAACTAACGTCAAATAGCTTCTCTAAAATCAGTTAATAATTTGGTTTTCCCCTCACTTGAAGTAATAATATCAACTTTCAAATACATTTACACATGAGCCTGATTACTGACTTCACTTCCAGACAGAGTACAGTAACGTAACTATCCCAACGAACAGAAAATTTCTAGAAAGCCCAATGAAGCCATCAATAAAATGGCATAATGGAAAGTGTTTCATTCCTATGTGATGATATGTAAGTACTGTGGGATTCCAAAGTTTGATTCTGTTTAGGAAACAGAACAGCATGTTACGATAAAATTATTTCCATCCCTCTTGCAAAAAATATACTACTCTTCCAGTGGATAGGGCTTAAATGTACATGCAATCTACAGGTGCTAACGGGTTGACCGCAACACATTATTTGAACCAATCAATCAACTACCGTTTGAACCAATTATTACAAGGGAATTAAAAACTCAAGTACTCTGGACTAGCAAAGGCTGCAAAAAACACACCAAATACAGGTACATTCCTTATTCCTAGCTGCCGTACATGTCAGCCAGCTTTCTGAACTGCGGACCCCAGTCGTTGAGGTAGTCGTAGTTCTGCTCGGACTCGGTGCTGCTGCTGTTGAGAGAGCTGAGGGAACCGGCCGTGGACCCGTCTCCCTCGTAGTCGTAGATGTGGGGCTCATCGTAGGGTGGCCCGTCGGGATCATCGTTGGCCCCCTTCAGGCGATCGTTGATGAAGTCCCCTACGTTGGGATCAACACCTGTAGCAAAAGGATACACCAGTTTAGAAAAGGTCAGAATTTGAAGGACTACATTGTTTTGATTCACAATATATTCCTAGAGAATAAAGAATGATCAATACATTGTTTTGAATCAAGCATGGTCCATAATCTATCCAGAGTTCAAGCTGTCTCAATAGAGCGTGATTACGCTCACAAACAATGTTAATCCTACAAACACACTTCAGGACAAATAAATTTCATAAAGAGTACCGATTAATGAAAGTTTCAAGCTAAAAAAAAAAATTTATAAACACCACCAAAGTTCAATTTCTGCATAGTGCAAAAGGTTTGATGGTTGTTTGGTTTTTTTTTTCTACACGAAAACAGCTTATTTTTACAATACACAAAGTTTCATCTTGCAAAATTCTGATTCGAAGAAATCTTACCAGGTTGTCTGCTGCCAACTGGTATCTCCGATACCGGTTCAATTGGCTTCTTCTCTAGACTGCTGGCACTGATCGCATCCACTGGTTTGCGCAACGTGCTCAGATCATAGGCGTCGTTGTCCTCCTCTCCTCCGCCTTCTTCGTCGTAATTGATGAAGTTCTCCCTGATGTCATCTTCGGGATCGACGGCAAAGGCAAGGGCAGACTTGCGGTCACGCTGGCGAGTATAGAGTATCAGGCCAAGGAGGAGGACTGCAATGAAAACAATCACTCATGAGATTCAAATACTTCTCTTCACTGGTTTTGGGTAGAAATCATAATATCAAGCTTCCCCTGAGACTTCTCAGGTGTGGGTTTATTCCTTAAACTGTTGTGAGGTTTGCTGATGTTAAAATGAAAATCTAAACAACCTCTTCTTTGTCCAAGTACAGCAAGGATTAATGCATAAACATGATATATCTTAATCTGAATCTTTCCACTGCATGTTCAAGCAATCTCACCCACTTAAATTCTTGAAATCAAAAGATTAAAATGGTTGGGAATACCTCTGATGGTTAATAAAATGCGAGTTCAATAATTGAGACTTCCTTTTCTCACTCACAAGATGAGAGTTTAAAAAAAGTTGGGACTATCTTTAATCATTGGTAAGAATAAAGCCACTGAGTAACTTTTTGAAAACTGAGCTGCTTGGCCTTACATGCTATCACTGTATGTAATATTGTGTAAATATGAAGCCCTGAAAAATGCCCTTCAACACCATCATCCGTGCTTAAACAAAATGCGAAAATATGCAAGTGAACAGACATCCCAGACCTTTCTTACCCAATAGACTGCAGTGTTAAAACAAAAACATACCCAGGTTGGTTTTGCACATGGTGGAATTCTGTGACAGATATCTTGATAATGACATCTTATATTCCACAACCTTTACATTCCTGGCTGTTTATTTATCCTTCTGAACATCTTTATACAACACAGTCATCAAAACTCAACAATTTATTAAATCAAGCCTCAACAAAGTTATCGGTAAGGTGGGACCAGGCCTTGACTTACTGATGATAAGCAGAATGCAGAGAATCATCAGGAGGATGCCAAGGGTGGTGATGCCAAGATTTGCAGTCTGTCCACCAAACGTTGATTCACATCTGGTTCCATAGAACGTTGAGGGGCAGGTGCAGTTGAAACCCGTGGGAATCCCCTCCGTACATGTGCCTCCATTGAGGCAGGGGTTCGGATCACAGTCAAGAATGGCCGTACATGTTTCTGGTGGAATAAGCTCCTCCCCAACAGGGCATCTATTCAAGCAAGCAGAGGACAGAGATTTGGTTAAAAGGCCGTTCAAAGTTGTGGCTTGGTCTGACTGAACACTTTATAGAATTTCTCAAATTTTGGTTGCTAAATGACAAGATATTAACGCTGCTAAGCTCATGAAAATATTTTCTGAGTAAAGTAAAACCTGGAATTAACGAAGAGTAAAAGCTGCTTCAAACAACATGTGCTCACTGAAATATTTCCTGATTTTCCTGATGAATAGAAACCCTATGAAAGTAATTCTAGTGGTGTAAGGAGTGGGATTTTGAAACCGTACTGGCATTTGTAAAGTTCTCCAATTGTCACCATAAACAAAGTCATCACCCAAACAAGGCTTATGAAAGTTGCATTTCTCAAAAGCTTTTGGTCTCTTTGAAAGTAATTTTGGTTGTAGAATGTATCTTTCCAATGTAACTGGTCAAGGGAAAACTTACTCGCATTCATAGAGTCTCCAGTAGTCAACACACACCAGGTCCTCTCCAGGACAGGGGAAGCTATCACAGACATTAGAGGGACAGCCCTCCGTCACTCCTTCAGACTTGGTGGCTGTGGCAAAATCGTTGGTGCCATCCATACCCAGAAAGTTGTTGTTGATCCGAGGGTCATTCATGCAGCCTGCAAACAATCAAGTGTTGTAATCTTAAGTATAGCCATCAAATGGCATTTTGCTCTGTGTACTAGGGGATTCAATGTCATTACCCTGTAATCAAATTTCAGCTTCAAATATCACTTCTATAAAAAGATGTTGCAAGTTCAAATATACTCGAACAGCAAAGTCACTGGTGTGTAGACTAACCAACATAAGTTCACAGAAGTAAACTGCCATTTGTGTTTTTGCACTGTTGTCTCTTACTATTTTTTTATTTTTCTTCAAACCATTACCCCCTAGAACGCCAGGTATTGCCTTTGAGGTGCTATTTCATTAAGGGTCTAAACCATGGATTGGTTTAAACTTCCATTAGCATACTAAAGTAAGTGTAAATTGTCGCATACTGGCCAAGTGTATGCTTTAACAGAAATCAGATAATTGGACCGGATTCTGTGCACGCACACGTTTAAAACAACCCCAAGAGGAGGTTGAAACCACCACTTGGTTCAAACCTTTTTTTTGTGAATTCCAGCCAAGCTGTTTCTTGTCATATTTCAAATGTACGGGCAATTGAAGGGGTTGAGATGTAAACAAGAAAATAACAAAAATAACCCTAGAAATTTAGAACTTAATCCTACCCATGAAGTCATCAGTAACAATGCTGACATCAACGAATGCACCGATGATCAAGGAGTTTTCATCCACGTCCAATCCCGAGTATTGGCTTTCCCTGTTCTGGATCTCTTTGACCCCGCCTCCTCCATCGATCTTGATGGTCACCACAGAGTCGTAGCGATCAAAGTTGATGGCATGCCACGCCCCATCGTTGAGGCTAAAGTTCTGCATGGTGACAGAGACCGGTTTGTCTCCCAGGTGCCAGTTGGCTTGGAGCTCTCCTTCCACCATCTGTGAATTCACAAAATAGCAAAAGATTATTACATTCTGGGTTTTTTTTTTTTTTTTTTGCAGTGCTATGCAATAAGTAACTTTAGGGAACACAATTTACTTTAAAAATATATTAATTTGGCTGCCTTGCATAATCACACACTCATTTATCCCTTGTAATTATGTTTCAAACCACACTAATATTCTACTGCACTTAATGATATACAACACATTTTCTTATCATCGATACAGAAGCTAACTGGCATGATTCGATTTCTCATTTAAATGAGCATTTGTATGCCTGTTAAGCGGTGACTACCTGAAATGGCTCAACAGGAATGGAGTCTTTACAAAGAGCATGGCATTGTACTTCAATTAAAACAACAAAGATAAAGAGTTCAAACCAAAAAAAAAGAAAAAGAAAAAGAAGATTAAAGCTTACCAACATTGTGATGTATTCATAGGTGTTGGCACTGGAGATAGACCAGATGAGTCCATCTTGTTGTCTTGTTCTCACCATGATCTGGTAGTTTGAGGTACGAGCATCATCGTACAGGGTGGGTTCATCAAGCTGGTATGTTATGTAACTGTCCGTTGCAAAGTCATACGGTGGCAGCTCTGGAGGCAGATAGGAAATGGAATGAGGTGTTTCAACGGTTATTCAATGAAACCTTACATAAAACCCACTCAAAGAAGACAAAGCATGTAGTCTGTATATGCCGGTGATCTCTGTGTAAAGGTTACTTCAGGAAAGGTTTTGGTGTGACCGTTCAAGGAAACCCCCAAAATTGCTCTTTACAGCAGATGGTCTTTCTAAACAGGTGGTCATAAGAGTGGGTTCCCCTGGAATTTTTTTTTACTCATGAATGCAGTGTTATCGGGCCAACAAACAATGTGGAATTCTGTTGCAAACAGGATATCAAGAAACTTACCTGTATTGCAGGTCTCTCCATTAAACCCAGGGTAACAAATGCAGACATAACTGTCCAGATCAGCCTCACAAATTCCATTTTCACAGACAGGTTGACCATTATCTGTGCACTGATCATCGGTACGCGGACATCCGGGGTCACTCTTCTCAAATCGTCCAGGGTCAGCAAGGTCATAGAGGAAGCCATCCGAGACGAGATTCTTGATGCAGCCGTCGAATCCTCCTGGTACAGTGACGGGGGCGGTGTAATCGGAACTCAGACCTCCCAGGAAGAGAGGTGTGTTTACATTCAAGAACCTGAGAGAAACAAGTGGTGTAAACATTACTATGGGTCTGAATGAAGGTATTGAAGAGTTTTGATGGAAACTTTGAAAAGTAAATGGTGCCTTTTAAATTGCACATTTGATTCACATGCTTTGGCTCAATAAACCCTTTTGAAAATGCATCATAAACTTGATTTCATTCAATTTCATATCTAACTTTTTTGTGAGGATGAAATATCAAATATAAGGGTTACGTCAGATTTTGGACAGTTACGTACTGGAAAAAAAAAGGAATCACACCTGACACAAAAATGAATTTTTGCAATTTATTCAAAGTACATTTTGTGCCAGGGGAATCGCTGACATCAATATAAAAATTAAAATAAAAGTAGTGAAAGTATTGCATGTTAAATGAATCGTTGAAAATATCTCCCTTCTTGATGAAAAAACTTACTTGTTCTCTCCTGGTGTTTCCCCACTGCTACGACAGTTGGCGGTATCTAGCGTTGAGGAAGACGAAGTTTCCGCAAAGCTTGCATCCTCACATCGGTCTACTGTCATCTCAACAAACTATAGATGGGACAGAAAAAAAAAATGTCATTGCAATATTGCTTGTTTCATCATATATGTTTGGAAAATCAACCTGTTTCTACATGAAACGTATTTCATGACAGAGCCTTCGTGGCCTTGAGTCTGACAAATCTGAATGTTACATCTTCAGGCATACGGTCACAGGTCATGGATCAACATACTTAAAACAGATTTCCTCATATGCACTGCACATAATACGGAACTACTATTTATCAATTAGTGAAATTATACAGCCCTGAGGTATGTAACAGGAAATTACTGAACATGCAGATGAGATGTTTTCTATAATTGCCCATTCTCAAAGCTTTTGCAACTTCCTGTTGATATATCACGGTGGGAAGACAAACTAACCAGCATCCTTCCCCTGCCCTGAAAGAATCCAAATAACCTGGTCCTTTAAAGGCTGAAGATGGAGGTACAACTTACCCTTCCATTGCGGTATACATCAATACGATGCCATTCACCATCACCAAGATTATCCTTAGGCACCTCTAACACCAAGTAGTCGACTGTATCATTCGTCGAGCCCAGATTGATGGTAAGCCTGGCCTTGCCGCCTGTCAACTCTAGGAGGATGAAATCGATGGGATCGTCTTGTCCCAGGGCCTGGATTGGGCCGTTGTAGAACAGGGTGCCGCTGGGGGTCTGCGTTATAAACTCGATGGAGAGGCTGGTCTCCTCGCACTGCCTTAGGGTGGAGAAAGTGGCGTAGCCATCGTTGAAGCTACGCTTCGTCTCCTGGCAGTTGGGTCCGTCATACAGGTAGGGGCACTCACATCTACAGTGACAGGAAACAAATGTAATCAACAGGATTTTTCAAAAATCTTTGTGGGTAGATGACAGTGACACCTCATTTCTCTTTTCTCCGTGAGAGGAAATTTAACTGCATTTTCACACAAGAAATTGCCACAAAATAAAAAATGAAAGTCATATCCAAGGTCCAATTAGAGACGCAACTCAAAGATGGGTTCTTTTAACAAAAAAGAACAAAACATTCAACTACTAAAAAAAAACTTACTGGGCAAGCTTTTCTGTCTTCATTAGTAACTATCACCCTTTATAAATTATTCTAGGGTATTCAAGGCTTTTGACAATGCCATAAATTTTCTTTGACATACGTATTCCAAGTGACTCTCTGCAAGTTTTAAGTGAAAACTTCAAAATTAGAATCTTTGAATCATATTAATGAAGATTGAATAACTATATTCTGTACTTCACATACTTGTTACCACTGTCTAACAGAGGTAATATGGAAAAGAGAAGGGGATTCCCCAGTGTGGACTCACCTGTACGTTCCACCATGGACATCCACACAGGTGCCTCCATTGAGGCAGGGAGCAGAATCGCAGGAGCCCGGGGCTTCCGTTCTGGCGCCGCACACACACTGCGCCTGGAGCACAGAGGTGACAGCCACAAAGGAGGCAGCGCCAGAGTCCACCACAGTGGGCGTCTCATCCACAACAAGAACATTGGTACATGAGGATTCACATACGCTCTCCTGCACGCATAGGTCTACGGGCAGCTGGGCAATGTTCAAACCAAGACCTTCAATCTGATGGAGACACATGGATGACATCAATTACTGATTAGCAATTTGGTGTTAATTGTACAATGCAATGTGAAGTAACTTTGACAATTTTTTTTGTAAACACCATGCACAATTCTGCATTTTTGCTACTGTGTATTCCTAGAAAATATAGTCATTGTTATTGTAATAATAAAAATAAAAATAGGCATTTGTAGGGCACCGTCTATCTTGAAATATTCTATTCCAAGGTGCAAAAAAAAAAAAAAAAAGAAAAGAAAAGATAGGAGGATTTGGATGAGTGTCAAGGTGTCTAGTACCAGTACTGTTAAGAGATAGGTTTTCAGCTTGGATTTAAAGGTTTCTAAAGATGGTATGATCCTCAAAGCCATTGGTAAATTATTCCAAAGAGAGGGTGCTGCAGCTGAGAAAGCCCTTACACCACAGGCTACTCGCGTCTTGGGGATCTTAAAAAGATACCAATGTGATGATCTAAGACTACGAGCTGGTGTACTGCATTGAAAATGAGATGTATTATAGTAACAATATCTTTCTAGGTAATTTCACTGATATGTTCATACTTTTGCTTCCTCTCTGTCAGTTGGTGTGTAACATCACATGAGACAAAGCTTTCACAATCATCAGACTGTGACTGATAATTAGAGGATAAAGGTTCACTGAAGAAAAGTTATGTCAAATTTCATAAACTTGTTAGTTTTATGTGGAAGTGACAATCTGCAAAAATATGGATGATGCCTGGACTTGAACATGCAGCAAAGATAAAGACAAAGAATGGTAAAAAGCTCTAAATGCACAGCTTGGTGCATCAATCCAAGTACTTTGTGCCCCAGGTAAAGAACAAAATCCTACCTCTTCTTGCACAGAAAGGGCAGCCAGGTCTAGCCTGTCGGCAGGGTAGTATGGCGACCCATGAGCGGCGTAGCGGATGTCCACTGTCCTCTCCATACCCTCCACGTTCAACACGCTGAAGATATCAAAGTTCTCCAGCTGTGCTCCTACGGCATTGGCCAGGATGACCTTTAACCTGTCCAGCTGGCTCACGCCCGTTTCGTCGGGATCGATCAGCTCCTCCGCAGTGGTGCCCGAGAAACGGATGGAACCCGAGCTGAAGACAGCCTCTTGAGGGATGTCCTTGACAGTCACGTTAACGGTTGATTCCACGTCAGGAAACACTTCCCCGTCAGAGACTAGGACTTTCATGGTGTAGACACCAGCAGGGGTGCCTTCAAGCATGGTGATATCACCAGTGTCCGTATTCAGCTTTAAAGATAGAGAGAACAATCTCACCATTTTTAATCATTTCTCATTAAATATTATCTACTGTGTACTGATAACTGCTCTATTCACCAGATATCATGAGAAATCGCCTTGTACACCAGCACAGGTCGCAAATAATTTGTGAGCTTTCCCTATCTTTCTATGACAGTCCGGAAGAACATCAAAGTAGCAATACCCTCTAAAATGATCTGCTCTGATAAAAAGGTCTGATAACTGCCCTATTCACCAGATATCATTATGAGAAATAGCCTTGTACACCAGCACAGGTTGCAAATAATTTGTGAGCTTTCCCTATCTTTTTATGACAGTCCGGAAGAACATCAAAGTAGCAATACCCTCTAAAAAGATCTGCTCTTTCAACGTCCTCTTAATATGACAAATAGCTAAAAAGTTTGCATCAAATTATCATAACAGGTACGTAGTCCCAGATACTGATTTCTATACACAGTGAGCAAATTTGAATCACTTTGTTAACCCATTCGTGACAGAGGTCCACATTTTGTGGTTTGGCCTAATATCTTTTGATGCAAAGCCCTAAAAATCCTACCAAATACATGAGCAGAAAGAGCAAAAACTTCGACACAAACTGTGCCCATTTTGGTTGCGTCAATATTCGTTGATTGATGTTGAACATTTTTTAAAGGAAAATAAGCATTAAAATCCTTAAATTGGCAATGTGATAGAAAGTTTAAAATCACTGTTTTCCCCTGCAAACTGGCAACTTTCTGACTTCTCATCATAATTTCTGTCAATTTATATTCATTTCAGATACATGATGTTTTATAAGAAAAATGTAGCAATAAAATAAAAATGTTGGTGTTGCCAATTTCAAGAATAAAAGCTGATCAAATTAGGCTTTAAATAATTCCTGTCATGAATGGGTTAAACCTCACAGTTTTACCATGTAATCAACCTTTACTAGCTGTTCCAAGAATGTATCTTTCATTATAGCAATGCATGACTTCCTTTGACCTGCAGACTCTCCAGCATTTGCCAAAGGTAAAGATCCAGATGTTGGACTTACCTCAAAATATTCTGGAAACTCTCCCACCACAGTGTAAGTCTTGTCGTCAAGGGTATCTGGATCACTGACTTCAACCTGTCCCACCGGAGTTGTTGGGATATCACCTGTCCAAGACCAAAATGATGGAAACCATTGGATAAAGGACTACCCACATCCATACTATCAAAGGCGAGTGCATGATGGGATACAATCTAAACATCACAGGTAGTTTTTAAGTTCCAAATTTGTTGGGATATTACCTGTCCAAGACTAAATTGAAGCCATTGGATAAAGGAATACCCACATCAAATACCATCACAGGAGAGTGCATGATAAGATGCAATCTATAAATCACAGGTAGTTCTGGTGATAACGGACCAGAAACCCTCACGTAATGCAATACGATTTAAACTAACACTCGGCAGTTTGGATATTAAGTTTGGGAATTGCTGAAAATTTAGCAAATGGGTATGAAATGTGGTGAGTAATCAGGACCAGTAATCAGTTTGAGTGACCATCTCACTACACAATACTACACAATACATTGTGTATTGGACATTCCTTGTCCCACATATGGGTATATGTGTTGGTGCTTTCACCAGTAAGTAGTCCTAAATACGTCTTATTTTGACATTCCCTGAATGTTTGTTAGTCCAAACATTCCCTGATCAATATTCTCAGTGCTTAATGGACATTGGCAGATTGTATTTTAGAAATACAGACTCATTACAAGAACTCAGTAGCACATGTCAATCTGTCTTGTTGATGTTTTCCTTGCTGGCTTTACCCCATTTTCTTCCATAAAAACAAAGTCAACATCTCAAAGATGATTCAAATACTAATATAATGTATTCATTCCACAAATTTAGATGAGACTGAATGAAACCTGAAAATAATATAAAATATGCCCATAATGCCCTGAAGACAACAAAAAGCATGCACTTAAGCGACAAATATGCACAAATAGGCACAAAATAGAAACAATCTAGTGTTTGGATGTTAGGACTTTATGACAAAGAGAGAACAATGACAAACAGAAGATGAATTACGGTCCTTTTCTTTACAGAAAAATAGGGAATGTTTTCCTAATTAAAAATCAAGTACCCCGTACAATCAGAGTATTCAGGAATATCAACACTAGGAATGAACTTCTGATTGCTTAATCTTCTGAACCCCTGCACGAACAAAATGTCACCATCTGGGCAAGTCAAAATTTGGTCATTTTGTGCAACAGATGTGAACGAGTATAATGGAATAGAGATAAGGGAAAACAGAACATAATCAACACTGAAAGTACCATTTTTTTTCAAATATGTTCTGATCCTAGAAACATTTGCAGAGCCTGACACTGGCGCTTAGGACATATGGGCTTCCAAAATTTAGGTCCGAGCCCCCTATCGGAACAATTTGAACACCACGTGTAGGGCTTAAGACACAGAGAGCCCCCAAATTTCGATCTGAACTCCCTACCAAAAAAGTTATTGTGGAGAAATATCATATGGTTATCAACTCAATACAATCATTTGGTATGCTGAAATCTTTATTTGTATAAAAAAAACACCTTGAACTTGCTTATTTACATAATTACAAATCCACTGAATGGACAGACACATAAAAACATGTATTAGGTTGACACACACAAAAAAATGAGAATGACACAAATCTACATATACTGCACAAGACAGAATTAACATGAACAACAGGACTGAATGCAGACATCACATCATCACATGTCACGTTTGTTGCTCAACAGATACGGCTTTGTTTGAAGTATTTGAAGTAAAACAAGAATAGTATCTCAAAGAAAGTGAAAATCCATTCTGGTTTTTAGATTATGATACCCAACTGATCTGCTTTACTCTGACTTTGCATAAAAAATCAAATGATTCGTTTGACTCATTTCACTCTAGCTTTACATAAAAGTTTGAAGAAAGAAATAATTCACATTAAAATCATACTCTACATCTAGAGTGAAATAGTGTATAAGTCAGCGATGGGAAATAATATAATCTGTGACTTAATCGTGTGAAAATGATCTTGCTACAAACATAAGACTGTGTTCGAACCTGAAAAGAACATGCTGAAATTGAACAGGAAAAATCACAAATGTTGGTTAATCTCATTCCAATATTAATAACGTTGAAAATAATGTGGAAAGTAATTCCACCGCAAGTTCAACAGAACTATGAACAAGCTGACCTTTATGCTTGTTAATACACACATGCATCATGTATCACAGGATGAAAAGATAGATGGGAAGTAATAGGTAATGGACATTTAGTAGGAGTGTGTGAACTCAACTTCATGTCCAAATGTCTCATACACACAGATTAATAGAAGTGTTCAGACAAACATAAAAAGCAAACCACAATGCCACGAGGAGATAGCAACAAAGAAGGACAATGAACGTTTAACAAATTGAATCAATTAACTTTTTTCTTTAAATTGGTATTACTTGTATTTCCCTTTCATTGCTACTCTTTTTGCAAAGAGTCATTTTTCTGAAAAGATAAAATCAAGTTGAAGAGTCTTGCAATTCATTGAATGTTATAGGAATAGAAAATTTACAAAATGTATGAATGTCTATTCACTTGAATATTTATCTTCCTTTATAAGATTCCTGGTACCAAATTAATCATTATATATTTTTCTATTTTCAGCTAATGTAAAAGGTACACATTTTAGGATTTTTGATTTAAAATTAAAGATCCAAACAACAAAATGTCAAATTCTGTCCTTCCTGGGGCAAAGGTCAGGTTAAGGCTGGGTTAAGGTTAGGTAAGGATGGATGGATTAAGGTAAGATAAAGATTGGGGTAAAAATGGGTTAAGGTTAGGTGAAGGTTGAGTTAAGGTTGGTTTAAGGTAGGGCTAAGGTTGGTTTAAGGTTGGGCTAAGTTTGGTTTAAGGTGGGTTTAAGGTGGGGTTAAGGCTGGGCTAAGGCTGGATTAAGGCTATGTTAAGGCTGGGTTAAGGCTCACGCAGTGACATATCATTGGAGTTGAGGCTATACATACCAAGAGATACCTCTGGGATTGCACCTATGATGGTGTGTTTAAAAAGTTGCAAAGGGATCACAATGGAAAAACAAAATGTGTTATTATCAGCAATACATTACTCTTTATTAGTGGGATTACAGAAATCACCAAAAGCATGAAATACCGAGATTTCTATATAACAAAGTAATTCAACCGGAGATCTGCATCACAGATGATGAATTATGTGACCATTTATCGGGAATATTAGCACTGTAACTATTCTCAAAATTCATTATTACACATGGAAATGAGGCATGTTTTTGCATTAAAAGTCACAGCTGAATGATATATTTCTTTTTTCATACGTATTCTGAAGTGCATACTGACAGTGCACAGCTAGATGGGAATGATTTGCAAAAGCATGAAATTATTACTTTCACTGATATAAAAAAAAAAAAATCATGAAATCATGAAATCTTCCCCAAAAGGTTATGATAAAAACATCCAAGGATTCCATTCTATGAACTGAAATTATATATGTCAGGTATACATATTATTCATTAACCTATTTTCCAATGAAATGCATGTTAGGTAATATATATTTGGAATATAAGCTTTTGCTTTTTGGGTAATATGAAAAGGAATTTAAAAAAAAGGGGGGGGGGGAGATAAATGAAGGCAGAAAAAAATTGGTGAAAAACCCACAATTTAAGGAGCTTTATTAATTTCTTTTCCTTTCCTTTCTTATTTATTTTTTTCATGCACACAACAATACAAACAAGCTGTTAGGTTTTTTCCTTTTAACTTGACCATTTCAACATAAGAAGTACACAGTTTGACAAGTGGAACAATGGATAAGTATCGAGTAATAACCGCTGAATGCCATGTACACTTGACTGTTTTATTGTCTATCATAATGGGGGGGGGGGGGGGAATTAAATCTCTGTCACCAAAATGACTAACATAAAATCAAGGAAAAAATGATTAATTGCTCCCCCTGTGAATAAAATTTTATTTAGCCCATTCGTGACAGAGCTCCACATTTTGTGGTTTGGCCTAATATCTTTTGATGCAAAGCCCTAAAAATCATACCAAATACATGAGCAGAAGGAGCAAAAAATTCTACACTGTGCCCATTTTGGTTGCATCAATATTCGTTGTTTGATGCTGAAAATTTTTAAAAGGAAAATAAGCATTAAAATCCTTGAATTGGCAATGTGATAGAAATTTTAAAATCACCGTTTTCCCCTGCAAATTGGCAACTTTTTGACCTCATCATAATTTCTGTCAATTTATATTCATTTCAGATACATGACGTTTTATAAGAAAAATAAAGCAATGAAATAAAAATGTTGGTGTTGCCAATTTGAAGAATAAAAGCTGATCAAATTAGGCTTTGAATAATTCCTGTCACGAATGGGTTAAAAAATGAGAATCCATGTAGATACTGGAAATAAGATAAAATTTGTATTAATACCCAAGCATCAGAAGAAACGAAAATCATCTTCATCATTCCAAACACTACTGCCATCATGATCACCATCACTATCCATATCATATTACTATTAATGCTACTGCTCCTTTTCTTGTTGTTGTGGAAGGCGTTGCTCTTGTTGTAGATAATCATTCTTATCGCCATATCGCCACAAAAATTACCATGAGTCCGTCCAGCCACTTTAACACTTTGCCTGCTGAATCAAATTTTCTTTAACCCATAGAGGTACAGTGTCACCTTTAGGAGACGCTTTTGCAGTATCTGTTGGTCCAGAATGCTGGGCAATATATATCATACATGAGCAGAAAGAGAAAAATGCACTGAAAAATTTGAGCCCATTCCAACCGCCGTATGGTGTGGTGTTCTCGAATTAGAGCAGTTTAACTGTTACTAATCATTAAACTCTTTAAATTGGCAACACAGTGAATAATATATAATCACCATTTCCATGTTCAAATTGGCATTTTCTGATTCAATTTTACAATTATATTTCATTTTGGTTTATGTTATATCCATATTTTTTTTTTCAAGCTATGTAAGTGTGGAAAAAATATTTTTATTGCCAATTTGAGGATTGAAAATGATTAATTTAGACCTCAAGAAAGCTCTGTACTGCTATGGGTTAAATATCTTTTGTGTATATTCATTTATGCTGATACTCATGCTATAGACATCGCTCTAGTATCCCAGCCGTTTTCAGGTTCCCTGATACACTTTTAAAGGATAGAACTATTATTACAATTGTTTAATTTAATCGTACGATTGAGAGCATAGTTAACGGAAGTTGGCTAAAGATTAAACAAGCACCTGGAAAAACTAAATGTGTTCATAAAAACATCTGCATTGAAACATTCTACGGTTCTGACTTTACCGGATCACATCCATCTACAGCTGTATTAGCCTCCACGATCTCTTACCTTCATAGCTATAGACGAGGATATTCTTGGTGACACCCTCGTGTGGATTATCATTGACATCCGTGACCAATATAGTCAGGGTCTGGGTACCGGTCAATGCATCTGGAATGTTCACTTCTTCTATCAGGAACACAATGTCAAAGTACGGAATCTCCTCTCGGTCGATAGGCGTCCCCGTGGTGCGTATGCTGATCGAGCCACTGGTTGATGTCCCTGCACATGTCAGAGTGGAAAGATGTGTGACAAAAATGAATTGAATGACTAGGGTAAAGTCAAAACTGTCTGCCAGTGACCACCTGTACAGGAAGACCAACTGCATAGAAGGACTGGAAATTCTTTCGGGAAAGAAAACGTCCAAAGCATGTGGTAAATTGGTAGACCATTGGTTAACAAATATTGTGGTGTTCTGTAGGACAAAGTTGATATCGATTGTGTCATTTTCCTCCTTATATAGTCCGATCAAACTCTAGTAACAAATTCAACTGGATATACAGATCCGAGATACTACAATCTAAGAAATGATCAGTAAAGTTTTGTGAATGATGTAGCTGTGTTGTGGTCTAGTGGATGTGTCTCCGGACTATGAACCACAAGGAACAGGGATCAAATCCCAGCTGCAGCACCGATGTTCTTTGGCAAGACATTAATCTGCATTTGCCACACTCAGCCCAGGTGTAAGGAGTGGGTACCTGGTTCGATTTATTCCTTGAATGCACTGAATGCACGGTCGCCATGCTAAAGCCAGTGTAATAATATTATTATATTACCATTACCATTACCATTACCATTACCATTACCATTGTCATTATCATTATTATTATTATTATTATCATTATTATCATTATTATTACTATTATCATTATTATTATTATTTTAACATTATTATAATTATTATTACTGTTATTATTATTATTTTCATTATTATTATCATTATCATTACTATAATCATTATCATCATTATCATTATTATTATTGTTATTATCATTATCATCATTATCATTATTATTATTGTTATTATCATTATTATCATTATCATCATCATCATCATTATCATCATCATCATCATCATCATCATCATCATCATCATCATCATCACTATCACTATCACTATCACTATCACTATCACTATCACTATCACTATCACTATCACTATCACTATCACTATCACTATCATTATCATTATCATTATTATCATTATTATCATAATTATTATCATCATAATTATTTATGATCATAAAGTGTGGGACAAAAATGTATGTAGCCTGGACTTACCTGTTGACAGGTTGGACTCTTATATTCTAAGATGTTATTGGAAGTTGTACGTTTATTGGAAATGAATTTATAAAAACTTGATAGCTTACCTAGTCCTTCGATGTTGAAGTATGGCGTCCAGACATCAGTCGGGGTTTCAACCCTGTAAATGAAAGGTGGTCCCGAGGGTGGATCATCAAGATCTTTACCCATCACACTCACAACATCCACCACGTCTGGACTCTCCTCTTTAACCGTTGGGGCATAGTCTTCGGCAAACACAGGGGGTTCGTTCACGTCCAAGACTGTAACACTCACGGTCGCAGTGCCAGACAGAGGAGGAACACCTAGAGGAAAACAATCGAATTTACAATTCAAAGTTTATTTCTATTCAACATAAAATTGCATCTATACATTATCACAATTATAAAACATTGGATAAAAGAGAATAAACTAGTGGCATAGGAGTATAACACGCATAAAATGGTCAACAATCACAATAAATAGACGTTCATTTAAATGGACATGAGTGGGGCTTGAATTAATGATGGTTGATACCTTACCAGTTTCAACCCAAATAAACAAACAAACAATAACACACGACAAATTTGCAGGGTAACAATATCAGTGAACATGCTTTTTAGACTGAAGTCTATGCCCCTATGTCCCTGATATTAATATCAGGACCTGATAATAATAATTGGGTTTTATTTACCACGGGTAGCCACGTCAGTGCTACTACTGCTCTTTCTGCGGGCCCTGCAATTATTATTACCCCTGCAATGCCAAGTACCCATTTAGTACACCTGGGTCCTGGGCAAAACCCCTTGTCCAAGGATTTAAGCACCAGGCGAGGACTGAACCCAGGACCTCTCGTATGAGAGGCAAGAGCCTTCACCATTGTGCCACTATGATCCCACATGCTTAATATCGGCTGTATGCTATAGAATTATCTGAGTGCAGCTTATAGACCCCCACATATTGTTTACACTGCATGCAATGTGCTACACACACATAACGAGTGCATTCTACAGCTTGGGGCACACTTGGAAAAGGTATAAATTATTCAATCTTAAAATGGAGAAATTGAAAGTAAGCGACTTACCATTATCAACAGCATACACTGTGAGTGTATAGAATTCTTGAGTTTCCTTATCTAATGAGGAGGCAACCACTAGTTGCTGATTCTCAATGGCAAACTGACCTTCTGGATCCGTGATGGGGTCAATTTCATAGCTGCAACAAAAGATGGGTAGCAAGAGTTGGTCTTGAGTTAAAGATAAACTGGAGTTCTGGTCATGCGGTCATAATGTGAAAGGAATTGTTGGATTTAGCTCAAAACACACAGGCATGAAACAATTGTGCAGTAAAGAGGCCTACAAATCCTCCACAAGTTATCCTCTTTGGTTTCTTCGTAATCATTGTTCATTAAATACAAGAAGAAAAATATTCAGATATTTTTCTGAGAAATGAAATAACGAGAGAGACAAGAGGAGCTGGGTGCTGAAAACAAGATATCTTATCATAGTGCTTTCTTTTGCCTGCTAGAATGCAGGTTTGATTTTCCATATTTAATAACACTTTTTTGATTAGGTCAGCAACAGCATACGTATATTTCCTTGTAGATGTAAAACATTTACGATATACCTGATTTGATTCTTGGAGTTTATCTCTTTTCTTTTTTTTTTTAAATAAAGTCTTTATTCAAGTTTTCTCAATGCATGAACAGCATAAACAAAATAAACAAATTGATAGATACGTGTACATTACATGTTTTACAAAAAAAAGGTAAAATGAAAAAAAATAATTCTTGAATTTAAATAAGTTGGACATGCCTCCATCTATCAAGAAATAAAATAAAGTTATCTTGTTGCATATAGACCTGCTTCTTTAAGATCATACTGATATCTTAATTTCTTATTAAAAAACGTTCAAAAGATAAAGAACCCATGAAACATCTAACTGAAAATAAATGGTATTTAGCATACAAAATTGAATGAGCAACAGTTTCCACCTGGGATATCCAAAAAAAAAAACTTATTAAAAGTTAATATGATTTCATTTTTAATGGTATATTTTTCAAAAATCATGTAAGAACTGATGAGTTACGGGGCATTCTCAAACTACCGGTAAGTGATCAATATTTTTAGTGTCTGCTGTAGTTACCTTTAATTTCACTAAATGAAACTGCCTGACTGAAGTAATTGGACTCCTACAGAATTTCTAAGTCATGCAAGACTACCGACATGAATGTTAATCCTTCATATTTCACAAGTGGAAATTTTTGCGCGATTCCTGTTGTGCCCTTGACCATGTAAAATGAATTTGACAATTTTTTCATTTTGTGAACAGTCAAGCAGCTCATTGTTGCCAGAAAGGCTAAGGGCTATTGGCCATACTAACTTACAACTATGTCAGGTAAGCCACAGCAAATTCAAAAAGTGTGAAACTTTCGATAACCCAAGATATTCCACCCGTACAGTACACTTACGTCAAATCATCATCTGGTGTGTCGCCATCTGTGGCAGAGAACGTAAAGCTGCCCACACGAGTTCCATCGCTGGCATCCTCTAACACTTCTCCTTCATACGTATCTGTATCAAATACTGGCGCAATGTCATTGGCATTCTGCACGAAGATCTGAATGGTTGCCGTATCTGGGCGACCTGAGTCGGTAGGAGGCTGAGAGTCTTCCACCTGAATCGTTAGCAAGTAGTTGTTGTCGCTCTCAAAATCTAGGGGCTGTTGGTAAAAATGAAAATTCTACCATAGAATCATTTCTTGACAGTGACAACATAAATATCACCCATAGACAGCTGGAAATTAACTCTAGAAACCCCCCAAAACAGCTCTGCAGAAAAAATAAATTCTAAAATATAGAAAAATAAACGCAAGGCCAAATTTTAGGTAGTCTTGAGAAGGCTGTATACCATATGCTTCTGTGAAAATGCCCTCTGGTCAATGTCTTATGGTGATTAAATTTCTGAACCCTGAACCCAACACTAAACCTAAACCCTAACCCTTCACTTCTGATGGAATAAAGCCTGGTGCAATTGTTGCCGGAGGCAATGTTGAATCAGCCTTTAGGAAACTCAGGGATATTATCAGAATGTTGAGGCATTGTTGCAACATACCTTATTAACTTGGATGATTCCAGAGAGTGTAGCCGGATCTGAGACGATCCTGAACACGTTATTTGAATCTCCGCTTACGATTGAGAATGAGACTGTGTCCATGAAGTCTACGTCCGGATCGATGGCTTCTACGATGGCGACAGTCTCACCCTCGGGTTCACTCTCCGAGACAAAGGCATCAGGGTAGCTGTCTTCTGTGAAGACGGGCCGAGTATCGTCCACATCGTTGACGATGATTGTGACAGGTGTAGATGCTGCAGAATTCAAGGAAAAGAATGTTATTGTCACTGGGGTGATAAAACCTTGTATTTAAAATTTTGGTGAAAATGACTTTTTAGTATTAATCTCCAGAAATCAGTTGAGTGATGTCCTGTCCAAATCCTAGCTCTCTTACCCCAAAAATGAAGCCACCACGGTATGTCAATGGAAAGGCGATCCCATTGCTTACAGTACTTTGGCAGCCATAATATTTCACTCTCCTGAACATTTGACATTTTGGAGATATTATCTTTTCATTTTCATTTCATCTCTCGGAGAATAAAATGGCATATTAGGCATTAGCTGACAATATTGGAACATATGAAAAACTGATGCTCAATGAATGCATCACAATACATTCTTACTGACAATGTCAAATGCTTTCCTAACTGCATGCACATTGCTTCTCATAGATATGTAAAATGTTCAGGATGCCAGTTAGAAGTAATCAGAGGGCCTAAAAAACACTTAGAATTACATATTTTGTACGCAAAAATACCCAAACTACGGCCTGAAAATTAATTGCCAGGGCCTGAATTTGGATCCTCGCAATCGATATTACCTGATGCGCTGTGGACCAATCACGCCTAGCTATCTGTACAAGCTATATAATATATTCATTTCTGTGTGCAGTGCACGCATCTTTTGGGGAGAGTGGGTCGATTTCTTATCAATTTGATGACTCCAAAATCTCACACTAGACAACTAATCCAACTTTCCAAGCTGCTCGGAGGCGGTATCAATCACAATGTAATGGCATGATCAGGGGGGGTGTTTCATCAAGTGTCTTGTCAGTCATTTTTAACCAACAACTGTTATAAGATACTGTAACCCTTGCATCTGATTGGCTGAGAGCAAATTTGTCAGTAAAAATCACTGATAAGACACTTGATGAAATGCTCCCCAGAACTCACCTTATTCTTTAAGCACAATTTTTTAGAGTATTAAAAGCATGATTGTTATCCAAACCATACACTGACCTGTGTTCTCTCCATCAGTAACTTGGACCTCAAGTTCAAATTCAGCCGGTGGGGTCTCTCGGTCCAGTTGTCTCCTAGTTGTGATTTCTCCAGTGGCAGGGTTGATTTGAAAGTTGTCGTCATCTGCAGGAGTCATGGAGTACACCAAGGTGTCTCCTGAGTCTGGGTCCTCTGCAGCTACGGTGATCACGGGGGTCCCTGTTCACAGCAAATCACAAAAGCATAATTCATCATGATAATGAGCGATGCTGAAGTCTAATGGCTGAGTCATTTAATTGTGAATGCAAAGGTCTTGAGTTTTAAGCCTCAGCACATTGCTTATGTCTTTGTGCTGGGGTTGCTGATCTAAGAAATACAAAGGCAAGAATTAATCTTAAGAGAAGTGTCATAGTTGAATGCAAATGTCATGGGGTCGAGCCCCTCCACATCGCTCATGTCTTTTTGCTGGGGTTTGCTGATCTAAGAATTGCAAAAAGGCAAGAATTAATCGTAAGAGAAGTGCCATAGTTGAATGCAAAGGTCCTAGGGTTGAGCCCCTGCACAAGCTTGGTTACAAACAGGCAAATGGTTGCAAAGTTATACAAGTTTCATGAGCATTACAGACGGACGGACGCAGCTAAGGATCCCTTAGTCTTGCTCCTCCTAGGTGGCTATACAATAACTGGAGTCAAATTTACTGAAAATTACATAAAGTCTAAAACAGATCATGAGGAGATATGATCCTAGTGAAAAGGACAGACTTACCCCCAATCATATTTTCATTGACACTGCCAACATACTCTTGGTCTGGGAAGGAAGGAGCATTGTCGTTGATGTCCTCTACATAGATGATAACATCTACATAGCTGGACAGCCCGTTTCCGTTGTCATCTGTCGCCATGGCAGAGAGATCGTAGCGGGGGATCTCCTCCCTGTCCAGCACGCCGGTTAAAGTGATGTTGCCTGTAATTGGGTCAATGAGGAAGAGTGAACCGGCCCCGGTTCCGAGCAACCCGTACCGTATTGCAGTACTGTCCGCTCCTGCGTCCCCATCGGTGGCAGCAACCTGCAGAACAATGGTCAAAATGGTGGAATATTCTTTAAATACAATGAGTTTCCCGGGGGATTTGTGTATAAAGCAAATGCAACTGACGTAACACAGATGCTGTATGTTTACTCATCTGTGTTGCAAGAACAAGAAATGCGACTTCTTTCAAGCAGTTTGACATGGCATATAGGCAATTCCACGGCAAGGGTGTAATTCCGTTACCAACATTTTTAGACTTTCTGTGCCTCTTTTGTACTCTGCCTTCCTTTTCACCATTTACTATTCTGTAAATATGCCCATTCTTTCATGCGAGTTCCTTCATTCCAACAATATTATGCTTACATTCATGTCATTGTGGTATAACACCTCAGTAACGGAATTACCAGAAAAAAAAGCCAATTTTTAACTTCAAACATGTCATATGAAATCAAACATGCATTATACCAACACAGACTAAGATTGTGGAATTCTTTATTGTTTCAGCTTTTTTGAATTCAAAGATTCGGCTATTCAGGGCTATCAAAGTGTTTGTTTTTACTATAAATGTGAAGTAAGGTGACTGCTGCGGAATTGCCCATATCATAACAATTCCTTAGATGGCAACTATGTACAAGAGAACAGTTCATGTACAGAATGAAGATGAACTGACATGTCATAAGTCAGTTGCAGGCAAGTAATTACCAAGTTCAAAATTGATATACGGTGGAAACTCGGAATGACAAGGTCCTTGGGACCATCAAAATTACCTTGTTATAGCAGGAATCTCGTTATATCAGGGTCAAAAAATTATAGAATATTAAGAGTTGGGACCGGAACATCACCTAATTACCAAGTTCAAAATTGATATACGGTGGAAACTCGGAATGACAAGGTCCTCGGGACCATCAAAATTACCTTGTTATAGCAGGAATCTCATTATATCAGGGTTAAATAACAATAGAATATAAAGAGCTGGGACCGGAATATCACCTTGTTATATCAGGAATATTGTTACATCAGATCTCTTTATACCGAATTTCCACTATAGTGCCTTTTCCTTGCAGTTACAATGTGCTGCACACATCACTCCACATATTAGAATCCCTTCACCCATTCGTAACATAATTCCACATTGTGTGGTTTGGCCAAATAACTTTTGATCCCGGGGGGATATGTCTCAATGAGACATATACAATCATCTAAATGTAATGTAAATCACTTTCTGAAAAGCACCCTAAACGGGGATATAGGTAGCAGTGATTTCAATACTCTAAACAGGAAAAAATGTATAACATCTTCAATTTTTATACCCTTAACAGGGATTTCATCCAAAGATTGCATAATTACCTCTGATTTTCGATACCCTTAACGGGATATGAGGGTTCTCCACCTAGTGCTGAAGAAACAACCCTTTCCCCCTTTTTTCGGTGACACCCCAGGAACGTGAATTAAAGTAATAGTGGTTTTGATACCCTAGAACAGGATATCATGTCCAGCATCTCCGATGTTTATATACCCTTAGTAGAGAATTCATTCAAGGATTGCATCATCATTCCTCTGAATTTGATACCCTTTTTCCAGATTTTTCCTGTTTTTGATACCCTTAATAGGATCCCCAGGTTACCTGCCTGGTGCTGAAAAACAACCCTTTTTCAACGTTTTCATTTACGCGGATGATGTGCAGGCCTCAATGAGACATATCCCCCGGGGCTTTTGATGCAGATCCCTAAAACACATACCTAATACACGAGCAGAAGGAGTATAATATTATATGCATACTCTGCCCATTTTCATTGCATCAGTATTTGTGGTTTAATGGTGATAATTTTTGAAGGAAAATAAGCACTAAAATCCTTAAAGTGGCAATATGATAGGAAGTTAAAAAAAATCACTGCTGTTCTGTGCAATATTCTATGTATGAAATTTTTATCATGTATGTTTTGGGAGTAGCAGGTGTGGGGGCACATGCCTCCGGGCAACAGTGATGTACTTCACTTTTGTGCACCCTGACCCACTAGTTGCTCCCTGATCTTTTTTACATGTTCTTTCA
This sequence comes from Echinometra lucunter, assembly GCA_029962745.1. Lineage (NCBI taxonomy): Eukaryota > Metazoa > Echinodermata > Echinoidea > Camarodonta > Echinometridae > Echinometra > Echinometra lucunter. The sequence goes on from CM057158.1 coordinate 21,669,597, forward strand.
TTCTCATTATGTATTTGTCTGCTGCTATTGAAAGTTTAAAATCACTGTTTTCCCCTGCAAATTGGCAACTTTTTGACTTCTCATAATTTCTGTCAATTTATATTCATTTCAGATACATGACGTTTTATAAGAAAAATGTAGCAATAAAATAAAAATGTTGGTGTTGCCAATTTGAAGAATAAAAGCTGATCAAATTGGCTTTGAATAATTCCTGTAACGAATGGGTTAACAATAAAGTCCCCTACCATGCCTGATCAGAGAAAGTTATGCTTTTTTTTTTATTATAATTTTTTCCCTTATGCTTCAAAGAAATGTAAACATGGCTTCATCATGGAGAGTGGCTATGTTTTTATCATCTGAGAACTTTAGATGTACAACACTTGTCATCAATCAAAACCAAATGTCAAACATTTTGGGATTTTTAAAATCTTCTATCTTAAAACACCACATACATACCGTCAAAAGGATTCTGGGGAGATTAGTATCATCCTCCTCTGTCACCGTTGCCGAGTAGGAGGATTCCCCGAACTGCGGTGCGACATCATTGACGTTGGTGATGTTGACAACAACAGTGGTGGTTTCAGTATTCTTGCCATCATTGACGCTGTACTCAAGATCATATGATGTCTGCGTCTCGTAGTCTAGGACACCCGCCTTGCGGATGATACCTGTATTGGCCTCTACGGTAAAAGCACCTCCATCATTGCCTCCGCTGATGAAGTACTCCAAGACCTCGGCTGCAGGCATAGAAATGTTATGAATCAATTAGCTTTATATTCTCTCATTTGTCAAGCATCCATGGAGGAAAATTTCAAATTCTTCGGATTATATATCAGAACTATTTCACATAATCTACACTTTCAATCAATCTACACCTTTCTCCTTTCGTTGAAATATTAATATTATAATTTGCAATCTTTTGGGATCTTCAACCTGTCAAGCCTCAATAGGCTTTCAATGATGATCTTTCTGATCTTTTTATTTGCATGAATTAATTTAATGTACATTGTATTTTACTTTCAAATGTTTTGTATATATTGCAGAGCTGCCAACATTTGATGTGTGGAATCAGGGAGATTTTTTTTAAAGTGAAAGTAGCAGGCATAGTGCACTAGCGAAGCGCGCGAAAGTAACAAAAAAAAAGGTACTCCTCGTAGGTGCAAGTAAAAGCTTAGTTGTAAGATTCAAGGGGCAAAGCCTTTAGAAAAAAACAAGGAGATCTTTTGCTCACAACAGGGAAAAAATACTTTTTTATACATACATTTTTATACATACATTTTTCTAATTGGTCACAAATTCATGAGAGCCATTTTAGAAGTTGCCAGAGCCATTTTTAAAATTTCAAAAAAGGAGAAAAATATCACTTGTAATTATTAACATTTTATGCATGTTGAATTTGAAGTATTGTTCGTTGTGTTTTAATGTGCCATTCGTACTATTTCTTTTACCAATGAAAGGAATGAATGATGTACTTAGATATATATTTTCATTTGTCTTCATTCAAGGTCATTGTCATGTGAAAATCTGATCATCAAGTTTTTGATGTGGCTGTGCAAGTGATCCTGTTAAAAAAAAATCAAACAAAGGAACAAAAAAAAAATAGGACTTTGATGATAAAATTTTATAAACAAAACAAAGATCCAACTTAAACTCAAAACACACAATACAGGAGGCATGAACATTGTGCAGCCCTCCCCCCCCCCCAAAAAAAAAAAAAAAAAATCAGTACGGGACAAAAGGTCTTTTAATATCGCCGTACCCGGCCCCGGCCCCTCACCTTAGGATGAGCTTGTATTGACGTTGTAAACACAAACTCTCCTCAAATAAACAGTATTTCCACAGCAGAAGTTCACAAGACTTCCTTACCAGCATCCAGCACATTCCATAAATTTTTTTGATCATATGTAGTCAACCACAGCTAAATTTAAACATCCCAAAATAAAGTTTCAGAGTAGAAAATAAACCAAAAATGTCTGGTCACGAAGACCGATTCATGATGTGCACGCAGTGTACCCACCACACTACCAAGTTATCTAGGCCGCTGGTGCAGGGGAAGAACGCCTCCCATTCCTGCTGGAAAGTGAGGATTCTTCAAGAATTTTTTTCAACTAATTAAACATCAAAGAACACATCTTCCCTCACGTGAAATATGAAGAATAGCAATAATATTCCATTTGGACTAATTTCTGAAACTCAGAATCAGTTTTCAGAGGCCTAATGCCGGTTATTTCGGCCTGTGATTTCTCGGTCTCGCGAGCATACACTGCCATCATGCACAACATGCTCAGGCTATACCGTACCTTGTCTTGGCAATGTACACTGTTTGTGCTTACACACATACTTCGTATACACTATACATGTTAGCACAAACAGTCCATATAGACAAGATAAGATAGTTGTAGGGCTTCTAAGTAGTTAACACTTAACATCTCTGACATTGAATGAAGCGCGCTATGGATCCTCGCGATCGCAGGCGAACTGTCCAATATCAATACACACAGTCGGTATCGGATTATAGCGCGCTCGCCGTGGCTTGTTGCGCTTGTATTGTTTGCATGTAAAATGTAACATTAATGCATGAGAGATCTCTGAGACAGAAATTTATTTGAAGGAGCAATGACGGGAAGCACGATACCTTTCAAAAATTTTAAAATCCGGGAGATTTTGAGTATGTGTCGGGAGATCAGGAGATTGCTTGATTTTGCGGGAGTCTCCCGGCAAATCCGGGAGAGTTGGCAGCTCTGATATTGTAATGTTTGCATGTTTTTTCACCAAACAATGAATAAAGAATGAATTGAATTGAAATCATTTTACTGAGTCCACACTGAACGTTAACTTGATCCATATCAGATACTTATAAAAGCTGCGCACTAGATGTTTGAGCTATTATTTGAAAATGATAAATTGATCTTAATCCAAACCTGACAATTTCACTTTATCCAACCTCAAATTTCACTTTATTCACACTTAATTTTCACTTTAACCACTTCAAGGTGTTGACTTAATGCACACGGTTTTTACTTAATGCACAAAAATTAAGCATCATGGCATGGCTAGTATTTGCAATGCAAATGCAGAAGTCTTCTAATGAAAAACAGAGGTATAGGAAATTGGAAATACAATACCCTTGGTGCTAATAATAATAATTACATTTGTAAAGCGCATTATGTGAATACTTCAATACGCTTTACAACGTTTCTATTATTACCCCTGATCACCGGATTTCTAGCCCGCACACAAGTGTGCACCATCTCCACTCCTTAGGGAGCATTCCTACTATTATGTACCATTCACATGCATAGATGCAGAGCAATGGCAAAGGCAGTCACATTGGCTTTCGGCAATCCCCACAGGCACCCATGTGCTCCTGGGTGGAGAGTGGCTAATGCAGCTTAATGTCTTGCCAAAGGACATTAGTGTCGTGGTGGGATTTGAACCCCAGATCTCGTGTTTCACAGTCCGGGGACTTATCCACCGTGCCACAACACCTCTACAAATACCAAGCGTGAGGGATTTCAGAAAATCATGTCACAAGGAGTTCTCCCTGACGAGGGTTACACGTCAATGTATAACTTTCAACTTGCAAAATTTCCTTCCTTCTTTCAGACCGCCTCCTTTGCTTGATACAAGGCCATTTATAAGGCAATTTGGACCGATTATTATATCAATGCATCCCAGACTTACAAGCTCCAAAATCACTTTTTTCTTCCCAGACCAATCGCCCATTAGATGCATTGCAAAGGGTCATGTTCCATCAAGTTGGACCCATCATTAAGTCCATGCATACTTTCAACTTGCAAAATTGCCATGGGTCTCTCAACTGACCCCCTGCAATGCCCCATAACTGCATTTCTTTGAATTCAAACCAAGGGTAAGGAATTGCTTGTTGAGAAGCTGGCCCATACTTACTGATGTCAGCATCTGTGGCAGTGACCCTGCCAATCATTGCACCCATCTGAGCATCTTCAGCAACACTGAAGCTAAAGGTACCATCGAACTCTGGCTGGTTATCATTCTCATCCACTATAGTGATGAAAACAGTTGCATCATCTGGAGGAAGAAAAGGAAGAATTTTGAAATCATTTTCAGTACTATCTTTATAATTATGCCCATAATCATTAATCTTATCTTTACCATTAACATCATTATCATTACTATAATCATTATTATCATTATCATTATTGTAATTGTAATCGTCATCATCATTATCATCCTTTTTTTTTTCATCATTATAATCATGCTCATCATCATCACCAATGCTACCATAATAATCATAAAACAAAACAATGTTAAACACTCAATGTTTTCACTTAGTAAAACCAACCAGCAGCGCTGTTGTTGCATATGGCCTAGCGTTCATGTTCATAAGGCCTTGGCACTGGCTTCAGCCTTAAAATGAGTCCTGTGTACAAGGGCCTATTGGAGACATTATATTTCATTAGCCTCTTGATTTGGAATGCCGGCCTCTATATCATGGCCAGTCAGGAATAGGCATGCATATCCTCTTCGACAAATCCAACCTGATTTGAAGAGGATATGCACTGCGCAATGGCTCAATGTGAGAATAACAATCTCGTCATGGGGAGGTCCTGGCTGATGAACCAGTACCCTTTGTTAAAGAAAAGCTTGAGTTCTGGGAAAGGTGAAAAATAATTCTCATTCTTTCCATGTCAGTTAGGAAGAATATCATAGTAAAGAATTTCCCGTAGAAAGGATTGCTCTTCAAATGCCCTCATATGGAAATACGACAAGAAAAAAGCTGAAAAGTTTAGGGTAACATTCATGCCAGATTTGTGTGTGGTCCCATACACTCATTTCTCTGTGCAGTGCAAGTAGCCTTTTCGGGAAAGAAAATGAATTTCTTATCAGTTCAATAATCTCAAACTAACACTAGACACCCATGTTTACATACAACTAATCTAATTCTCCAAGCTGCTTTTGAACACTTTCTTTCACATGGTAATCGCATGAGCAGAATTCCAGTTTATCTTTAAGTCATGAAGCTTTCAATATCTGAGCACTGATTTGCTTACTTACAAGTATACAGGTGCATTCTTAGCAGTAAGTTAAATATCGCATCAAACCATCACACATCTAAAGACTGAGGTCATTTTGTCTTGTCAATGTCTGATTCCTTGTTGTGAACTTAGCGCAACAGATGATTGCTACAACAATACTTACTATAATTGGTGCCATCAGATGCCCTGACTGTGAGGGCAATGGTTGCATCTGCTACAGCTTCTCGATCAAACACAGTCTCAGAAGTGATTACTCCTGTCGTTGGATCAATGCTAAAGTCTGTCTGGTTTCCTTCAATCGTGTACGTTATCTGAAAGAATAAATATATAAATAACTTACATGAGAAGATGAATAGCAATGAATAGCTATCTGAAAGGTTGGATAGAAATGAATAGTTCATTTGAAAGGTTGAATAGAAAGGAATAGCTATCTGGAAGGTTGAATAGAAATGAATAGATATCTGGAAGGTTGAATAGAAATGAATATCTGAAGGTTGAATAGAAATGAAAAGCTATCTGGAAGGTTGAATAAAAATGTATAACTGTCTGAAAGGTTGAATAGAAATGTATAGCTATCTGAAAGGTTGAATAGAAATGAATAGCTATCTGAAAGGTTGAATAGAAATGAATAGCTATCTGAAAGGTTGAATAGAAATGAATAGCTATCTGAAAGGTTGAATAGAAATGAATAGCTATCTGAAAGGTTGAATAGAAACGAGATATTTGAATTCGTCACTGGAGACGAATTAGGTGGTCTGTCAATATGTTCTAGTAAGAGAATGTCTTTTCGGAGGACACAGACACATTTACAAAAAAAAAAAAAAAAAAAAAAAAAAAAAAAAAAAAAAACTACACCAATTATAGAAGGTGGGACTGCCCTGTAAAAACCTGTTAAGATTTTTTTCTAAAGCTATTATCGACCCGAAGACGTCATTTGACGCCCTTGCGCCTGTGTAACTTTTTTGTGCAGAATTCTTTGCTCTATCAGATGAGGCCATTTTCAGCTCTGTAGCCCCTTCCAAACTGGAGATTGAGTGAAATTTAGGTATAGACCGGAGCTCTGGACTTTAAAAAAAAAAAAAAAAAAAAAAAAAAATGGAACAATGCCTGGGATCTGCTCTTGCTTGCCTTGCCTTGGCTGTGCAGGATGTGATGTCTCGGCTAGAACATATAAAAATCCTGGCGAAAATTGACCAACCACAAGCGAGATAGCTCATAGAGATAACACGTAGATTCCAAACGGAATTCTAATTTCAGGTTTTCCAGTCAAAATTTCGACATGTTTTCGACACTTGCTTAAAAAAGATATGAACGCATAAGATAGGTAATTTTATCAGCTGCAACATACTTAAAGATGGGCGAAAATCAAGCAGAAATAAGGGAGATGTTGATCAAAGAAGACGGGAATGTAGAATCAAGAATTACGTAAAGGTCATGTCCCATAGAGAATACACGTAAAATGAGAAAAATTGACATTGTACCTTTAATCGTGAATTTAGACCATGATAACGTCATCAAAATGAGTAACAATGAGTACAATATTTGTAGAGAATTGTCTCAGCTACAACATATCGAAATCTCAGCGAAAATCGATGAATAATAAGCGAGATAGTCTCGGTTAAAGGAAAAAAATATAACGTCAAAAATTAAAAATCAAAATTTTGAGTTCACATAAGAATAGGATGACATCATAGCATCGACAGAGTAAAAATTTGTCATGGATTCACATCTACAACTCATAAGCTTTCAGAATATGTAAAAAAATTGGGGGTCTCCACGCATTCTAAGGAGCTATGACGGATTTTAAAGGGGCATGTTTTTGCGTGTTTTTACATTATTTGCCCAATAGGCGCCCGCACGAATTTTGAACTTTGACGCGCGAGTGCGACCTTATGGTTAGTCAAAATCAGTTCTAAATTGATGGAAATTGTTAAGAAAAGTATCAGGAATGCAAATCAAGTGAAAAAACGGCGTTTTAACGTTATTTGGGATGTGCGCGCGCATATGACGCGCATCCGGACGCGCGCAAAATTTTGAACTGCTTAAAATGGCCTGAAACGTGTGCAAAATGAATTTGAAGCGATTTTGAGCATTTTTAATTTTTGCGCGCGCGCGCTGACGCGCGGACGTACGCGTACGCGCGTCTGACTATCTGAAATTTATTGAATTAAAATTAACTTTTATCATGCCAAACATGAATGAGAAATGACCATCCGTTATGAAGATATGACCCTAAGGTGATTTTCACAAAATGGCGCCTGGATGACGTCAAGATGACCCAATGAACATGAAAATAATTGGAACGGCAAGATCTTATGACGATTGATAACTGACCAAAATTTCATGCAATTTGAACCAGCCGATTCTGAGATTTTGAGTGCACAAAAAAGTGTCTAGAATAAAGAAAAATAAATAAAGAAAGAAAATTCTGATGAAATTAAGAGGTGATCTGTCAAAAGTGACAGACCACCTAATGAATAGCTATCTGAAAGGTTGAACAGAAATGAATAGCTATCTGAAAGGTTGAATAAAAATGTATAGCTGTCTGAAAGGTTGAATAGAAATGAACAGCTATCTGTCAAGCAGAATACAAATGAATAGCTATCTGGAATGTTTAACAGAAATGAATATCTTATCTGACAGTTTGAATAGAAATGAATAGCTATCTGAAAGGTTGAATTGAAATGTATATCTGAAAGGTTGAATAGAAATGAATATCTGAAAGGTTGAATAGAAATGAATATCTGAGAGGTTGAATAGAAATAGCTATCTGAAAGATTGAACAGAAATGTATAGCTATATGGAAGGTTGAATTGAAATGAATATCTGAAGGTTGAACAGAAATGAATAGCTATCTGGAAGGTTGAATAGAAATGAACAGCTATCTGTCAAGCTGAATACAAATGAATAGCTATCTGGAATGTTTAACAGAAATGAATATCTTATCTGACAGTTTGAATAGAAATGAATAGCTATCTGAAAGGTTGAATTGAAATGTATATCTGAAAGGTTGAATAGAAATGAATATCTGAAAGGTTGAATAGAAATGAATATCTGAAAGGTTGAATAGAAATAGCTATCTGGGAGGTTGAATAGAAATGTATAGCTATATGGAAGGTTGAATTGAAATGAATAGCTATCTGGAAGGTTGAATAGAAATGAATATCTGAAGGTTGAACAGAAATGAATAGCTATCTGGAAGGTTGAATAGAAATGAACAGCTATCTGTCAAGCTGAATACAAATGAATAGCTATCTGGAATGTTTAACAGAAATGAATATCTTATCTGACAGTTTGAATAGAAATGAATAGCTATCTGAAAGGTTGAATTGAAATGTATATCTGAAAGGTTGAATAGAAATGAATAGCTATCTGGGAGGTTGAATAGAAATGAATATCTGAAAGGTTGAATAGCAATGAATAGCTATCTGAAAGGTTGAATAGAAATAGCTATCTGAAAGATTGAACAGAAATGTATAGCTATCTGGAAGGTTGTACAGAAATGAATAGCTATCTAGAAGGTTGAAAAATGATAAGGGGGCAACTGGCCCATAAGTGGGTTCTTTTGATTAAAGAATATATCCACAGACTTTCATTAAGGCTACCACATGGTGTTACGGAAAGTCTCCAATTGTGACAATATGAATATGCATTATACAATTCTAACACTCGGTATTCAAAATTTCATCTAGGTGTTTCATCTGGTACCACATAAATCTCAGCAAAAAGTCTTTTTTTTTAATGGAGGAGTGGAGAGATGCTTTGTTGTTATTTTTTTTCACTCCTTCTTGTCTTCAAAGAGTAGACAAGACAATTTAAAAATGTAAATGATAACACAGCATACCTGTTTGAAAATTGCTGTTTCATCCGCATCAGTTGCCTGCATTGTGATGACGGGAGTACTCATTGGTGAGTTCTCTGGGATGTTTCCAAAGAATGTGGATGCAGGGAAGAGTGGTGCCTCATCATTGACATCTTCAACTAATATAATGACATCAGTTTGTGAGGTGTATGGCAATAGAGGGTCGGGGTACTTGGCTGTTACCAGCAAGTCATACCTGAAAAATTTAGAAAATACATACACTAACAATCACTGCTGACAAGGGGCAAAACATACATGTCATTCTTGCTTTCCCTTAAAGACAAATTCTTTTTTTTTTGTGCATACCCTGCCAAGAGAAAGAAATGCTCATGAATTCCATGAGAAAATAAACAAGACCCTGGGCAGTCGAAAATCATGCCTTAATCTAACCCAAAATTTTTAAATTTATGCACATCTCAACAACAGCTAAATACTAGTTACCATTACCTCTTCCACTTAAGAATATATTTCACTCATCTTTGACTAAAATTTCTGCCTTTTATGACAAAGTATCATGGTACACATTTTTTCCAAATAATTTAAAATATTTTTCTGACCCTCTGACTTGACCTTTGACCTATACACCCCAAAATCTATTCAGATCATCTCCCTATAGTCTGGAAAGAAAATTTTGTAATCTTCGGCCTGTGAGTAATCTGAAGTATATATCTAAGCTGGTTGAAGGTGCTGCTTATCAGCAAATTATGAATCATCTCAACTGTAATTCACTTCTTCCCATTTATCTAAAGACCTACAGATGATTTCACAGTACTGAAACCACACTGTCGAGAATCAAGAGTGATATACTCATGGCTATGGATAATCAGAGAGTCACTATACTACTCTTATTTTAGCAGATAGACGTCAACAGATCAAAATTGATGATACTGTTTCCGATTATTTCTCAGTGCCCTTCGGAGTCCCGCAAGGGTCTCCGTTGGGCCCTCTGTTGTTCACTCTATATACTGGTAATCTTATAACAACATCCATAATAAGTTTCCTGGAGTATCTTGCCACTGCTACACAGATGACACACAGGTTTATTTGTCTTTTACACCAGACGTACTTGCTCAGCAGCAAAGCATCTCTTGTATGGAAGCATGTGTTAATTACATACGTGAATGGATGCTGCAAAACAAACTCATGCTAAATGACAGTAAAACTTAATTGCTGCTTATTGGCACATCTAAACAGGTGAATAAACTTAATTTTGACAGGATATCGGTTGGCAATTCCGTCATAAAACCATCTTCAAATGCTAGAAATCTTGGAGTACTTTTTGACTCGCACTTAAATATGGAAGCACACATCACAAATGTTTGTAAATCATCATTCAATATGATATACAACCTCAGATGTATCAGAAAATACTTTGATGAGGACAGTATGAAAACAATTTTCCATGCATGCATCATTAGTAAGCTAGACTGCTGTGACGGGTTGTTGTATGGGTTCCCCACTTCTCAAATTGGGCGTCTTCAGCTAGTACAAAACACATGTGCAAGGCTGATCTGTAGTCAACCTAGATTCTCAAGGATCACCCCTCTTTTAAGAGTTCTGCACTGGCTTCCAATTCACCAACCAATTTCATTCAAGATCTTGTTAATCGTATACAAGGCACTAATTGGTCAAGCCCCTAGTTATATTGCAGAGCTTTTGCCACTCAAATCCTAAAAACACACCCACAACCTGCGCAGTGCTAAAGATATGCTGCTTCTTCAAATTTGCACATGTAAAACAAAAATAACATTAGGAGATCAAGCATTTGCCTGTGCAGCCCCCAAACTGTGGAATAACTTGCCACTGGAAATAAGGACATCCCCAACTGTAGAAACATTTAAAATAAGGCTCAAAACATATCTTTTCACCTAATTCTTACTCTCTCTTTAAGCATATCAGGGGGGCATTTCATCAACATTTGTTGTCTGACAAGTTGTCAGATCTGACATCTTTCCTTGATTTTGATTGGCTGAGAAGCATCGTTACTATGGCAACTGTCAGATAAAACAGACTGTCGGATAAAACATCCGACAAGTCCTTTCATGAAATGCTCCCCAGGAGTTCTTCAGCACAGAAGAATATATGTATATAGGTTCTGCGCTCTATAAATTGATATTATTATTATTATTATTATTATTATTATTATTATGCATACTAGTACCTAGTTTGAAGTTCGTACCTCAAATTGTTCTTGAGATATTGTGTTAATGAGGGTGACACATGAAATTTCATATATTTGGCCTCTGTGACCTTGACCTTTGACCTACATATCCCAAAATCTAATCAGATCATCTACCTACGTTGATACAAACCACATGTAGGGCCAAGTTTGAAGTTCATACCTCAAACAGTTCTTGAGATATTGCGTTAACGAAAAAGCAGGTCGGACAGATGGACGGACAGACAGACAGACAACCCAAGAAAATAATGCCTCCGACACCACCTTCGGAGGTGCACTGTAGTTGAAGGGCTTGGATAACTCACCGCCGAACAGATTCATAATCAAGAGCTCCCAGCACTGTAATGTAACTGGACGTGCGCTGATCGTCGCCTTGACTCAGGCCAAAATTCTGATTGGAGTTGGTGGAAGGGCGTGCCCCACGGATGATATTGAATCCAACCTGGGAATCCCCAGTAACGGACACCAGCAAGACTTGCTGCGACAAGGAGTTTTCAGGGATACTGACTTGGTAACTTGTACTGGTAAATGTTGGAACTCGGTAGGTGGTATCATCGCTTCTTCGCACGTCGATTTGCACCGGAACATCGGTAGATTTACCGCCTTGATCGGTGGCTGTCACTCTGCAGTCTTGTTCAGTTTGTCCAGTTTCCTGAAACATATCAAAAAGAAGCCAGTTTAGCATCACATGAACCAGTCTTGAAATCCCATGAATAATAACAGCAACGATCAAACGAGTACAATCCAGTTTTAAGCTTTTTCCAATAATCCAGTATTAGTAATATAGTACGGTAATAGACCAATACGGGTATACATACTGGCGTTATTATTTTCACACCATTATAAGGTCACACCAATGACTGTCTCAAAGTTATTCTGGCTAAGGATTGAGCTGCGCTGATTTTTATGTTTTTATCTCAATTATCTACTGCAAAACCAAGTCTTGACAAGACACTTCCAAGCCACCAGCAACTATGATAGGACTGCACAGGGAATGTAAGTCATGTCATGCTCCTGCAAAACCAAAGCGCATACACTCACACAGACACACACACATGCGTACATTCTCATGCAGAAGCATGGATTTATAAATCGAGCCAGTACAAGTGGTTATACCGGTATGGAAAGCCATTAGAAATACCGATATGAAAAAAAAAATTAACACTGAAAAAGCTTATGCAGTTCTTACTATGGATGTAGAAATCTGAACCCATTGACTAATGAATTCCTTAAATCCCATAGGTTTAACACAGGGGCCACTCAGTTCCAGTGGTTAATGGGTTAAAGCAAACTGTACATTTCATTTCCAGTCCCTGCACATGTTGACGTGAAAGAAATGCCAGTATTCCATATCTTAAGAGTAAACTGATTCAGTCAAAGTCTTTAGGGCATAATTTTCTACTTCAAACTCTCCAAAACTAAATATTTCAAAAGTGATATCTCTGATGCAACATAATTAGATAATACTGGATGGCCTTGTGTGGGATACATAAAAATATTGGAAGAGTCGAAGACGAGTCTAATATTTTTACACAAGCGAGTACCAATATTTTCACGTATTCCATGAAAAATGGTAATCCAATATTATAATTACTATTTAGATTTAGATCTAGATCTAGAATAGACGTTCATCTATATTTTTTGATGACGAAATCTCCATACACATACATGTAAAAAATCAGATTCAATATTTCTGCTTTCTGAGACGACGATGGACCTCCAAAATACGGTTGCCTTTAAAACCCTACATCTATATGATAATATGGACCTCCAAAATATTGTTGCCTCTAAAACCCTACATCTAAATAATAATCAGAATAACCTGGCTCTCAACTTGTCTGAAATAATCCATGACTTTGAAGAACACATTTTTCTTCCTCACAATAGCCACTGTCACAAAAGGGGGGGGGGGGGGGGGGGGGGAAATAAGGAATGAGAAATAACAAGAGTAACAAAGCATCACTTACTATTAGATTTGTGAGATTTTGTCTAACGAGGATTTCTCCGGTTCCTGGGGTGATTGTAAAATACTGTGTATCACATGAGCCTGCAGTTTCTTCACCAAGAGAATATGTCAATTCATTTTCTACCTCGTCCAGGTCATCTGCCAGCACTGTGAGCACTACATCTCCGTTTTCAGCAGCGGTTGATATTGAAGCTGTAAATGAAAAGCATCAAAATAAACAGTCACCTGTAAGTTGTATAAAGAGTACTTTTTCATTTGATGGAGCTCTATCTGGATATGTCTCAGTAGGTGCATTCAAATTACGAGTATTTGGGGGGGGGGGATATTACGAGTACTTTCATTTCATACAGGCAAAATCGCTGGTATTTTTTTCTGATTGGGTAGGTGTGAAAGCACCTGGTGATTTTCATGTCTTTAATATTGTTTCTGCTACCCAGAGCTCTTTTTCACACTTCCAGATCTCAGGATAAAATTTCAACAGGTAAATCAAATCCCTCACTGCTCTCACATATTTTTTTTTTCATTGCCTACAAGTCTCTTCTTCAGGGCCACTATTTGTACCAGCACAAAAGCAGATATTTGTTTCCGAGGCATTTTTTTGTTCCCTGCAAAAGGCACTTTTGTTATGCCTAAGGGAACAATATCTTATGGGGCAAAATCCTTTTAAACAGTGAAATGTGATGATGTTGGTTTTTTGCTTACTTTGATATCTTGTGAAAGAAAATGACGGGCGGTTGTCGTTCACATCATCGACAAAGATGGTGAACGTACAAAATCCAGTCAGGGCTGGCGTGCCGTCATCAAATGCTTCAACGGTCACAGGGAATGAGGAGATGGTTTCCCGATCCAGTAAAGAATTGGTCCTGATGACCCCATTCTGATCAATCTGAAAAAACCGGTTGGCTTCTTCGTTGGACGAAAGCGCATATCTAATTTCCGCATTGGACCCCTGGTCCTCGTCCTCTGCGGTCACCTATGCGAGAAATGTACAAATGAAACATTTTATAATGAGCTTCATAACTGAAAAGAATGGATGATCATCTGTCGAGGGAATAGTGAATGTGGAAAAGAAAAGTGATAAAAGTAGCTAATTGAGGTTGATGTCTCGGGGCCACATTTCACTTACTATTATTATCATTTTATTTGGCAAAAACTAAGAAACACAATTGAACAAACATAGATAAATGCAACTACTGAATGCCAGGAACTGAAAAAGTTTACTAAATAACTTTGGCATAAAGCTCCATGTTCTAATTCCAGTGATTGATATCAAGAAATATCTGGTAAATTGCATGCTTTTAATTTTTACACAACAAAAATAACAAACTATCACTTAACTTGTACCAAGAAGTATGTCGTTCAATTTGTACCAAGAAGTATGTCAAAGTATGTTGGTGCACATTTTTCATTTTTCAACTTGCATAAATTGCTTGTATTCTCTTAAATCACTTCAAAGCAGCAAAGCCTCATTTCTTTGTTTGTGGACCTGGGGTGAACAGCTTTCGTTGAGAAGGCTGAAGATATCTACACCCACCGTTATGACATCTGTATCAATTTCTGCATCTTCGGCCACTCGACCCACGTAAGTATCACAATTTAAAAATTGTGGGATGTTGTCATTCAGATCGGTGACAGCTATCTCAACAGCTGCTGTGGTCTCATTGCCACCAGCGTCTCTAGCCAGGACATCAAACGCATAGCTGGATTGAGTTGCTGCTCGAGCCACAGAAATAACGCCTGCAAGTTAAGCGGATTGAACAATCATGAATTTCAGAATACAGGATACAAATACATTCTGAACTATTTCAAGCATGCGCTTAGATTTTCCCCTTTCTGAATTTCCAAATTCAAGTTTTATTCTATGCAGCATTGTGAAGGATGGAAGAATTTCAGAGTAAATGTCTGAAATGAATGGAACGTTAACAGTTACATTGTGCCCTACACTAGTACCCCTGCATCCCGACCACTCCCCGCACCACAATCACAACGCTTTGTACATAGAGTATATTGTAAGTCATAAGTGTATTTCACCTTTCATTTGCTTACTAGTCAACATGAGGAAAGAACTTCATAGCAGCTTAGTTTTGTTTTTATCCTGCGTTCATCTGCTGAGCAGCTAAGAAATCTGACGAAAAGTTTTTGAGGGCCTACCAAAACTGTACATAACCTTTAATGACTGTGTGAAGCTGGCAGCATTAAAAAGTTAAATAGATATTTGCGAAAGCACCAATAATAAGTGCATATTACGCGCAAGTTCAGTTTGCAGATGACAATCACTTTGCGTAATATAAAAGAGAACACTGTTTTCAGAATACCAGCCTTGCACAAAGATTCATGTTTGACTTAAAGTTGCACTTAAATTCCTACAAACCTGCTGTATATTACGCATCACTGCATTGGTCAGATCATGCTCAGGAGACATGCGCTATTGAAAAGTCTATCAATGAGATTACGCAATAAATACTGGACGGGGCATTGGCGTTTAAGCACAACTCTAAGTCAAACTCTTTGGGAAACACCCTCCAGGACTTCACTAAATCAATGAAAATAGATGTCTTGAAATTCAGGATTTAACGAAGGTGTCCAAACCAGTCATAAGACTTGGGATATACTGCATATTAAGTAATACCTCTAATGAATATCGAATACAAGAAAAAATTATGAGACACATTACCGGATTGGTCAATAGTAAATGTGCCATCTCCTCCACTGATTGAAAGTGTCAGAGTGTCACCGACATCGTCATCACTCGCGTAGACAGTTCCTACTTCGTAGTTGACCTCTGCTGTTTCATCCATCCTGAAACTGTAAGAAGAGGGCGTGAAGTATGGAGCCTCTGGGCCATCAACTATAGAGATCACGACGGTAGCAGTGCTGCTCATCGGCGGAGCTCCACCATCGGTAGCCATGACGACAAAGGTGTAGTAGCGCTCTCCTTCTTCGTAGTCCAAGACGACAGCAGGGGATATAACCCCGGTAGCGCTGCCGATGGTGAAATCACTGTTGGCGGTGACGATGGAGTAGGTCAGCTCGGCATTCACACCAACATCGCAGTCAGTTGCCGTAACTGAGGATGACCAAAAAAAAAAAAAAAAAGAGTACTGTGAAGATTCTAATGTGTATGACAGGCAATGACAAAAATGACAGCCATAGACAGCTTGAGCACTATCATGGCGAAATTCATAAAAAAGATTGCCTAAAAATGATAATCATCTAAAAAGAAAAGACAAATGCTTTAAAAATATCTGCCACTTTGTATCTGCTTTTCTTGTATGATATACTGCTATCAAGAAATCATGCCACCAATGGAGAATGTAGGATTTACATCTTTACATTTACAAGATATTTTTTTTTTTGTACAAACTGGCAATTGTATGCTATATATCAATAAAATATCTAAATTTACTCTTTGAGATTCAGTTAAATTTTGTCTCAAGCATCGAGAGTGATTGAAAAATAGTACTACCAAATCAAGTAGACAGGGCCGAACGATCCAACTCTTTCATACATTTTGAAATTTTAGTTTACCGTATGTGAGAAAGAAAACAGAAGCTCACCTGTACCAACGGGATCCCCAATAGCTACTGTTTCTGCAACGTCATTGAAACTTATGACGTCTTGTCCAAAAGTAGGCTCACAATTGTTGATGTCCTCCACCATAACATTGACCTGGGTTTACAAGCAGACATATTCTTTGTGTTCAAATTCAAATTCTAATTCAGTTCGGTTTATTCTACACATATCCCAGCAAAAGTCCGAAGACCCAAAATCTGTGGGTTTTTTTTTAACCTTCAACATTTTAAAAACAACAATATTCAAATACATAAATACAAGGAAACATATAAAACACGGATAAATTAATGTATATCACATTATTAAAATCACATTAAAAGAATTAAAAATGGCAACTGAAATTAAGCATAAAAAAAAAATCAATTAATCTTACTCTTTGTGACTTGTGACTGTTTGTGAACACTGGATTCCACGACTGATAAGAAAGCCTGGCAAAAGCCAAGGAAATACTAATATTCCAACACTTGATATCCTAAAAAGATTTCTCTTTGATGCTTCCAAACAAGGGCCGGTATTCTGAAAATTGTCTTTGTCAATTGTGTTTGTCATGTGTTATGCACCTTTCTTGCATAACACATGACCACTTGCCTATCATTTAGTACACACCCAAAAAAGCCATGTTTTTTTCTTCATTCAGTTTAACACTGCAAGTTGTCCACTTTTTGCCCTGCGTCCATGGGATATTCTGTCAACATTTTTTTTTTTTTTTTTCATTTTCTGCCATGTTTTTTCTTTATCCAGTTTAACACAATGCATTTCTGAACGAACCGTAAGTTGTCCAGGTTTTTGCCGTGTCCATGGGATATTCTGTCAACATGTTTTTTTTTTTTCCATTTCCTGCAATGTTTTTTTCTTAATAATCCAGTTCAACACTGCATTTCTGAACGAACTGTAAGTTGTCCACGTTTTTGCCGTGTCCATGGGATATTCTGTCAACATGGTTTTTTTTTTCCATTTCCTGCAATGTTTTTTTCTTAATCCAGTTCAACACTGCATTTCTGAATGAACTGTAAGTTGTCCACGTTTTTGCCGTGTCCATGGGATATTCTGCCAACACATATATTTTTTTCATTTTCTGTTATGTTATGTTTTTGTTTTTTTTGCAAAAGCCCACCCCCCCCCCTATCCCACCCAAAAATATGCAACTCTGTCTTACCATGGGAGAGCTTGAATGCCCTACATCAATGGTGTATACCTACCCGAATTTCAGAGAAGAGGTCATCACCTCCCTGCTCTGTCGCCCTCACTGTCAAGAAGTATGAAGGTGTGTCCTCGACCAATACTTCTTCTGTGAGAGTGATGGTGCCATCAGCAGCGTTGATGCTATGGGCAGGTCTGTTCGAGGGGCCAACGATGGAATACGTCACTGGAACGTTGCGGGAGAAGGACGATGCCTGCACCTGGGTGACCCTACAGGAGATTAAAGATCCAACAACACATACTGTAGTAGGGCAATTCCAGCTTAACAGACATGACATTTAGACACACTGTTGGTCATTTAAGAGAGTAAGCAAAACCAAGAGTCGTAAAACATATTAGAGTACATGAATCAGGCACATTTGACTATCACAGACACACATAGCAACTCTTACATCAATATTTCACTGAATACCGGTAGTCATTAGTCAAAGAGAAAAATGGAATTGATGTAACAACAGAGTGGACACAAAGTGGAAAAGATTTTTTTACCAGAGCTTTGAACTGTTGTAAAAATCTGCAAGATTTGGGATTCAATGAGTCCATTTTAGGTATTTAGAGAAGCTTATAATCCTACTCTGAATAAAAATTGCTGCATAACAATTAAACTACACATTTTCCTTGTCAGAGCTAAAAGGAAGCATGATGAACATGACAGCTTTTGTGCCACAGACATGAAATTTGGTCCACTTCTTTAAACCTCTGTAACTTCACTTAAAAATATACAACAGCTCATGCCAGCCCCATTTCAGTATTACTGTAAACGCTGTTATTTTCGTGTGATTAAATTTTAGCACTGGGCAACTCAAGAACATATTCGTGGGTTCTTAAAGTTGTGCTGCACAATTACTCACTCGTAAAAGTGCAAGATTTGATTTGATATAGTCAATGCATATGAAATTGTGCTAATATTTTTGGGTGTTCTGGAATTCAGGCTTGCCGAAAATAGCACGAAATCTGTGCAAATGTACCACGAATATTTCTGCATTTACAGTTGTTAGTAGACCTACATGTATGTTCTACTGGGTTTTTTTATGACCCTGAATATTTGTCTCATTTCAATCTTCTATAATTTCAAAACAGAGTATTTTCTTGTACTGATACTTGTCCACGATAATAAGCAGGATGTGCTCAATTATTATGCCATGTTTTAGGGCAATCTGAGATAATACCTTCACAGAAATTTCTATTGAGTTCTAATCCTCCTTTTGTCACTGTAGCACAATACCTCTCAAGTCAGAGCTCTTCAACAAACTGCAATCTTTTAAACCTTTATATCTCAAAAGTAACATTCTGTGGGATTGGAAATTCTACTCTTTGTACAGTGGATGAGGAACATCCAATGCCAATGAGTTATATATCATTTTAAAGCTGGGAATCTACTCTTTCAGAATCAGATTTTAACTAAATATTCATATCTGACCACGTTTTGGTGGTTTTGTGGTGCCTGGTCATATGTATACAAAACATGATATTGTCTCATGAAAGCCTTAGAACAAGAAGGAAGTTATAACAGTAAACCTCATCCTCTGCACAGAAGCTACATAGCAAGACCATATAAACTGAACCACAAGCCAGGTGGTTCAATTATCGAATATCAGTCTTTATAAATAGCATTATTACATAGTCTATGGGTTGAAAATGAAAGAAAGTAAAGAAATAATAGATTTATGAGTTACAAACTTACTCTTGATTAGATTCAGCCTCCAGCACTGAAGCAGTGTATTCTTCTTGGGAGAACTGGGGAGGGTACGAACCACCGTAGATTCTGATGACCCCAGTCACCTCTCCCACAAAGTCAGGGCTTGTGCCCGTCGCCATCACGCTCAGGACGTACTCTTCATCTTGTACATATGGCGGAGACTCGCTTGTGACAACGGTGTAGACGCATCCATTGGTTTCTCCTACAGAGAAAGCGCCGCCTCCACCTGTATGTATTACAGAAAAAAATATGAGTGGAGTTGAATTGAGAATGCTTTCAAATTATATGATAAAATAATGCCTCTGGCGCCAACCTTCAGTTGGCGGAGGCATAAAATTAGCAAAGAATTTAATCAAACCCAATCACGACCCAGCCGTTATCCAATGAAATACTGTAAATGTGGAATATTTCGTGGCCTGGAAATTTTTGTGAATTTTGCCCTGCATGACACTTGTGCAAAAATAAAACCCAACACAATATTTGTTTAATTTTGCACGTGAATACAATTATCCTAACTGTCTGTGAAAATTGTGTTTAACTAGGCTAAGGGGCACAAAAATGTCCACTTTTTCAGTGAAGCCTAGAGGCCTGAGCGATTGTGTCTGGGAACACATGTCGCTGCATTTTTCACCTACCTGCAAACAAGGAGTAAGTGATGACACTATCAATGTCCTGGTCCTCAGCTTGAAGGGTGTAGATGCAAGCCTGGTTTGGAGCATCTGTGGGCACCACGGCAATGTAGGGGTACACAGGCATGGTCCATACTGGAGGGTCATCGGCATCCTGGATGTCAAAGGTCACCTCCAACGTGTCAAGGACATCTAAGAAGGAGAAAGAAAAATGAAATGGTGAAAGGAAAATCTGGTTGAGAAAACACATGATATTTCAAATACTTGTGACAGGAACCAGTCCTAGAAGCATTTCATTATGTGTCTTGTCAGTGATTTTTACTGACAAATTTGCTTTCAGCCAATCAGATGCATGGATTTCAGTAGCTTATAACAGTTGTCAGTAAAAATCATTAACATGACACTTCATGAAATGCTTCCCAGGAGATTCCTACATCAATCCTATAGGAATGAGAAAATTCAGTAGTCAAGAGCTCAAGAAGTTCAGTGTTCAAAGAGTATTTGGAATATTGTGGGTTTCTTATAAAAAAAAAACCCAGACATCACAACTGTCAAGTAGCAGGTCTCTGTTTTATCGCATTTCGTGAATCACAAATAAAGAATTATACAAATGTCATGACACAGACTTTCATGTTAGATTAAATACATGTATATGTAATACATTCACTTAGCAATGAAGGATTCAGTGACCAGTATTTCCTTATGAAATACCACTGATATTTGAATAATAATGTAAATGTACACTTTAGCAAGATACAAAATTCATGTAAATCTGTAATACATGTCTCGTGAATCATATCATAAAGAATTACCCAAATGTCATCAAAGAATTTCATTCTATGTTAAATTCATTCAGCAATAAAATATTCAATGAACAGAAGTACCAGTAGTACCAGTATTATTTCCTTGTGAAATACCACCAATAACGCTGTAGCAAGAAAGGAAATTCATGTAAACCTCTGTTTTATGTACCGTATGTCTTGTGAATCATATGATCAAGAATTACATAAATTCTTCACAGAATTTCATTCTATATTAAATTCGTTCAGCAATAAAACATTCAGTGACCAGTAGTACCGGTAACTTATTTCCTTATGAAATACCATAAATATTTGAATAATGATGTACATGTACATGTATGCTCTGTTTTATCGCATTTCGTGTATGCTGCATGTATGCTGCAGCAAGAAAGGAAATTCATGTTAAAGGCATTGGCTAACTTTGTGAGTAGCTGATTTAAAAAATTCTCAAACTAAGATGAAACATGTGTATGAGTACTTGTATTTGTACTCAAAAACCCTGAAACCAACCATAATTTGGAATGAAAAAGTGTAAGTTAGACGCAAACGGCAATTATATTATCCTTCGTCTCACGAGACAATCACTAAGAGGACTACTTTGCTTGAATTTGAAAATGCCGTTATGTGCCTCCAGCCGCGTGATACGCCAATACACACAGTACGGTAAGGTGAGTCATACGCGCATGTGCACTCCTTATGTCTATTCTGTGCAACCGACCCTCGTATATTTTTCAAACATTGGTTCACATTTTTTATATTTAAAATACTTCCTGTGGATATTATATTTTGAAACTATCAGACTGGAATTTTTACACTATAACCCTTATGTTTATCCCATTTTCAATAACAAAACAAGATTTTTTAAAATCATAACAATGTTAACCAATGCCTTTAATCTAAGAGGCTCACTGTACAGCTTTTATTTCTATAAATCAAGCATGACTATTAGTGGCTTCTAAAAATATCAAGATTAAGATGGAAACTGATATCTGTATTGCCAGTTTGCCAGAAGGTAGAGAATTTCAAGACCGCTTCTTTTTAATAATGAAATAACAGATAAAACATAGTTAGTGAGAACTGAGAGCTTTAATAAGTTCAATAAATTAATTCTACAAAATAGATCCTGTCTGTATACATATTCTCATGTACCTGTTTTCTACTGGATAATCATGTACTTCCCTGATTTTTATTTTTTTAAAACACAAAAAGATTTGAGGATTAAACTCTGAATTCTCTGGTTTTGTAAGCCACAAAAAGCTCACAGAGCTTCTCTTTGTCCATCTCACTTGACAGGTATGTGGATGAGTAAATCAGCATAGTCAGTCTAAACATTTAAATGACCTTACACAAACCTTCTGTAGAAACACAGATTTTTCAATGCAGGCCTTCCATCTCTTCAATTCTGTGTAAAAGTATGGCTTTGATTTTCTTTGCAAAAGTACAGCCTTCAATATTGTGTAAAAGTAGGACCTTTGACTGTTTGCAGATATGATGGTGAATAACGTTTTCTATGTTTTATAAAACTAATGTACAGTTTTCTTCTTGATGACAAATGATATGTACGCACAAATAGGTCATATTAGGTCACATATTACAAATGCAACGTGTAATGAACCTACATGTAGTAGAAACCAAAATAAGGAGATTTTTAAAAAATACATATTTGAAATATGTGAAAACTTCCATAAAATGAACCATTCAATACATCTTCATTACTGTGTACCTGCTGTACATTACATCAAATACTTGTTATTCAAAAGCTACATGTAAATATACATGTATGTGGAGGCTACAATGTAGACTCTATAGGCTACTTTCATATATCATCTTGTACTACACATACTCAATGTAGAAGTATGCCTACAATTGTTACTTTGTTTTGTATAAAAATGGGTAAAAGAATGATTTCAATCAAATTCCCCCAAGTTTTTTTTTTTCTTTCTTCCTTTTTTAATCAACATGATTCAGATGGAAATCTGCAGGTGGCAAGTTCAAATTCGCAACCCCCGCTGTGCCAGTCACTGAACGCTGACTGAACGCTGAAATTCAGGGCCGGTACGTTAGTCAACAGTCAAATTTGAACACTCCTCAAAGCCCATCAAACACAGCACACACCCCCATGCATGTACAATTACAGGCAAATTCACACACAAAAGCCTGCATACAATCTACAGGTTCACCACAAAATGCAGAGAACTGAGCAATATTGTACAGTCCAGGAGGGTGAGTCAATCGTGCGGAATGCAGACGAGCGTTGCCTTGTTGAGTGTGTGCATAATGCAACCGCGCCTTCTTCTCTCGTCATAGATGGATGCACGCAAACAATCATTCTTTAACAGATCCTTGACAAAAGAAAAGACAATGTCCCCCACTTTAACTGTACATTAGAAGTGCTTGACAGCCGTTATATTGGGGGATTTTTAAAATGTAGTTTTAAGCAGATTTCTTTGGTATGGATATCTCTTTGGGAGAATGGGGACTACATGTACACTGTATATGTAATGGCAAAAGTACAAATCACAATTTAACAGATTTAAAAAGATTAAATGGAGTATTCATAGCTGGAAAGATGAAAGAGAAAACCAACAGAGTGACAGAGAAACAGAAAGAGACACAAGGATATATTTTGAAAGAGAAAAAAGAGGCAAAGAATGGTTTTAATGTCTGACCTTACAGCAGAGAGCTGAGATGTTTGTTGAGAGTTGAGACGTGGGGGGGGGGTGGAGGGATTGTCATGATAATGGAATGTCATTGTTGACTTCACGTATTTTTTATCTCTGTATGGCTGTACGATGTCTGATTTGTCCTTCTATTATGGCACTTCTTTCTTTATCGTTAAGCTGATATAACTAGTAAACATGTACTTTGTGAAAGAAATGTTTATGTTTGTCTGTGCAACAAAAGACACACACATGTACCAATTCTGAGTAATATGTTGAAGCTATTTTGATCGATAAAGAAAACAATAAGGAGAAAATAATCTAAGACTACACTTAAAGCTACTTGTACCAACGCGAAGGAAATACTGATGAGGCAACAACACAAGCTTCCAAGTATCCCTGTTTCAACAATATTCCACATAAACAATCAAATACATGTACCTGTACTCTAATGATAACACTGAAATAAATGTAGTTTTTCAGAATTCATACCAATTGGAGATGATCATAAAAGGGGACTTAACATGAACTACATGTATGAAAAAAAAACTTGAGCACAGAGAAAGTACTGTATAAGCTAATATTTTAGCGAACAGATATTTAAGCGATTTGAGACAAGTTTGACATATAAGCGAGTTATTATTTTTACGTTTTGAAAGATATTTTTTATACAAGTATATAGGCATTTTACTGTGTAGAAATTTTGGCGAGGACATCATCGCGAAATTAGCGAAAATTAAACCACGGCGAAAATTTCAGCTTACACAGTACATGTATATGGTTTGTCACGTCCATGATACAACAAACTTGAACAAAGAGAATGTGCATGGTAAACCTACATGTAATAGGTCCTACATGTCTATGCAGATAGTGAATGCTACTTTTTTTTTCCTATCACTTCCACTGCCCTTCATTAAATAGAAGATTACTTTGTAGTCACAGTTGGATTATGATATCAAATCCAGGCATATGAAGAGAAATGATTTCTTACTGGGAAGGGATGTGGCTGCCACGCAAGTTAATTAGGTGGATTAGGGCAGGTGATGATGATGATGATGTACAAACCTAAATAAGACATGACAAATTTAATAGAGGGCTTGACCCGCTCTTCAATACACTTGCTCTGCCAACCTTGTCAGTCTACATATGTACAAGCATGGCTAAAATTATGCAATGAGTAAATGAATAAATACATACATGTACACCAGTATTCAATAATGAATAGATAAAGAAATAGTAAATGGATGAATAATATCATTATTATAAGGATGTATGCAATCATGCTGCATAACAACTGAACTTCCATTGCTTAATAGCAAATAAATATAAAGATATCTACTATCTATTTCGGCTTTTCAAGAAAGAAATTGCTCGTAAATAATTAGCCAAGATTTGTTGACATTTATCAGATATGTTTGATACTAATAATCACTACTGTTTGATTTTTTTTAAAAATGTTAACATGAAGGCATTCATATTTGATAAAGCATCATGACTTGTCCCCTTGAGTAAATGGCAAAACATCAAGAAATTTCCATACGTAATGAGTGTAAACACTTTGCATTCTCTTCTATGCTTCTTGTGTACGTGTACATGTACATTAAAGTCCCCAGTTCTCGTTTTCTAAAATGCAAATTCTGTGCTCTTCTGTAACATACATGTACAAAACATATGACAAAGCATTTGTAAATAGTAAAAATCTATACAAAATAATGTTAACTATACGACTGCAGTCACTGCAGTATATACAGTGTATGTACATGCAGACACAACTAAAGCTTCGCAGACACAACTAAAGCTTCGCAAACACAAGCTAAACTTTGCAAACAGGTTTGATCCAGACACACGATTTTGTTTTATTGGATTCTGTTTTCTTTTTGTTATGTTTTTCCTGTTTTTTTGTAGTTCAAAAGTTTTTTTACCAAAAAAAAAAATTTCCAAAAAGTGATCTTTTTAAGGGAAAAAAATTCATCCTTTATTTTCATCTGCGAAAATGGCAACAACATGTAGCATACGTGTTACATGCGCTTGTAGATTTATCAGTGTATAGTACCGGTAAATAGTCGTGAAATTTAATGAGAATAAAGTACTTGCATGTCAAGTATATTCACTGCATGATGAGAGACAACTGAAACAGTTTTATACCTTAATACAACAACTACGTCATTCAGTTACAAAACCTGAATGCTATCATGTGAATCTTCAGCGGAATGTACCTAAAAACTATTCATAGCAATGCAGTTCCTGGTTGTCTTCTTATTCTGAACAATAAAAGGTTTTAAAACTTGCATATTTCAGATTCCTATGGGACATGATAAAACCCCCAAATTTTTGTTTTTAAAGTGCTTTTTACAAATTATGTATCCTGTATTTTAATGTTTGAATTAAAGATATCTTTTTCCACAAAAGCTATATGTTTACTACATGTATATGGAGAAACTTGAGAAATGAGATTCTATCGTAGTTCCATGCTGCTCTCTTTCTTTCTCTCTCTCTTTCTCTCCCTCTCTCTTCTTCTTCCTCCTCTTCTTCATTCTCTTCTCTTTCTTCTACCTTTCTTATTCTTATTATTATTGTTCTTATTCTTCTTCCTCCTCTTCCTCTTCTTCATCAATACTTGTAGCTCTTCCCCCATTTTCAAGAGCCAGAAGTACCGGTATCTCTTTTTTTCTCACTGCATTTGGTCAGTATAAACAGTTTCATACTGTGATAAAGGCCTATTTATTTAGTCCGAATGACTTCCTCATACAGGAAGCAATTGATTTGCAGACTTAACACAATCTGTCAATTCAGTACAACGTACATGTAGACCTTCATAATCGTTACCAAAAAAAAAAATAATCACTCTCATGTACCAAAATTCAATTAGCTCAGGTGCTGACTGTTGACAATTATAAATTTAAATGTTCAGAATATTTTACCCCAAATTAAATTAGACCAATATCAGGACTGATAAGCAGATTATAAATTTCCTCACAGCCCCAAAAGTTTACTCTTTAAAAATGTGACAGATTTCATTATATATTTTGCAATAATTCATGAAATACACTTCAAGCCTCATGGTAAATACTTAATGGCAGAACTGTATACTCGGATTCATACATGTATATGGAAGTACTGGAATTGATCAAGTCTGATAACAAAGGAAGAAGCAGATTAAAATACTTTTCCTCTCAAATCTCAGACCAAAATGAATAAAAGATTTAATCAGCTGATACAATGACAGTACTTACTGTGAAAACACAGACACATGTATGTACGTACAACATGTACAAGCTGCCAAAAAGGCTCATGCAGCGTAAAGTGTATTGATTAACTTGATTTCATTGATTCCTCTTCAAAACCACACAATGACATCTGGTGATCATCATAATACAGTATCATTGCATTCTGGCATAAAACACAAAAGTAATGTCTATAATATGAAGTAAACTGTCACACTGCATGAAATCTTCTTCATGTACAAAGTAATACTATACAAATTGCATGTAAGTGTGTAGAAAACCAGATATTGCATGTATGTCCATAAATGCAGATTTTCTCACTGCATTACTGGAGTTCAAAGTTAAATTATTACAGTATGTTTACTTGGCCATCACTATGAACATGATGGACAAAGAAAGCGGACAAAATAAACAACCCCTCATTCTACCCTTTACAATGGTTCTGGTAGTCAAAAGAACATCCCTTCACTGCTATTACATGTATCTAAAATATGTGGAACAGGTGTAACATGCATATTCACCTGGAACTACATGTACATGATTAAACATAATAGCTGCGAAGGGATGTTCTTTTGACTACCAGAACCATTGTGAAGGGTAGAATGAGAGGTTGTTTATTTTGTCCACTTTCTTTGTCGGTCATGTTCATAGTGCATCCATTTTATGCTTTCTTCTAAAGCTGGGTGCCACAGGCATACAAGAATATTACATATATGTACATGTATCTACCTGTACTACCAAATAGCAGAGCAAATGTGTTTTAATGACTACTGTACGTTCATATACATTGTACATGTAGTACCAGCACCCCTACCAGAAAGACAGGTTGGAAATGCCTCATCTGGCTCATTGAATTTCATTATGATAATGTCTCAGTATAAAGACAGAGATTGAAGCCAAAGAGGCATTGAATTTCATTGATGGGCCTCGGGCTGTTTCATTTTAAACCTGCACTTGCGTGACAACGTATTGAGTTGCATGAACAAGCCATCTAAACTCTTACCACACTGAACTCTTGGCACCAACCTTTTTCATCTTATACAGAGTCAGAGTACAATCTGTGATTGGAAAGTACATGTAAGAGGTGTGCAAATGGTGCATAGGGCTATACCATGTCAACTGTGTGATATGCAAGTATTCTTCTGACAGACAAACTATGGTGTACATGTATACAATGTAGGTAATTATTAAGACAGTAAGACACCATATTTAGAGACAGAGACAAATACCGTGTTTACACAGTGACTCAGCTCGAGTGTTGAATCCTCAAGCACGGTCGAACACTACAAAGAAGGCAACTGTGATCGTGTTTATACGAAAAAAAAAAAGGCGAGTTCAACACGGCCCGCCAATCACGAACGGAAGAAGAATTGTGATGACTTGCCTAGTTCGCCCAATGGCCTAGGTCAGTGGGTTCGACACGGCTTTCTGTTTACACACGAAAAAATAGACGAGTCTGACTCAGCTCACGGATTGAAACCTATGATTCTGGTGGATCAAAAAAGCGGTGTTCAACACAGCTAACAGGTCACACTGATCCCATTTACATGACATAAAATTGCCGTGTTGAGCACGGGTCGTGTGTCGAACCCCCGAGCTGAGTCACTGTGTAAACACGGTAAAAAGAAACCCTAATTACAGTGTATAAATTCTTCACTGGTCTTTCATAGTGATGTACAATGTACGGGCATAGGCTGGGTACAGGAGATACCTACGTAGTACATGTACGTATGATTGCAAAAACAGCCACGATTTCTGGAGTAATCAGTGTCCAAAGCTTCATCCCTTTAAATAATTTCATAAAATTCTATAGAGCACACATCTTATCAGATTTTCATTTGATGAAACCAAATTTTAATTCTCAATTCAAGGCTACGTACTCTATTATTTATTCCACATTTCTGGCTCTCCATGAAGCAGTAAACTATAAAATTAAACACAAGTAAGTTTTCACTTGGTCCAATTAAAAAAAAAATAAATAAATAAATATACAAAGGCCAATATATTTCTTCAAAAATTTGACAAATAAATTGTGAAAAACCTCTAGAGATGTAAAAAAAAAGGGGGGGGGGGAGGAATCCTGTACACTGCATAGGTGCATGCATACATGTACGGTACATCTAGTACATGTATTCTTTTTCCAGAGGATAAATGTAATTTTGCACAAGCCTCCTATAAAAATCATGTAAAATGCACGCATTAGACAAGCTTACTAAAAAATCATATTCACTCAGTTATACAATATCCCTTTATTTCCAACCCTCAAGTTCAAAATGCCAGTAAGGTTGAAGAAATGTTTACTGTCTTGTTGATGGTAAAAGAATGTGCATTAGGTTCAATATCGGGTCATGACATCCAGCATCCATGCATGATTTACAGAGCACTAACAACATCATGCACAACAGTCTCTAACTCCCTAAATACATAGCCTAGAGCATACAATCTCCATTGTTGCACGGTGAAGCGTTCTCACATTCAGCGTACAACAGAATATGATGTAAATATGGCTAGCTCCCTTAAGCCCTAGCTGATATTGATCACAATATAATAGCACTCACATCACCTACATGTAGATGCATATTTTCAAATTTAAGTTTCTTCCCAAGAGAGACATCCCTTTTTAATAGTTTGATACTATCTTACGTACACTAGACAAATGGAGTTCTAAAAATACTAGTCGAACACAATATGCATGAATTATATGTATATGTACATGTACATATGTATTCTTCAATGATGAAAGTGAACAAGTGAATATTTGGGACTTAAGCTTTATATTTTCAGTACCTTGTCTTTCTTTTTTCCTCCTGCAAACATTAAAACTTGCATGATGCTAAGTATACAATCAGATTCGAATGTGGACTTATGCAAGTACAATCACATTGACTTAAATGTGTGTCTACTGTACAAGTGTATGTAGTACAATGGTACAGTATTAAAAAAAAAAGATGGAAATCAATGCCTTTCACCAATAAAAATGGATCTATTTTTCCAATTAAAAGCTTTTAGCACATCATGAACACAGAGTACATGTATGTACAATGATACATTGTTTGCAATGTACATGTAATAACACAATCAATGTACATTGTACAATGGTACAGGTCAGTCTACTTTGTTGAAATGAATGATGGGAAAAGGGTGACCTCCTCCTAAACAGAGATATGGATACAGTTCTTGATTGGAATGCAGTACTTGTTTTATGTGGCTAGATAGGAATCTAGTGATAACAGGATCTAATTTCACTGGTACATGTACATAATAAGATGATAGTCACCAACCTGAACTAGGCCTCTTGATAATTCAAGTATAAAAAATGCCAGGGCCGGTATTCAATTCAATACTTGGATTAAGTAAAACTTTTACTAAGTACATGTATCTTACTCGGCTAAGAAATTTGCTTAAGTCATATTCGATTCAATACTTTGAATTTTACTTTAGTTAGCCAACTTTAAGCCAAAATTCTTACTGATAAGCATTGTGACGTCAAATTTTCAATGCGCAATTAACATGTTGCATCAAATACGCTCGAATACGCTATGATATAATTCTGCGCAACTCATCGACTGCATATAAAAACATATGCCTGCCAATCAAGGCCTCCAAAATAATTGGCTTAAGTCTCCTAGGTAGGTGTCTTAGATTTAGGGTAAAATACTTAGCCAAAATATTGAATTGAATACCAAATTTTGCTAAGTATTTTATCTAAGCAAAAAACTAAGCAAAATACTCATATTTCTGACTTGAATTGAATACCGGCCCAGGTACATTGTACAAAGGGTGCATCTAACATGTACATATGTACATGTACATGTACATGCACATAGCATCATGGCTCCATGATAGCATCTAAATCAGTGTACTGATGACATGTAGTTGAGATTTAAGTTGAGTTATTATTGTTTTTGTTGAGAATTATTTAGACAAATTTATTCTATTTGGTTTCTACTTTCTAAGTCGAGAGTCCTTCATGAATAGTAAACTACATGTAGAGAGTCTACATGTGCATTTTATCATAAATGTACAAGAAACCAACATTATTTTCTAAAACTTGAATAATGTAGATTACCTACAACTGGAGGCTATTTTGGAATAATATTCATGAACAAACCAAACAACATTATAATGAGTATATTCTCTAACTTGTGTGTACAAATAATAAATAATAATAATAATAATAATAATAATAATTATAGTAGTAGTAGTAGTAGTAGTAATAATAATAATAATAATAATAATAATAATAATAATAATAATAATAATAATAATAATAATAATAATAATATAATAATAATAATAATAGTAATAATATAATAATAATAATAATAATAATAATAATAATAATAATAATAATAATAATAATAATGTAATAATTATATGGCACTTCATACAAATGTTTCTAAGCGCAAGAAAGAATCAACAGACAAAGGGAAAAATGGATGAATGCAAATAAAAATACATTAACTACTAACTTTACTACGAGGAATACCTAATAAGATGTACATGTAAGTTTTAAGAAGTGTTTTTGAATGAATGATGTGCAAAGTTTTAGAATCATGAGTACCGTATTTTTCACTCTTTGCAAGTAACCAGGGCTTGCCAGATCTGATACAAATAAATGGACATTGGACAGTATGAAATTGGTTCTATGGAGTATACATGTAGACACTGGATGGCTGCTTCTATTTAAAGTGAAAGTGTTTCTAAATGTCACTGATCCCAGTCTCTCCTGCTTCCCCTGCAGTAACTCCACCCTTCTGGACTTGACTCCAGTGGAGCCTAGAAAATAATCCGTCTGGGTGGATGACTCAACGTAGCGTTGATTTCAATATGGTCTGGGACAAGGAGGGGGTTGCCAATCAACTTTACACATAGATGAACAACATATGTTGAAGGTCAGGTTTAACTATGATCTCTGGGATAATAATCAAAGACAACATGTCTTAAATAGATGGAGAGAAATGATATGTAATAGTTTGATGTAAAACAAGAGTCTTTTGAGTCGGTCGTGAGATGATCAAAATTCAACAAGTAATATCGCCCCAAAAGTATCTGAAAAGGTATTTACATGTATATGTTTAGAACTTACTTTAAATGTGATATTTGGCTGTCTCTTTTAGCTTTTGTGGAATGAAGGTGTATTCTAGAATATGAAAACTAGTTGTTTTTTTCACAAAAGATTGCCTTGCAATGAGGGCCCCTTTCTGACTCCCTGCTGTGACTGTACATGTCTGTGACTGCAGATATTTCTAGTTTGGCCGGGCGTGTGATCCTAACATATCATTCAGTGATCACTTTGAGTTACTTTGAATATTTAATAGTACACATCGCCAATCTAATACAGTTTACAGTTATAAATGTTCTGTGCTTTTATGCATTATAGTGAGTCTAAGAATGCCAACAGATACTTTAAAAAGTTACAGATGTGTGACAAAAAGTAGCCCCTGAATAAAAAAAATAGCCCCAAGATATTCAGTGGTAGCCCAATGTAAAAAAAAAAAAATAGCCCCTAAAAAAAATAATAATTCCTATGCTGGTGGGAATGTATATGAATATGGCTTACCAAATTCATATACATGTGCAGTGTATTTTCAATTTTCATCAACTTTATCAATTTGGATTAACACATTTAGCATGGGAAAATACAAGAGCATAAAGACATCTAATCCATCGTAATTTCATCGCATATAGCAATGTCTACCTCTTGTACCAAACAGCTAGTTCAAGACACAAAGGGCCTCTCCAAGACATTCGCCACCTCTCCGCGTGCATGCGAGAGCTGCACTGTTACGAAGTAATGTCCCTGCTCGATCGCATTCTTGACATGTGTTAACATACTGAGAGAGTGGTACATTGCACACAGAAGGGGCCCATCTGTGAGGTTACATGTTCATGTGTAATATGTACGAGTAGCTCTAATAATAGTTCTTCTTTAATACTTGTAAGTTAAATATGAACAAAATGTATGAACCTACAGTATTAACGACTACATGTAGAAACACTAACACTTTCCTAAAGTATCACGCATCCTGAAACGTGTCTAGTCATTCAGGACAAGGAGGGGGATAAGAAAAATATTTTACAATGTAGAATAAGTGAGCACACAGTCACACATCCCAAAAATATAAACGAGCTTTCAGTCAAAGACTACATGGACATTACTGTGCATGTACTGATCTATGTGTATTTTCTTTAGCTTGATAGTAACGGGTACTTCATCATTATCAATCACTAACTCGCCGACAGCTTCATTGGGAGCAGAGTGCTGAGCAGACTTAATTGATTGACTATATTTGACATTTGGACATAGCTATTGTATGAGACGAATAGATGCAGACTGATACAATGCACAGGTGCGGTCTAATATCAAAGATCATTCAGGTTTTATGCTACCCTAGCCTAGCTGCCTGGCAAAATCTTTGGCAGATACTCAAGAGGGAATATATTAACTTAATAGAGGATGGTGCATTTTGGCTCATTAGAATGAGTTAGGACTCATACATGTACATGCAGGACACCAATTAATCATGGTCTACATTTATCTGGAACTGTACGCAGCATGCAAAATGCCCACAATCTTGAACTAGCATTATAATCAGGAAATCAAATTATGAAAGTCATGCCTGTACATGTAAATTTTATCATTTGAATTGATAAATTACAGTTACAATCATGAGTATTGGAAACAGACCTTGATGCTTTAGATTTCTTTCAAATAAATACTTGCCAAGTAATGTTCATGATCATGCCTACATACTACTTATTCTGTTAATAGTAGATGTGTTAAAGATGATTTTTCAACTGATGTTTTCCTTTTCCTACATTTAGTGATAAAATATTTTCCTGAGGTAATGAATAAGGACATGATAACAAAGGCGGACCTAACTGTTTGCATTTTATACAAAATTCCTTCCAAACTCCAGTATGCTCTTTGAGCTGTGGGGAAAAACTGCTCATCCATAATAAAAATGAGTAAACACTGGTGAGACTTCGTCATCACACTCGAAATATCGGAGTCTTGATTGGGTGATTATTTATAACCAGCCAGTGCCAGTCTCTCGTTAACAAGTAAAGTAAACAGTGCTCACAGCACTCATGTAAACATACATGTACATGTAACCAGAATGTGCAAGATGTTGCTTCTATATAACTAATATGCAGAATGAAAGTATTATGTTATTGCATGCAGAAATAAGTTGATAAATTGCACTAGATTAAAGGAAGTTATTGCATGTTTTGAAATTTGCAGAAAATTCAATTGTAAGTATGATTGAGCAAAAAAAAAAAGCCTCCATCCAGTACATTTGTAACTAATTTTTTTCACTTTCACATCAATCAATTTAATGTGTTCACGGATCATAACCCCAAATTCGCGTTGACAAGTCTTTTGCATTTGGTTGACTCAGAGATGACCTTACCATACCAAAAAGTGATTGTGGCAAATTGCTTGATTGTCTCGATTTTGCCATCTGTTCAATTCAGAACCTTGTTAGAAGGAATGATGTCTGTCTGTATCATTATTGTACATGTAGGCCTACAGTCTCAGACATACATGTACAGTGTATGTGGGCATAAATAAGCCCTTTTTAATGCCATGTACCGACATCTACTGGTCTCACATCTATAGTTAGAAGTACAACATGGGATTTCAGCCATATTCCTAGTTTTTATTTATAAGGCAACCAAGAAGAGGGAGACGCGATGGACACCATATGGGGGAGGATTAAACAGTCAAAGTACAGTTTTTCTTTTGCAATTCTTTTTCTTACAAAAAATTTGGCATAGCTCAACCTCAAGTAGACAGCATGCTGACTTGTCCACAGTTCATGGCTGCCATAGATTATTATGTAAAATGGAAAACTATGGTAGCAAAGGGAGGTGTTCCAAGAGTACCACATAAGATTGAATCAGTGACTCTGTTATTGAAACTGTTGTACATAATGTACATGTATGTATTGGTCCTCAAATTGTAAAATCCATAATAGTAATACCGATTTTGTTACAGGTCACAAACTTGTGTTATCTAACAATCATACAACCTCAATTGTTAATCATGTCTGAAAACATGTTCTTAAAATGGTAGCTTCTTCCATACATGTATACAGTCCTGTATTTTTGTTTTGCAAAAGGGAAACACTTTGAAGAGGTAAGGGGAAAATGGTTGAATATCATGGATCACACAAAATTAGACTTCAAACAAGAAGAAGATTACCTTTGAAGAAATGAACACATGACTTACCTGCATCAGATGTATTTGTAATCTCCACATTGACTACTTCCTGTGGGTTGGTACTGGCTTCAAAATCCAAGCTTTGCAACAGTGTTATATCTCCAGTCATCTCATCGATAGAGAACTTGTCATTGGCAGGAGTTCCCATGGCATAGCGCAGATCAGTTCCTGTCACAGTGACTGTATGGACGACAGATTCCACTTCTGCTGACTCTGGAAGATCGACAGATTCCCCGGGCAGAACATCTCTCCGAACACGAACCATCTTCACAGGTTCATCATCAGGAGGATACATGATATCATCCCCCAATGGCCGGAAGTTGTTGGACAATGGACGTACTATGACGGTCACCTCTGCAGGAAGGGACACTAGGGGTGGGTTCCCATGGTCTTGAGCTCTGACGACCAAGGTATAGTCTTTGGTAATTGGAGGAGATGAAACAGTTATGACTCCCGTCTCAGGATCTAAGCTGAAAACATCACTTGGAGACTCCATAGTGTAAGAGATTCGACCACTTTCTCCTACGTCTCCATCTGATGCGTGAACGGTCACAACCCTTGTTCCAACTGGGGCATCAGTGAATGTGCTCGAAACAAATGACTCCATTACAAATGCTGGTGCCTGGTTGTTATCTCTGCTTACATCAATGACAATCTCTGCAGTAGCTTTCTGGAGATCTTCAGATAAAGCTATGATTTCCAAATGATACTGTGAGGTGGTCTCACTATCCACAGGAACAGTGGTGAAGATTTGAACTTGGCCTTCGGGACTGACTTGAAGCCTGAAGTTATCACTATCCTCCCCAGCCAGCTGGTATGATACAGGCTTTGTAGAAGCTATATGAAGATCATCAAGACCCATTACTTCCTGGTGTGCTTCATGGCTCTCAAAGACATATCCTCTATATGACTTTTTTGAAAATTCAAGAGAAGAGTCCTGGACATGTAAATCTAAAAGATCATCCCATGACTGATCTTTTAGCGTATGCCTAATTTTGAGAGCAATGTCACTGTTTGCCAGGTGCTTCAGTGAGTTCTTGATTTCCAAAGCACCATTTTCAGCTAACTGGAACAAATTGTGGATATCAGAGTCTGACACGAGTTCTGAAGACTCTCCATTTTTCTGGATCTCAGTCAATTTGTAACCTGGCAAGGCATTGGAAGGCACATTGATTCGAGGCAAAGCTAGGCCTAATGTCAGTTGTATAGTTGCTAAAATATATATTACAGTTAAACACATGTCATGTGTTTTGTTCCACATACTATTTACAGCCATTGTTTCCTTTAATATTTTCTGGTGAGGAAGAAAAATGAAGCTCTGATTTCAGTACAGAAATTAGCTATAACAAAAATTGCACGATAGTTGTCCTACATGGTATTTCACAGCTGGTATTTTCCACGGCTGTATGTTCCTCTTGCTGACCACATCTACAAGTATAAGGAGAAAATGAAAATGAACATTTATGATTAATTAATCAATGAAATACATGTAGCACAAACTGATCATATACCAACACCACTTTTGACTTAACGTAATCTAGAACACTTTGAAGATCAGACCACTAGTTAACTTTGTCACTATAAAATACTGAGACCATTTGGAAACAAACAAATCATGAAAGACAACAATAACTTTAATTACACCCTCCTCCCAGGCTCCCACCCTCCACTTTCTTCAGAAGTTCAATTTTCTAGAGCATGAATGAGTTAGACAGAAGCACATAAACGCACATGTACATTTCACAACTTCCCACCGATCATCTAGTACCCTTTGGTGCCCTTTACGTAGGAATACAATCATGATTGCATGAAAATTTAACAAAATATTAGTTTCAGCATGTCCCAAATTCTAAATTTCACTGATACATGTACCTGTACATCTGGGCCCGTAACACAAAGCTCACATTGTACATGTAGCAGATGTGGAATAGAAAGCAAATAATCACCTTTTGCTTTCAGGCAATGAGAAAAATCACTTCCTTGGCAATCTGGATGTATGTACATGTATGCTATCTTTCCTCAGCTTCGGTGTGGAAAGATATTATCCAGATTGCCTCGGAAGTGATAGTTTGTCCATCACTTACCAATGATAATTATTTGCTTACCGGTAGTATTTTGAGAAGTTTAAATGCAGATCCCAAACTATATCAAACAAGATTTGCCTGACTTGAAATTCAAAGACCCTATTTCAAAATGCAGCACTTGAACAGTTTCACAAATTAAGCATCTTCTATAGTATTTCCTTCTTTTGCTCAATCAAGAGAGAGTGCAAGAGAGAGAAAGGGAGAGAAAAGAAATAACATGATTCCATTACAATTTTTTCTGAAAAGATCCAATACACAGGCATGTACATGTGATGGGGTGACCACTGACCAAAATTTATCCACATTCTAATTTCTAAGAAAAACTACATTTTATCTATTTCTCCAAAATTATTGAGATTGATAGATACATGTACCAAAGGGAAAGCAAAATTTCAGACTGTCGTGGGAGGAAGAAGAAAAGTTATTAACAAAGAATTTCAGAGATAACAAAATTCAGTGTCGTTTCTGGATGTGCTACAACTGAAAAAAAAAATGTTATAAAAACAAGTCCAAACTTTGCACACACCAGTTGACAAATAATTCATCCAAACTGGAGACCCATCAAACGTATGATGACTGCAGCACTAGCAAAGACAATAATACTATAAAATCATGAGGTATCACTTTTCACTTGCAACTACAGTGTACAAGAGTGATATCATGCATAAAGTTGGTTGTGAAGATTGGTTCTCATTTTCATTTCACTATCATATCTGCAACCATCTTGCTTCAAAGCTTTTCTGTTCTTTGGATATTTGGTTATGCCCTGTGCGCAAAATACATTTAGACCTAGGCCTATAACTGTATCCTAAGTTTCGACACACCATTTCAGACGGTCGTGGGAGGAAGAAGAAAAGTTATTAACAAAGAATTTCAGAGATAACAAAATTCAGTGTCGTTTCTGGATGTGCTACAACTGAAAAAAAAAATGTTATAAAAACAAGTCCAAATTTTGCACACACCAGTTGACAAATAATTCATCCAAACTGGAGACCCATCAAACGTATGATGACTGCAGCACTAGCAAAGACAATAATACTATAAAATCATGAGGTATCACTTTTCACTTGCAACTACAGTGTACAAGAGTGATATCATGCATAAAGTTGGTTGTGAAGATTGGTTCTCATTTTCATTTCACTATCATATCTGCAACCATCTTGCTTCAAAGCTTTTCTGTTCTTTGGATATTTGGTTATGCCCTGTGCGCGAAATACATTTAGACCTGGGCCTATAACTGTATCCTAAGTTTCGGCACACACCATATATGAGAATAAAAGTAACCTAGTCTAGGCCTACTGGCAAACCCGGAGAATAGGGGACCGGAATGCGCGTGCATATTCATTTGTATGCAAGCAAATGCAGCTATCACACCGGCAGTGGCAGCGGCGACTGGGACGATCTGTGCAAGATTCAGCGATGAAACATTTGTGAGTTTGAGAACATTTCTGGCCAAAATCAAAATGATTTTCATCACATAACCCAAAATCTGAAAGCCGAGAGGACAATGTAATATATTAGATTTACATAATTACCTGATTAAAACATATTTTAAAGTCATTTTGAACTTGATTATGGACTTGTCACATACGGTACCCCGACTCTCGGCTGTCTCTGCCAATCTCTCCACTGTACGAATAGCATGCGCGCGCGTTCCGGTCCCCTATTCTCCAGGTTTGCCGGCCTACCCCTGCATGCCCTGTATCATCCTCACTTTCATCCTCACTTTGTCTTTTACTTTAATATTAATAATGAAACGAAAAAATTAACTTGTTAAAATTATGAATATCTTTGTTTTGCAATGTCAGGACCACAATTTTACTTAAGTTACAACAAACATGTCCCACATCAAATTAGACCCTACCTTTTTAGGCTTTAGAATCTAGATCCAACATTAGCATACCTACCAACCATGCAAGTCAAAAAATAGGGACAAATGATTAAAAAACTCTCAAAAATAGGGACATTCTTGAAATTGAATTTCCAATGCATTACTATAGACAGATTTTTACAAAAATAGGAACAAAAGGGTTGTCAAGGGTGAAAAGTGCTCTTTCTTTTCCCCCCAAATAGGGACTATCCCTATTAAATAGGTACAGTTAGCAGGTATGCTTTAGGCCCTAGGGACTGTGTTAGTGCTTTAGTCTAGACTAGACCTAGATCTACTAGATTACTACGGTAACGTGGGTAAGTAAGTAGTATACCCAGTTGTTGGGTGTCCGGACAGGTTGTGTATCCGGACAGTCGATTTTAAACAGCCATTTGAAACAGTTTACAAGTAATATTTCTTAAATACTTGAACACAAGTATTAGACAATATTATAGAGAACATAAATTGATGATGATTAGCACTATTCAATGCATAGTTTTTGTTTAATTCAAAGACAAAAAAGAAGGCTTTATTTTTGTTGCCTGTCCGGACACCCGACCCCCCATCCTAAGTCTAACGTAGATAAGGCTTGTCTCATTTCAAAATTCATAATTCACGTTCCACATTAATTACGATCATCCAATAAAAAACGATATCTAACTTTAATATCTTCAAAATATTTAACTTTAAATGTTAATAAGTTAAGGCAGGGCAGCGGAAGACAACGGGATTATTGCATCGCCTAAAACAGGTAGAATCTAGATCTAGCAGAGCAGAGTCACCACTGTGCATCAGTGCATGCCAAGCACAGCCGGAGAGCAGAGCAACTAGCTAGCTGCCGCCGAAGGCGCCGATACTAGATACGGTGCAGGCACTGCACTAGGTCTAGAAAAGCGCCTAGAACAACAAATGTTCTCCCTTATTTCAGTGTATTTTTAATGATTCATACAAAATGTGGAATTTCCAAGATTTAGTGATAAAAGTTAATGGTTGTTAAATCTTACCAAATAGCAGTTATCTCACAAAGAATGATGTATTTCCGAAATGCTTAGTTCTTCGTTCGGGTATTAGCTTGATGTCTGCGGGTGCGTGCAGCGAGCGCGTACGCGTACGCGACCGTACCGTAAATCAAATTCCGAAGCAAAAAGTCACAACGGTTTTCAATAGATTGTTTTGCCGTTCCATTCACTGCCCCTACCCACTGATTAAAAAATGATAAAAACAAATGATCAATTGAGAATTTGAAAAGTTAATGCCATTCATAACGATTTTCATGATTTTATTCAAATATCTTCTATATTTTGATCAGAACCTTCATTCTAAATTTCGTAAAGAAAGGATCGTAATTAGTATTCAGTTATTCTTATAATTCTCTTTCTTTTGGCAAGGTGTGTAATCTCTATCATGACATATGCTTGATATTCTGGGGTTTTGTGGCATTTAATTATAAAAAATAATAATAAATGGGACTTTCATACCAAAGTAGAAGTATGTTAACTACTAAGTAAAACGAAGGACCAATCTCAGTGAGCCGTGTTTAGATAAATAGGGAGGGAATCCCGTCAAAAATACCAAATGACCTCATACACCTGTCAATGATATGGGCGGAGTCACGTGCAATATATGGTTATTCACAGAATGGATCAAAGTGCTACCGGAAGTGTGACGCTTCCGAAATTCTCTCTTCTTTTTTTAAGTTTAGATTGCTTTCATCATCTTCATAATTAGTGACGGGGCATTTGATGACCGCAGTATTTGGATTTATGAAAACTTTGATCACGTACCGGGTACCATCTGTGCTTCAGTCTTCTATCTTTCTGATCTTTCTCCCGGCCTCTTATAGCTCCTCGTACCTCCCTTCCCCATGATTTGCCCCGCCCCCCCCCCTTCGCTCCGTCCGTTTTTGTCGAGCATATAATCTGTTCCTTCCTTCCCTTACTATATCCCTATCTAAAGGCGCCCCCCCCCCCCGGCCACCCCCAACGTTACTCTGCAGAAGCTTATACTCTGTATTGTTATTTCATTTTTTTTTTTAATTAAGCCAACTTTTAAACTCTTTTTCGATCACTATGTCATATTCATCTTCAGGTTTAGTCATTCATATTCAAATTTCCATGAACCTGTCCCAATCAGAAACGTTGTGTAGACCTACGAGTTGTTCTCCATAACGTTAAATTAATTATCAATGTGTTCATTTGTATTAAATTTTACGTGGGTCTTGTCCCCAGTTTATTTGTAGAATATGTACATTATCTCTGCACAATTAGTCGACAATCATTCAATCTACCCCCACTTCCCTGATTTAATTCAAGAGTCATAGATTAACCAGTTCTTCATACGATGCAGGTCCCTACTACTTTACACAACCAAGCAAGAAAGAGAGGTCCCCAACAATGCTTAGCTGTTGCAAGTCTCTGTTGCAAGTCAGTTATCTACCGCCATCTCTTGGTGAGATATCTTACATTTGTTCCAAATTCGTCCTCTACAGTCACAACTCAGATCAAAGGATATTTTTTCTGATAAATTTTTCGAAAGGTCTTTCTGTAACCACTTGTTTCCTGAATCAAACCTAAGGTGAGGTCACTATGTAAATTATGGCACCTCAGAACTTCCAAAAATTATGTTAAAATTCTTTGTAATAATCTTTTAGGCTTGATTTGTAAAATAGCTCCCCTAAAACCCCCCAAAGCATTCGTCAAATAGTGTGACAATCAAGCTTCACACAACCCATCCCAAACCAAGGCAACATCCCTCTTGCGAGGCCCCTGTTCAGATTTTTTTTCTCTCTCTCTCTTCTTTCTCCATAACCTCCCTACCATACTACCCGCTCCCTCTCTCTCTCCCTCTCTCTCTCTCTCTCTCTCTCTCTCTTCTATTTGACCCCCTGATTCTCTGTCTTTCTTGCTACATGTATTCCTATACCCAAAGTTTCTCTCATCCTTTTTGTCACTCATTCTGTATCCTTTATCCAACATCGACTCTT
Organism: Echinometra lucunter; assembly: GCA_029962745.1. Classification (NCBI taxonomy): domain Eukaryota; kingdom Metazoa; phylum Echinodermata; class Echinoidea; order Camarodonta; family Echinometridae; genus Echinometra; species Echinometra lucunter. The sequence continues at coordinate 21,711,574 of CM057158.1, forward strand.
ATCTCCCTCCACCTCTCTTCCAATCTTATTTCAGTTACACAGTACACAGGTCGAACCAGGGGCAAAAAATAAGCCCCCCCCCCCCCCCCGAAGAAAAAAAGCATTTCAGTGCAAAAAGATAAGGTTGAGGGCCATTGTGGATCTCTTTAGCATCTTCAGAAAGGCTGTCAGAAATCAGATATAATGGCATTAAAACAGCCTCAAAAATGCAAGATTTTTTTTTTTTTACCAGTCAGCCTTTATGACAACTCTGGGTCCACACCTGCAGCATTGCAATTTCTAAGTAAACTGGTATACCAAGTACAAGGGCCATGGAAGCGGGGGGGGGGGGGGGGGGGCTGCAGCCCCCAACGATTTTGATAAAAATGAAAAAAAAAAAAAAGAAATGAACTATAGATTGTAAAACTTAATATCTAAATTGCTTATAGGCTGGCAAAACCACAAACCCCCCCAATGGCTCCAGGGGGCTCTGTCCCCTGGACCCCTCCTCCCTTTGGGTGTCAGCCTCCCACTCTATAAAAAAAACATTCCGCAGCCCATGAAATATTATAACAGAATTACAGGATAGGAACAGGAAAAGTGAAAAATAGAAGGAACACAGAAAAGAAATGGAAAAGGGGACTATACATAGAGAGTTTTAGGCATCTTATAAGGGAAGACTATCCTTGGCATTAAGGTGACTTATGTCTCAAGACGATCACTGAGATTTGAACTTCACCATCTTTAAAAGGAACATACTACAATACACATCATCAATGTTATCATACAGAGAATTTATTCAACTCATTTTCAGACTGCTGAAGCACATCACAAAAGAATTTCATCTTATCTGTTACATGAAATAAAACAAACACATTAGTGTTCTGTGAATGCTTTAACAACCAGATTCTTTTGTACACTCCATGTATATGTGGCATTTTCCTCATTTCATCACAGCTGAGTCCCAGTGGCAATGCTCTATTAAGATTTTCTTAAAGCCATTCCACTGTTGTTTCTGGTAAAATCACTTTCAGGTTAAGTTGGTACAAGTGGGTTGGGTTCAGCACTATTCTGGAGCTGTTTCAAGCTTGCATTCCTGAGAAAATTTCCAGCAGTTAACATCTGATGCTCATGTCCATACCACCCTGTCTTCAACTGTGAATTCTCCAAAATTCTTCAAACAAATATCTACAAGTGTGTGTTTTCTGTATGGAGCCAGAAAGGCGTTAACTTATATTATTGAATCGGGATATTTACAGACGTGTATCAATCAGATATGATTATTTATGTCTGGGACCGACCTTTTTATGTCACCATCCAAAAGATGTGACTCAGTCTCGAACCTGGGTCCACTGAATCAGTTTATAACTTCCACTGCTAGCTGGATTACAGGCCCATGCCACAACACTTAGTTGGGGTGTACTTTAACACATAGTTAACGCCCTTCTGGCTTCGAACTGCTGATATGCCAAAACAAGATTCAAACAAAAAAATCACAAAGCAGATATACTCCTAGCATTTACAGCTGCCGGTACACTTATCCAGTGACAATGATTGTAAAGAGTGAGGGGGTTCAGCTGGCCAAATAATACTGAATATGACATTTCCTGACTGGAGACATTACAAAGGGAATGGTTTCCTCTATTTTTTCTCGAAATATGGACATATATGCCTCATCCTTGATGGACAAAATAGAATATCTTTTCTTTATGTACAGAAATTTGATTTCATACTGATTTCCCCCTTTATCCTTCACTGTGCCACTGATGCAGTTTTACAGATTCTACATAAAAATAACAGGACAGGGGAGGAAAGGGTTCAATATCTCCTCTGAGGAGAGTGAATTAATGTCAATCTTTCAAGTTCTCTGCAACCCCAATAATATCTGGATTTATCAACTAACTATATTCTGTACAAATCAAACACTGTTATATCTCATTTATCAGATTTTTCTTCCGTTTTGCCCTCTTCCAGTTGTTCTGGGGCTGGCTCTCTGTGTTTGGGGAAGGATTCCCATGGACTAGACAGGTCAAACTTGCGGAACTCCTGGGTCATCTCCAGTGGCTCGGCAACTACTCTCTTCAGCTCATCATCATAGCGAACCTGGTAGAAGAAAGGTAATAAAAAATAAAATTTATGTTCATTAAACATATAAATAATGACCATTTTCATGGAAAAAACAAAACATGATGTCTCTGATTGAGATCCTAAACAGAATATGAATACCAGAAGTGCCACAAACCTTCTATTTAGAAAAAGGGCAAATCATCATCATCCTTTTTGCTTCAAAGGTGTATGGCGCCCTGACTTTTTGTGCATACACCATCATGAAGCCACCATCATAAAGCAAGTAAGTAAGCACATGTGCTGAGGATACCAAAGTAAGAATAAGTTAAGAGAGTTTCTGAATTTTGTTGCAAACCTAGCTTCTAATATGAAGACTGGTTTTACATCTCACTAGGAATGAGGGCCTTTCTCATTTTCTGCTACTTGGAAAATTACCTACTCACTAGTCCAAGAGTTTGGTGCTACCACCCCAATTCAAAATATTCAAGTGACTTCCCTGTAGCAGGCCTGTTGAAAGGCAAGCAGATCTGCCCTCCGTTTTTGATACCGGTACTTCCACAGATGACTTTGAGGGATGTCTTTCATGACTGGAAACGCACATCTGAATAGGTGAGAACCTTTCTGTTTCTGAACTAGTTGGAAGAATTCATATCAACTTTTTGGCAAATTTAGTGCACCCCTATTCTAAAATATTCTAGTGCTCCACATCTGACTTGCTAGCAGGCATGCAGATCAGTACCAATCGTTTCATTTTAATGCTTTACCTCCACAAATCCACTGAGAGGAAAGTCTTTCCTGAGAGGATGACCTTCAAAGCCGTAATCAGTTAAGATTCTCCTCAGATCAGGATGGTTGGCAAAGAATACACCATACATGTCCCAGACCTGATGGTAAGGTAGCAAACAGAATAGTATCTTGAGAATGGTACGAAAGTTGTAAGGAATAGTGAAGAGATTAAAATAAATTGAAGTTGGGCTCATTTCACCACACACAAATAATGCAGTAATGCATTTTATCAACAGTGCAAGAATTCTCTTAATGCTACTATAAAAGTTTGGTAACAATCTCCCTTGATCACTTACAAAATAAAAGTCAATGGCACAATATTTGAGGGAACTTGTATCCACAAAGCCTCAATAGGCCTTTTTAAGTTCTCTCTCTTTCATTTCTCTGTTGAATATAAGGTGTATAATGCGTGTATCATATTATACGTTTGTACGTTTTTTTATGGAAATGAAATAAATGAAATGAAACGAAATAACAATTGAGGGTTATGCATATAACATAACAGTTACAATTGAAGCCATAAATCACAACTGAAGTCATAAGTTACAAACACTTAAAGAAATGAGGTTTGAACTTTGACCTACCTCTCTCTCCAACCAATCAGCTGCTTTGAAGACAGGTACCAGGGAATCTACAGCACTCAGTTCATCTGTGTATGTCTTGATACGAATGCGCTCATTGTATTGCAGGGAAAGCAGATTGTATACCAACTACAATATGGATAAGAATGGAGAAAAGAAAATGATGAAAAAGAAAATTCAGGGGACATGTATATGATTTTGTCTCCAACGTACATAGTTCCAATAGACAAATCCTCACCCCCCAAATGATTAAAAAGTACTTGTAAAGATCAATAAATACAGAGGCGTTGATTGGGGGGGGGGGAGGGCACATGCTCTCCCAAAGAAAATTTTTTGAGGACAAGGATATAATTTTGCCCTTCCATCATTTCCGAGCTGAAAAAAAAAAGACATGACCTTATAAAATGCGAATATGGGTTTGAAGAAAGTATACAATTATTCAAATTATGTCAATGTTACTTCCTCATGTGCCCATCTGCAACCGTCACCGCGGAATGATCATTCAGACAGCTTAGGCAAGTAAAGTCATATCTCCATAGCACAATGGAACAGGAGAGACTAAATCACTACATGCTTCTGGCCATGTACCAAGAGAGGCTGGATGATCTCAATCTGAGAGACATTGCAAACAGCTTCATATCAAAGAACTACTTCCACATGCGCCCATCTACAACCACTACTGTGGAATGATCATTCAGTCAGCTTAGGCAAGTAAAGTCATATCTCCATAGCACACTGGAACAGGAGAGACTAAATCACTACATGCTTCTAGCCATGTACCAAGAGAGGCTGGATGAGGCTCACTGATGTAATAAAGTTTCTATAGACTCTATTTATTCATTCACTTGTCCAAGATGGTATACATTATGTGCAAATCCTCACAAAAATCTGCTGTACAAAACCACAATACTTCATAAGTAAGAACTTAGGAAGAGAGTAAAATGTGTTAAATTTACTTTAGTTGCTGTGTCACTAGAACGACTAATTCAAGATGCAACTATTCTAATGTAAATATGTCCATGGGAGCTCTCCAATTGACATAGAATACAGAAAAAAGAGAACTTTTTTTTTTTTTTTGGGGGGGGGGTAGTTTTTCAGAGCTTTCCAGAGCTGAATCATTCCCTGCTTCTATATTCATTCATTTATTCATATATTTGCTATCTATTTTACTTCTCTATATTTGGCTAGCATTCTTTTACCTCAAACCTATGAGACCTGGTGGGCACATCAATGGCAGTGATGTCGATGAGAGACTTGAACTGTGCGTTGTGATGGTCCCTGAGGAAGGTCATGACTGGGATGATGCCTTCTGGATGGATCATCACCTCCAGCTCATTACCGTACGTCACCTGCACCTCCTGGACGTACTTCGGTAGGCAATCGGCCACGTACTGGCCAAACTCGACCAGTCGCCCCTTCTGGAGCTCATCGCGAGGTCGAACTGTAGCTGCAGATAGCAAGTGTAATAAAGAAAATATTCAATAATAGTATTTTTATACTGCAGCTGGAATATACTAAACTTTGTACAGACTATCATATCGTACTGGTAATTACTGAATATTGAAAAATTAAAATTACCAACTCAACTACGAGGAAGTCCCCATTTCTGTACAATTAACAATATTTGCAAAACAAATGTGATTTGAAATGGTTGATAGCTGATGAATGAGGAGGTCTATCACTAAATTAGAAACATTGTGATATGTACATATTGCGTTTTTCAGTTTCGATGAGGGTTTACTATCTCAAGCAGGTTCTTCTAGTATTTCGACTGAAACCCTACTTTACTGCATGATTGATACTTGAGTTTATATCTTAAAGGCCACAGCAAGATGAAGTTCATTTCAAGTAAATGAATTAAAAATTCAAACAAAACAGTGAAAATATGATGAAAATAAGGAAGTTATGAATTTTCAAAACTTCACAATTTTTTCGCAAAACAGCTCTTGAGCAGACAATATGAATATTCAACGAATAAGTTGATGATGTCATACATGTTGTACACTCACTATTCTCCATAATAATCTATACAAAAATTTGATTTTTTTTCCACTAAAACTGAAAATTCATCCACGTGTACAAATACTAGATTAAATACCATTTTGTAGTATGTAAGGAGTATTTAGGACAAATTTTACACTTTTATAGCTAAAACATGATATTTTTTCATTTCTGTAGACATGCTGTGTGGAAAAATTTTGTGTATGGCATCATCAACTCACTCACTGAATATTCATATCGATTGTTCAATAACTGTTTTAAGAAAAAATAAATAAAATTTTTAAAAAATCATAACTTCCTTATTTTTGCATCCAATTTTCATCAATTTTTCAGGTTGTTTGGAATTTTGTATTCTTTTTATTGAAATGAACTTCATCTTGCTGTGGACTAGGCCTTAAAAAGCCTGACACAAGTCTAAGAGAAAATTGCTTTGTATTGACATGGTGAATTCATACAAGCAGGTCTAATTCTGTGAATTGTAGATAGTTCAAAACTTTCCCAATCAAGTCATTCCTATAGACAAATAAAAACTGATTTGATTGCATGAAAAAATAAAATGACAGAACACACAAACCTTTTTAGGCATGTTGTAATTATCTGAAAATCATTTTGCTTTCCTCTTTTCTATAAATTTACCATGGTAACCTCAAATTAAATTTACAGAGCAAGATTCAACCTAACATCAATTGCCAATACCTGTAAGTGAAAAGGTAGTGGACTCTACATGTTGGGACTACTTACGTTTATTTGTGCCGGAACATAATGTCCGAGCACTGTTCTGGCACAGCAATTTCCCTGCAGGAAAATAAAAATGAAACAAAAATGGAAATAAAACATTGGGAAGTCCATGTGACAATCAGCATAATTCATCAAATGAAAGTCTTGCCGATATGCCAAAGTCTGAAGTTTGTAGCCATAGAGGGCGGCAAATATTAGTGTTTTCACTGTGACTGTAATTATCAAAGAACATTCAAGACAACCACACAGTCAAAGTCATCAAATTAATAGGTCAATATTGAAGACATAATTTCTGTCTACATACAAGGGAAAAATTATGAAGGAAGAATGTGTTAAATTACAAACATTGTTCCTTCTTAATCATATATTCTGTATTTGGCATCACAGGAAGAAACATATTTGGCAAACGCCAATTTGCTAAGGCAGACTCTCTTCTACACAGAGCGCCTATAATCTCAGTTGAAAAGATTGAATCGAAGATAATGTTTTCCTCAAACAACATGAAAGATTGCTTGGAAGGGAAATTTGCAAAAGAAAAAGAACAAAAAATCATGTCAACAACGATAAAAGGGAGAAATGTTTTTTTACTCTCCAGCAGCCTCCAGGCTAGTTACCACTGCGATTAAAATGATCACACAAGCAGAATTTTTAAGAAGTGAGCCTTCTCTATGTCTACGACTATGATCTAATCAAATTATCTCTTATCTTGCTGATCAACAAGAAATGAACCTTCTCTGCTGCCCTGCTCCGACAAAATTAACGTAAAATTACAGATTTCATTTTCGAATTATATTTTCTAAATTAGATGAGATGAATTTTCTATTTTAATTACCATTGATATTTTGGTGCCATTGTTTGTAAATCATATGCTGGTTTTTGAATGATTATTAAAAATATTATTACCTTTTTGGCACTAATTTATTTATAGGATTAACTGATAATATACTAAAATGTGAAAAGCGAAAACTCTTAATTGTAATTCTAAAGCTATATTTAAATTGAATTTAATCTTTTTTTTTAAGATTTCATTTACATGCCATTAATTAAGCCACTGCATGAAGTAAATGGTCGAATTGCAAGCTCAGAAAACTTTCACTTGTTTTTACCCCATTTCTCAAGCAATTTTGGGAATGATGAAGTTTAAGTAATAATGATAATTGTAATGATGATGATGATGATGATGATGATGATGATAATAATAATAATAATAATGATAATAATAATAATAATAATAATAATAATAATCCAGATGGAAATAATGATAAATAAATACATATACATTAAGGAATAAGACTGATACTGTGTATTTTTTCTTTCTCTTTTCATTTATTTTCTTTTCGATATGCCCATCTCTGAATATTTATTTTTCATCAATGATGCCTCCGTTGTTTTATTTTGAAAATAAAACTTCTCTTTTTATCATATCATTTCACCACCTATTACTTCTCTATTTGACTTCTTAACTTTGAAATGTAATTTATGTTGGTGATTGCATGTTAAAACCATCATAGCCATGCCTGGCAAAAGGAATTCTAAATACAGGACTTGGTCAGCAGAGGACATGAGAAATGCTTTTGATGACGTTACTAAACATGGCATCCCGATCGCAGCGGCAGCACGTGACCACAACGTTCCTCGAAGGTCACTTGGAGATAGGGTACATGGTAAAGTCAATATGGATGCTAGGATGGGGGCACCCACAAAGTTATCCGAAAACCTGGAACGAGATCTGCTCAGAGTAATTGATTATGTGGCATGTAAGGCAGTATCTCTGACTGTAAATCAAATAATAATGTATGCATGGGTACTTGACAAAAAGTTGGGTGGAAAAAAGTTTGGAGAAAACGGACCCAGCTACAACTGGTGGGTTCATTTTCGCAATGCGTATCCAGAAACGACCCTGAAGCTGCGACGTCCAGACAGATTGGACAGAGTGGGAATTATGTGCTCTACGGTTGATAACTTGAGAGAGTACTTCCAGCTTCTGAAGGGAACATTGGAGAGGTACGACTGAACAAGCAAACCAGAGCGTGTCTTCAATGCAGACGAACCATGATCGACTTGAACAAATCCACGCAACGAGCAGTCGTTCCAGCTAGACACCGGCATGTTCATTCTACAACAGTGTCCGGCAGCCAGCATGTATCCATGTTGTGCTTCGTTTCAGAGTCTGGGTACGTCGTGCCTCCAAATATATTATTTAAGGAGGCCTTCCCTGGAGGCAATTACTCCAGGGATGGACCGGATGGCTGTTTATACTCGCGTTCTGACAGTGGATTCATTGATGGGGATCCTATGATTGGTTGGTTCAACAATGTCTTCCTCAAGCACTGCCCACAAGACCGGTCCGAGGAAAATCCGGTGCTGCTCATTCAAGATGGGTATGCTTCTCACCACAACCCTCTCCTCATCCTAAAGGCGATAGAGGAGCACGTGGTGCTCCTGGAATTAGTGCCCCACACAACCCATCTCTTTCAGCCCATTGATGTGTGTGTGTACAAGTCCCTAAAAAGCCACATCGGGAAGTTTATCAAGCTCGGGCAGGCTCTTCGTGGCTTGTTGTGGATCCCCAAGAAAGAGTTTCCGCGAATTCTCAAGACCCCCTCTTCCTGTTCAACCGGCATCTTCCTGTTCAACCCTAATGCGGTGGACAAGGAACAGCTAGTGAGATCTCGACTCATTCCTTCCACCGATGTTGATCTGGCAGCTCTTCCCCAGTACAAATTTGTTGATTTTGCAACCCAAGTGGAAGTACAGGATGTCGTTCAAGAGCCGCCTGTTGGGTATGCCGTTCAAGGCCCAGCCCCGGAATCTAGACACGAGCGACAAATTGTGGTGAATGTGGAGGTACACAGAAGCGAAGATGAAGAAAATGAAGGGCAAATGGAACCCCTGCACCATCGGAATGAATAACAGCCGCGAGAGGAAGGACAGCGTCCAGTAAACAGTCGCAGTGTCTACGAGAATCCCCTGGTCAAGTTTGTCGTTGTCTCTGCCGAAGTCGCTGAAATATTTTATCCGGCAGATGAGATCATTCCGGCAGGGAGAAAGGTCCCGGTCAGAGGTAGGAGCAAGGCCCGCATTCTTACATCTGCAGAAGTCAAACAAAACTACGAGGAAGAATTGAAAAGGGTACAAGATGAACAAAAGAAGAAAGAAGAGAGGAAGAAAAAAAGAGCCCAAGCGATAGCGAAAAAAGAACGCCTGAAGAAAAATGCAGAAAAGGATAAGAAGGCCTAGACGAGCAAAGCTACAGGTAAGAAGAAGGAACGTCAAGTACAAGAAGAATCTCAGACAGGATATGAAGTTAACACGCAAGATAAATTGAAGAGGAGGAAATACAAACAGATGAAGAAGAAATAGAAGAGATGGACATTTCAGAAGGCGAAGGACCCATGGAAGAGAGAAAGGAAGACTACTGTCATGTCTGCGGGTCTTATTTCTACGACGAGTCTCCCAGAGAGCAGCAGAAGTGGGCAGGCTGTTCCTTTCCAGGGTGTGATTGCTGGTGTTGCCAATTATGTTTGCCAGAGAGGTTTGACTACGATTATTTCTGCGATGATCATCAGCAGCCCCTCGTTAAGCGGGGTCCGCCGTGAGCCCTGAATGCAGACATATATTTATAGATGGAATATAAACGTCAAACCCAGACGTTCAGAGCCAGGTTTAGATGAGACACAGGGAGAGAGAGAGAGAGAGAGGGGGGGGGTGTTCGTGGAATTGTATTTGTAAATCTTATTAATAATCAAATCTAGTATTTTGTATTCCGTCTCTATCTTTCATTCTGCCACTGGGCCGTATTTGCTTGCACACAAATGAATATGCGGGCGCGTTCCGGTCCCCTATTCAGTATCTCCGGGTTTGCCAAAAAATTTTAACAAAAGAAAAAATGAACAACACACGACAAACTATACGTGGGACAACGATAAACACGAAAAGTGGAAATACATTGTGCCTAATCAAACCCAAATCACACAAATAAAAAAGCATTATTAGATCAATGCAAGTTAAAATTTAAATAAGTGATATTCTTAGATTACTAGAAAATAAACTGTGGCAATCAATCACATTGCTTACCGTGAGAAACACTCAAATTTCTCAGAGAACTTGCGCACCTCGACAGAAGAGACGCCATTACGAAACCAAAGTCGTCTAAAACCAGCTCGTCCGATCTCAGTTTCAGCTTTGCCTCGCGTCTAATTCGACCCAAATTTCAAGTCACCCTGTACCACACTTTACACTTGATGCACCTTCTAAAAGCTTTACAGTTCACACGAGTTGACAGAGTCGAAGGACAAACTTTATATTTTTTCTTTCATTTCAGGGACAAATTTCTTGGAAATCACGAAGTGTTAAGATTAAGTCAAACCATGCTAAATGCAGTGATATTTTGCTGACAAAACCACACAGATGCTGTGAAATTACAAAAAAATTTGGGTTATACACTGCAGGTTACTTGAAATGTCATCGAAACCCACCCCCCTTTTCAAAGCACACCAAAAATCCCCATTTTTATCAAGGCTTTTAAAACCTGTTCAGCAGCCGCGGATCCAGGATTCGATAAGGGGGGGGGGGGGGGAATGGTCATGGACATTTGTTTTTGTAATGCATGGACTAAAAAAGAAAAAAGGTTGTACATTACATTCTGTCAGTGAACTCCCGGGGTCACGGAGAGCTGATAAGTGAGGGGGGTGCATATTTTTTTTTTTTTTGCGTGTGTCATAAATACCGTATTAGGGGAGTAGGGGTATCCTATTATCCTATTGCAGGTACAAAAATTTTGCGACAAGCAAAAAAAAAAAAAAAGTTGTACATTACATTTGCCATTTCACATTTCAGCATTCTTCTTTTTTATTTGGCGAGGTACCCAAAAATGGTCAAAAATGGGCTGAAAAACACAAATTTTGAGTCTGGGGGCCAAGACCCCCCCCCCCCCCGATCCGCGCCTGCTGTTCAGTGCCCCCTTTTCCTTCCAACAAGCGCCCATTTTTTAATAAGTGCCCTTTGACACTCTAATAAGTGCATTTTCACCTCAGATATGTTGCCCTGAAATCCAACACCAGATTAGTGACCTTTTCCCTTTTTTCATAGTGCTCTTTATGCCTCTTTTTCCTTCTGAGGAGTGCGCCTTATCACCTAGGCTTCTAATGAATGTCCCAACTGAAATGTGATAAGTGCCCCTTTTGATTGCATTTTTTTTCCAGTTCTGATAGTGCATTTCCCCTCCTGGTGAATGCCCCCTTTCACCCCTCTCCTTTTCCACTTGGGCAAGTACCCCATTTGAAATTTGATACATGCCCCAATTTTCATTTCCCTTTTCTTTTCTATTATGTACAATTATTTCTCCCTTTTTAACGTGCTATAGACACGAGAAATGCCATAAGCGCCTTTTCTTCGTGTCCCCTTTCTATTCTGGCAAGTGCCCAATCCCATTTTGAAATTTGATACACACCCATCCGATTTCTGACACAAGTGCTCCTTCTGCTTTCTATGCCATTTTTCCTTCCGATCTGATAATCTGATAAGTGTCCCTATTCACTTCTAATTGCTCCTTCCGATAAGTGCCCCTTCAATCTGATGCGTGTCCTTTTTTTAAACATCTGATTGGCACCCCTTTTCTTTCTTGTGCCATTCCCCGTCTTTTAATCCCTTTTCGCATCTATAGTGTG
>CM057158.1:21723894-21903451 GCA_029962745.1 Echinometra lucunter
AGAAAGCTAAGTTGCACATTTTGGCTAGTCTATGTCAGTGTATGTCGCGGTTTGTTTGTGTGCACTTGTGACTTATGTACAAAGTGAATAGAGGGGGAGTGAGGTAACCCTTTGCAGGCGCTAATGCACTTTCGTATCCAAGCCTGATGGAATAAAGCACACAGTCACACACACCACCATGACCATTGTCAGACCGTGCTAATGTGTGCAGCACAAGCAGCACTTTATTCTGTCAGTCATCGGACATGGATACGAAAGTGCATTAGCGCCCCATTTGCATTGCATGTGACTGAATGAAGCACTGCTGTACAAAGTGAATGGTGGTTACCTATTTCATAATAATGCCAACATTTGTACATGGACTACGTGCTTACACAAAAAGTAGCCTTTAAAGTTTTACCTCCAATGTGTATAACTGGACATGCTGGACATTTTTTCAAAAAAATTGTAACTTTTGTCAGTTGTTTTTTAAACTTGTCAATGATTAATTTTTTATTTTAATGAACCCTCCATATTGCCAACCATAGTAAAAAAAAAACATTCACCCTCTCGCGAGTGTCATTAGCCCACAACTGACTCCAAGCAAGAGTGGTGAACAAAAGAAAAAAAAAATCAGATTTCACTTGATCACGATAATTGAGATCCAATTGAAGGAATGGGATGGAAATGAGATATACCAAGTTGTTGAGTGTCCGGACAGGTTGTGTATCCGGACAGTCGATTTTAAACAGCCATTTGAAACTGTTTACAAGCAATATTTCTTAAATTCTTGAACACAAGTATTAGACAATATTATAGAGAACAAAAATTGATGATGATTAGCACTATTCAGTGCATAGTTTTTGTTTAATTCAAAGACAAAAAAGAAGGCGTTATTTTTGTTACATGTCGGGACACCCGACCCCCCATCCTATTTTATCATCCTTGGGTGTCAGAAGCAAATATTTTTCAAGAAATTTTTATTGCTTTCAAACACTCCTCCTCTGAAATGATACTAGATGATAGATCAGTTATTAATGTTTCTCAGGATAGAATTTTGTTCTGTCGCTTACTTTGTCTATTCATATTGTTTTACATAAACAGTGGTAGAGGGTCTAACTTTACTGGAGAGGGGAATTTCACCATATGCAGGGGATACATTCCATGAGGTGAGTTGCCATGTTTTGACCATTGTTGACTAATAATTTGAAAGTCTTGTAAGAATTTATTTTAAGGGATGCATGCATCATACTTTCAAATTTGATAATATTTCATATTCTTTGTTAGCAAATGCTCTACGGTTTTATATTAGTATGTAATAAAAGCAAGAAAAATTTATTTGTCTACATGTATGTTTTGGAGAAAACCTTGATATCATGATTTGGTTCATTACAATATTCTGTGATGGAACTTACCACTTTAATCTAGAAAAGTAAAATGTGGATTGTGTTTTCAAGATGAATTCCTGACCTTTTTTTTTTTTCTTCTTGTTCATCTATTTTATAATTTTGAAAAACAGAACTAAAAAAAAGTAATTTTTCTTTGAAAATTATAGTTCTTTCAAGCATCTTATGGATTTGCACAAGCTTCACATGCTTCTGTGTTTGAAAATGATGAGTGCCTCCACAAATATATATATATATATATTATTTTTTATGTGTGCGTCATTTAAAAAAGCAACAGGACAAAATAAATGAAATGGTTAACATTTAATATGATTACAGTCTGCAGTATGACGGTCTTAAGTTAACAATTCTTATTCTTCCAGACTCCCTTATTGCTGTACATCTTCTACTATGTGCATTTGCTCTCTCCATCCCTTGTGCCTGCATTGTTTGTCATGGTGGATCTGTTGACGGCGTGGATACTCAGGAAGGTTGCAACCAGAACAATGGAATACTTGGTATTACTTCATTACTGTTCGTAATAAGAAGGATATTATCAAAATAATGCTAATGCCATTAAAGACCTGAAAAAAAAAATAGTACACTGTATGTGTAAAGCTACTACTTGTGATATACTGTAGCCCCCTAAAAAATTCACCTTGCATTCTAGTGGTTAACAGTTTATTTATAAGTAGTTTGAAGAAAGTAAAGGATAGCATAAGACCACACAAATAGGGCGTTTACAGAACAGCCATTCGATTGCATATATGCCCTAATTCATGCCCTTGTATGCATGTACATCGACTAGTCTCCCTCACTAGCTGCTTTTATAAATAACTGAATGTACAGTGGAGCTTGCACTATCTGTTCGTAAAAATAATATGTAAAACTCCTGTTTTGAATGTATAGTATAGTGACAATGCATCCCTAACACACACAGTAAAATGTCTTTTGTTGATTGGCACATGTTTAGAATCCCAGTACTGTAATCAAAACTAAATTTCATATATTCTGGGGTGTTTCTGCAATGACAATGACTGGCTGACTGTGCTTTTTACTGTTCCAAAGTTACAGAGGCTGGATAATTTATACTAACACCTGACCAAGTCATGTGCATTATGTATTTTATAAAATGGTGGCATTTGCCATGTTTTATACATTATGGGAAGTCAAATTAAGCTGAGTAACCTTTCAGCAGTCACTTAGTACCATTCATAAGTACCAGTCATTAGCAACTTTCTCTAAAATGATACTACATGACAGATCAGTTATTAGGGAGCTTTATATACGCGGTGCAGCTGAGACGACGCAGGATCTTGCTGAGTTGACTTACGTTCTCTTTGCTTGTGTCGCGTTGCAAAGAGGCTTTAGATTTGGGGAGGATGCAGTTAATCAAACAAAATGCGCGCGCTCAAATATGAATCATTGTTACGTCATTAAAAAGGGCCAACAAAGGTCTCGCGTCGCGTATTGGGGAGGACGGTAAACTGGCCCCAGAACCGTCGTGTAAAACAGACGACCCAGGATGGATTGGAAAAGAGCTGTCTCGCGCATGCGCACAACAACATTTTTGGCAAGATACCGCGTCGTCTGAGCTGCGTCGCGTATCTAAAGCTCCCTATTAATGCCAGTTAGCAACAATTTGTTCTGAACTGAATTTCACATATTATGGGTGACTACATGATAGATCTCAGCCGATCATTTGCTGAGGATTCATGTCACCGTTTTATAATATGTTTTATTTACCCATGGCACCCCCATCAACTCAACAGGGGCCCATTTCTTGAAACCATCAAAAGTTTAAAGTCACGGACACCCCGTAGAAACATGTCTTAATTCTGCAACACACGTTTCAATGCAATGTCTAAGAAGTTAGACTTATGACGGTTTTGAGAAATGGCCCTCTGGTCTTCTTGTGGGCCCTACTGGAAGAGCAGTAGTATTATGAAATGATTCATTGAATTTCTTAATAACCTTTATACTTTTCTGATACAGTCAAACCTGCCTATAAAGCCCACCCAAGAGATACAGAAAAAGTGGCCACTGCAGACAGGGGGCTGCTATAGGAAGGTTCTATAACACATATTTCTGCTTTGAGGGAGACGATGTAAGTGGTCACTATTGGCAGGTGGCCTATATAGAGAGGCAGCCACTAAGACAGGTTTTACTGTATATTATAAGAAATTTCAAAGATAGGAAGTTAGAAAGCAACATTGGCAGGAATTCACAAAAGTGGTTTAAACCTTCATAAGTGTGCTAAAGTAAGCATAAATAGGTGCATATTGGCCATGCACACTTCAAGAAAACGGATAACTGGACCGGATTCTGTGTGCATGCACAAAAAAAAAAAAACCCAGGAGGGGCTTTAATCCACCCCATGGTTTAAACCTCTTTTTGTGAATTCTGGCCAATAAGTCTCAAGCGATAATTCATCCCTCCTAGACTGGTTCATGGATACTTTGGATTGTGTGTTTTATACTTTTTCTTTCTTTCTTTTCCTCTATTTGGTTTCAATCATTAGTACTGTCAGCAGAAACGGAAGGAGAAGAGTTATGCTTCGGGAATTGATTCACTGCTGATCGTTTCCTCTGATCTGATCTCCATACCTGACTTAGCTATGGCAATGTAAGTACCACACAGGCCTATCCAGGACTTTCAGAAAAAGGGGGATGGGGAGGGGGGCTGATTGTTTGAAGAGGGAAAATATGTGATCCACAACGACAGTTAATTTTCATTTAGCGTAGTAGATTCCCCCTCCCTCAGATGTGCATCTTCCTGTGTGGTTATTTTTTTTTAAATCTACCCATTAAAAACCAGTTGGTCCCTATTGGCAATTGGTCCCCATTAACCCATTGAAATCGACCTTTTCATTTCATAGTACTTTCTATTTTTTAGCCCTTTCTGAATACCAGATGTTCACAAAATTCCCCAGTGTAGATATTGCTCGTACCATATTGAATAGTGTAGCCCCAGTATTGAGCAGTCATCAGAATGGGATGAATCAGGTAGTGCAAACATATTGTCATCTCAAATAAAAGTAAATGGAGTAGCATCCTTGCATTTCAGTGAGGTTTCTTTCTGCTCAGACAACAAGCATGTTCATTCTGATGTTAACAGTATCAGTATTATTGAATGAGAATACTAGTACTCTGAATATATTAAAGATTACCTGGAGTTCTGGTCATGCGATAATAATGTGAAAGAAACTATTGCAAAGCAACTGGGAGAGTTAGATTAGTTGTATGTAAACACAGGTGTCTAGTGTGAGATTTGGAGATTATCAAACTGATAAGAAATTTACTTACTTCCCCAAAAGGTACTTGCACTGCACAAAAGAAATGAGTATATTGGACCACACACAAATCTGGCATGAATGTTACCCTCAAACTTTTGAGCATTTTCTTATCATTTTTCCTATATGAGGGCATTTGAAGAGCAATCCTGTCTAGGGGATGCTTTTACTTTGATATTCTTCCTAAGTAACTGACATGGAAAGAATGAGAAAGCTCACAAATTATTTTTCACCTTTCCCAGAACTCAAGCTTCTTTTAAAGACCACTGTATTGCGAAAATTATATAAAAATAGCATAGATCTCTTTGAGTCTGATTATTTCTTGTTGAAAACTAATTCTGTTTCTCGTATTACTCCAGTTATCTGCTCTGCCCGTATAGCATTGTGACCTGTGTCGCTCAGTGCACCTTGGTGTTTACCAACCTAGCTCTAGCTGCTACTTTTCTCTTTACATTACAAGGTAAGATGGTAGAAAAATGTCAGTGGAATAAAATAATTACACTGGGAAATGACTTTTCTTTTTTTGAAAATAATTCATTTATCTCTCTTTCGCTCTCTCTTGGTCTATCTTGCTCTCTTTCTCTGTTGTCTTCCCTCTTTCTCTCTCTTCCTTTCTCTGTTGTTAGGATATACCTGTCATTTTTCAGCAGCTCTTTGATTTTCTATCAAATGGATGAGGGAAGTGTGTATTTGTAGTTTATTGCATCTTTTTTTTCCTCTGCTAAGTTAGATCTCTGTGTATCTGTAAGTGTTTTTGTATATTCTCTCTGACACGCGCAAAGACACACACATACATAGCTTCACATCGCTGTACTCCCGGGGACATCTATTGTTCCTCTGTTGTTCTCCTTACCTCAAAAAGGCTCGAATCTATCGTTTGACGTCCGAGGACTATTGTTTGACATGTGAGGACCATTGTTCTTTTTTTGTGCGTGCACTGTCCTCGCTTTATTTAACTCACCCATGCATACACACACACCACACCACGCATGCACCACATATGAATTATTCTGTTGGGTATTGCTTATTTCCATTGCTTTTGTTTAATTTACAGGGAATACAGTTGCAGCCACTTTGTGCCTAGCCTTTGCCTCCTACCAGTCTCTCTACCCAGTCACATTGATTGTTCCACTCGCTATGCACATAGCCATCATCAAAATGCAGGTGAGATATGATTACCACTCTTATCCTCTCAGGCCAAATCAAATAGCTGATACTTGAAAAATTTGCAATGAATCCTTGGGAAAAAATGTGCTTTATATCCTGTGTTAAACTTCATTGCTAGATGCATGTAGATGAAATTAAGTGAAATGTAGCATGACTGTGCACAAACTCATTTCTGAATAAAAATTTTGCTCCTTTTTTTAAAATCCTTTTTAAACATGTGTGAATAATTTGGCATTACTTAATGGCATCATGAATAATTAAACATAAACCAGGCCATTTTATCTTTTGTCGTATTTGTCAAAAACGTATTCTTAAATTAAATGACCTTTATCGCTTACATTTGTATCAATTTATGTATCAGCTTGACAGAAATGATATACCAAATGACTTGAAAAAGAAATTCATCAAGAATAATTCTTTCCATGCATACAATACTAGACAATTAAACAACTATCACTTACCTAAAAGTAGAACAGTATTTTCTTGCAAAACTGTATTTTTCACAGGACTCCAAAACTGGAATTCATTAGACAAATCAATAAAGGAGGCAACTACTCTTAATCAATTTAAATCATCGTTAAAACATTTATACTTAATTCTTACTGATTTATTAAATATCTCATCTACTTTGTTATTTCCATGGATAGTCAGAATAGATGTATATGTCTTTGTATATAGTGTAAATACACATAAATGTTACATTGTGGGGGTTTTTTTTGTGTGTGTGTGTGTTTTTTTTTTAATTTTATTCATAAATTTTGATGATTTGCTTGGTTTAATCATATTACGTTAATATCGTATTTAAATAATTTATGATCAGGGGGTCTACATCTTACAAGCTATGCTTCCCAGTAGACCCCTCCACATTGTTTTTTTGCTATACATTATGATCTGTATTTATACATGTATTAGAATATGTATTTTTTCCCATTTGGAATGTTATATATTGTGACATGTACTTGCATGATTTGTGGAATATGAATAAACTAAACTAAACTTAAACTAAAAACTAAACTATTCCTGCAACTTAGCCTCAAAGTATTGCGTGAATATGGATTATATTGCATATTTGTATTGTGATGTCAGAATGATATCTAGTATGACCTGGGCCCTGTTTCATAAAATTTATCATCAGTAACAATTGCCAATTTCTGTGGAAAATATGCACTTGGCCAATCAGATGCAGGGATTTCAGTAGCTTACAACAGTTATTGCAACCTACTAACAAGTTTTATGAAACGGGGCTAGTACCGAACGGGGCCCTGCATGAGTTCAGCAAAGGACTACAGACCTGGTATAGTGTTCAGAAGATCTTTTTTAATGAAATGAAGAATTGATAAAATCATAAAAACAACATTTGATCTGGGATAATCTGTATTTCTCATATCTACAAGATACCCTTATCTCTCGTTTTTCTTTCCTCCAGGCATCTAAGGATAAGACGGTGAAGTACAGTAGACCTGAGGCAGTGCGCTCCTTCATATTATCTGGAGCTTTGTTCTGTTTCTGGTTGGCCTGTTTACTGGGCCTTTCCTTCCTCATGCTCAACTCCTGGGGGTTCCTAAGATCTACGTATGGCTGCATGTAAGTTTATCAGCATTTTATGTCTCCATGAAGAAAAATTCCCAAGTACGAAGGTAATTATTATCAAGAATTTGGCATCACCTGGGCCTGGGAGGGAAAAAGCGAACTTATCACTGTGACCTTGAATCTCTCCTCCTGATATAACTTATTTTGATGTGCAGGTGTACTACTACACCGGGGTTTCCCCCTACTCTTCTTCGAATAGTGCAGTGGGTTCTTAACGTGGAAAGGTGGTGACTCTCCTCTACATGGGGCCTCCATTTAACGTCCTATCACAGGGACGGAGTGTTTTCCACTGAAACATAGCCTGCGTCTATGAAAGAGGGAAGGTGCACATTAACACACAACACCGAATTCAATCATCCGCCCGAGGTGGACTCGAACCATTAATCTTTGGTTCGACTGGCAGACGCTTCACTGACTGAGCCAACTTGCCTCCATGCACGATGCATGATGGAGTATTGTACACAAGTTCTCTAGAGACCTTAATATAATGTTACTCAGACCCTTCCTTATCCTTCCTTCTTCTTAAGAAATTCTTATAAGATTTGGGAAAATTTGTAAAGACCACTCTGTATCATCATAAGCCCACTGCCTATGGGAACTGTGTGGTCCCTGTATTAAGTCTGTGGGCATTTGAGAATTCAGTATTCAATAGGTTAATATCTATGTAATCAGTGAATGGCATTTATTGAAGCAGCTGGGCTCTGTCTCTCTAGTAATCCAATCTGTTAGACTGCTACTTGTAGAGATTTGGATTTTCAAAATCTGGCTAGATTCATTAGTATAATATGAATATTCTTAGGGATATCTCCTATCTGACTGGTATTTTTTTTCTTCATATTTTATCTCAAGAATCTGATGATCTTTGTTTCATTGTTTTAATAATGTAATAACTGTGATATTCCTTTATGATACACCATTTCAACATTATTTTGTATAATTGTATTGTTACTTAACATTCCCAACAATTTAGTCATTTGACTGCCATTGTGAATGTTTTTTAAGATGTCTTTTTTTTAAAACCAAATAAACCATACCATTCAATTCAATTTAATTTCATCATTCAATAATTTTATCATGTACGTTAAAGCAAGTGTATTGTCGTAATGACTTTTGATATTTTTAAGATTAGATCTGCAAATGAAATCAGAAATCAAAAGTTATCGTGGATTCTTTGAAGCAACCAACTCTGGAGTAGTTGCCTTCTGTTATCTTGTATTTGGAAGGTAGCAAATCATTCAGTATATTGTTTTTTTTAGGGCTTAACTGATATTCGCATCGGAGATTGTGACTGCCGATTCTTGGCTGCATCGGCTAAACATCGGAATCGGTAAATATTTTGATGGTGAGCCGATTCGGAACCGATACAAGCAACAGATGTTTGGCGTTTACAATCACACTTAGACCCTATGTTGTTTTGCATTGCGGGCATAGCAGACGGGATTAAATTTTTGTTATTGTATTACTCATCTCTACTTTAGCCGCGCTCTGCGCTGCATCGGTATCGGAATCAGAATCGGGCCAATGCAGATGTAAAAACATCAGGGATCGGATCGGCAGCAAAATGCCATATTGGTTAAGCCCTATTTTTTTGTTAGTTCATTTTTTTCTCTGAACTTCTTACGTTTTTGTTCTTTCAGATTAGCAGTACCCAATCTGCAACCCAATCTAGGCCTTTTCTGGTATTTCTTCACAGAGATGTTCGAACACTTCAGGACCTTCTTTCTCTGGGTTTTTCAAATTAATGTATTTATCTACATAGCTCCATTGGCAATTAAATTAAGGTAAGTCTCACATCTTTTGCTTATTTATCTTTCATATTTACATTCTTATGATACTTTTTCTCATTTCTATACAATTTGTCTCTCTTTATTGAAATGTATCAAATGTATGAATGGAATATAAAACATGACATTGATGCAATTAAAATGAATATGTATGTTTCACAGTGATGATATAGAAATCAATAATTATCAACATTTATCAAATAGTAGTGCTACCATGTTCACAAGTGTGTTTCACATTTTGGAATTTCCTTCCTCAACCCTATTATTTCCTTGAAATGCTTGAGCCCTGTAATGGCTAAAGCCAGGGTAATAATATCCAAAGTCCTTTGGATCCTTTGGAAGTGCATAGAAACGTTAGATGATAATGTGATATGTGATGTACAAGAACGGATTATTATTATTATTTATTATTAATGAAAATTATGATTATTGGCTATAAATGATTGTAAAGTTAATCGGTTCTTTTATTTATATTTCAGAGAACACCCTTTATTTATAATGCTGGTTCAGTGTATTCTCATCACCATCTTTAAGTCTTATCCATCTGTTGGAGATACCACACTCTACCTTGCCCTCCTACCAATCTGGTCGCCTACATTCCACTGTAAGTAGCTCGTGTCATTTCTTTATCGATGATCACCCATTTGCTCCTGCAAAAATTGCTTCAGCTGTAGTTCTTCCTATTTATATTTCATCAAAGAAGCAAATTACTCTTGTTTGTCTACAAAATACTTAATAATCAAGCTCTAAAGTATTTAGGTTACTGTTTGAATTTATATACACCCACCAGAGAATTGATAATATACCCACCAGAGCATCTCACATATTCAGTTCCTTGCTCATTAGCTGGTGACAGGACATTTACTGTATCAGCTTCAAAATACTGGAATGATTTACCACTTAGAATTCGACAGTCTTCATCAGATAGTACCTTCAGAAAGGCCTTGAAAACACATCTTTTTTGCAGTTTGTAGTTTTAAGATTATTTATAAATTTACTTTTATAAATACCTGTATTTATGTAATTTTCAGTTATTGTAAGTGCTTTTGGGTCTTAAGTAATAATAATAATAATGTGAGAATTTAGGTTGCAGTAATGGTTTGTGGCTATGTTCGGTGTTGTCAGGGTTGAGTTAGGTGTAGTGTTTGATCCAAAGTTGAAGTCTGAAGTTTACAGATTAGTGTAGGAAATTCAACAAAAAAGCCATTTTTGTATAGGCATGTGTCATAAAATGGAAAACCCATTTATTAAAACCCCTAAGCTGTATTGTATATTTTTGACCAAATAAAGCCGAGAGTAACTTCTTTCAGAACAAATGCTGGATAGCCATGAAAATTCCTTCTGGTTGCCTGGTTAAGTATGAATTTCTATTTGCCAAGCTTTCAGACAAGGATTTCCTATAGTTTCAGGAGAATTCTACTAAATTAACAAGTGTCAGGAAAAAGGAAGAAAAGTGTGTGTTTTTATATAAGTGAAAATTATTGATTCAAGGCCCATCAGAACCCATTACCAATAGGAGTTTGCAGCGGAAACGAGAAGAGAAAAATGAAACGAAACTAGAAGATCTTTTGTTTGGCATTGAGCCATCAGTATAGTTTTAGTGATGAATGATGATAGTTGTTCATGTAGGTTTGCACTGTCTCTGGTCTTATTACACGCACTGGTAAAAATATTGGGATTAAGGGTCCTTTGTGAGCTTCTAGACCAAAGTGACCCTCTTACTGTCCTAAAAGACACAAGAGTTTGTACATGGGTTTCTAGGAAATCATATTTTATTTATTTAAACTCTTTAAGTGACTTTGTATGCTGTCATTGTGGCTGTATCTTTATAGCATCCTGTCTACTGTAGTTTCCTGTCATAGATTTGTATCGGTAGGTACTTCTCTGGGCCCCGTTTCATAAAACTTGTTATCAGTAACAATTTGCAATAGCTGTTATAAGCTACTAAAATCCTTGCATCTGATTGGCTGAGAACAAATTTGTCATAGAAATGTGGCAGTTGTTACCGATAACAAGTTTTTTGAAACGGGGCCCTGGAATTTGATAATATCACTCAGATATTTGCCCTCTGACTGAATGTTATTGATCGCAAAGAGTGGACTTCACCTCTACAGCTGACAGGTCTTATGTAATGCAAACACCATCCAATAATTTCATCAGAACTTCCCTGTAAGGAAAATTGATTATTGTGAATTTCTCACCAGAGCCTCGATTGAAAGCTTTCTAGTCATTCAAGGCAAGTTCCAAGTCATGTCTGAGTGGCCCCCATTTTTGCTGCCTCTGAGATTTTTAATGTATGTTATGTGGTAAATCCACCATGTCAGCAAAACTGTGCAAAAAATAAAAAATAAAAAAACTTATGCAAAACCCTCAGTGTATGTCTACAACACAAAGATTGTGTCTAAATGTAGCTTGACCCCCTTTTAGAAATGTCGTAGTCTAGGGGATATGTCTCCAGACTGCAGATCTCAGGGTTCGTGGTTCAAGTCCCATTGCGGCACTAATGTCTTTTGGTAAGACATTAAATCTGCATTGCCACTCTCCACCCAGGAGCAAATGGGTGCCTGTGAGGATTGCTGGAAGTCATTGTGACTGCCTATGCCATTGCTCTGCATGTACACATGTGAGTGGTGCAAAATGGTAGGAATTCTCCCTAGGGAGTGGAGATGATGCACACTTATCTGCAGGCAACAAATCCAGTGATCAGGGATGTCAGTGCTAACATTGTAAAGCTCATTGAAGTATTCATGTAATGCACTGTATAATTTTAAGGAATTAAATTATCATTTTCTCTCCGTTGTTCTGGTGAACAGATTTTCGTAACAGTCTTGTGGTAGGTGTGATGATGCTCCTAGCTTCTGTCTTGGCCCCTGTACTGTGGCATCTCTGGATCTATGCTGGGAGCGCTAATGCTAACTTCTTCTTTGCTTTTACGCTCATCTACAACACTGCACAGGTAAGGATGGGTGATATGAAATAAAAATTGGGGGAGCTTGGGACTTGTGATATGAATTGATTATTTATAAGATAAAGAGGAAAAATGTCAAGTGTTGATTTGATTTGAGTTGAGTTGAGTTGAATTGAGTTGAGTTGATTTGATTTGATTTGATTTTACTGGATTAGATTTGATTTAGTTATGAGATTGAGGGGGAAACATGATGTGATTTGATTTGATTTTATTCAACTTGATTTAAATTAATTTGATTTGATGATTTATGAAATAGAGCTGAAAAAACCCAAAACAATATGAATGATAAAAAAAGGACAAATCAAATGCAAAACCCTGCTCAACTATGCCATTTCAACACACCTGTTCTACCAAGGGGTCCTCAAGGGGGTTACAGAGGGGGCTGAACATGTGCTCCTGTGACAGTTACATCAGGGTGTATTTTGTCTATAGTGTAATGATTCGTATTAGGTTTGCACTTGAGTTTTAGGATAAGATTGAGTTAACCCAACTATTCCTGTCTTAAAGTTCCTATCATATGTTTTGAGTAAAGGTGCTTTCACGCATGATGCGACAGTGTGGTAACATGCTGTGTCACAACACTTTTTTGTGTACAAGCCTATGGGGTATAGGGCGACAAAAAAATTTCGCCGAGGCAGGGCACACTTTTGTTTGCTGCCTAGATACAAAAAAGATGCGCACCAATCAAATTTCTAAAAAGTTAGCGCAAAAATTGTTGCCATGAGATTGCCTGCGCAAGTTTTGACAATATGCTCTCTTATTGAGAGTTGACGCGTTAATGCGCGTTCATTAGCATATGTGGTGACACAAAGTCCCACCATGTGTGAAGACATAACAGTGTGGCGCCACAGTGTGGTACCACACTGTTGCATCATGTGTGAAAGCACCTTAAGAGAAAAGGTAGCGCCTTTCTGACTCCCACCAGGCGATAATGCCTGGCTTATAATTCTTAACCCACTGGCTAATGGAACCGGGTGACCCCTGTATTGAGTCTGTGGAAAAGAGAGAATTCATTAGTCAATGTCTGAAAGGGGGTACCCAATGCTGAAACAATGTTAGTTCATTTAAAAGAGCATGATTTTATCAGCAGAAAATCATCTGCCTAAATTTTTTCAAAAGTTGTGATGCCAAGGAAACCGCCAAATGTGGTAAGATTTCAGGATATTTTTGACCCCTCAGCTGTGACCCAGTTTCAACTGGGTACCCACTTTGGCGTCAAAATGACGTCACAGTGGGTACCTTGTGGCGCAATTCTAGCAAAATGCACGCAAGGTGTAATACATATTGTACGGTCTAGTGCGCAGCACAACTGCAATGCGCGAAGCTGGGTACCCACTTTTACATCATACCTCATACTCAAATTTTTTGGTCAACTCTTGACTGTTCATGAGAAAATTAGCCAAAATGCATTGATTTCAGTTGAAAATCATCAAATTTTTAAAGTTATTCTTCTTAGAATTCTATTCTTGATCATATATCAAAAAAAAAAAAATACCATTGTGTAATCACTTTAATAACTACCTCTGCTCTATTAATCTTTATTTTTTATTTTTTTTATTCTGTTATTGTTATGATTTATAATTTTGTGTTTTGTTTCTGTTGCATTGACACTCTGGTCAGTCTTTCATTAAAAATGCTTAATGAGAATCAGTTATTAATGTTATTATTATTATTGATAGTAGTAGTAGCAGTGGTATCATTGTTGTTGTCGTTATGTTATTATTATTATTATTATTATCATTATTATTATTAATAATTATGGTTAGGTTTAGGGTATAGTTATTGCAAGATAACTACTTCTGAAGTACCACTGAAACTACTCCAGAAAAGAAAACTCACAATCCCCTTGTTGATAACTATCTAGTCAAGATTGCAGGAATCAAAACTTGACTCTTACTCTTGCTGTTGTATTTCATTCTCATGCAGATATTCCTTGTGACCGATCTTGTCTTCGGTTTTTTGCGTCGTGAGTTCGCTCTCAAACATGGAATGGACTTGCTGGATGAGAAGGGCAACAAGAGACATATCCGACTACAGTGAGCGGGCAGTCGTCAAAATCAGTGTGACCCTAGGTTGTTCTTAAAAGACAGATAGTATGGTAGTCAGTTTCCATGTGCAGTAGGTCATACTTCACGGACAGCAAACTTGGTGAAAAGCACCGGAAGCACTGGAAATACTTGTATATTGTTTCTCCACCATTCCTCCAACTAAAAGTCCTTTTCAGGACTTACCAGATGGTGAACCATAAACCTCATCCATGTTATACGAGTCTGGAACACAGCAAACGAGGTGTTCCACTTTGGACGTGCTTCGGTCAGGGTTGGGAGAGGGACAAATTGTTTTACCATATGGGACCATGTGTAGAAAATACGGAGCATTACATAAGGCCTGATGGTCATAAAAATCAATTCTACTCTGGGTGATGGACAACACCGGTAAACACCTGAGTGGTGTAAAATTTTGGTGTAAAATTCCCCATGAAAGCCCACTCGTGTGTGTCTTCATATGACCAATCCCCAAATCTGTTCTTATTCTTATCATGCCTATTGGAATCCATTGGCTCCTATGCTTAACTATTTAAAGTCTGTGCAGCACAATATGTAGAGGGCGCTATTCAGAATTATGAGCATGTACAGATGGGGTCTGTTACCCATCAAGCTTACTTTCCATGTTTCCGAAAGGCAGAAGATTGCCGATGTAGACGCAAGTTTTGTTTGGTTCGTTTGGCAACTATGTTTCTGAAGTTTGTTCTCGCAATGCATCGTGGGATCTTTGGCCACTAAGTCATGATTTTCATCAGATGTTTTGGCATTTTTATGATTTTTAGGCTACTTCGTCCGTAAATCTGAATAGCGCCCTCTAGATGTCATGCTGCACAGACTTTAACATCACTCTTGTAGGATTGTTACCATGAAATTGCTCTCCTAGTTATTTGCATGTGTATATTTTCTAGGAACTCCTTAAGAACATATCACAATGAACCATATCTCGTGTGGATAGAGGTGAAGTTCCCCAAATATTGCATATGGGCCCTTTCCACATTGGTAATCAAGATCTTGTTGTGAGACTTACTTCACATCCATTAAATCCCATCCATTTACTGTGAATGAAGAGGCTAGTCTCAATGAAACCTGTACAGATAGAAATTGGTGATAGCAAATTCAGAGCTGCCAATTAGTAGGATTTTATCCTATTTAGTAGGATTTTTAAGGGGAATATGACACTGAATAGGATTTTTCCCATTGAAATAGGATTTTTGAAACTTGTAAGAACGATTCTTTATACTGTTGGATGTTTCAAAATTTGAAACAAATAGGATTTTGGGCTTGAAAATAGGATAAAAAGAAATAAAGAATAGGATTTTTTTCCCAATTGGGGTTGGCAGCTCTGCAGATTGATGTAAATTTTCATGTCAATATGAGCAGGTGAAGGTGCACATAAATACTTTCACCTGGTGAATGGTGTAAAGCACAGAAGTAATAATAATAATAATAATAATAATAATAATAATAATAATAATACATGTAGTACAGGCGATGCTTGTTATAACAAACTCCTTCGGGCTGAGGAAATTACCTCTTTATATCGAAACCTTGTTGTATCAGGGCTAAAAAAAAAATACAAAGAGGGACCGTTATTATAACGAGAGTTTGTTATAACAGCGTTCTTTATAACGAGGTTCCATTGCAATAATAATTTTTTTTACCCAGGGAAGCCTCATCAGCATAATTGCTGTTCTTCCAGAGGGCCCTGCAATTATTATTACCCCTGCAATTGCCAGGTACCCATTTACACCTGGGTGGAGAGTGGTAAAATGTGGATCAATGTCGTGCCAAAAGACGTTAGTAACAGGCTGGGATCCAAACCCTCGACCTTTAGATGGAGAGGCAAGTGAATGGACCGCTGTACCACAGCACCTCCACAACGTTTGCAAGAGAGTTGGAAATCAAGTAAAGCCCATGGCACACTATATGATCCCACTGTGACCTGATTGTCAATGAAAATGGTATTTTGCATTAAATATGCGCAAAATTATCAAATTTGAATTTCGGAATAATGATAAGAATACTAAAATCAAAATATGAGTAAAATTATCTTATTTGAATTTCGGAATAATGATAAGAATACTAAAATCAAAATCTTGGTTAATGGCAAGCCTTGTGGTCATTGTAAAGGTCAAATCAGCTTCAAATTGTAAATGATCGCAAGACGTCACTATGATTTGGCATTGACTTTGCTTTTATTCCTACAGGGAGGTTCGCAGTAGCCCTGAATTTCAATTTTAGTAATCATACGACTACAGTGGAAACTCAGTATAATGAGGTCCTCAGGACCATCAAAATTACCTTTTTATAGCAAGAATCTCGTTATATCAGGGTTAAAAAACAAGAATATAAAGAGCTGGGACCAAAATATTACCTTGTTATATCAGGAATATTGTTATATCAGATCTCTTTATACCGAGTTTCCACTGTATTTGGACCTGTGATCATTAAGATTTTACATGTTTGAATGTTCATATCAAATGCTATAACAAATTTTTCGGATCACAGACAGATCATCCCTTAAGACTTCATTCCTCAGTACAGGTAGAAGACCAGTCACAGACTATGGGATATACCGGTAAACACGCTGTTCTCATTTCAAAAATATGATATCAATTACAATAACCTTGCTTGAAATGTGCAAAGCAGTTATTACTGTCATGCCATGTCCTTGTAAGACTGTACATTCTTTACAAAGATGTTAAAGACATTGGTTAACATTGTTATGATTTTAAAAAAATCTTGTTTTGTTACTTGAAAATGGGATAAACATAAGGGTTATAGTGTAAAAATACCAGTTTGAAAGTATAATATCCACAGGAAGTATTTTTAAATATAAAAAATGTGAACCAATGTTTGAAAAATATAGGAGGATCGGTTGCACAGAATAGACATAAGGAGTGCACATGCGCGTATGACTCACCTTACCGTACTGTGTATATTGGCGTATCACGCGGCGGGAGGCACATAATGGCATTTTCAAATTCAAGCAAAGTGATCCTCTTGGTGATTGTCTCGTGAGACGAAGGATAATAAAATCGCCGTTTGCGTCTAACTTTCACTTTTTCATTCCAAATTATGGTTGGTTTCAGGGTTTTTGAGTACAAATACAAGTACTCATACACATGTTTCATCTTAGTTTGAGAATTTTTTAAATCAGCTACTCACAAAGTTTGCCAATGCCTTTAATTGTCTAATTGTATTGTTTCGTACCCATTTTTTTGTTTGTTGGTATGCTTGTCTGTTTGTAGTGTTTGTTTTATTCACAGTGAAGAATAAAGTATGTTGTTGAAATACTTTTTGGCTCCATGTGTACATGTTTTTGGACTTTTGGGAGAAGTGCAAACAGCAATGTACATTTGATTGTCTGTGGAACTCTGTGAAATATACCAGCAGGTTTCTTCTCACTCGTATTTACTCATACAATTATTCAGTTTATGGGCCCACTCCTTACACAATTGTTAGTAGTCACCAGAACCGTAGTTGCATGACTTTGCCCTCTCTTCTCTCATTCTCTCCTCTTCTTTTCTTCTTGAAAAATCACTTGAAAAATCGTAAGGCGTAGCACCGCCTCAGCAGCAATCGTAAATGTGAATACAGGCGAACCTTGTTACAACAAACTCCTGCAAATAAAATCAAAAGTTGAAAAGCAGAAGGGATCAGATAGAAACAAAGGCCAGGCACGGGCATGGGTGTGGCTTGGTGGACAAACCTTCCCCTCCCCCGATTTAAAATTGTCTAGCACCGCCCCCGGGCATGGTCATGTATCGTGGAATAATGCCACCTAAGTTTTTATAGGGTAAAAGATAACTGAAGCCTGTTAATTTAAACTTTGATAAAATGGTCACCGCTGCCAGCAAAGAAACTACATGAACATGTATTGAAAAACCCGGTATACTAATATTCGGTGATTAAACTAGACGAATAGCGTATACTTTTAATGTTTGAAACTTGAGCTTTAAATACACATTTAGAACTGATGGAATGTGCTTTAAAATGCCGGAAGGGACTAGTCCATAGCGACGTAATGGTCAATTTAGAGTTAGGCAAACATTCGTCTAGGCCGGACACCCAAACACTTCTGGCCGGTTGTACCCCGCTAGCTCAGGCCCGGAAGGAAGGCCGGTGTCAACGTACAGACGGACACTTCCACTGCTAAAAATGAAGCCTTGTCATTTTTTTTTTTCGATCCTGGATGGAATGAGCGGTTTTGTGTTAGCCATTGATGGCTGTCTAAATAACGAGAAACCAGGAGCGATCCTGGACCAGTTTGAATGGTGGGAGAAGGGAGGGGATGTCCACCAAAATGTTGACAAACAACAAAAAAAGAATAGTCCTCGGCTTAATTTGTTCGTTTTTTTTTTTTTTTTTTTTTGGGGGGGGGGACGTACACAAAAAATTTGCTGACATGTAGAAAAGGTCATCGCTTAAAATTTGGAGGAAATAACCTATCGTGTCCCCAAACCCTTAAAATTTTGAGGGACGTATCCCCCCCCCCCCCCCCAGCACCAAGCAAGCAACTACCTGTGTTTACATAGACTAGCAAGTCTGTCGACACATATTGAAGAAAAATCAGCAAAACAAAAAAGATTTTTTCTTTCCGTTTAAATTTTCCAACGGCCTAAAATTGCGATAGTAGGCCGAAGGGGGGGGGGGGGTGGGGAGGTGTTGCAAGGAAATTGAGACTGATAATTTTGTCGTTGTTGTTGTCAGTTGTTATTGGTAAAATGAAATTAAAGTTGAAATGTTCAACACTGCGATGAAACAAGGAATACTAATTCGATAATTTTAATCACGTATCTCGGAACTGGGTGATAGGCATTGAAGCTTCTAAGCTTGCTCTAATCGCACTGAAAATACAAACAAATACAAACAAATATTAGAAAGGGCCGCCCAGATATACATTCACCAATGGGTGTTAATCAGGGTGGGGACAGGGATACACGCCCCCCTCAAAATAAAAACTTAAAGATGGGGACACAATAGGAATAGGGTATGTCTCCTCTTTTAAACAAGAAAAATTAAACAAGAAAATTACGTCCCCCGACAAAATTTTGAGCTGAGAACCTTCCTTTTTTCCTTTCAGCATATTTTTGAGTTTCCACCCCCCCAAAAAAAAAAAAATCAAATGAATAAAAATTTAAAAAATAAAAATGATCGACGCTCCTGCATTCACCCTCCTCGATGTGGAAAAATTCCGCCCGCAACCCTGTCTCCAAGTAAGCCACGCAAGCTTTCCTTTGATGTTCATGCATTTTACCCAAATAGCGTGAAATAAAAACCATCACATTTTATCCTCTGCGTAAAAAGGGGACTTTCGATTTGATGTTCGTTATACCGAAGGTTCGTTATTCCGAAAATGAAAAAGGGTTCGTTAATCCGAACATGTGTGGCGTTATTCTGAAGGTTCGTTAATCCGAAAATGAAATAAGGTTTGTTATTCCGAAGGTTCGTTAATCCGCAAATGAAATATGGTTCGTTATTCCGAAGGTTCGATAGTCTGAAAATGAAATAGGGTTCGTTGGTCCGAAAATAACAAACGAACTATCGAACCTTATTTCATTTTCGGACTAACGAACCTTCGGAATAACGAACTGTAACCAATTTTCTTTAGACGTGATTGCTTTCTTTAGATGCGCATTGTACATTTACTGGGGCGTATTGACGATTTTATTTAACAAAAAAAGGGGATGCAGTTTCTCATATTGCGCGGTGGTGATTGTCGAATAGACTGATTCAAAAGAGGGTCAGAAGTTATCCGATTTATCCAGGGGCCATTATATCTGAACTGCTCATTTCAAGAGCTGTTCTTCAAGTCTTAAAAAAGAAATGTAGGGCCAGAGAAAGTGAAAGGCACCGGGATAAAGATCGCATTCTAAATTCTGACAATTCATTTCCGTTTGCTAACTTTGACTAGACGGGGATGTCGCGAGGGACAATGCGATTGGCTCGCACCAGTTTATTTTGCTCTTCTGTGCCTTCCTTCTTCGAGCAAAGACTTTCTCCTCGAGATCTTGGTCTAGGTGTACGGGTCAAGTTTTTGCTTGAAGTTGAATGCTTCAAATGGATCCAGGCAATTATTTCTTTTCTTAACGAAGTGTCAAAATAGAAATGTGACTAAAAGAAAACAATTAACTGCGCGAGAAAATGCGCATTAAAAGCAAATTTTTGAAAAAGGTGAAAACTTAATTTACAAATAGTAGCAAAAAAAAAAGGCCCTTTGAACAATAGTAAATGGTGACGAGTATTTAAAAACATGGGAAAGTTTTGTTTTAATGCTGTTTCCTATATGCTCAAACAGATAAAACTGAATTACAGGGTTTTTTTTTTCAATTAAAAAAAAGCCTTTTGAACGCCGGGTTTGAACGATTAAAGTAAGTCGTGACGAGTATCTAAAAACATGAGGAAAATGAATAGAAAATGAAGAAGAAGAAGAAGAAGAAGAAGAAGAAGAAGAAGAAGAAGAAGAAGACTATGGAAAAGATCTGAAATTAAAATGAGGAGGAAAAGGAGAAAGAGAAGAGAGAAACTGTAAGACAATAAAGGTGAAAAAATGACTGTGGAGACGCAAATTTTTACTTCTTATGACTTTTATACTTTTCAAAAAAACAGACCCTTAATATTTGAATGATAAATCTGTCTTCTCCTTGTGGAAGCCCTTGGTATATAAAACTAAAATTTTCAATTTATTTAAAAATGACCTTTTTTAAAACACGTGCACACATTGGTATCAATAATGCCTATAGCATTTTTATTTATTTGACGTACGATAAAAAAGCAATGTAGATAAAATGCCTTGCTCGAGGGCATAAGTGCCGTACCGCGGGGAACGAACCCCCGACTTTCGCCTCTCCAGTCAAGCACCTTACCACTCGACCACGTCACCTCCACACTTTTTTTTTTAAACACACGTGCACACGTTGGTATCAATAATGCCTATAGCATTTTCATTTATTTGATGTACGATAAAAGAGCAATGTAGATAAAATGCCTTGCTCAAGGGCATATGACAGTGCCGTACAGCGGGGATCGAACCCCCGACTCTCGCGTCTCCAGTCAAGTTCCTTAGACCACTCGACCACGGCACCTCCACTCCACTAAAGATGAATTTTGCATCAAAATTATTTGACACTTGTATTTTTCAAATGTAATTTGTGCAAGGGTCACTTAGAATTTTCTTGACCGATAGCTAAAGACGAATTTTGTTCTGGACGAAAGCTCTTTAAAAAAAAAAAGAAGGAAAAGAAATGAAAAAAAAAAATGAAAGTGAACAAGGTAAATGAACTCGAAATCCACCAAACAGTTTTTCTGATTTATCTACCCCCCCCAAAAAAAAAAAGATAATCTTTTAAACGATTGTTATATAGATTTGAAACAATGATTATATATCTATTCAAACATTTGTTCAACTTGTTGAATCTAAATTTAGTTGATTTTCCTCTCCCGCCTCCCCTCATTTTGACTTACTTCTTTGCTTTATTTCACCAGACGCGGGGTCGTTAAAAATACCTCAAAATGCCTCAGCGGAACCTCTCGTCTAGAGCAGTTTCCCCGGTGTACAGTGCCAATGGTCATTAGAACGTCCACAAAAAGTTTTGAGTGAGGGTCAGTGATGGTGACTGCGAGCGGCGAATCCAGCCCAGACGTCGTACGCGCCAAAAGAGAAACAAAAAGTTATAAAGTTATGATCCATAGCGTCTGACTCATAAGAAAAAATCATGAGTATTTTCTCTTCTTTTTTCTTTTGTTTTCTATCCTTTCTTGTCTTTTCTTTTAAAAAGTTCCTTTTTTCTGTATCCCTTTTCTCTGTTCATTATTTTTCAACTTGTCGTATACATGTATAATGTGTATAATAGAAAAACAAAGAGCGATAAAAAAAAAGCCATACGCTGAAGTAAAGTTTTTGCCCACTATGATTGTTCTCGAGAACAGGTTTTAGATAAATCGTGGAGTGAATCAAGCGTTTGAAAGATAAGCGCTATTGATCACTTTATAATCAATTAAATCCTTCAATCAAACATCATATAAATGTTAAAAACAAATAAAGTCGAATTCTTTCTTTAAGATGAAAACATACCTACCCTAGACCTTAACAATGCTGTTATAGCCTCTTCAGACAAAAACCAAAAAAGTAAAATGAAAATCTGAGATACTTTAGATAACTACTTCGTTCTTTTTAGGAAAGAGATAAGCCTTAATTTTCCCAATTTCCCTCTTTCCATTCCATTAGAGAATTGAAAATAACAGAAGCTTGGAAAGTATTTGGTTCAAGATCGAAGTAGGTCAGGTCAAAGAAGTCTACGCAGTGATGCGGAGGAGGTGATGTTTCCAAGCATCAGAATTATGGAATAATGATTAGTACAAGCAACCGCATGGTGAATATGAAAATATCTGCTAATTTTGCGAACAGCTAATTCAATTTTGTAGGTAATGATAAAATCGCGTTTTTATTCCTGCATGATAATTAGTTATCATTTTTCAGATAATGGTCTCATGTACCCTATTTCTTTGAATATACACTCTGATAAATACTGCTGCATTGCAATCAGTAATGTGCTCTTTCGCGTGTTAATTTGAAAAGAAGGCATATTCAGGTCGTGCTCCCTTGAAACTAAAGTGACAAAAAACCCCGAGAATGTATTTCCTCTTTTGAGGTGAGAATTTTTGATTTGCTCTTTAGAACTTTGTTTTAAAGAGGGAAGGCTTGCCAATATTTCTTATTCGGTTTACCCCTGGCTCCGCCCACACGATTACCACCTTATACAAAAACGTTCACAGGCCGCTGCAGCGCGCTGGGTCAAGTGGCGCCCCGGAAATCGAAGAGAAGAAAAGATAAAAATACAAACGAGCGACTTTAATTTCAACTTGATTCTTTTGTTAAGAAATCAAAAAACCTTCCTTTTCCATAGCTTTCCTTTATCTAGTAAAGGTTCGACAAACAGAAGACAGTATAAGTGTATTTTCATCATTCAACATGGAAGTGGGTCGGGTCAAATAAAGTTTACTTGATGAAACGCAGTGAAATATGCTTCACTGCGTTCTTTTTCTAGGAGCTTAAATGTTCATTAAATTGTGCTCTGTTAAAGACCAATGTACACCGTGTTATCATTTTCATATCAGAAGTGACTCAAAGAAATCTATTATTCTCACCTTTGAATTATCATGCTGATAGATGTATCCGCCATACTTTTTATCCTCTGACAGTAACTGAAAGTTATTTAGTAAAAGTATTGGTGTTATACTACGTTTTTAATTGGATGAAATGAGTTCCACGGTGGCTAGACGTGCTTTTAACGATGATTAGTTTACTGTGGCATAATTCATCAACGTTTGCCGCCAAAAGCAAGCCGAGCAATAAACCGAGAAGGCGGGGAGATTGAATCGCCGTCTTATTTGAGCGACAGCCTTGCTGTGAAGCTTTCAGATGACATGAATGAAGTATTTAAAGACGTTTTCAGTATAGCAAAGATTTCCCGTATACAGATACTGGACTGTAATGACAATTATTTAACAGTATCTAACGTCTTCCCTCGCTATTTTCCCTCATCCTTCTATTTACAGTAGTCTTCGCATCACCATTGTAATGAACATAATCATCATCATCATCATCATCATCATCATCGTCGTCGTCGTCGTCGTCGTCATCATCACAATCGTCATCATCAAACTAATCTGCATCATCGTCGTCATCTGCAGTATAATACGGACATAATCATTATCATTACTCCCATCACCACTATCGCCATCTTCACGTCGTCACAACCTGATCACCACCACCTGACCACCACCACAACCACCACAACCACCATCACCTCCACCACCTCCACCACCTGCACCACCACCACCACCTCCACCACCACCACCACCACCACCACCACCAACTCCACCCCCACGACCGACATCACCTCTACTACCACCACCACCACCTCCACCACCACCACCACCACCATCTCCACCACCTCAACCACTTCCACCACTACCACCACCACCACCACCACTTCCACCACTACCACCACCACCACCACCACCACCACCACCACTTCCACCACTACCACCACCACCACCACCACCTCCTCCTCCACCTCCACCAACATCGACATCGCCATAATCTTTACGTCTTAATCGTCATCAACCTTGCCCTCAGCTTAATCGTTATAGCGTTACCACCACACCATCACTATCATTATCATCTTCATTGTCGCTGCAAGTGCTACCAATGTTCTTATCGCTATCATGGTCACCATCATAATTACGATGAAAATGACGAATAACAGCAAACAATCA
The DNA here is from genome assembly GCA_029962745.1 of Echinometra lucunter. Lineage (NCBI taxonomy): Eukaryota > Metazoa > Echinodermata > Echinoidea > Camarodonta > Echinometridae > Echinometra > Echinometra lucunter. The sequence goes on from CM057158.1 coordinate 21,748,389, forward strand.
GCCAACCTCGAAAACATAAATTCACACCGAGAAGTTGTACATCAAGATGCATCTCATTAAAGTCGGACAAAATCATTTCGGACATCGAATGGGTACGATGAATGTTAGATTATTTGCTGTTGCATTGAACATTGTCAACACATTTCTACAAGCACAGCCATATAGCACGTTAGAGATCTACAGAACTCTTTGTTCTTACATAAATTTGTAAGTGATGATCACACGTAGTTAAGAGACATTCATACATTCGTTTCTTCCCACAAAAAAGCATAACACGATATCGACTTACAAACACCTAGGGCTGCTATTTAAATGCAAATACGTATCAGCACATGTCTGCATATATTTAGAATTGACAAAGCGGTGGAAGCAGAACTCTGGGGATCGTGTAAAGATTTCTTTCCGAGTGGTAAGGTTTCAGGAGGACAAAATGTGCCATTCCTTAATTCATCTTGAAGGCCGTCAACTCGAAAAAAGGGAAGGAAACACCCCTCACCACACCCACTCATCATTTACATAGTCTACGAATTCAGACTATGACCGAGCTGAAAAGGTCGAGGAGTTGTGATCAGCTCCGGCAGCTATTACTTCGCGATCCATATCGGACACTTCGCAAAGTACTAACTTCAACGCTGCTGGCCTAAAATTACCCCCTACCCTCAACCAAACCAACCCTAACCTAAAACCCAATCCCAAACTAACTGTAACTCGAAATCAGCAACTAAATAAAGTGGGGAGTAGATGTCGCCAGGGCATCACTGCTTCGAGAACATAATATATCAAGAAGTTTTTAAGTCTTCATGTGTTATTCATTACATATTGGCAAATCCATGTAATTGGGTTAAAATTTCTGCCCATATTCCAACCTCTCCCTAATCTCTCTCTCTCTCTCTCTCTCTCTCTTTTGTTTTTTTTTTTTCTTACACAGTGTTGAGGTGGGCGTATACGACTATGCATAAATTCGTCTTAAAGGTACCATTATAAAGTCGTTAGGAATTGAAGATTAATTTACATATTTAGGGGGGAATCAGATATGAAATATTTGATTACAAGATTCTAGTATCATAGCTTTAATTTATTTAGGTACTTGATTTTGGTCCTATTAACATAATGCTTTGGAAGTTAGGAAGCAATTATCTCCAACAACAGGTCTAATGTGATGTCTAAAGACTAGTTGTAGTGTTTTACCCCATATTTTTTCATCCCCCCTTCGCCTTTCAGTCTCCTTTTCTCTCTTCGTTCCATTCTCTATCTTTCTCTCTTTTCACCCCCCCCCCCCCGTCTCTATCATCCTAACCCTTGTATCTTTTAACCCCATCACCCTATTGTATATTATTTTATCTCTTTTCTCCCTTCTTCCTTTTCTCATCACTTCTCCGTTACCCTCGTCTTTCTCTCTTCTCTTAACCCATTCGTGACAGAGGGTCCACATTTTGTGGTTTGGTCTAATAACTTTTGATGCAAAGCCCTAAAAATCATACCAAATACATGAGCAGAAAGAGCAAAAAATTCTACACAAACTGTGCCCATTTTGGTTGCGTCAATATTCGTTGTTTGATGCTGAATTTTTTTTAAAGGAAAATAAGCATTAAAATTCTTAAATTAGCAATGTGATAGAAAGTTTAAAATCACCGTTTTCTCCTGCAAATTGGCAACTTTTTGACTTATCATAATTTCTGTCAATTTATATTCATTTCTGATACATGACGTTTTATATATAAAATGTAGCAATAAAATAAAAATGTTGGTGTTGCCAATTTGAAGAATAAAAGCTGATCGAATTAGGCTTTAAATCATTCCTGTCACGAATGGGTTAATGTTCATGAATTGTTTGTTTTTGTCCGCTTTGCCTCAGTCTATCAGTCTCTCTCTTTCTCATTCTCTTCTTATCCACATCTTTCTCTCTCTCTGTCTCTGTCTCTCTATTTCCCTCTTTCTGTATCTCTGTCTCTCCCTCCATCTTCTTCTATGCCCCTCTCCTCATCTTTTCGGAGCATCGCGTGCCGTTCATATTTCCACCTCATCCTCAGACAATAACAAAAGGCGTGCGTGCCGGGCATCGCTCGAGTTAATTTATCTCTGTGAGTAATGTCTAGACCGCTACTTCCTGGTAATGAAAGGGGAAAGATGAGGAGAGAGAGAGAGAGAGAGAGAGAGAGGGAAAGGAAGAAAGTGAGAGAAAGAAAAAAAGAAGTCGAGACTGCTTCAAGAAGACGAGCGTGGATGCTTCAAATATCGTGAGGTAATTCCCGGAAAATCGGACAAGGTTTTTGTTGGCAGATCTGGTTTGAGGAGAGCTGCCAATGAAACGCATTATTTTCTTCTGCGCGGTTTCCTCCTTGGCGCGTTGCGACGAGGATCAAAACGATGTGACGACAATTTGAGAGGTTAAAAATACTCCTCACCGATGAAGATAATATTATATGTGTGTTGTAACTTTAAGTACCTTATCCCCTCCAAACACAAACGTTATTTTGCCCCGCTGTGACTTCTTCACTCAGTTGACATCTTGGAACAATCTATATTTAATGAGTATTCATATTTGCCCTGCTTTTTGTTCTGCGTATAGGATATGATTTCAAAGAAAATAAAAAGGACACCGTAAGGTTGATGAGGTAGGAAGCCTGTTCAGCTAAATCAAACACTGGAATACCTTTTTTTTTTGGGGGGGGAGGGGGTAGAAGGAGGCGATGCTTACTTCTTACTTTACTTCTCATATACCTTACTTCTACTTTTACTTCTACCCTAAACTAAACCTCTCTTTTTTTTTCAAATATTTTTTTTCAAATATTCAAGCAATATGTATCACTTCTATATTTTCCTAAAAGATTGTCCGTCTCTCAAAAATTGCATTAGAAGTTTAATACAACCTTTGGTATATTTTTGGGAACCAATGTCATACAAGCTTTGCTTTTTGATAGGTTCCTCATATTTCACATGGTTGTGTTTATATTTATAACCATTATTTTTGTCAATATTCTTTTTCTTTGTTAAACAATGACATAAAAACTGTTATTTTGTGGAATGTGAAACAATAAATCAAATCAAATCAAATCAAAAAGATGCGCTAGAATATGTAACGCCCTTTAAAAGCAACAAAGAAACAAAAGCAAAAAACAAAAACAAAACAGAGCAAAAATTCCACCCGTGAGCCTCTCCCGAAATAAAGATCTCCCTTTATATCGTCACACATTATCAAAAGCATTAGAGGAGTTAAAAGGATGAAAATAAATTGATAATGATAAGCTCCATAGCTCACCACGAGACATTAATTAAGTAAAGAAATACGCTGATTACACGAAGGATCAATGTGTGTCTGGAACATGACACGTCTACAAAGAGAGTGCTCAGACAGAGATATAGTCATCTTCCCCATCATACTTCCCCCTTCTCCCCCCCCCCCCCCCCCCCTCTCGCTCTCTCTCTCTCTCTCTCTCTCTCTCTCTCTCTCTCTCTCTCTCTCTCTATCTTTTTTTCTCTCGGGCTCCCTCTAGCTTTCTCTCTCTCTCTCTCTCTCTCTGCCCTACATGTTCTCGTCTGGCCCTTCTCTGTTTCTATCTACCTAGTACCTACTGTATTTTTGCGTTGTTGTTTTTTCCCCTCTTTCTCCCACTTACTCTTTGCTTCGGATCCCCTATGTTCTCCCCCTCTTTTTTGCCTGTCTCTGTATTGTCCTCTCCCCCCCCCCTTTCCCTTTTTCCTGTATATCATCTGTTTGGTGCCAGAAGGGCGTTAACTCATAATGCTTTAACACATAGTAAATGCCCTTCTGACTCTGCACAGACAATATATTTTTGTCATCTTTCTCTCTGCCAGGCTGCATCCTCCTCTGTATAGTTCATGGTCTCTTTATCAATCTGACTGCCCCACCCCTCTTTCTCTCTCTCTCTCTCTCTTCTTTTTCTTCTTTTATGACCTATCTCTCACTATGTCTGTCCGTCTCCATTTGCTGTTTCTCCATCTGATGTGTCTTTTCTTTCTATAGATCTCTCTCTTCACTCTTATTTCTGCGGAGTCAAATTTGACTCGGAATGGCGTCCGCTGGGAGTCACCTCTATTCCGAGTTAAAGTGACTCGGATTTCCTAATTAATATGACTCGGAATGGAGTAACTTTGACTCGAATTTAGTCGATTCTCAGTTGTCGCCACACCATTCCGAGTCAAATTAATTCTGAAATCCGAATCACTTAACTCGGAATATAGAGTTGACTCCCAGCTGACGCCATTCCGAGTCAAATTTGACTCCGCAGAAATTAGAGTGTTTGTCTGTTTTCCCGTCTTTCTTTCTCTATCCTATCTCCTCTCTCTTTCTGGACCCCCGCCCTCTCCCCCTCCCCAACTTTCCACTTGACTACTAAAATCTCTCTCGCATTCTAGTGAATGTCATTCGGGTGCACATCCATATCTGCAATAATTGTAATTCAAATATTGACACTTCGTGCTTGACGTGTCTCTTGTCTATAACGGTTTTTATAGGAATATTATTTAATTTCATGCATAAATGATTCCAGAAGACATTCACAGACAATTATTTTTGACAACTTTAAAAAACTGATGACAGTAATGTATGTTGCTGATATTAGGCCTATACCACTACCAACACCACCACCACCACCACCACCACCACCACCACCACCACCACCGCAACAACAACAACAGTAACAATAACAACAACTACTTCTACTACTACTACTACTACTACTACTGCTGCTGCTGCTGCTGCTGCTGCTGCTGCTGCTGCTACTACTACTACTACTACTACTACTACTGCTGCTGCTGCTACTACTACTACTACTATTACCACTGCTACTACTAATGTTATTACTACTACAAGCAGTGCAGTAAACAGTAGATAAGAATAAAAATAAGAATAATGAATAAAAACTAACAAATATATCAAAACATTACAAAATTTACTTTAATATCAGTGCCAAGATAATTTCTCTTCACATCATTTATTTTTATCAGTTTCCAGACAATACTGGCGACAGTACAACCCGCAACATTAAATATATATTATTTTCTGTTGTAAAAGAAAAGTGAGAGAAATTGATGATAAGTAGTGATTCAAGTTTTAATAAAGGATGATCGAGTGCTCATTGAGTAATGACGTATTTGTAATCTATATTTCATTAAAGTAAGTTCAGATCACTGGATGAGACTATTAACCTTATGAGGAGCTAGCAAAGCTTTTTTTTCTTGTGCTTCCATGGTAATCCGTGAAAGGCGGATGCAAAAATCATGGATGCTGACAAGAATACAAATTTTTTGTCTTGTGCAACTCTTTGCTCCACCGGCGTAAATCCGTTTTGAGGAGGGGGGGGGGGGGGGGGAGGGGGTGATCACCCTTTTTGGCCGATTTTTTTTCCGTGAACTCACACTTAGTATACACACACACCCTCATTCACCCGCGCAGACCCCCCCCCCACACACATTATTATAATATTATTTTGCGAACGAGCGAAAAATAACCACATTTATGGTTTTTAAGAGCATTTCAAATTAAAAATTCCACGATATGACCGTCATTTATGACATTTTTATACAAAATTCCCCAACTGATTAATCACAATATATTTTTTTCCTTAAAATTAGGAGAGATATTTGTACACGCCATCCCCCCCCCCCCCCCCTCGAAAAAGTGTGGGGGGGGGATCTATCCCCCATCCCCCGGGATTTACGCCAATGCTTTGCTCATTGGAGGAACAGATGAAAAAAATGAAACAATGACTAAATGAACAAATAAAAAAATGTAAAGATAAATAAACAAAGGAATAAATGAATAAACAAATGAATACATGTACAAATAAATTAATGTACAGGTAAATGAATAGATGAATCAATGAATGAATGAATAAATGAATAGATGAATAAAGGAATGAAAGAACAGATGAATAAATAGATGAATAAGTAAACTGATTAATGAATGAATGAATAGGAGAAAACATATTATTGATGAATGTATGAAAAAATGAATGAATGTATAAATACCAAATGGATAGATGCATGAATGAATGAATTTCAGAATACATGAATGAGTAAATAAGTAAATTGGTTAAATAACCGGGAAGGGTGTTCACGTTTTATATTACACTAAATTACCCTTTCGAAATAAAATCATTTCCACCCTTCGCGCGCATATCTACTCTGATCATATTTTCCCCTTTCATCGGTCTCGTCGTCTGCAAGCCAGACAATATATAACAGCCTGCACTTTTCCTGCGTCTATTCACCTATGCTTGGATGATCAAAAATGCTATAAATACAGAAAGAATGGGGAGGGAAATGAAATATATGTCTGTCTCACTCACTCTCCATATCCACGGGTTCTGGACCACTCCGTGGAAGACGAGACATAATGGTAAAACGATATGAAAATGTCAAGTGATTTGCGCGGACGTTTACCTTGGAGCTAGCCAAACGAACTATTATGCCCAGGTCACACTGCTGAACCGATACCAAAGCGGTTCCAAAAGGACCACTTCTTGGCAACTTGGTGGAATGTAATGTTTCATTTAGGCTGTTGTCGGGTTGGTGTCCGCTCTGCTTGTGTGACAGGGATTTGAAGGCGGGACGGTAGAAAAGAGAACGTCTCGTTTTGTTGCTGGATTTGGGCATGTTGGGGCATCTGATAGGCTTGTAGCGTGGCGTAGCCATCAAGGGGCCCAGGGCCGTATGCAGAAAGTTTTTCCTGGGGGGGGGGGGGGGGGCAAGACGCTTAAAAATTTTCGAAGAAGCTCAAAAGCGAGGGGGCAAAGCGACCGAGCTGGTCACGAGGGCGATTTTGCATTTTAAGTGTGAAATTGAAGGATTTGGGGCACACTTTTCGTGGATTTTGTGAAAATTTTCAGTAAAAAAAAGAAGTAAGTTTTCAAAATTTGGGGGGGGGGGGGGGGCAACTGCTACCCCCTGCCCTCGCTGCGTTACGGCCATGTAGGGACCCTTGTGGCTTCCACTCTTTGTTTTCATGGTGGCTTCTTATTATCTGTTCTATTGCTGCCCTGTGTATCATTCTAATCTGTCTGCCACTTTTTTTGCTTTGTTATCCTTTTAAATCATATCCAGTCTTTTGTATAAATACTGTAAGTATTGTTCCTCATTTGATGCAAAAAACATAACGAAAAATAACACAAAAGAGAACGTCAATGGGCCGTATCAATTACTTGTGTCATAACTTTTGTTCTCGTTCTATGTGCGAGGTGTGGGAACGATGAGCTGGTACTTTTATGCCTTCGTTATTTAAAAAAAAGGGGGGATAGAAATGCACACATAATGGTACCAGGGAGAGGGCTGGCCTTTTTTCCAGTTTCTATAAATTTTGGGAGAGAGAGAGAGAGAGAGAGAGAGAGAGAGCACGACCCCCCCCCCCCCCCCAAAAAAAGAAGACACCTTATATCAGTGTATATCGTGGTAGATTTGCTTTTTCGGTATCAAAATACAGGGAATTGTATAAGAATAACTGAAATTATCTCGCTGCTCGAATGAGGGAATATCAGGGCACGTTGCTGCCTGAATACTAATATTAGGTGATGGCTATACTTGAATAATGCAGCATAGATTTCCATCTCTGTAAATGGGCCATAATTTCGAAACCACACCCTTCCTGATCCAGAACTAGACTTTATTGTATCCTTGCACTAAAATGACAATACTGTCTTCATCACTAATTAATTCATTCTATAGTTTTTTTAATACCACAATGTTTCCTTTCGCAAGTTTTGAAATTAATCAAAGATTCCAGCGACATTGCAACACATAAAAATTATTTGTACTAGAAAAGTGACTAATATCCATAAAACGTCCTGGTTGTTTGGATAAACATGGTTTCTTTATAGCAAAAATAGGTTTACAAAATTAGGTAAAATAGCCAACCATTTCTAAGTTTCTGTCATATATACTATACAATTCCAAATCAATAACAAATAATTGAAGAATTAATCACAGGTGTTAACACCTTTTTTGCTCAATGTAACATTAATATAACAGGAAATACATGTGTGCATAAAGGCGTTATATGAATATCGTTCCAACATCTTTGTAGACAGTATATCTGATGTACTTCGAACAATATACCAGTACCGCTTGCATTGAACAATGCCTTTAATTCGGTTCCCGTCGAGCCTCATCATAAGCTAACGAGCAACATTAATTTGTCTGAAATTTGGAGACATAAAGACGAAATAGCCCGTTCAATTACACGGTTAGTGGGTTTGCACATCATCCGAAAAACACCTCGGAAGTATTTTTGAAATATGGGAAAGAGAGAAAGAGAGAGATGGGGATGGGAGGGGGAGAGAGATGGCGAGAGAGAGAGTAAGAATGAGAGAGGAGAGGGGGGGAGAGAGAGAGAAGAGAAAAATAGATAGGCAGAGGCAGAGAAAAAGAGAGAGGGGGAGAGAGAGAGGGAGAGAGAGGGGAGGGAAGGAGAGGGCACCGGCGTAAATCCACTTTGAGGAGTGGGGGGATAATCGACTTTTTTGGCGATTTTTTTTTTCTGTCCAACTCACACTTACGTATAAACACACACCCTCACCCGGCCGCACAGACCCCCTTAAAAACGTTCTAATTTTTATTTTGCAAGCGAACGAAGCGAGTGAGCCAAAAATAACGACTTTTCTGCTTTTTAATCGCATTTTCAAATAAAAATTCTAAAATATGATGAGCGAGTGAAGCGAGCGAGCCAAAAAATAACCACTTTTCTGGTTTTAATCGCATTTTCAAATAAAAATTCTAAAATATGATGAGCGAGCGAAGTGAGCGAGCCAAAAATAACTACTTTTCTGTTTTTTAATCGCATTCAAATAGATATTCTACATTATGATGAGGAGTGAAGCGAGCGAGCAAAAAAAATAACCACTTTTCTGTTTTTCAGTTGCATTTTCAAATAGAAATTTTGAAATAAGATGGTTATTTATGACAGATTATTAAAAGTTTTACTAACTGATTAATTCGAATATCATTTGTTCCTTAAAAAGTGGGGGGGGGGGGATATTCCCCCATTCCCCCCGGGATTTACGCCAAAGGGGAGGGAGAGAAAGAGAGAGGGGGTGTATCTGATGGGCTATAAAGGAAGGGAGGAGTGACATGTTGATCATGCATTGTTGACATATTCATCTTCATCATAGCATGCTATCATCGGTGACCTTGAAAATGACGGTGGCACCGAACCAATCAGTCAAATAGGAATGGGGTAAAAGCACAATTTACTAAAGAGGAGGAGGGAAGGGGGGGGGGGGGGGCTTTCACCCTCAGTCCAACATACCCCCACCTACGCGTTCTCCCCGAGCTGCGTGTCACGGTGTCTGCACAAATTGTGTGAAATGGCTCAGAAAATAACATGTCTAGACAGATCCAAATCTCCCTGATCATAAAATACAGATTGGTGACGATATTGTTAGCTTTCAATATGCATAAAAATAGATGACAAACCTCCACGATTGTGTTCGTAAATGAACAAGTATCTTTGCTGTATATGTCCTTATTACATGAGACCTTCAATAGAGATTAGTTTGGGAAATTCGGATCATGATAATGTAAAAAAAAAACTGAATGACCTTTTTTCATAAATAATCTCAAATAATAATTTGATTTATTATCTGTCCTGTTAAATCCTGTCTATTTTGTGCCTGCATATACATGAGTAAAACTAATAATTATGAATAATTCTTTTTTTAATGTTTTAGCCCTCCACAGGCTATTTTATTGAGTTAAATAAACATTTCACAACGTAGAAAAATGTATTTTACACTCAAATGAAATACAATACTTTACATTTCTCTCTTTTAGTTTTAAACAAACAAAGATTTAAGTGACTGCCATTTAGCAACAAATTTGTTATGTGTACCTGAAATAAGATTAATATTATATAATTATGAATAATGATTTGATTTATTATCTTTCCTGTTAAATCCAGTCTATTTCATTCATGTACATGCCTGCATAAACTCGAATCATGGTAAAACTACTTTTACCAAGATCCATCAGACACTCTATATTCTTTTTGCTGTCAATTGATATATGCAACGCCATCATTGTTTTATTTAGGTGACCTTTTGTAATCTCTGTATTTTCATTTCCAATACAAAAAATACCTTGTTTGATGTCACGTTAACCAGAGTGACTGCCATATATAGATTTTTAAATGACATTTGTACGGTTATACCTTTTTCTACATTTGAATGAAGAGTATATAGGGGAAATGTATTATGTTGGTAATGCTGGTTTTTTTTTTTTTTTTTTTTTTTTGGTGTATTTTTTGTTTGATTCTTGTATTGATTTGTTTTTATAATCAATAAAACATAAAAAAACAAAACAAAACAAACTCGAATCATTTTATTTTCTCTCCCTCCCTTTCACTCTCCCAGTGTTTCTTTCTGACCAGGGGAGCGTTTCATGAAGAGTTTTGTCGGTGATTTTCACGGACTAATTTGCTGTCAGCCAATCAGATGTGAGGATTTTCAGTAGCTTGTAACATTTGTCGGTGATTTTCACCGACAAAACTCTTCATGAAACGCTCCCCAGTGGTCTTAGTATACCTCTGTTTACATTTTGCTTTTGTTTGGGGGGCACATACCACTGGTTGGGGATGCACTATAACTGTCGTGAGAAGGCACAAGCATTACTCGATGGATGAAAAACGAGGGAGCTACTGAGCAGGGGAGGATGTCGGGGTGGGGGGGGGGGGGGAGGGGTTCATACTCATGTTCTTCTCCCTCTCACTTTCTTTCTCCCCCTCTCTCTTTGTTTTTTTTTTTCGCACTTTGATTGTCACACCTGAAAATCACCTTGATAATCTTGTCCAGACGGTATTTGTAAACTTCTTGTCATCCCATAATTCATTCTGCCATACTTCTCTTGGGGCTTAAATCAGCCTGCCATTATTACGAATATGCAAAAAGCGACTAAAATCGGTCGTACTGACAGCATTATTTGTATTAGCTTAGAAAACTTACAATTCATTCTTATCAATGTTGCTGCTAAATTCAAATCGGTAAGGAGGGGGAAAGGGGGCCAGGCGCGGTTCTAGAACAAACGATTTTTTTAGGGGGAGGGGCTACTGGGGGCTTGGAGGATATGAGGATATGTGCCAGAGCTATACAGAGCAAAGCGACTGAGAGGTGGGAGGGGGATACCCCCCCCCCCCAAAAAGACAAACACACATTCACTCGTGCGTGTTGTGGGAACTTTCAAAAATACACATCTTCTACTTTTTTAATTTGCGAGCGAGCGAAGCGAGCAAGCCAAAAATAACCACTTCTTGCTGTAATTGTCAATAAGGTACACCCTAGACTGACATAATTATTTAGATGGTCAATTTGGCCACCTCGCTAGATATACCTCGCTGGCAATTTTTTTTGCTGTCAAAAACCACCCTGTTCCTAAAGAGCGAGCGAAGCGAGCAATGAAATATAGGCTCCACAGGCCTATAGAATATAAAAAATACATTCGGTCACCTCCCTTGCATGCCCAATTCGTTTGCCTTCCCAAATAATTCTTTATCTAGCTATTATTATGAGTGAGCGCAGAGAGCGAGAAAAGAAATGTACAAAATATATGTAATACACACTGGCGTAAATCCGTTTCGAGGGGTGTGGTTGATCGAAATATTTTGCCGAAATTTCTTGCTCACACTCCCCCCTCTTGCCCGCGCCGCCCGCACACCGTCCCCCATACATACTATTTGTTTATTTGCGAGCGAGCGAAGCGAGCGAGCCAAAAATAACCACATGTTGCAGTAACAGACGTCTTAGTTTGTCATCAAAAGACACTCTAGGCCTATAAGATATTTAACTGGTATATTTGGTCACCTCACTAACAATTTTTGATAAACCTCGCTGGTCCAGTAAATTGTTTCCTGTCTAAAACCATACTTAGAAACATTTCTGAATATTATGAGCGAGCGAAGCAAGCAACAAAAAACACAATGATAAAGTATAATTTCGATATCAAAATACATTACATGCCTACATTCGGTCACCTCCCTTATTGCATGCCCAATTCGGTTGCCTTCCCAAATAATTCTTTATATGAGCGAGCGTAGCGAGCGAAGAAAAAATATATTCAAAAGTCACTAATTGATCTTATCGTGTACACTCCCTGCAGAATTATTTCGAGGATAGTCGGACTTGTCGCTGCAAAAATGTTATGATATCCAGGGACAGACTATTGCTGGAATAAGAGTGATTGCTGATCGAAAACACCTTGTTTCGTTTCTAGAATTTATGAGGGAGCAAAAACGTGGTTTTTTTTTTCTGATACTGAGACCGGGTTTTCATGGTTACACTACTTCCTTCTCGTGATTTAGTAACGTCTAATGATATTTCTCGGCATCTTCCGTTCTCACAGAGGGTATTGCGAATATGTTTAATGTCACATGTCTTTATCTCCTGAAAATTCATCTACTTTAGATGAACTTAATTGCCGCTCCGGAATCATTGCAGTTATACATGTATAGGCCTAACAAACAATTAATGAGCAGAAGAATAGCATAAATTTGGGATAGCGAGACAAGATGCAAACCTATTTCCTTTATAGTAATACAACCGGTATTGGTTAAGAGCATTAAAATGCGAGCGAGCGAAGCGAGCGAGCCCTCCCAGGTTATTCCTTTATCTTTTTTCCTCTTTCTCCTTTCTTTTTTCTCTCTTTTTTGATATGCAGGTTTAATACAAGGACATTATATTAGAATCTATATGAGATTAAATTGCACTTATGTCGTTAAAAATGGGGGGGGGGGGGGGGGGGGGCTTGAGCGATTTTTTTTTTGGGGGGGGGAGGGGCTTCAGCCCCCAAAGGCCCCCCCCCGTAGAACCGCACCTGAAGGGGGCTAATACTACTTTTTATTCCAAAATAGAAAAAGTGTCCAATGCATCAAAAAGTGCCCCTTATGAGAAAAAAGTTCTTACCCAAGTCAATAAATGCCCTCTCATGATAGAAAAGGTGCCCCCCCAAAAATTGAAATTTTCCCTTCATTATATTTTGTGCCCTTCTTATTTTATACCCAGTCATGAAAGAAAAAAGAAGAGAGAGAGAGAGAGAGAGAGAGAGAGAGAGAGACCCCCCAGACATTTCTAATTTTTTCAAATGGACATGAAAGACAGGTAAGCCTGAATCTGCATCTACATCCCAAGTATGACCAAGCCACTGTGCAGACAATCTAGGAGATGTTTGATACTTGGTCTTCTGCTCCACAGAGTGCCCCACAGAGTGCCCCTTAGAGTAACGAGATGGGATAAGGGCTTTGAGAAAGAGAAATGTAATTTAGGAATCATAATAAGTAAAACAAAGATACCGAGCAACAAATGTTTCTAATTAATGTGAATTCAGTACCTCAAATCCCTTTTAAAACAAAATATGGAAAATGAACGGGATACAATTGGTCGCCCAGTTCATGTTTTCAAACCTTATGACCATAGTTCCGAAACCGTGCTAGTCACAGAGCAGCGTTATTTAGGGGGGCACAACCAACCCACCCCCTCCTCCCCGTCTTTGACATCCACTTGGTGTGCTCTACACACATCTAAAGTATGTGCCTAACAAAGACGTCTGAAGGTGTAATAATTTTTTCTTTGTTTCTTTGTTTCTTTCTTTCTTTCTCACTTTATCTTTTTATCTTTGCTTACCTATTCATTCATTCATTCATTCATTCATTCATTTATTTCAATAATTGATTAATTGATTTATCTATTTATTTATCCATCTGTCTGTTTATTTATCCATGTTTTTATTTATCTATTTATCTATTTATTCATTTATTTCTTCTTCTTTTTCTTTAGTTGTGGTTGTTATAGAAAAAAATAATGTCAGTATGCGTTCCCTTTAACAATCCCTGGATACGACCCTGTATGGTAGAATGTTAGACATTTTGAGCTCTAAGCGACACCGCCATTGCGAGTTTATTTTTCATTTTTTCACATTTTTTTTTCGGGGAGGGGGGTGGTTCATTGACCAAAACGGAAGTAACAAGTTGACGAAGAGAAAGAAGGATGACATTTCTATAGAATTACCAACATTCGGTGATCAAGGAATATATTCAGTCGTATTAGTAACCCGAAAAGGAAGTGAAAACTTGACGAGGAGAAAAGAAGGATGACATTTGTAAAGAATAACTATTATTGATCGCATGAGAGCGGGGTAGCAGCACAGAATGGTGAGCGTTGTCGATGAAAGTGTGCTGTTGAATAGCAGGACTCGTGAGAAGGACAACATGCATGTCATTGAGAGGGGATAAACCAAAGGGATAAACATTGAAAGTCGTTAACTGAGACGGCTTCTTTCATCGTCCGAACATAATTCTCCTCTCCACTTATCTCAGTCTCCTTTCTCCCTCCCCCTTTTATCCCCAATTCTCGAACCTTCCTTTTTTAAAAAATCTCTTGTTTTTTAATATCTCCCTCTCTCCTCTTCCCCTGAATTTTGAAAAGTGTAGAGCGGGGCATCTTGATCAGTATGAAAAAGGGGCGCAACGACGGCCCCTGTATGATCTATTCTCCCCTCCCTCCCCCTCTCTTTATCTCTCTCTTTTTTATTCATTGTTTGTTTGTTTCTTTCTTTCTTTCTTTCCTTCTTCCCTCACCTTCTCATTTCTTCTTGTGAATTGTCTTCTTTATGCTGTTTCCTCCATTTTCTCTTCTTTAATTTTTCTATTGCTCTCACATCCCAGCAGCATTTCGGATTTCCCCCTTTACCTTCTATATTTCTCTCTCTCTCTCCCTCTCCCTCTACCCCCTCTACCCTCTCTCTCTCTCTCCCTCCCTCTCTCTCTCCTCCTCTCCCCTTCATTCTATTTATGTGTTTATGCCTTTCACACATTTGTTTATTGTATGCTTCTGGGAGGAAGGGATAGAGAGAGAGAGAGAGAGAATGACTGATCGTGGATACATGACTTTGCCTCCCCGCTTGCCTCTCACTCATTCTCTCACTCTCTTTCTCCTTTTTTCTCTTTTTAAAAATTTCTTTCAAACTCTTTTTTCTATAATAACACCGTTTGTCTCTTTATCCTTCGTTAAACATCAGTTCTCTTTCTCTAATTTACTCAAATCCATTCATATCGTGTGCAAGGCTTTGCCACCTCTTACACCTCTCGTCCCATTCAACGACAAGCACGAGAGAAAGGTCATGCTGACTGTAAAAAGGTGGAAATTCATTTTCGTCATCGTCATTGCCTCAGTCATTCTCCCTCTCCTCCTCCTTCTTTTTTCTTCTTCCTCTCCTCTTCCTCCTTTGTCACTCTCTTTGTTTTCTTCTTCTTCACTCTTATTTCCGCGGTGTCAAATTTGACCCGGAATGGCGTCAATTTGGAGTCAACTCCATTCCGAGTTACAGTGACTCGTTTTCCACGTTATTTTGACTCGGAAATGAGTCGATTCTCAGCTGATGCCACACCATTCCGAGTCTTCTTCTTCTTCTTCTTCTTCTTCTTCTTCTTCTTCTTCTTCTTCTACTTTTCTCAGTCGTGTAGACTCAAAAGGCCGAGTACCGTCAGATGCATGCATGAAACAAATGTGAAAGTTTAGTTAGTCATGTTTTTCATTGTCAAGTTTTAATTCATCAGAGCTTTTAGAATGCCTTTTTTGCGATCCATTATTGTTGGCTACATCACGATTATAATTATGCTTGCCCTCTACTGCAAAGACCTTTAACATGTTTAACTCCAGAGCCCCCGCCCGAAAAGAAAAATCCTGAATGGCTACACCTCTTTCCTCTGATTCTATTTTTGTTTACTCTCTTCAAATTCATTTTCGTTTCACTTTCACTGTGTCCTTCTTAGTACCTTTAAATTCGTTCTTCTTCTTCTTCTTCTTCTTCTTCTTCTTCTTCTTCTCAAGAGGCCGAGTACCGTCAGATGCATGCATGAAACACATGTGAAAGTTTAGTTAGTCATGTTTTTCATTGTCAAGTTTTAATTCATCAGAGCTTTTAGAATGCCTTTTTTGCGATCCATTATTGTTGGCTACATCACGATTATATGCTTGCCCTCTACTGCAAAGACCTTTAACATGTTTAACTCCAGAGCCCCCGCCCGAAAAAAAAAAAAATCCTGAATGGCTACACCTCTTTCCTCTGATTCTATTTTTGTTTACTCTCTTCAAATTCATTTTTGTTTCACTTTCACTGTGTCCTTCTTAGTACCTTTAAATTCGTTTGCTTTATGTCCGTTTGTTTGTCTGTCCTTCCTCCCTTCCCCCTCCACTCCTTCAAAAAAAGACAAAGAGGGGCGAAACGAAAGTTTAGTCTTATTCAGTGATAACCTTCACGGTCTAATCCGTGCTTAATGTCTAATGGTATGGGAGGTTAGAGTATTGATCGGATCTGTGACAACACCATTAGACGATCGCTTGTTAACTTAATGTTTCATCGATACCCATACAGGATGGTAATCTGGATAAGAACACACCTCACCGTTCCGTTGATACCAATATATAGTCTAGTTAAGAACAGGCTCCGATTTGATATAAGAACTGTATTACTGAACTATCCTCGATTCAGATTCAAATTCATTATACATTTATGTCCTTCTCATTTATCAAACACAAATAAGAAATTTACATTGTCAACAAAACATGGTGGAAGAAATACAAGCACGGGGCTTTTGTTGAGGTCGCCGTAATAAAATCTTATAACAGTTATGATATAGGCATACTATACTTAAAAAGTATTTTTAGAAAGAAAGGAAATAGAAAGAAGGGGGGAATAAGAATGTCAAGCATAACTTGCAAAACATGCACTGAACCAGGACAAAACAAAAAATAGACAACCCCCCCCCCCAAAAAAACCCCAACCAACCAAACAAAAAGAAACAAAGACAGAAGGCATAAATATGTGCTACCGACTATATCTTACTTAATGAAGTTGCTTATAAAATCGCGAATATTTTAGGAACTATCATACTTCGATAGTAGCTGAAATCTTCGTTAGATGTAGAGATGTTTCGAATCATCTCTGGGGTGAACAGGAATACAAGGATGTTTCTCACTTTAAGTAATTCATCATTTCGGAATCACCATAATCTCCCTTAGACGCTGCTTCTCCACCACCCTTGCCCCCCCCCCCCCCCAACTCTCACACACGCACACAACACAAACGCACATCCGCATACACGATTCTCTTTGTATCTTTTTTTTTTCAAACTGTCTTTCTCTTCCACTCTTCTTTTCTCTCTGCTTTCCATCTTTATACCACTTTGTACCCCTCAAAACTTTCGCTTTTGTTGTAGAAGAGATACTTTCAAGCACAGACACAGACCCACGCACGCACCCTCGCACACACGCACACCCCACGCGCACATATATTTCTGTGACGTCTACCGCTGTCAATATTACTATCGATCTCTCGGGACACATTCACTAATCCTGCTGCCCCCAATGACCTTGTTTGACAGACCGCCCAGGGGAAAATATTAAACGAGAAAACCACCGTCTCAAAACGAAATAAAATGTCTCTCTTGTTGTCCCGCGCATTTACACTTCTCATTCTGATATCGATCGATACATCTCAGGTGAGCGCAATCGATTGACTTGTGTCTGCGGGTATAATTAGTCGGGCATCGGCAAGGTCGAGTATTTTGTTTTTTAAATGAGAGACGGACGGTGAGAGAAAACATGAAATAAAGAGTGTCTATAACATCAGGAGCGAGATTGCGATAGTTAATAGCTCCGCCGTTAGTGTTGCAAAGGCTGATTAAAATTGGTTCGTTTAGGCGGGGTCTATTGTTAGGTTGGTTGACATCATCGCGTCCTTCACACGTTGCGCTCATATTGGAATCCTAGACGCTCCCCGTCAAGAAATTGATCTGTGGTGGTTTGTAGCTGCGTGTACATTTGGTAAGCAAACAACCCAAAACATTATTTTTCAAAAAACCTGATTCAGTCATAAACTTATCTGTTTCATGTATAAAATGTATGATTTCAATTCCAGTTTTAATCAATAAACAATAAATCTGAACAGGTATAAGATTGAGTAGTGCTGACTGAATAATCAAAAAGAAAAAAAAAATGAAATAAAATAAAAGTAGAGCCTATACCAACCCCCTTAAATATTTACATAATAAATCTGGGGAAAAAAATCAATGCTGGAACCGGGTGGACTCTGTATAAATGTCCAAGGGGTTGAGAGAATTAAGCAGTCAAAGGGTTAAGACGCATGACAAAGTAAAGGATAACGCTAGTCCCATGAGGGACCCCAGCTCACAGTTCGGTTCCCTAAACCCCCTGATTTTATCCGCGCCCATACGCATGCGTCAACTAGTCCTGCAAGTGGCTGTTCGTAAAAAGTACATTTTGAACTTGCCATTTTTATATTGTAGAGTGACACAGAACCCTAGAAATACAGAGCCTTTAACGGTATACACTTGACATGAAATCATACAAATGACTTTCTATCACCAAAACATTACTGTACACCGATGTGTTGGCTCAGTAGGTTGAGCGTCCGCCTCACAATCGGAAGATCGTGGGTTCCAACCCCGGCCGCGTCATACCAAAAGATGGGAGTTGCTGCTACCTTCTTTGGCGTTCAAGAATTGAAAGGGATAGAGCAACGTTGATCTGGCGCTGCTCAGTGGCTGCCGGGCCCACGATCGATTGGGCAAAAAAGAATTTCCACTTTCGGACAATAAAATTTGGAGAGAGAATTTGGAGAGAGTTTTAATCATTGCCACTTATGATGTTTTGGTATACATGTACATAAGATCAAAAGTTGAAGGGCCTCGCAAAAAAAAGTAATACCTCGAATACTGAAACGCTTATAATTTTATGTGCATTTGAGACAAACTTGTAAAGCCCAAATCTCCTGTGTTGGTGGTACCGTCAAGCTATTTCTGATTATGATCGAGTATTCTTAAAACACTATTCATGTCATGTAATGTTACGTAATGTCATGTTATAATGTTTCTCACGTGGAATTTAGAAAGGATGGTTTACAACATAATTTTCAACTTCAATAGAAAAAAAAAAAGAAAAAAATGGTTCTCTGAGATGCAAGGGGCAATGACCAAGTCGGATTATAGGGTCTGCTGGTCGCAGGTCGAGAGGTTTTGTTTTCATAGTTGATGGGTCGGCTGCGGTGAAAATAAAACGAAGGTTTTTAATTATTCTTATGATGAGATCAATATTATGCTGCATTGAGAACCCATTTCAGTGTGAACAAGTGAATGCAAGAGTGATAATAGTCTGAAACAGTTCGATTTATGTTGATTTCCAATTTCCGACTCCTCAAAATTTTAAAACATTATACAACACAATTCGGTTAATGACTCAAGAGTTTGACTTAAATATTTTAAAGTTGTAAAATCTTTCTTTTTCCCCAAAAAATTATTAGCAATTGAGGTTGCTAAAATTTGAATATATTGATAAGAAAATATATTATACGTTGGATTATAATTCAAAACTTCTTCCTTGATATATGATGAGCGAGGTATATATTTTTGTTTATTTCATACAATGGTATACTTTAAAAATGTGAAAAATGGCCTTTATCGGTTTTTGCAATCGAACTTTACTGATTCGGGGAAAAATCATTTGAATTTACTATAATAACTGGTATACTATCAGTCTCTCATTATACTTCACGATGAGTCAACTCTTATGGAAAGACAAAAAAAAAAAAAAAAAAAAAAAAAAAATGTGCCGAGAATAATAATGTGTAGTGTGACCAAACCAGGGGCAGATCCAGAATTTTTCTAAAAGGGGGCATTTATCAAATGATTTCGCTGACAAACAAATAAAAGAGTTTCTCATTTTTTTCAGGCGTCTGTTTTACCAGACAAGAATTCACTGACATGTAAAACAACAACAACAACAACAACAACAACAACAACAACAACAACAACAACAACAAAAAGACCCGCCAAAAAGGGGTGGCGGCAGATTCGCCCCTTCCGCCGGATCCGCCATTGCCAAAGTCATGGTTTAGCAAGTAACTCCGTAGCTCTTTCCTTTTTAATTTCCTTTCTACTATGATGAAATCTTTAATGATAATAGTATGCTAGTATCAGATTCGATATGATACACTTCGTACACGCAAAAATAATATATTTCTTGAATTTAAGACCTTCCAAAAGCTGAAATCAATAAGTCTGGGCGAGGTGTCGGATATTCGGATATTCACACGATAGAAGGTTGGTCTCAGTATATGGAAGCAATAAGTCAATGTACGAGTGAATGACAGTAAGATTGCAAACAACAGATGACGTTAGAGGATCGGCTAGAGAGAGAGATGTGGAGAGAGAGAGAGAGAGAGAGAGAGAGAGAGAGAGAGAGACTGCGACACATACGAGGTATAGATTAATTTTTAGATGGGCGGTGGTGGGTGGCGTATCCAAGCGTATAATGAGGAGGGGTATAGGGCAGGGGAGGGCTGGAGGTTGCACTCTGAGAATTTTTGGGTGTGCCAATTTTCAGGAAGCAGTCACTTCATATTCGAAAGCGAGGTGCCCGAGGATTTACTTTTATTGATTGATTGATTGATTGATTTTTTTTCTGTAGTGTATTTTGATTATGAAATGAAATGTAAACCATAACAGGGCACGTTTCACAAATGGAATACCAAAAGTTTTTTCCTCTTGTTTAACAAAATGTGACTGTATTTCCCATAATCTCAATTGAATTGTTCACAAAAAAACCATACTTCAAGGAGAATGCAACCCAGGCATCAGTGTGCTCCTAGTGAATGGAGATGGCCAAGAAGAGTAAACAGTGAAAGTTTGAGCAAAATCGGACAATCTGTTCAAAAGTTATGAATTTTGAAAGTTTCAGTAAATCCCTATTACAGGGATCCTTGAGTTGGCAACTTTGCCAACATCTGGATGTCATCGTGGACAACTCTCCATTCATTTTGTGCATAAATCTTCAAAAAAGAAAAAATGATTTTATGAAATTTAAAGTGAGGAATCAACATAATTCTTCCCTAAATGCTTGCAGAATTGATGTAGCCATGTCATACTCAAACAATAAATCAAACAAATTTCTATTTTTCTTGAAAATGAAGAAAATGTGAAATTCTGTGTACAAAATGAATGGAGAGTTGTACACGATGACGTCACAGATGCTGGTGGAGTTGCCAACTCAAGGATCCCCATAATAAGGATTTATTTTAACTTTCAAAGTTCATAACTCTTGAACAGATATTCCGATTTTGTTGAACTTTCACTGTTTACTCTTCTTGTTCTTCTTCATTGACTGGAAGCACACTGATGTCTGGGTTGCATTCTCCATTTACTTTTGCATGTAATCTAAAATATTTCAACTTTAGCTAATGCGATTAAATATGATTGAGAATCACATTTAGCTTTCCACATTCAAGTCATTCATAAAGTCGTGCGTAACGTTGCGCACAGCTTGGTGAAACATCCCCAGGGCCCCACTGCACAAAACTTACCATTAATGGTAACTTTGCCATAAATGTTAACTACCATGGTGATATCACTCAACAGCCAAAATTCAAGGTTTCCATGGAAGTCACCATTAATGGCAAAGTCACCATCAATGGTAGGTTTTATGCAACATGCAGGGCCCTGGTCATTCTTTTGCTCACTCACTTCGCTCACTTGGCTCACTTGCAAGGTTTAGAAACTGTAAAGATGTGTCAACTCCCCGAGCAAAAAT
Organism: Echinometra lucunter; assembly: GCA_029962745.1. Classification (NCBI taxonomy): domain Eukaryota; kingdom Metazoa; phylum Echinodermata; class Echinoidea; order Camarodonta; family Echinometridae; genus Echinometra; species Echinometra lucunter. The sequence goes on from CM057158.1 coordinate 21,769,991, forward strand.
GGGAGTACGCCTAGCCAAGCCTATAGCCCCTTTGCAGGAGAAGAAAGTATTGCTCTGTTATACAAAAGAAGAAAGAATTTTTCATAGCATTCAGTGCCTCAGAATATATGTCATGCATATGGCTTTCAAAATTTAAGTGTTTTAGTGTCAGATATATAGATTCTACAAATTGCACTAGTTGAATTTAAGTATCCATGATTACTAAGCTGCGATTTTACACCCTCATCCGACATGACCCGGAACCTGCTGGATTCGCAGCCGGGACCCCACTTCTGTTTATTCCCCGCAATTAGCCCTACGATTTCCCATGCACTTTTGATTTTTTTCACCACCACTACGTAAGATATTTGCTTAGAGAAATGATTTTGTCGTGTTGATGGTATTTAATTTTTGTAAAAACTGTTGAGAGGTCGGTCATGTTCAGTTTCCTCGCCTTTTTGTTCTACAACTGTCTTTATATAGTGTTTCTCCCTTCCTTTAGACTTTTTGAAAAAAATTTCGGTCTTATTAAATAATTTGGTTTGGTTATTCATTTTTTTTTTGTTATTGCTAAGAAAGCATGCATGCTTGTAAGTTCGCAACCAGAGGACCGACTGCTTTAAGTCCTCTCCGAGAGATCTGGTAATGAGGATATACCGTACCAAACAAGCTAAGAAAAATCATTAGGATGGTTAAAATACGAACCGACCAACTGTTGGTTAAAGCAAATTTGTATTTAAAACATGTGGGAATTTTTAGTTAGTCGGTTCATATAACCAACCTACACTGTAAAAAATATTGGGTAAAAATGTGCCATGAGAGTAATTATGTATCCAACCAACTTTGGGCATTTTTTTTTTTTTTTTTTTGGGGGGGGGGGCATTTCTTTTGATCCAATTTGATGCAAATTTGCACAACCTTAAGCAATTATTTTTCATTTGTATCTTAACTGGACAAAATGCTTCCCACATTGGGTAAAAATGTTGCCCAAGGTTGGTTGGACACATAATTACCCTCGTGCTGGGTAAATTTTTACCCAATGTTTTTTTAGAGTGTAATAACCAACTTTTCTTAAGAGTGAAGGGCACTAACGCATCAACTGGTTTCGAACCCGGACCACGAGAACAAGTGCTCTCTACCAACTGGGTTATCACGCCCTCCTCACCCCACCTCGTCATCCCATGCAATCGTGGACCCGCCCTGGGGAAAGTATTGCACTCCGAAAAAATCGTGCCACTTCATATCTGCCGACAATAAAACCCAGCACTAGTTTTCTTACAAAAAAAGTAGAAGAAAAATAACTAAAAAACAAGGACCTTTTAAGACCGAAGTGAAAAAAAGAAAAAAAATTAGATCGTCACTCGGTCTCCCCGCGATTTCTTATCTATTTCAAGTCACCTCGTCGTTCTCGTTTGTTCGTTGTTTTCATTTTTGACGATCCCATTTTCAAACAGATTTTTACCACTATAAGGCATATTATACACTATATGGTAATTTTTTGGGCCTTCAGATATGCCCCTCATTTTATTTATTTATCTTTAATGCCCCTACCCTTTCTACACATCAACCTGGATTCGCCATGAAATTTGCAATCAATAGACATTGTTTCCAAATTGGTTTAATTCGGACATGGTTTGCTTCTTAATTAAGAACGATGGATTTATCAATTTCTTTCTGATATACGAAGCTACAATTTGTTTGTAATAAAAGTCGGGTGAAATTTATACATATTTTCTGTCAAATAAACATAGCCCAGTTTCCCTCATACTGAGATCTTGTATATGCTAAGAGAAAGTGATACCGAATGCTCCGCGTGAATTATTTTTCTACTGCCAAAATTCATCCTGATTTTTCCGACGCCAATAATTTGGCATGGTGACACTCAAGACGTTCATACACAAAATGATACCAATTAAATGTAATGTTGAATATTTTGACATGGTCTTCTCATGTAATGTCATGTCTTTCACAACCGTCATGGGTGCAATACGCACATGTAAGTCTTTTTTAGCCCGTTCATTTTTGTCATTTTCAACTGAAGTTTTCCCATTTGAATTTGCGCTGATGCAAGTATATTTGTATTTTCAAGTTTAGTGATGCACTGTTTGATTAATATGATACATTTGACTAATTTTCTCATCAAATATTATTGATCTCAATAGAACTCTTATCTTATTCTATAAAATGCATTGATTCTCTCAGTGGAAAACAATTATAATCGTCCCTTGTGAATTTTGTATGTCACTGTCTAGTTTAATAATAAATTGTTTGCTCATACAGCAATGCATGTCACTTTACCATTAAAACAGAGGACATTTATGATTTGTATTTCAATAAAGCTGGTGAGAAACTCTGTTTGAATGCATTAATCATTAACCTATTAGTTGACTCTAACACTTCGCAGACAACAGCATAGTTGAAAAATGGCGCACGTGATGCTTATACTTTTCGATCACGTGATATACTAGATGGCGCCGAGACATAACGGCGCCATCTTCATTGAAATCTTACATGACACACTGTTTTTGCGCGAGATTTACTGGTGTTTAGAAATATCTTTCCCAATGAAAGCATGTGCATATAAATCAAGTTCAATTGCACTTGTTCCTCAATAAGCAAAATCGTAATTACTCTCTAAAATTTCACCGATCTCCATTTTTTCATAAGCGATTTTCGGTCACAAATCGCTTCCATCAATGGGAATAACATACATTGTGATGATAAAAAGACAGGCAGAGGCACAATGAGTATTTTTAACGGACGATGCGGCTGATTTATTCATTCATAAACTTTACAAAACACTTCTCCTCAAGACCGGCTGAAGAGATAAATATCACAAAACATTCATTTTCTTTTTTGCACAACAAAGAATGACAATTCAAGTGAAATATAGTATACAAAAATGAAGATTTCAAGTAGAAAGCAAAACAAAAAGGCACAATAGTAAAGTACTTAAAAGCAAACCAAAATACATTTTCTTGCAATCAAACAAGTGTTCGGTCTTTCCCTTAATTTACCTTATGATAATGAAATATGAATTTGAAAATCATAACAATAAAACCTACAGTCATAAAAGAACGTAAAATCAGTTTATACCAATGATTCTTTGTAATGAAGTCGCGATGTTAAGTTACAAAGAGCCAGCATTGTAACACACCTGCAGTTTCACACAACATGATTATTTTCACATTTTTTCGTAGTTGTAGTGTTGGTGATACCTCAGTCACGTCGCCAGATGTTTAAAGTTTGTTTATGTCTGTCTCCCTCAATATTTTTTAGATTGATGATTTTTTCGAAGTGCGACTTTTGTGACTGAGATCAATGTAATAACAATTAAAGTGGTCTTAACGCAATTTATGAGATTTGCATAAAGCATTCGGCAGATATATTGTGTGATCTATGAGGTGCTAGGTACATTAACTCATTTGTTTACCTTTCTTTTACATAATTCTTACAGATGTAATTTATATATTTTCACACATGTACCAATTAAAAAAATGAATTAGCTAGAATCATAAAAATCCGAAATATTAAGATTGATGGATGTATACTCCTGTGTCATAAAACCAACAATAACACACAGTAAATTCAGTCCCCACATTAGAATTCATCATTCTTTCATAAAAAATATTAATGAATGTAGCCATTGGCCTATACTGTCAACAAATTTAATTTCAATACATTCAACAATAAACTGTAATGTTTATCCACCCACACATGTATTTATCATTTGTTATATCAAATTCCACTGGCTGACATCACTCTTTGAGAAAATTAGTCTGGAAAATAATGCATAAAGCTGACATATGATCAAATGTAATGGAATGGCATATAGTTTTGGAAGGGAACTGGTAGTCCAACAAATTTAAGCAGCACTGCAAAATGCAGTATTTTGTTAGGACAGGTTTTCCCTGCATATATTGCATAATGTAATACTGCATACATTTTTACATTTTTTGTGAAACATTAAGATCTCACTTCCATTTTTTTTACAAGACTTCATATAGGCTTCTATTGGACGGCTTTAATGTTGCAATATACATAAACAGTACAGAAATACATCATATGGTAATTTCTATTATACACAAACATTGGCGAAACAATGCATAGTTTTACCACTTCAAGATGAAACATTTGATTGTAAAAGCAACAACTAATATTCACATTCATATATATCTTTTAGAATACCTTTTAAAGGAGAGTGCAACCCAGGCATCAGTGTGCTCTTCGTGAATAAAGATGACCAAGAAGAGCAAACAGTGAAAGTTTGAGCAAAATCAGACAATCTGTTAAAGAGTTATGAATTTTGAAAGTTTCACTAAATCCCTATTATGGGGATCCTTGAAATGGCAACTATGCCAGCATCTGTAATGTCATCGTGGACAACTCTCAATTCATTTTGTACAGAATTTTTCAAAAAAATTGATTTATACAAAATTTCAAGTCGGGAATCCACATAATTCTTCCAAAAATGCTTGCAGAATTGATATAGCCATGTCATACTCAAAAAATAAATCAATAGAATTTTTATTTTTCTTGAAAATAAAGAAAATGTTAAATTCTGTGTACAAAATGAATGGAGAGTTGTCCATGATGACATCACAGATGCTGGCGAAGTTGCCATTTCAGGATCCGATAACAAGGATTTACTTAAACTTTCAAACTTCATAACTCCTGAACAGATTGTCCGATTTTGCTCAAACGTTCACTGTTTACTCTTCTTGTTCTTCTCCATTCACTGGAAGCACACTGATGTTTGGGTTGCATTCTCCTTTAAGTTTAAATCTTAATTGTATGATCATATCTAAATATAAATGCATATTAGTAAAACATACAAGAATATGTATGCACAGTAAATATAGATTTACATTCGTGCACAAAAAAAACAACAAAAATATAGAAAGAAAGGGGGAAAGCTTCAATAAATGTCATGTTTGCATGCAACATTTATAACCTAAACAAAAATGAAATTTTGTTGCAATTTAATGAGTCACATGGCAACAGGTCGTGCCAATGAACTAGGTAATCTAAGAAGAGAAAGGGGGACTTGACGAGAATGACAATCGGTAGCAGATTGGATAGACTTTAAGATAGAAATGACAGAGAAGCTTTTGTTTAAGCTTGAAGGTTGTAAGATAGTCCTCATGCTAGCACTCCTCAATCATCCCGTTACTACTTCCTGCTAAAGATGGGTAGAAACAAGAAAGGTAAATGTTCATGATTCATCTCTTGGGAGAGAATGATAGTCAAGAGTCACTTAACCTGGGAAAACAATTATTCTGAGATAACCAATTTCTAATATTACTTTCTTCAACATACATTAGGGAAATAATCTCTTTCTGGTGTAAAAAATTAATAATTTTTACACAGGTCCCTGACAGCTATTAGTATCAAATTAAAAAAAACATTAATTTTCACTTGTAGACCCTCTGAAAATCAACTTCTGTTGAAAGAGCAATCAATCCCATTTCAGATAATAAATGAATAAATAGATAAAAACAAAAAAGACTTTAACCCACTTGATATTTTCCTGGTAAAACATGGAATAAAAAATTCATAACTGTCAACTTGCTTTCCTCAAATTTATATAACGTGTTATATTTGGAATTTCAAAAAAACAACAAACACAAAAAACACAGCAGTAGTAAACTTATTCATATACCACATTTAGTCCAAATAATGAGGTAAAAATAATTATTCCAGAAAAGAAGCTTGAAACTTTCTTTAGATGAACTTCAGAAATCAGTTAATTTCATACGGTCATGTCCATGAACAGGGTTGAGTCATTTCCTGTTATACTGCCCCCACATGGATAACAGGGAAATTTAAAAGAATTAAAATAGGTAGGGATGCAGATGCATCAGTATATTAGTCGAACATAAGGTACAAGTTTTGAGTGACGTACAAAACAATACCGGTAGGCTTTCTCGACAACAGCACAATAAATCAAGCATTCATTTATAAAAAAAAGAAGACTTAAGAACAGCATTCATGTGGGTATGTGAGAGACGTGAGGTCCCATATACCATCAGACTCCTTGATGTAAAGTTTATTTTGACTAATGCCTCGCAGTTTGTTTTAAAGTCTGCACATCGTCATCTCACCATGCTATGTCAAACAAGATACATCACGATCAGGGTGTCATGATCAAAGTCGAGGGTGTAGTACGGGTCCAGCCATTACAGGGGCACTAGTATTTTGCATGGGGGTGGATGGGGGCCAGTCTTACTTGCTGAATTGGGGGGAAGGGTATGGGAGAATTCCTATCATCTGTCTCTCTTGCCTCTTTTCCTTTCTTCTTTTGCTGTTGTTGCTTTGTTTACCTATTTAACCTTCTTTCTGGGGAATGTGCCTCCTGTATCCACCTTGCTACACCACCCATCAAAGTCATGCACAAAGTCATGCTGTAGGTCGAGATGAAAAGGTCGCAGACAATGGCAAGCGAACAATTCAGGACGCCTCCTTTATATAACCCCCTCAGGTGGCCAGTTGAGCTGTCGGATCAGGCCTCCTTTGGGACGGGCGTACTTGCCGTAGATTTCAAGAGAATGCTGTGGCTCTGAAGATCGCCAACCAATTTTCCCACCCGTCGTCTGGGGGAAGGGTTTGGGAGAGGGGTCTACCTTGATGTATCTGGAGATGGGTGTGATCGGAGGCAGGACCAGAGGGGGTGGAAGCTCAATCTTCTTCACATCACGTTTCACAAAGTCATCTTTCACAAGCTGAAATAAAGATGAAGGTAAAGAATAATAATAATCATACTAAATGCCACTGAAAATAATGAAAATTACACTACATGTATATTGTTCATTACATTCTATAAATACTACTAAAATACTGTAGTATCCAGTAATAAGGGAATCATTACAGAGGAGATAGAGACTTAACTAAGCACAAAGAATGATTTGCAGTTATTATGAATTTGACATGTAACATGGTATTGTTATGTATTTTCTTTGCCGAATAAAAAAAATAATAGTAATAATAAGAAAGTTTCTGATAACCATCATAATTTTCAATTTCAGACTCAACATTACTCTCAGAGATTTTCCAGGTATTATAAGGCTTCATGTCTTTGAAGATCACTGAAGGATTTTCCCTCAAGTGGTCTATAAAGGTCAAACTGTACAAGTAACTGGGAAATCCCACTGATAACATGTACAATGAGAATGAAGGTCAGGGGTCAAACTTACATCTTTGTAACTTCCTCCGAGAAAGCCCCAGTATTCTGGCCATCTCTTTGATGCTGTCTCTTCATATCTGATGTGATCCTTCCTATAAATGGATTAAAAGATATGAATTATGCATGATAAAACCTATAAATAAGAAGCGTATAGAAATCTTTAAAAATGTCAAAATGAAATACCTGGTGCTACACTGAAAATTTCTGACACTTCTTTTACAGAATATATGCTATGATAAGGAGAGAGCTTAATTTTCAAATCTGAATTATCATCTTTTTATTTTCAAATCACATGCACGCATATATATATATATATATATATATATATATATACACACACATTGATATATATGTGAGATCAATTGAGAGAATAATAGCGTAGCAGGAATCAAGTTCCCCAGAGCTGTCCTACCGAGTTCTCTTTGATATTTACCTCAAATATACATGTGTTGATACATCTCTTTAGTCATATTTCAGCAATAAAGGAACAGAACATGATTTCAAAGACATTCAAAGGTGAGTAAAACACATAAGAAATCCCAGGACTTGACCTTCTTAATGGTCCATATAGGGCAGGTAGCATAAAGATACAAATCATTGAAATAAACTTATTAAAAATCAGCATTATAGGTAAGCAAAGCATGATAATTATCATAACATATGAAAATTTTTAGTTCATTTTTTTCTCCCACTATCCCCCCACCAGAGGAAATTACTAGAATCCAAACTAATTGTAATTCATATACCATCATTATCATTGTGGTATTGAACCCCATCATAAATATGAAGTTACAGGAACATATCAACACAGCATTTTATTAATCAGGTATGGTTGAATACTAGCCTACTACACTCAAACTAGCAATGCGGTACATGGAGAGGGATTAGGGTTTCCCATTTGGGATTATTTTTTGCATAGTAAATATATTCGTGTGTGTGTGTGTGTGTGTGTGTGTGTGTGCGTCTTTCTTTATATACTTGTCTTATATATATATATATATATATAATATATATATATAGCCATGAGATACAGGTTGAGGATTGACGAAAAGTGCTTGATGCTATAAAAAGCAGAGCATTATAGGCATACCTGTGAGTACTTCCTCTGCTACCAGCGGTTTCATATGAAACTGCTGGTAGCGAACAAAGTACTCACAGGTACGCCTACATATATATATATATATGTAGGTGCTCTATATGTTTGATACTTAATAAAATTTTCATCATTACCTGATGAAGGCCTATGGCCGAAAATATGTAATTTTCACGTCTGATGGAATTTGTTTATTTATTGGCATCTTTCCTTTTCTTATTCAATCATTCCAAAGCAGAACTCATATTTTGATGTTATATATATATATATATATATATATATATATATATATATTTACAAATGCAGCATTTATGTTCTCTTTGATCTACATGCATGAGAGTTAACTGAAAATTGACTAGACTCACTGTCTAGAATCTCATGAAATTAAAAAAAAAAAAAATCTTCATAGTTTCATTACAGCCATATAATTAGACTGAATTATCATTTATTCTTCAAACATATTCAGCATGTCAAAGAGGCTGTTCCTTTGATACTCAACATGTCCTCGGCCACTTTCATATTAATGTACAATGCCAAATGCTTGAGAGGCAACTGGAAAAAATATGTCACTTTTATGCTGTGATATGAACTTCTGTTGAAACATCTAACACTAACACACACACACATAAAATATCTCCTTATCATGCAAAGACATGTGTATCAGCAAAAATAAAAATGAAGTAGATTTATGACTATGTGTATACCCGAGTAACCTGACTGAGAATACTAATATGTTAACTGAGGCACATGTAAAACTACACGTACACTTCCTGAAAAAATATATCCTCATTCCATAAAAACGTACACAAATACTTACCAAACTTGGTCATTGGCCACAAAGTTGAATCCAGCCAGGGCCTTGCCAGCCGGCTGAGGAGGTTTCTCCGCCATTTTTATCCTCTAAAATCACAAAAATCACAATTTTCTTATCAAAATGATTCTTCTACCACCTGCAACTATGGACGTACCGCTACCAGGAATGCACACTACACTCTATTTGTATGCACCGTAGGAGTATCCATAACAACTGGACGCCCATCAAGGTCAAATGGTCCGTAATGAATTGATAGACGCCTCCATTCCGTGCAGGGGTGAGAAATTTAGCGGAGGGACAGTCTTCTAGACATATCTTTTAAATCCACAAAGGTGTGAATAATGATGTTGCTAAACATGAGAAAATAATCCTAAAATTTATGAAATTCACATTTTGCTCATGAAATAAGGACTGAATTACTTTCCTTAGATTGGTTTTCGACCGTCTGCAGTCCTCTTTGTGGTTTATCGCCAGACACTTTTATACCTTACCTGTCTGCATAATGGTAGCCGCCCGTCTGGAGAGGCTACTCATTTTCCATACTCGGTACTCGCCCCATTTGCATCGAAAATATCGTCTAATACTTAGGAAGTATACCATCTGGTCGTACGAGTTGGATAATTTCGTGTTCTGTGGTATCTCTGCTTGGTGCTCCTACTGTGAATTTACGGGAAAAGGGATCAATTTTGCCATAATTCTCTACGGCAAGTAGGAGAGGTGTGGACTATCGGGACCGTTCGGGTGCATTCGGAAAACCTGGCTAGACTTCGGCCTTGCAGATATTATTAGCCAGACTGGTGCAAATATACATGGCATGTATGCACATACAAACGTGGGTATAGGAGCAGTATGCACCCCTTGTAGCGATCAACACAGCCGTGCATTTAGTGTGCGCTGCTATGTGTGCATGTAGTATGATATCGGACTAGAAATCATGGAAGGCGCTTAGCTAGGTGAAACCACATGAAAGGTAGCGAGCGGAGGTTTCGCCGTTTTAACCTGGGGAAGGTGCCTAGCCTGGCGATTTCTGCGTTCATTTGTTACTTGAGTATGGACCGCCAAACCGAGTCTTTTGTATGCCTAGGTTTGATAGGTAAGTTGTCGGTGTTTTAATCCGTAGACTAATCCCGTGTTTACTGTTATAGTGTTCCTTTTCCATGGATTAGGATCCCGGGAATGAATGAGGGGTGCGCTTTACGTACCTGGAGGCTGGACTGGGGGCCTGAGCTGAACGTCCAGGACCGGACGATGTGTGCGAGTGAGTTTGAATTCTGCAATGTAGTACAGAGTCATCTTCCAGATTAGGGTGAAAGGGATGGCCAAGGAGAATAGCGAAATTGATCTCTTGTTTAACTCTGAATTATTATTATCATTTATTAGCATTGAAAAAAAAAAACAAATAGATCTAGACTTCTAGATCTATTACATTGTAATAGATCTAGATCTCTAGACTTCTAGATCTATTACATTGTAATTTACAATTATGAAGTTAGTGTGATGAAAAGATCCAACAACACGTACACTACATCTCCTTCAAGTAATATTGTTTACCCCGGGAAGCCTCATCAGCTCAATTGCTGTTCTTCCTGAGCCTCAGGGCAGCAAGAGTTCCATATGTACCCCCCCCCCCCCTTGCTAAAATTGAAAAAAAAAAAAAAAAATAAGGATATGACTTGGAATGATATGTATAGAGTCTAATCATAATATTAAATACTGAACATGGGAAAATGTGATGAAATCAAAATATTGGTTTATTCCGTCAGAATTAAAAGCTTACCCGTAAACGTGCACTTGATATTGACATCGGTTTATTTAGTCAGAAAAATAAAAGTAATGCATCCTTGTAGTTCGACTAATCCCAATTTCCGGTTTATAGTCATTATGAGGCCCAACTCTTCCAGCGATCTCTCGCTTGCGCAATAGGTATGGCGTCGGTCTTGAGCAGTGGATGTCCCAGATTCGAGTCATGGTGTGGTAAGTTCAAGAAAAAAACAGAGTAAAGAAAAAAAAGTGAAAAATACGGTGTCTCTGAGCCTCCAACTTTTTTTTTTCTAGCAGGGGGGTACATATGGAACTCTTTCCCTGAGGGCCCTATGGTTATTACCTCAGCAAATTGCTAGGTTCCCATTTACATTTACACCTGGGTGGAGAGTAGCAAATAAATATGGATTAAAGACATTGGTTAACATTGTTATGATTGAAAAAAATCTTGTTTACTTACTTGAAAATGGGATAAACATAAGGGTTATAGTGTAAAAATACCAGTCCTAAAGTTTCAAAGTATGATATCCACAGGAAGTATTTTTAAATATCAAAAATGTGAACCAATGTTTGAAAAATATATGAGGGTCGGTTGCACAGAATAGACATGAGGAGTGCGCATGCGCGTATGACTCACCTTACCGTACTGTGTGTATTGGCGTATCACGCGGCGGGAGGCACATAACGGCATTTTCAAATTCAAGCAAAGTGGTCCTCTTAGTGACTGTCTCGTGAGACGAAGGATAATAAAATCGCCGCTTGCGTCTAACTTACACTTTTTCATTCCAAATTATGGTTGGTTTCAGGGTTTTTGAGTACAAATACAAGTACTCATACACACGTTTCATCTTAGTTTGAGAATTTTTTAAATCAGCTACTCACAAAGTTAGCCAATGCCTTTAATGTCAAATCAAAATGCCAACAGACGTTAGTGACAGCAGGCTTCTCACCAGGATTTTCAATACACATGGTGGAAACGTAATGTTCAGCAAGGAGGAAAAATTAGCACATGGTACAGATTACCGAACATGTGGCTTTGTTTTGTTTGGGCAACTTTTGTGCATCGCGGGTACATGACAAGTAAAATCTATGACTGATGAGTAAAACAAAAAGTGAAATTGACTGCTATTCATGCTTGAATTTACCCGTGTATTTCCCCTTCTAAATATACCTGTGGTGGCCAAAATGTTCTTTGAATTTATACATGTTGGCCCCGCCATGTGTAAAGGTCCTGGCGAGAAGCATGAGTGACGGGCTGGTATTTGAACCCTCAACCCTTGGACTGAGAGTCAAGTGAATGAACCACTATATCGCAGCACCTCCATGGTAAAGTTTTATTTTCACTAATTAAGTTAGACCTGGAGACACAGCGGTTGACTAGATTTGGCTTGAATATTTCAATTACAAGCATTTCATTGTTGCTAATCTAAATGACCGTTATCACTGTATTTTCTCTCCGCTGTTACTCTCAATATATATGTGGTATGGTAAGTGCTAGTACTGTCTTCCTGACGACACAAGTTAAAAGTGTGTTGTATAAGAATAGTTGTGTAGTGATATTGGCTGCAACAGCTACAACAGCTATTATTCCTACCACCAGCACAAACCCCAAGTATCACTCGTCCTGTGTACTTGAAGATGCATAGAAGCGAGGTGTAGAGGAACTAAACACCTACATGTATTTGTGACTTCCCATGGAGAGGAGAAGGAAGCAGGGAAAAAAATTCACGGGGGCGGCGGGCGAATTCGCCCCGGAAACGCCTGAAAGAGCTCCCGAAACGGGCCGAAAAAATGATTTCGGGGGCGACGGAAAATTAGAAAATCGCCCCCGAAAGTTCTTGGTGGGAATTGAGCAAGTCCGTTCCTGAACCAATCGCATTTTGGAGGAAAGTTTCAGCACTGTTGGAAAGCTCTGATGAAGCACATGGCACATGGCACATGGCACATGCGCTTGATCATGCGTTCTCCCGTCAGTTGCATGAACCTTTCCCGCCAATGCGATTAGGACTAGACTGCCAGTCGCGTTGGCTTTGGGAGCAATGATACAGCCAAGCTCTCGGTAAAAGCTTTTTTGGCTCAATTATTCAATGGGTGTGCTACAGCTTTATACAAAACTTAATATATATCTTTCACGGTTAGTATTTTTCAAATCACGTGTAAGGAGACACTCATGAATATTCAAGTTAGATATGAATATTTATGAGCTTCAGATATGAATATCTATCACCTTCAGATATTGTGAATGTTTATAAGCACCTCCACATACATGTGGTGCTATAGTTACAACTTTAGATAAAAAATGATATACATCTTTATTGATTAGTGATTGCACAATCAGCTAGGTAGATGATGCTCATAAATATTCACACCAGATATGAATATTTATGAGCACACCTACATGTACCAGGGAAAAAATTAATTTTTTTATTTCGGGGGCTCCATTTCGAGTTTTATACAATTTTTCGGGGGCTACTTTTTCGACTTTCGGGGGCTACTTTTCCCATTTCGGGGGCTACTATTTTCGGGGGCTAGTTTGAAGTTAAACTTCACAGATTTGTTGATTTATCACAAGAACAAGCAAGTTTCATGTATATAATGACCTCTATCACCCTTTGGCCTTTGACCTTGAGTCCCCAAAATCTAATCAGGTCATTGTCCTTCCCATATGCATTCATGAGCCAAGTTTGAAGTTGATCCGTCAAAAGGTTACTAAGTTATCGCAAGAACGAACCATTTCTATGTACAAAATGACATTTATGACCTTTGACCTTTGACCTTGAGTTCCCCAAATTTATTCAGACATTGTCCCTCCCATATACATACATGATGCAATTTTGAAGTTGATCTGTCAAATGGTTATTGAGTTATTGCAACATTAATACATTTCTATCTACATGACCTCTATGACCTTTTACCTTTGACCTTGAGACCCAAAAATTTGATCGACCATTATCCCTCCCATACGCATATGAGCCAAACTTGAAGTTGATCCATCATATGGTTACTGAGTTATTGCAAGAATGATCCATTTCTATGTACATGTAGGTGTGCTCATAAATATTCATATCTGGTGTGAATATTTATGAGCATCATCTACCTAGCTGATTGTGCAATCACTAATCAATAAAGATGTATATCATTTTTTATCTAAAGTTGTAACTATAGCACCACATGTATGTGGAGGTGCTTATAAACATTCACAATATCTGAAGGTGATAGATATTCATATCTGAAGCTCATAAATATTCATATCTAACTTGAATATTCATGAGTGTCTCCTTACACGTGATTTGAAAAATACTAACCGTGAAAGATATATATTAAGTTTTGTATAAAGCTGTAGCACACCCATTGAATAATTGAGCCAAAAAAGCTTTTACCGAGAGCTTGGCTGTATCATTGCTCCCAAAGCCAACGCGACTGGCAGTCTAGTCCTAATCGCATTGGCGGGAAAGGTTCATGCAACTGACGGGAGAACGCATGATCAAGCGCATGTGCCATGTGCCATGTGCCATGTGCTTCATCAGAGCTTTCCAACAGTGCTGAAACTTTCCTCCAAAATGCGATTGGTTCAGGAACGGACTTGCTCAATTCCCACCAAGAACTTTCGGGGGCGATTTTCTAATTTTCCGTCGCCCCCGAAATCATTTTTTCGGCCCGTTTCGGGAGCTCTTTCAGGCGTTTCCGGGGCGAATTCGCCCGCCGCCCCCGTGAATTTTTTTCCCTGACATGTACATAGAAATGGATCATTCTTGCAATAACTCAGTAACCATATGATGGATCAACTTCAAGTTTGGCTCATATGCGTATGGGAGGGATAATGGTCGATCAAATTTTTGGGTCTCAAGGTCAAAGGTAAAAGGTCATAGAGGTCATGTAGATAGAAATGTATTAATGTTGCAATAACTCAATAACCATTTGACAGATCAACTTCAAAATTGCATCATGTATGTATATGGGAGGGACAATGTCTGAATAAATTTGGGGAACTCAAGGTCAAAGGTCAAAGGTCATAAATGTCATTTTGTACATAGAAATGGTTCGTTCTTGCGATAACTTAGTAACCTTTTGACGGATCAACTTCAAACTTGGCTCATGAATGCATATGGGAAGGACAATGACCTGATTAGATTTTGGGGACTCAAGGTCAAAGGCCAAAGGGTGATAGAGGTCATTATATACATGAAACTTGCTTGTTCTTGTGATAAATCAACAAATCTGTGAAGTTTAACTTCAAACTAGCCCCCGAAAATAGTAGCCCCCCGAAATGGGAAAAGTAGCCCCCGAAAGTCGAAAAAGTAGCCCCCGAAAAATTGTATAAAACTCGAAATGGAGCCCCCGAAATAAAAAAATTAATTTTTTCCCTGGAAGGAAGAGTCTGCCGATATTTCGGGGAAGCGTGTTAGTGTTCGCTAGCAGTGCACTGAATATTATCGCTACGAAAATGATGTCCAAGGATATTGCACAGTCCTGGTAAAAAGATGAATGAAATCATTTGTGTTATTTTTGTCCATGAGTTGAAAACAAATATCTGTGGCATATGAAATCCTAGTATGTTGCAGAAAGATGAAGCCTTTCATGAAGGCACAAATTTTCGAAGAAAAATAGCGGTAAGTTCTGCGAGTATATCCAAGACAAAAAAAAACAAACTCCTATAACAAATGAGTTAATTCATGAAAAACTCTTCCACTACAATGTTATTCCTTCTGGTCAGGCCTCAAACTAAGATTGTTGGTGAACCAAAAGTTTCTTGACCGTAAGAAAACATGATTGGTCAGGCGATTAAAATTAAAATCCAATTGGCTGTTCAAAAATAACAAGGCAGTGAGGAAAGATTGGAATACATGTAAGAAAAAGAAATTATGCCAAACTTCCATGAATGTAATACAGTTAAACAATGTTTGTTAGGTAATTGCTTCCTCTCAAAATAAGGCATAACTTGAATGAACTCAATTACATTCTGATCAAACTAAAACTGCTCCAGCTGACACCATAAAACAAAAAATAATATACAAGTCACCACAATATTAAGATTGAAAGATCTAAAAGATTAAATAGATCTAAACTTAGGAATACTTGAATAAGTTATAACAAATATATGTTGAACTACAAGTAGGTCTTTATCTATACCTATACAAGTTTGCTTATGCACACTTTCAAAACAACTTCACCAGATATTCAGAAGTGTTATCTTCATGGATCATGCAGCTTGTCATATTTCTCAAGGACCATGCAGTTCTAATGTAATCCAAATCCACATCTAGATCAAACAATAGGGCCAGTCCTGATTAAGTAAAGTAAATTAAATTACTCTACTTTGCATTTTACTTGGCTAAGCAAAATGCCTTAACTTGTATTCTACAGGGTTCATACGGGTCAGGGAATTTCTGGAAAGTCAAGGAATTGGAAATTCTTTTTTCCAGAAGCAAAATGTCACGGGAAGTCACGGAAAGTCAGGGAATTTGTCAGTGTCTTCTGGAAAGTCATGGAAATCATTTATTCAAGATATTTTTCATGTTAATAAATTCGCGCTCCAGCCAGCTCTGCATTCATGGTACTCAGATCAGCTTTGAACTCTTTTAACCCATAGAGGTACAGTGTCACCTATAGGAGACGTTTTTGGAGTATCTGTTGGTCCAGAATGTTGGGCAGTACATATCATACATGAGCAGAAAGAGAAAAATGCACTGACAAATTTGAGCCCATTCCCATCGCTGTATGGTGTGGCGTTCTCAAATTAGAGCAGTTTAAGTGTAACTAATCACCATACTCTTTAAATTGGCAATGCAGTGAATAATATATAATCACTATTTCTGTGTTCAAATTGGCAATTTCTGATTCAATTTTACAATTATGTCATTTTGGTTTATGTTATATCCATATTTATTTTTTTTTCAAGCTATGTAAACGTGGAAAAAATAATTTGTATTGCCAATTTGAGGATTGAAGATGATTACTTTAGACCTCAAGAAAGCTCTGTACTGCTATGGGTTAATCAGCGCACTTTTTATGTGAGTTTTGCTTCGATTAGTCATGGAAATTTGCATTTTTCTGACCTGGAAAGTCATGGAAGTTTGAAAATGTATAAGTGTATGAACCCTGATTCTAATAACCTATAACTATTTTACTGTAGCAAGTCGATGCAGTTAAGGCGTTGCATTGTATGAGTGATTATGAAATATATCTGTGCATGCCAGATTTCCAAAGTAATTTGCTCAAGTCTGCCAGGTGGCTGTCTTAGACTTAGGGTAGAACGGGTAGAATACTTAGCCCTAAGGTTCAGTTGAATACCAGGGTTGGTTAAGTATTTTACTCAAGCAAAAAATTGAGAAAAATAATTCAAAATTATGGCTAAAGTATTGAATCAAATTCAGGCCCTGGTCTTCATATTAAAGTTCTGTAAGTATCAGCACTGTACCTGGTAATAGTAAAGATACATCTTCCATCATAATGCATTCAGTTCTTGTTATTATCCTGGCACAGTAATACTTACTGGTAGTTGGTCTAATTCTAAGTTTTGAATCACAAGTCTCAAGTAGCAGAGTGGTTTCAATTTTCCACCAGGATAGATACACTCACTGGGATCGACTGTAATGGACATGTTATCTACATTGCTTTCTTTTACCCAGGAGTATAAAAGTAATAAACAGTAGTGGTAGCAAAATGAAAGTTGGCATGAAACTGCTCAAATATAGTCTCATATTGTTCGGCTTGCATGAAAAGATACATGAGTGAGATAATCTAGTATTCTATTCACGATTTCCAGTGATTTTCAGTAAAATAATTCAAATGATCGTATATCAACTGTTACCTTATACCCTTGCTTCGGACCACGTACCCTGACGCTCTCGGCTCAACGGCGCATAGCAGTTCGCACACGCTGTTTACACGTGTGTGAATTTTCAACGCGTGTCCACGCTGAGGGCTCGATGTACATGTATCTTCCGTTGATATTTTAGCCATTTCTAAACAAATATTTTTCAAAAAAACGTCAACTATGTTTCAAATTAGTCATTCTACACCAGTTCATGTAATAATTTTCATTCCACCTAACAAAGTAGTTAAATATTCAAAGCGCCACCTTTCCCACTACTGCTTATTACCTTTAATAGGGGCCACTAGCCAGCGGGATGTACCCATCAAGTCTGTTTGAATCAGTATGTGGTGTGCTTACTCCCCACATTTCAGTCAGAGTCTGGATCTGGATCTGGATATGGTACTCTCCCCGCTTTCAGGCGAATGAGTTCTCATATCAGTATATGATGTATGGATATACGATGTATGGCTATAGGATTTTTTTTTGCGTCTGAATGCTCTTATATTGATACATCATTTCAATATACGACTTTTATGGAAACGATGGTTTGGGCATTGTTTCGTACGATTATCCTATATCCATAAGATGTAAATTCACGTCTGAATGCTCTCATATAAGTACTTATTCACAACGCGCGCTTAGGGCCCAACCTCTTCTCTACTATAGATGAGTCCAGCACAACGCAACGTAAACACGAAGCGAAAAGCCCGCATGAAGTTCGTACTGCGCAATGGAGAGACTCGTACATATTCATGAGCTTCCTATGAAAGTTTGACTGAGCGCGAGGTCTGAATGCTCCTGTAAGATTATCGGATAAAGGGGCATTGCGTCTGAAAGGTCTCATATCAATACGTCGTATATCCATACGTCGTACGAATATACGATAAGTTGGTGTGTCTGAAAGCGGGGTCTGAAAAGCTCCACTGGAGCATCACTCAAGAACGAAACTGTGAAGTCAGGGTTGCTCATACCAACTGAACGTATCTGCAGAGCGCATGAATTGAAGTAATCAATGCAGGATGAGTGCTCTACAGTATGTGCAGAATACTTTTTGAACATTTTTCTTATTGAGTATTCAGAGAAGAGATAGCTTTAATGATTCTGTGATAATATGCATTATTATGATTGTGTCAAACTTAGGTGGAATAAAAATGTACATACCTTTAACCCATTCGTGACAGGAATTATTTAAAGCCTAATTTGATCAGCTTTTATTCTTCAAATTGGCAACACCAACATTTTTATTTTATTGCTACATTTTATTCATAAAACGTCATGTATCAGAAATGAATATAAATTAACAGGAAATTACGATGAAAAGTCAAAAAGTTGCCAATTTGCAGGGGAAAAGAAAACGGTGATTTTAAACTTTCTATCACATTGCCAATTTAAGGATTTGAATGCTTATTTTCCTTTAAAAATTTTTCAGAATCAAACAATGAATATTGATGCAACCAAAATGGGCACAGTTTGTGTAGAATTTTTTGCTCTTTCTGCTCATGTATTTGGTATGATTTTTAGGGCTTTGCATTAAAAGATATTAGGCCAAACCACAAAATGTGGACCTCTGTCACGAATGGGTTAATGAAAATGTTGAACAATGGGAGAGACTATCTGGAGCAATAATAAATTTCATGGTTTCTTCCTCTTCTCTGAATATGCCAGTATATTATGATAACAGTAGTGAAGCTAGAGCAAAACAGATCTGGGACCTGTTTCATAAAACCTGTTACCAGTAAAAACTGCCACATTTCTATGATAAATTTTCTCTCAGCCAGTCGGATGCAAGGATTTCAGTAGCTTATAACAGTTATTGTAACTTGTTATTGATAATAAGTTTTATGAAACCGGGCCCAGGTAGCTATCACTTGACCCATACATCACACTTGACATTGTCGGTAATACTGGTACATGTCTGCTGCCCCTTTTCGGTATACGATACGTAACGATACATATAAATTTTTATTTCATTTCAAAGCTGCATTTTAAGAAGACAATAACCAGTGAACTTTGATCTCCTAGAGAGAACAAAAGGTGGAAAGGAAACTCAACCTTTTGGTCTGAAATTGTTAATAAAGGAACCATTCTGTTGAAATTCTGTTATGGGCTGTCAATCATCTTGTCAAGATTAGAAGTGTAACATACATGGCAATGAGATGGCATTGACCTGAACAATATGCATGTACTGGCGACACCTTAACCAGCTCCAGATATTGGCATTCCTTGATGTAATATATTTTGACCTGATGTGACTTTTAGCCGGTTTAAAGTCTGAACTTTCTGGTTGCAGACTGTCCAAGATGCAGCAGACCTTATGCCCAATGGCTTGCTGTAAATGATTCAGTAATTCATACCGTGTGCAGAGTCTGCAGACAGTAGGTAAAGAATTGCAAATGAATCACAGAAATCCTTCAAAAACGAAAGTCGACACGCATCTCATGCAGCACTCAAAATGACATTTTTCCCCTTGAAGAATCATCTAATCATCATCATTGATGTCAAAAGTCTCTCTGATACTTTCAGGTCCTTACATCTAATGTGTCTTCATTTTCCTGGTTTCTGATTAAGTATTGTCCTTTCAACAGTACCATCCTCAAAAAGTCACTGATTATACCTGGAGATTGTGGGTTTCATGTGTTCTCTGAAGTGCCCCAGATATCAGTATCGCTTGTCATTCATTTAATGTCTTTGTTCTTGTCTAGTAGAATCCAAAATATAATGCACACTGGTAAAAGCACATAAAGACAGGTCACCAAATAACCAAAGGGCTAAAAGACACTTCAATATAGATTTATAGAATAAATCTGCTTGCGTGCTCATACCTATGCGTATATTGCTGCCAGCACAAGATATATGAGTGGGATGTCTTTCGATTTGTAATTTTTAATGTAAAAATGTTAATGTATACAAGGTAAGTCATTATGAAAAAAGTTTAGGCCTTCATAATTGGGCCCAACTAAATATGCCTTTTCACTCGTAATAGCAAAGATCTAATTTGATGTAAGATACATATCCATACTTGGAAATTTCAAATGCATTTTTCCTCTCTCCCCCTTTTTAATGTACTGTGTACTCATATACATATTATAGGACCCCCATGTGTGTATACATTTGATTTGTTCTCACACATTATTCAACAGACAGTCAATATGTAGCTATCATGATTTGTATTTCGGTACACACTATTCATGATTTTTATTATTACCATATTTTTTTTCATTCTTTCTCTCTTTCTCCCATTTCACGCACAGTTATCCTGCTACAAAATACTGGTAGATCACAAGGTAAGTTTTGCAATTAATTCATTTCTATTGTATTTTGTTGGGTTTTTTTGTTAGATGCCTTTACATGTGTTTATGAAGATTAGACATGTTCAAGTTAAACTCATCATTATATTTCAATTCTCTCTCTTGCGATAAGTTGCACATCTCCCATTTTTCCCCCTTATTGAAGGTGCCCCTTTCCCTGCGTAGACAGACAGACAGCGTAAGGCATTTATTAGTGTGCAGACATTTTACACTGAATCAGGCCAAATAGAGGATGGCTACGTAGGATGCACCATACACTAACCCCCGTGAACAGGCTGTCATAATTTTTCTTGGCTAGACGACTGACGGGGGTCGAGACATATCTCTTTCTCATCCCCGGCGCTGTGCTCTGACACCGTTTGGTCCAAGGGATTGGTTTGTCCATCATGGAACCTGTAGGCCTACATTTAGGTCTAGTGCAAAGGTTTACTAAAGAAGTCAAATCTGTGTAAATCCTGTCAGTCTCTTTTTAATGAACCTCTTGTATATTAAAGGCATTGGTTAACATTGTTATGATTTTAAAAAATCTTGTTTTGTTACTTGAAAATGGGATCAACATTAGGGTTACAGAGTAAAAATACCAGTTTGAAATTTTCAGAGTATAATATCCACAGGACGTATTTTTAAATATCAAAAATGTGAACCAATGTTTGAAAAATATACAAGGGTCAGTTACATAGAATAGACATAAGGAGTGCGCATGCGTGTATGACTTACCTTACTGTACTGTGTGTATGGGCGTATCACGCGGCGGGAGGCACATAACGGCATTTTCAAATTCAAGCAAAGTGGTTCTCTTAGTGATTGTCTCGTGAGACGAAGGATAATAAAATCGCCGTTTGCGTCTAACTTACTCTTTTTCATTCCAAATTATGGTTGGTTTCAGGGTTTTTGAGTACAAATACAAGTACTCACACACATGTTTCATCTTAGTTTGAGAAATTTTCAAATCAGCTTCTCACAAAGTTAGCCAATGCCTTTAAGTAGCTGAAATATTTCTTAGTATTTTACAAAGCTTAGCTAAGTTTGAAGTTACTATTGGGTATTTTCTTTATTACTTTTTATCATCTACCCGTATTTGGTATTATAAGATAGCTGACTGAATTGAAAAGTTATTGTTGATTCTGGAAACTATTTGTAATTAGTCTTAAATTGATATCAAAGTGCAAGTAGGAAGAACATGATCTTGCTGTCAGATGATCTCAGGTCCAATGTGTAAATGGGTGAATTCTCAATAGTGTCTGATTAAGTCACTTTTATCACATTCTATATAGATTTGAAAATTTGACCTACATGTACATGTACTGTATAATGTGTATCAGACAGGTGCGTTCCAGATTGTTCTAGACAGATTCTTTGATGTGAAGGGGGCTATTCGAATAAAAAAGCATGCTGGCTCATGATCTTTCCAATGTAGGATTGATCCCCTAGTGTTAGTGTGGACATTACATGTGTACATTATTCATCAGAGCTGCTTATGCTCCAACTCCAGTGTTAGAGTTACACTGTATCTTTCAAGATGAAAGGGGTCATATTGAAGTTTTATCCAACTGGCACATGTTTGTAGCTTCCTTGGTGTGAAAGGGGTCGTTTCTCTTTGCTGTCGACCCTCTCAGACAAGAACTTAAAGGAGACCAGAAAAGAAAGGGAAGATGAGTCGAAGGGGAAAGTGACATTTGACAGAGCACCAACTTATTCATGCCATAATTTCCTTTCAATATGAGCTGAGACAGTTGCCTTTTATTCTCTGCAATTTCTCTCTTTTTTCAACATCTTTGTTTAGAATGATAGAATTATGGGAATTATGGTGTTCCCAATACTGTAGAAATCTGTAACTGATTGTATTGTAGTCTTCATGTTATTGCATTGAAATGTAGACCTGTGGTATACTTTTAAAAGAGCACTTTGAAATGTCAACCAAGTATGAACTAATAGGTCACAACTTTATCATTAGAAAGTTTGAAAATGGAACAAAAAGCATTATGATTGGCACCTGGTATTTAATACTTTAGAAACAAAGAATATTATCACAAGCATTGAAAATAACCCTGCATGAATATATTTCTATTTAGAAACAAAGAATATTATCACAAGTATTGAAAGTAACCCTGCATGAATATATTTCTATTTAGAAAGTTTTTGTTGTTTTTGTTGTTTTGAAATTTTTCTTAAATTATTTTATTACTATTGTTTTTTCAATAACATAGGAAAGGATCATGATGTGCAAGATAATGTGGGCCTACATTGACTAAAAGTTTGACGAATTCTTAAAATAGATAGCTACCATCTGTGATTGTTGCCAAATTGGAAGTACATGTAGCTATTCATAACATGCACATACATGTAGCCTTTTTGATATTGCAGAAGCCTGCTATAGCTTGAAGGGTACATCCAGTGTGTATACCTAATTTCACTTCATGTACATGTAGTCTGCCCACATGTCTCAAGATTCCCTAAAGGAAATTCTAGTGACGGTAGTATATTGTACATAGAGATATTAGCCCTTGCAAAACATTTTTCATTAAGGTTGAGGGCTGGTTGGGGACTGCAGGGGGGGGGGGGGTGGCCCCGGACTTGTTCACTTGTATAAATTATAATTTTAGCTGTACCTGTCAGGGCTGCCAACATTGGATAACAGTTGAGAGTGAGATTGAGAGTGAGAAGTGAAGCGCGAGGGAGCGAAGCGACCAAGCCCAACCGAGGTCATAGAGGTCATGATGTACATAAAAATGGTTCGTTCTCACGATAACTCAACAACCATCTGACGGATCAACTTCAAACTTGGCTGATGTATGCATATGGGAGGGATGATGATCTGAATAGATTTGGGGGTCTCAAGGTCAAGGGTCAAAGGTCATAGAGGTCATTATGTACATAGAAATGGTTCGTTTTCACGATAACTCAAAAACAATTTGACGGATCAGCTTCAAACTTGGTTCATGTATGCACATGGGAGGTTTAATGATGTGATTAGATTTTTGGGTCTCAAGGTCAAAGGTCAAATGTCATAGAAGTCATTATGTACATGGAAATGGTACGTTCTCGCGATAACTCAAAAACAATTTGACGGATCAACTTCAAACTTGGTTCATGTATGCATATGGGAGGGGCAATGATCCGATTAGATTTTTTGGTCTCAAGGTCAAAGGTCAAAGGTCATAGAGGTCATTATATACATGAAAATTGCTTGTTCTTGTGATAACTTAATTCTGTGACAGTTCAACTTCAGACTTGGCTCATGTATGCATATGGAAGGTCTCATGATGGTGTCATTAGATTTGGGGGTCACAAAGTCAAAGGTCACGGTCAAAGATGCCATTGTATACCTGAAAATTTTTAAAAAAATCACCATGAATGTGCCATATATTTCTGACCTGGCAATGGCGGAGGCATAAATTTCGACCGTGCGCGGTCCAGGATTCATCTAGTTTTATTATATTTAGTTATTTCAGATTCGTGAGTGAGAAATTTCATGATTAACGTGAGAGCTTGAGAAATGGGTGCAATGCGTGAGTCCCACGCTCAATGCGTGAGTGTTGGCAGCCCTGACCTGTACGTATTCAGGAGAAGATGTACATGTGTATTATTTTGTATAAGGCATAAAAGTAATTTTTCCTAAGGGCATCTTTGCACCTTGTCATTAACTTTTCAGCATTCTTTTGCCTTGCATGAAAGAATGTTTCAGGGCTCTTTATATAATGTGTGTCCAACAAACAAACAAACAAAAAACAAACAAAAGAGCAATAATAATGAAGTATGTCACTAACACATCAAGACATATTACACTGTATGTATTATACTAAGCATTCACAATGCATTTGACATACCTGAATTTACCAGAATGTTCACAATTATAGAAAAAATATAAACTGGTATACAAAGAATGTAATTTCCTGTGTACTGTACCTGTGAGTCTTGTACTTGTTAATTCTTATCCAAATCTACTTGTAGAATATTCATGGAACAAATTAATACATATTTTTGTTACCCCCAATGACTGAACCAGATAGTCTTTCATTATCATTGCTTACATTGTTTTCCTTTCTTTCTTTTTTTTCCCCCTTCAAAATGGTAGAAAATAAAAATAAACAAAAGGCATTTCCAAAGCCTCGTTCAGACATAAATACTATGTAAAACTGTCACTTGGCAAAGTTATAACCATGTTGCACCATGTTGCATATCTCATTTCATACCTCTTGTACATCTTACCTGACAGGTTAGTGTGAACATGTGGGACCTTTGTTATTTGTTGAGTGCAGCTACATGTACATGTACATTGTACCTTTTCATTTCCACTGCTGATCAGTTTACACACATTTAAAAGAAAATGTGGTAATACGTTTCTGCTACAGTTACATCTGCCTAGTGTGAACAAGCCCAAACATAATTCTGTAATGATCCTTTCATCTTCTCCAATGTTTTTAATCCCCGTCATGGGCATAGAAAAAATAAGTAAGAATTAATTTCTTAGTGATTAATGGAAAAGACCATTAAAATGAAAAGGTGCATTGGAAGGGAATAAAGAGGAAAGCAAACCTCTGTCTGATTGTATTCAAATTTTGAATGGCATTGCATCTTAAGGGATTTTGGGAGAGATTATATTTAGCGACGATCAACTTTCAAGCTTGCGTGAGGGGGCGCAGAGTTCACGAGTGTTGTGTAATTCAAAGATTGCTGCACTGCTCAAAAAAAAAAAAAAAAAAACGGGCTGTCAAGATTCATTTGCAGTCAGTCCGAAGAGAAAATTAGGGTCTTACATGATCGACCAAGCAACGCTTTGATCAATCGTCAATCAAATGTTTGTCACAGTGTTGGATATGATGGAGTGTTCTGGGTGCTCATGTCATGATGGTAAGAATAATGTTCATGTGATCTTAAGTCTGGGTAAAAAATTTCTGCATGTACTTGTTTACAACTACAGCAACAATAATAACAATAGCAACAACATCAACGACAATAGAATCTTCAGAAGTTTTTTAGTTTTTATACCACAGTTTTGTGATGTAGATTAGACACCTTTTTGACCAGTTAACTGTGATTTTTTTCCCTTAAGTATTTATTGAAGCAATTCTCATACATGTTCAAAGCAATGACATATTCATATGGACAGATAACAAATTACAATTTTACAAATATTATGTTTTTAACTCATCGAAATTAGTTAACCTAACATCTGCCTCTGTCTTATTGTGGAGCTGCTTTATGTTGAAATCTTTGTTTTGCTTTGGCAGTATGATAATGAAATATCTTACCAAGGATAAGGGCATTTCTTCAGTTTCGAGATCATTTTTACCATACATCTTCTTACAGTTTCTTTTAAACGTTTTAAAAATAATGTTGCCAAGAACTTTGAACAGCAGTCCTTATATTTTATTTTAAGAAGGGTCTGCCACCAGTTATCAGTAAATGTGCATGTTTCAAACCAGGGCCCCATTTCATAAAACTTGTTATCAGTAACAACTGCCACATTTCTATGACAAATTTGCTCTCAGCCAATCAGATGCCAGGATTTCAGTAGCTTATAACAGTTTTTGCAACTTGGTATTGATAACAAGTTTTATGAAATGGGACCCAGAATCTGTCTCATGGCATTGTGACAACTTCATTTCCTTGATGTTCTTGGTGACTTGTCAGAGTCTCTCATTTATTTATTTATGTTATTTTTGTTTCTATTGCAACTACATGTATGATAACAACATAAAAACAAAGAGTCTCTCATTTATCATTTGTTTAGGATTATGAAATGAATGCTTGTTCAACCTTTCAGACATTTAAAAGATACGTGTAGATGCAGCTGCATTGGAATAATATGAACATTGAATTTTACCTACAATTTGACGTTGTTTGAAATTCTGTTACTAGTATTTCTTCATGCTCTTTCTCAATTTCAAGATTTGTTTAGGTATTTAAAGAAATAAGCTTTTCGTTCAAGTTATCTCCAGGGAAAGATTAAGAAATAAGATGATCGTTTGTACCTGATTTTAAAGGCATATAATTGGAACCATTACAATGTGCACAGCACCTAGTTTCCACCTACATGCATGTTGTTATTGGTTTGTTCTTATTCGACTGCTAAGAAAGCATGCATGCTTGTAAGTAAGCAACCAGAGGACCAACAACTTTAAGTCCTCTCCGAGGGATCTGGTAATGAGGATTAATGCCTTACCAAAGGGCATTTACTTGGTTTCAAACCTGGGTCACCAGATTATGAAACCACTACTCTACCAACTGAGCTATGCCCTTCCTGTATCTGTTGCGGATGTCTGTATGTGTCTAGATTTTTATGAGATGGGTGTAAACTTAAACCCTTTTGTGTCTGAGGTTCCACATTTTGTGATTTAGCCCAGTAATTTTAGGCTGTGTTTAGTGAGGGAACTTGATTTCTAGAAATTAGAAATGGGTACTTGAGTCGCGAACACAAATCGCGCTCACGATGGGTGGTCTCTCTGGATGTCGTGTTTGTCATCGCGATCTGAGTTCCCGAAACCATCAAGCCCATGCCCAGCTGCAAGTGACCCGGCAGTGAAGGTCAAATCTGGCGGGCTTATTACTTTTTATCTCATCTGGAAACAGGAGTCCGAAGTCCGAAGTTTCCAAACGAAACGCGACCGAAGTCGCATTGTGTTTATTGGCACAACTTGAGTCACCGATCTCGTTCAATGGGTAATCGAATCCCCCTTTTTTGTGGAACTCAAGTCCGGTATGCTAGTTCAGTAATCAAGTCGCTGTCGTGTTTATCAAGGGTAACGGGTAAGCTAGTTCGGAACTTGGGTTGCTTATTAGCCCTCTGTTACCCTCAATAAACATGCTCCTAGATACAATGCTCTAAAAATCAAACCGATTACATGAGCAGAAAAAACAAAAAAATTTACATAAACTTTACCCATTGCGGCAGTATTTGTTGTTTGGTGCGGACATTTTTTGAAAGGAAAATAAACGTCTTTAAATTGCCAATGCAGAGGAATGTTAAAAATCACTATTTTTCTGTGCAAATTGGCATCTTTTGAATTTCTCAACAGACTTTCCTCAGTCTATATTTCAGATGAATGGACTTTTTATTTTAAAAACTGCAAAAGAAATATACTGATGCTGGCAATTTGAAGAAAAAAAAGCTGATGAAATAAGGCTCCAAATAATTCCTGTCTTGAATGAGTTAAAGGCATTGAGTAACTTAAAAAAAAAAAAAAAACAACTGAGCTGCATGGCCTACATGTACATGCTATCATTCAGTGTATGTAATAGTGTGTAAATATGAAGCTCTGAAAAATGCTCTTCAAAAGCATGATCACCTGATTCATAAAAAGTGGAAATATGTACAATTGACCGGAAATGCCAGACCTTTCACCCCACAGACTGCAGTGTTAGACAAAAGCAAACCCAGGTTGGTTTTGCAAATTATGGCAGAATTCATTGATAGATATCTTTTTTTTTTCTTACCGTTTTTATTGAAAGTAATTTGTCATACATGTATGTAACAACAATCAATATCTTGATACAACATCTTACATGTATATTTCAAAACCTTTTACATTCCTAGCTGTTTGTTTATCCTTCTGAACATCTTTATACAACACAGAAATCAAATTCAACAATTTATCAAATCAAGCCTCCACAAAGTTACCAGTTCCCTTTAATTACATGTTAGATCCAGTGTCCCAAATGACTTTGTGATGAACCAGGAATTACCATGTCAGACAAATCTTTTCAACCATGGACTTGAGTCCTTGAAGTTGTAAAAAAAAAGAATAATGCTTGCTTGTACTGGTACTATACATTATGCCCCCGATTATGCCTCACGTGCAAACTGCAGGTGCGTGAAATATAAATTTTTGTCTCCCTGTATTTAGGTATCAATACACGTAGTTGTTTACACTTTTAATGCATAGCAGTACAGTGTCTCTTTTCAGTAACATTTGTCCAGTATAATTGATGGAGAATGCTAGGAATAGCCCATCACCCATTGAGCGGAAAGAGCAAAATCACTGACAATTCTGAGTCTTATTTCTAATGCAATATGTTGTGCTGTTTGTTATTAGAAGAAATTTGACTGTAGCAAATCACTAAACTCTTAACTTGGCAATAACAGTGGAGACATGAATTCAATAATCAATATTTGCATATGCAAATTGGCAACTTCATGGTCAAATATTGCCCTTTTCATTCGGATTCATTCATGTTGCATCTATTTTTTTTTTTCAATTTTGAACTATGCAGGGGTGAAAAGCACAGGTAATTGTTGTTTTCAAGAGGAAAGGCTGATAAACTAAGAATTGAAGAAAACTCTGTACTGCTATTGGTTCAACCATTTAACTTTTTCTACATCTTATAATTACTCTGTGCCAGACCCATTTTGTAATGGCTTTTTTTTTTTTTTCAAATTGGAGCCATCTTGGCGAGGTTTATTTGTATGTTTTCTTTTCTATCTATCTGTCTTTCTTTTTTTTTTATTT
Organism: Echinometra lucunter; assembly: GCA_029962745.1. Taxonomy (NCBI): domain Eukaryota; kingdom Metazoa; phylum Echinodermata; class Echinoidea; order Camarodonta; family Echinometridae; genus Echinometra; species Echinometra lucunter. The sequence continues at coordinate 21,799,396 of CM057158.1, forward strand.
TTTTTTTTTATTTTTTTTTTTAGAGGGGAGGGTATTTTTCTTTGACCATACTACCATTGGCTACTGCTTTGAGTTTTCTCATAAATCCATTTTTTGCAATTTGTCCAAGTATATTCTGCAATTAAACCATTTTCGTTTTCTTTTAACTGTGAATGCTACACCCCCCTCCCCATCCTATCATTGTTCCCCGAATATAAAATACGCTTTTTTTTGTGAGAAGTTGAAAAGGGCATTTGTAGATCAATTGTCTTTCTATATCTTGTGTGTACTGAGCACGAACTCATTAAAGACTACACAAATAACTATATGATCAATACTTATTGCTTGGGTGAGCTAGGCCCCTCAACATTTTCTTACTGCTCTGTAGGCCTATCATTAGCATTCATTCTTATGTAATACAAAGTCATATTTGTTAGCAGAAGTAGGTTGTAAGGCCAGAAAGATATTATAAGGTAAATTTAAAGCATGAAGGAGTTCAAAAGATGTGTACATTATTGAGTCTCAAGGTTGGGAATAAACCCTGTTTTTTTTTTCTGTCCACTTTTATTTATTTTTCTAGTAGACCCTTTGCATCCCGCAACGCCCACACTCGTGCACCCCTTTTCGATACCTGCTACCCCCTTCCCCACCCCCTTTTTTCCAAAGCAAAAAGACATTGGTAGCTTCGGAAGAAACATAACTAGGAACACACAGAGGAACATTCAAATGGGGGTAAAAGAAGCGAGCCTGGCGAAGCCCCTGCATTGTACTGCTGTGTCTGTGTGGGTCTCAGCTCAGCTGTGTGTATACCTTGTACGTCTGCCAGACATGCAAATGAACCCATTGCTAACCTTCAAGCTAGCTCATGTTAGCACTGGTGCAGACACTACCCAGAGAGTGTGTGGTGTGTGTCTGCTACCGCTGTGTGTGTGAATGCATATAGGGGAGGAGTGCATGTGCCAGGAATATAGTACCCCTCCTATGTGCTATATGCTCCTGCACAGTGTATGTGACATGCACATTGTAAAGTCTGGTAATAACAAAGTTGAGAACACATAGCCTGGCCAGTGCTGGGAGTATGAATGTATTTGAGTCTGCTCTAACCAAAGAATGAGGATGACAGTTTGAAATAATTTTTTTTTCTTTTCATTTTAAGGTGTGTCACATATTTTTCCAGCCAGACAGGAATGTCGTCTACGAAACCCATCATTTTTTAATGATACATTCATGTAAAATACATGGAACACATTTTTTCTGCCTATATGCACCTGCTGTGTACCACGCTGTAGTAAATGTTATTGAAGTGTTGTATGTTTAATGTAACTTTTCTTTGAAATTTAACATTTGTGCAAGTAGCATTCACAAATATAGGGTCACGTCATCTTGTAAAACACCAAATTTCTAGCATTTTTCTCAGGTCCCTAGTGCAGCAATAAGCCACGCCTTTGGGGAGAAACGGCACATTTTGAAACTTTTGTAGACATTTTCTGAAACATATTCTTCAAATTTCATTCCCACTCAGCTGAATCGATCATCACAGGAAGAACATTTGCAAGAGTCAGTATATTGTTGGTGATAGCTCTATTATACCCCTTTTCTGAATACTACTACATTCCTGCCCTATTTTGCAAGGTACATAGGCTTGTGAATGAGACCTATCCTGTATTGATGCCCTGTATTAATTCAAATATAGGAATCACCAATTTTGTTCTGTTTATAGCATTGCTTGTAATTCAATTTATGGTGAAATTAAATAGTTTCTTGTCATTTAAGGAGAAAACAAGTTATGAAGGTCACTTTGACCCAAGTTCCAAAACAAACACTGTTAGTGTTTATCCTGTTTTTTTATTGTTCACAGATATAGAAAGTAGTAGAAGTTTATCAAAGATGAAAAAGAGGTGGAGGAGAGGGCAGAAAAAAGAAGTAAGAAGAATGTTTTCTTGATAATGACTTGCTAAGATTCAATTTTACCGACTTTTTACATACAGTAAATATGTGCCTATTAAAATCTCACTTAAAGGCATTGGCTAACTTTGTGAGCAGCTGATTTAAAAAATTCTCAAACTAAGATGAAACATGTGTATGAGTACTTGTATTTGTACTCAAAAACCCTCAAACCAACCATAATTTGGAAGGAAAAGCTGTAAGTTAGACGCAAACCGCGATTTTATTAGCTTTCGTCTCGAGAGACACTGAACTAAGAGGACCGTTTGCACGAATTCAAAAATACCGTTACCTGTCTTCCGCTGCGTGATACGTCAATACACACAGTGCGGTCCGTTGAGTCATGTGCGCATGCGCATTCCTTACGTTGAGCCTATGTAACCGACCCTCGTATATTTTTCACATTTCTAATATTTGAAAATATTTCCCGTGGATATTATGCACTGAAACTTTCAGACTGGTATTTTTACACTATAACCCTAATGTTTATCCCATTTTTAAGTAACAAAATGAGATTTTTTTAAAATCATGACAATGTTAGCCAATGCCTTTAAATAGGATGGGGGGGTCGGGTGTCCGGACACGCAACAAAATAAAGCCTTTTTTTTGTCTGTGGATTAAACAAAAACTATGCATTGAATATCATCATCAACATTTGTTCTCTATTGTATTGTCTAACACTTGTAGTAAAGAATATAAGAAATATTGCTTGTAAACTTTTCTAATGGCTGTTTAAAATCGACTGTCTGAATACACAACCTGTCTGGACAGACAACAACTGGGTATACATGTATCTAGATGTTAGCTGCATGTACATGAACATCTCATGAAATTGACAATGTTGGTTTAAAAGTCTCCATCCCATTGGCAGACTTATTGTAGCTCTCAAGGGCCGTCTGGAAAGGTATGTATTTGAGGGGTCCGCAAAACCAATGGCCAGAGAGACGTACATGTACTGTCATCACTCTGACCTTCTGACAACTATACATTGTAGTTTGCAAGATTGACGTTGTCTTGAGGGTTGTTCATCTAAAGCAGTGCTTCTCAACTAGTGGGCCATGAAGCTTTCTCAGGTGGGCTGTGAGGCCAGTCAAAAATATTTTGAAAACTAGAATTAAAAAAATAAAAAAATGTGCCTGCTGTTAAGTGACACAGCTTGAATTCTTCTTTACCGTTAAATTGCATTGATTTGAATTGATTATTAATCAACAAATTTGGATTGTCATCAATGCAATGTGATGTGTTAATTTTTTTTTTTTAGAGAGATTTCTATTTAAATTTGGGGAAGGGTGGGTAAAAGGTAATGTAGTGGTCCAGATAATTACCTCATAATTAATTCTCTATCATTTTCTTTCATCATGTTGTCGTCTTTATTTTCTCATTGAGATTCTGTGAGATGGGCCTCAAAAATTTCTAAGAGTGAAGGTGGGCCTGAAAAGATTTCTAAGAGCCAAAGTGGGCCTCAGGGGGGGGGGGGGGGAATGTTGAGAAGCCCTGATCCAAAGGTCTGTCCTGAAGAAGTCTCCAAGCAAGGAGGAGTACATTCCTCCTTAGAATAGATTCACATTTTTAGAATTTCAAATGAAGTCTTAATTCATAAGCAGGGAATGCTAACCTTTCCAATAAGTTTTCTATTAAGCCTTTAGATGTGAGGAATTTTAATAAAATAGTGAGCATTATAACTCTGAATTGGCTCACTTATTTACAAACAAGGAATCATGATTTTCCATAAAATTTTGCGATTTCACCTTCTTGAAATTTATTACCATGTGTAAAACAAGCTTACTTTCATCAGAGTTGGATAATTTGTGATGCACATTGAACATTGATCTTGTTGTTTGATTATGTAGCAGATTACATTATGTAGCAGATTACATTGTGTTGCAGTAAAAAAGGAATTGCAGGTTTGACCAATTTTTCATGAAAAGATGCCTATTTGTTTTGCCTGTGAAAAATCTGTTTGTAAGAGCTCATATTTTGTATCAATAATTTCTTCATGGAATCTTTTGGGACAAAAAACCCCCACACGCAACATTGACCTTTTTCTCCCTATTAGGCTAGCGTAGGGGATGTTCCCGTGCAGTTTATGCATATTTGATGCAGGGGAGAGTCTAGGGAAAACCCCTTTCATATGGGAGATGCTGAGATGGGTGGATTAGAAGTGGTCAGAAGCTGCATTTTAATGGGTTTCAGCTCAAGATGATATATTGTGTCCTCAGTGCGTGCCAGTTTAGTGAATTCTAGTGATTAAAGTTCAAACTAATTTGCGTCTGTATTTATGCAAAGTCGCACAAAAACTGAAGTGCCCAATGAAACTTTGTGTGCTGTACAAAATGAAATTCTAAATACTTGTAGGCAGTATTTAACAGAGTTTGCAAAAATCTCTGTTAGTGCAATTTCAGATTAGTAGTGAGTAAACTTTTAGTAACTACATTCCTGAAAACCAAGCTGTCTTTCATTTTTTTGCATGCATTTGTCATGCATAATCAGACTTCAGAAGTCTCCATATTTATTTTGTTTTAGAGAGAGAGAGAGAAAGGAAGAGAAATGTTTTAGGCCATATTGTGCACTTGAGATAAATTTCATTTGTGATATTTGGAAAAATGAAGGGTATTGAAATATCTTTAGGTGTTCTGCTAACCTCCTAAGGCCAGGTTGAATCAATTTTTAATTGGAAGTTTCTTGCTTTTCCAATCTTGTTGAAAAACAGTTACCGTGTTTACACAGTGACTCGGCTCAGGGGTTCAACACACGACCCGTGCTCAACACAGCAATTTTATGTTGTGTAAACGTGATCAGTGTGATCCGTGAGCCATGTCGAACACCGCTTTTTTGATGCGCCAGAATCATAGATTTCAACCCGTGAGCCGAGTCAGACTCGTCTATTTTTTCGTGTGTAAACAGAAAGCCGTGTCGAACCCTCATGACCTATAGGTCAAACACGGAATAGCCGCATCCGGTATCGCGCTAGATAGCTCTCTTGTCCTTGCTATGCCCCTGCCTTCGCTCGATTTCCCTAGGTAAAAAACACTCTTTTTAGGGATCGTGAAATTCTACTCTTGCTCATAAAATTGTTTGTATGGTATATCACTTTTTGTTATGATCCATGCATAACTTATTCTTCTGTATATTTAATATAGTGCTGTCACCACGGCAGTTTTATAACAAACATAACCTAGCCTCACTCTCGTGAACGTTGTGGAAAAATGTAGTCGGAGGCAAATTTCCCGCATTTGTGACGTTAATTCTACTTCCGTTCGTGATCCGCGGGCCGTGTCGAACTCGCCTTTTTCGTTTCGGTATAAACACGATCACAGTTGCCCTCTTCGTAGCGTTCGACCCTGCTTGAGGATTCAACACTCAAGCCGAGTCGCTGTGTAAACACGGTAACATTCACTGCACATAGAAATAGCTGTATGGGACTACACACAAGTGTTCTGGGTGAATGCTCGGACTGTGACCACTGTTCCTGGTCACGTTTCGAATATGAGGACATTTGAAGAGTAATCCTTTTGAGGGGACCTTCCTACTATAATCAAAAGAATCAAGAAAGCTCACAAATTTTCGCTCACATCCTCCTGATACTCAAGCTTCTCTTTAAAGGTTAGGTACAGTTTTAGGATTCCCTCAAAAACTATGTATAATTTGTCATTTTTGTCATATTTCTTAGCTTTTAGCTGCCAGTACCAAGATACTAGCAAAACTAAGATGCTTGGAAGTTTTTTCGTCCCTAATTATGAAACAAATAACAGCCGAAAAGTAATTTTGATCTTGAGTCAGTGATGTAAAATCACACAGTTCCTGCCTGCACACGTGTAAAACCGCATAGTTCTGAGAGTTCTGTTTATGTGATAAACATAATGAAATGATCGTTGTGTGGAGAGCAGTCGACATGCAGGGGTCCTAGCATAGGGCAAAGTGTAGCTTTTTAGGCCTACATGTACATGTAAAGGTGTTGCATGTTTTTCAGATATTAACACTAAAATTCACAGCAAATCGTGAATGGAATATCACATGATCTTACAAGTTTATCTTTTTATGCAAGGCAGACAATATGATACTACATGTATATTTAATCAGTTTCATGCCAATTGTCTTTTTCTTTCCGAAACTGTACAAGAGTTTTAAGAATTTAGTTAACCCATTCGTGACAGAGGGTCCACATTTTGTCGTTTGGTCTAATAACTTTTGATGCAGAGTCTTAAAAATCATACCAAATACATGAGCAGAAAGAACAAAAAAGTCTACACATATTGTGCCCATTTTTGTTGCACCAATATTTGTTGTTTGATGCTGAATTTTTTTTAAAGGAAAATAAGCATTAAAATCCTTAAATTGGCAATGCGATGAAAATGTTAAAATTACTGTTTTTCCCTGCAAATTGGCAACTTTATGACTTCTCATCATACATTCTGTCAATTTATATTTATTTCAGATACATGATGTTTTATAAGAAAAATGTAGCAATAAAATAAAAAATGTTGGTGTTGCCAATTTGAAGAAAAAAAGCTGATCAAATTAGGCTCCTAATAATTCCTGTCACGAAAGGGTTAATCAGTTTCATGCCAATTGTCTTTTTCTTTCCGAAACTGTACAAGAGCTTTTAAGAATTTAGTTAATCTAGTGAAATGATGCTAGAGCAGTAATGTTGCTAGTGCATGTGTTGTACAACTGTGTAAAATCTACTTATCCAAAATGGGTCAAATATTCACATCCACTGACCAAGTTTTATTTTGTTTTATGAGTAAAGAAATCATATTTGATATTTTTTAAACTACAGGGCACCTTTGCGAAGTAGTTTTACATATAATGGACCAACCTTGCAGTGTAAATAAATCAAACAAAATAAATAATAAATAATAAATAAATAAATAATATAATAAAGCAGGAATGTAGTGCTCATCTTAGATGGGAATCATGAGATAGAAAGAATGAATTAAATAACATTACCCATGAAAGTGCACCTACAGATGTGTTGCAATTAAATCTGTAGAAAGTGCACCTATAGATGTGTCGCAATTAAATCTGTTGATTGATGTTAATATGAGTAAACTAAGTTCATTTAGATGTCTGTGATGTAAGCCTTGATACTTGTGTTCGCCTTCGATTTGCATATTTCTGCTGGTCACCATACTCTCATCACAAAAAGATAAATTATGACGACATAATTGATAATAAATGTTGAAGACATGAGATGAACTGGAAGTGGAAGTGGCTTTTTGCTCCTATATCAATAACGACTCGGATGTGGGCAATGAACTTTTAGCCTACCTTCTTACACGTGTCGAAAAAAACCACAGTCTTCACTTTCAAAACCGCAATATTAGGCAATGCAAACCGCAAAGTTTAAGATGTCTCACCGCAAGACTACACACTTGGGGGACCAACTGTAGACTGATTAGTTTATTGTTAGGATGATTCTCTTTCTAATGGTGTCTGGTATTCAGATAGGAATCCTCAGTCCCATCTTGTTTGTTCTTGTGTAAGGAAGAAGCATTGCGTTGTAAAGCACTCCTGGTATTCATGGGACAAAACCCACGCGATGCTTTGACTTGTAAACGTTAACCACAAATATTTATTCTGTCTGGCAAAGTGAAATCAAAGGCTAGACATTTCATAAGTCCACTTGCGTAGGAATGTAGTTTCATTTTTAAACTTGGTAAATCATATTATCTCTTATTATCTCCTACCTGATTAGGGAAACATCAAGTGATACAGTTCTGAGAAATCAAGGTCATTAAAGTCACATCTTGGGATTGAAAGTCTGACTACTTTAGCCAATGCCTCTGGTGTGTTTGTCTATTTTTATACTTTGTTTTTGCTAAGTAAAAATATCTTCTCTAGAATTTATTTATTTTTGCATTAGAGTATGCCTTTTGATGGTTGGATTTAAGTATTTTTTCCCCATTTAATTCTGCCTTTTGACCTTTGACAGCTCCTTCCCTGCCCACTTGAACCCAAGTGGCATTATTGTGTCCATTACATAAACCCCAGATTGAGCCCTTTTTAATTTTTTGCTTGTCCAAAAAACTTCTTTGAATTCTGCCCCATCCTGTTAGAAGTTTTAAATATCCCTGTTGCATGTACATTTAACTGTGATGAGTGCAGTATCTTATGCAACTTAAAGACATTGGTTAACATTGTTATGATTTTAAAAAATCTTGTTTTGTTACTTGAAAATGGGATAAACATAAGGGTTATAGTGTTAAAATACCAGTCTGAAAGTTTCAAAGTATAATATCCACAGGAAATATTTTTAGATATCAAAAATGGGAACCAATGTTTGAAAAATATACGAGGGTCGGTTGCACAGAATAGACATAAGGAGTGCGCATGCGCGTGTGACTCACCTTACCGTACTGTGTGTACTGGCGCGGAAGGCACATAACGGCATTTTCAAATTCAAGCAAAGTGGTCCTCTTAGTGATTGTCTCGTGAGACGAAGGATAATGAAATCGCCGTTTGCGTCTAACTTACACTTTTTCATTCCAAATTATGGTTGGTTTCAGGGTTTTTTAGTACAAATACAAGTACTCATACACATGTTTCATCTTAGTTTGAGAATTTTTTAAATCAGCTACTCACAAAGTTAGCCAATGCCTTTAAGCTCTCTGTTGTACACACAGTTTGAATGTATTTGATGTTTGAACATTTGGATTTCTTTAATATTATAGCTGAGTGCTCCAAGAGATTCACGGACCTGTCTGGGCAAATACTTGACACACTCCACAAGGACAGCAACCGAGACAGTAACAGTCGAGGAACCTCCCGCACATCCACCTGTCGCTACCGGGTCTGTGCACCTCCGGACCACTACATAGTGCTGAACATAACCCGGCTGGAGGGCACGCCCGTTCCCACCGCTGGCCACGCCTGCCTGCCGAAGGCAGTGATCAAAGGCGGTGGGCCCCTGGGTAAGGCCGCTACCCCACTGGCTACCCTCTGCCAAGGGGAGCAGCCCCTACCGCTGGTGGTGCAGTCACAGGGCAACGAGCTCCGGATTGTCTTCAGGAGCCAGGGCTGGCAGACAAGCACCTTCCAGGCTTCCTTCACCTTCCATAAGAGAACAGGTGAGACTGCTTTTATATTTATCTTATGTGCAGAGCCTTTTTAGTCAGTGCAGTTGAGAAGATATTGAGGAATTCTTTTTTGATTATTCAAAAGAAAGAAGACATTTTGACATATAGGTAAATGTATAGGCTGTTGTTGTGCAGTAATGATCTGACTGATGACATTTGCAGTTGGTGCAAATTTTTCTTAGAATTCAATAACATTTTTTTAATCCATATTGAATAATGGAGAAGGTAATTTTGACATTGAGACAAAACCAGAAATTGGACTTTGTTAAGAAAGAGGAGTACTTTGGATCTTAGCATTGTTCAGTTCATACATATTTTTAAAAATTCCATGTTTGAATGCATGCACTGAAGTTCAAGACCTGTTGCAAGGAAATATTACATCTTCAAAGAAAGTTTCAGAACTTTCCAGCGCTGCCTTTTATTAAAGGCCCCGAGTCATACCAGTAATGGAGTGGGTTTCATAAATTCCAAACGCTGAATCACATTCATTGTTAGGAATCAATTAGCCTTTTCAGAGATCTATGAAAGAAATCAAGCTCTGCATGATTGAGGTCCTCCATTAGCATTAAAAATAAACCAAGTCATGGGTGGTTATGAACTTGCAAAGTACATTGATGAAACATTATTGTACATTATACCTTCAGGCTGTTACAGTTGAATGCCCCTTGCTTCTTTCTCTTTCTCTCACCATTTCTCCCCTCTTTTTGTCTCTTTTGCTCTTTCACTTAATGGGGGGGGGGGGGAGGGGAAGTACAGTATCTTTGACTATTTCAATCACTTCTCTTGTCCTACGATCGCTCCACCTGATTAATTCCAAGTCGACTGGCATGTTATGGAAAGCCCTCGTTTGCCCAACTTGAGGTAAGCCCGACCGTCTAGTCACGAGTGTTAATCCGTCTGGGTGGCAATCAGGCAGCGGAGCAAGCCGTTTCACGTTTTGAAGTATGCCGCACCCTCAGACAAAACAATTACAGAGAAATTACCGGGTTGCCTGTCATCACCAGCGCAATGCTCAGATTAATCAACGGGGATGTCTTTCGTGGCGCTGTGGTTTACATAATTCCGACGTTTAAAGGTAGCGTCAGACGTTTGCAATCCGTGAAAGTGGCTATGAAACAAAATTAGGTCAAAGTCATTAGGGCGGCAGGAATATCATAGGAGCAAAAATACAGAGCAGGCAATCTACCCTCTTCAAATGAGCCGCAGCAATGCATGTACATGGCAAAGATATCAATGCCTAATGCGCAATAACATTACGCTGCCATTAGATTTTTATGTCTTTGAACTTTTAAGAAACTCTTGATCCTGAACTCACAAGTATGAGATTTCTTCGTCCTGTGCGAGATTTTCTGTAGATTGGTATAAACTTGGAGAAGGGTGAAACCATCTTTAATGTCAAGCCATGTCCTCATTAGTTCGAGAGGAAGTCTTTTTACATCGTCTGATTCGGGGAATGGAAGTGGCTTGAGAAGATTTCCATCCCACATGAGCGATGAACACTTTGCTATTTACCGTGATGTTGATAAAAAGTTCATGATTAGCCTGCTAAAGGTCTTTCCGCCTGTTCTGAAGATATTCTTAGATCTGACGTGTTCCTAAATGATTACTTTGATGGATTTTCATCAAGCAGGGGTTTTGATTACAGGCTTTACTGTCTTCTGACATTTGTGTTTGTGTAATGACACTTTGGGTCTGTGTAATGACACTTTGGGTCATGAACTCAACTGATCCTAAACTGAATCATCCTTGTTATTATCACTGGTAAAAATTGATGTTATTCTGGCATCTTGTAATAATGTTTCACATCTTTTGAATGACTCCCCCCCCCCTTCCCCCTTCCCTCTAATGGTAAATATTGCATTTGACATAACACAAACCTCCTTACATACCTTTTGTAGATCTACATGTATACAAAAAAGTATTCCAATTTACTTGTCAATAAGACATCAAAAATTGTAGGCTGTGTATATCATGGTTTAAAGATTTTAAAAAAGTTATATATTATTAGAAATAAAAATAAGTACAGAAATTGATTTGTGGTTCAAATCTTTATTTTTAATTGGAATTTATCAATTTTAGAAGACAGGGTGATATTATGTATTTTACATAGAATAATAGATTGATTTGTCATGTTTTTCACCTCACTTATTCCATGCTTGAAAGCATGGTGGGGGAGGGGGGGGGGGGGGTTTGATGGTTGCCCATCCCTGAATTCCAAACTTGGTATTTTCATGCATCATGCAAAAACAATGGGCAGATGTGCAGATTACATTTGGGGCCATAAGGCTTTATTAAGATCAGCCTCTCCACGTTCATGATGCACATTTTGATACAGTTATCACTTATCATGCTATCCATGTCATGTTTGATTAAACATGAATCATCATGTTGGGGAGGTTAAGTGATTAGATTGTGAACAAACTAGGTCGTTGGTCACTGAGATTAATCTTTAACAAATGTCCAGTTTGTTGCAGTTCTTAAAAAGCATGAAATAGGATTATTGGTTACTTTTTGTATTGTAATCATGACGTAGCAGATGTATGTTATTTGAGCCTCAGTTGTCTTTTGACCTACATGTATGATAATTAGAAATATGCCATGATCAGTACAAAATGTTAAATTTGTGAATTGCACAATGAAATCACCTCTCAGGTTGTTAACTATTAGGGCATCACATCTCTTGTTTCATTTGAAGAACATTGTTTAAATCCGTTGTGAATTATATTTTATGCCATTGAATTGAACATAGTTGTCTATATATCCAAAAGATGGACACGATTTCAGTCAGTTGCCCTTAGCTTCTGTACTTCATCTATGGTAAATGTGTAGGATCTGGTACTCTTCTTATCCATTCTGTTAGTATAATGGAATAGTATGTGGCTGTTGTTTATTCTTATGTTGCAGGATCAGATCAGATGAAACCAAGATTGGTTCCCGTTCTGAAAGTTTTGAAGCTTTCACTTCAATTTTTTGGACTTCAGGGTAGCTGTAGGAATGGATTGATTAATTACTGGTTTATTAAAAAGGACCAAGTACCAAATAAATGATGTGAAATGGCACATTAAATACAGTAAAGTGTTTATCTTTGTAGGGGGATAGTTGAACTGCTCCATTATCTAGGTCACTATTTCTCCTTTCAGATGGAAAAAAATGTACAACTCTTTGTGTGATAGCTCAGTTTGTTAGCTCATGGTAATTATTTATATATTTCTGGTGGGAATGGGTAACGTTTAAAGTCATGAACACAACTTTTAGGTGTTGCAAGAACACATAGAATCAACAGTGGAAACATTGTATTTTAAAAGAGCTTTTAAATATCAGATGGGACATTGGATGAAGGATCTGACTTGAATGGATGGTGAACCACTTACAGTTGATCAGCAATATCTAATAATTAAAAAAGAAAAAAGCAGTGTTACATGTACATTGACTTAGTGTGAGTGATGGAGGTCTTCTTTGGAAAGTCCATCTGTGATGACTTCATATGGTCTTTGAGTTGTGAAGATGGAATTTGGGAAACTGAAATTACTGCAGTATAATCTACACATTTCAAGATTAGAATTCTGTACATGGTCTTCAGAGAGAATCATTTCTTCATTAAGATTAATGAATCAGATGAGAGTATACATGTGTTGCCAAGGTTTTGAAGAGTTGAAGAAATTTAATAGAGATAAGATGGGATAAGATATCTGATCCGAGTCCCCACTTGTATGAGAGAAGGATGGCGTAGATTGTGTTTTTAGCTCAATTGCGAAGCCAGAATCGGCATTTAGAAACAGGGTTGAAACTTTGTTTTATAATGGCAGTGTTTTAATCTCTTTTCTGCTGGCAAATTTGGGCTTGGCCTTTGGATGAGCATATAGAGAATCCGCTTTAACCCATTCGTGACAGAGGTCCACATTTTGTGGTTTGGCCTAATATCTTTTGATGCAAAGCCCTAAAAATCATACCAAATACATGAGCAGAAAGAGAAAAAAATTCTACACAAACTGTGCCCATTTTGGTTCCGTCAATATTCGTCGTTTGATACTGATATTTTTTAAAAGGAAAATAAGCATTAAAATCCTTAAATTGGCAATGTGATAGAAAGTTTAAAATCATCGTTTTCCCCTGCAAATTGGCAACTTTTTGACTTCTCATCATAATTTCTGTCAATTTCTATTCATTTCAGATACATGACGTTTTATAAGAAAAAAGTAGCAATAAAATAAAAATGTTGGTGTTGCCAATTTGAAGAATAAAAGCTGATCAAATTAGGCTTTAAACAATTCCTGTCGTCATATGTAGACATGTTTATGAATGATGATGTTTCTAAAACTCCCTAGAAACCTTGTTTCCTAGATGAAACCCATATTTTGAAATTATGCATCTCGTTTAGTTTTTGTTACTGATTATTATTATTAAAATCTTGTTTCTGCACAATCTCTACTCAGAGTTTACTGACAGGCCTGTGTTTTGAACTACATGAATCTAAACTCTGATTTGGACCTGAAAATAGAGGTATAAACAGACCCTTACGAAACTCATGATTTCTGGAAACTTTGGAAAGAATGTCTGATGAATCATTATATGTAGCTGTTGCCTTTTATTTTATAAATCACACCTTTTCATAGGATTTTCATAGGATAAAGAATACTTCTTTGATTTGTTTGAATTGTCATGAATTAAAGTAGGTGCCAATATAATTTTGTCAAGAATTCATATTTCTGATCTGAATTTGAACTTTTGATATTATCCATGCTCTTAAAGATCAAAGGAACCGCAATTCATTGCCTGAATGAATTGTGATACCAGCAAAAGCAATTTTATGATGTGCTGTTTTCAAGTGCTTGCCATGTACACATAGAACTACATTATAAAATGTGCCCGTATGCATGCATACTGCAGATCTACTAGTATGATAAGGCCAGACATGTGTTGTGTGCACATATGCAGTAGAACTATGACTCTGCACATGGAGGTACATGTACTAACCATTGCCGAATCCTTGCCCTGTGCATGACGATGTGCGCTGTATACAAACATCATGTAAGAAAGCAGCAACCTACATTCTGCGACCCTTGTTTTCTCACATGGGGGCACCCACTGACCCCTAGAACCTGTGCCGTACTGGTAGCCTACTCCCCTGCCTTCACCCCATCTGACATTCACGCAGGCAGCCTCTAAGCCATGGCACCATTCGTATCCATTCTCAGGCCCTTTTGTGGTAGGAATGGCACAGGAATATGGAAACTATGAACATTGAGAATTGAGAACATTCTGGTATTTTTGTACATTGCTCTGAGAAGTTATAGTTGCCAGATATTACTCTACTCCCAAAGCAAAAGGTCGGGCGTCCCTTCTAGCTTTGATGTATGGAGACCACATAAGTTGGGTTTTTTTATAGCGATTTTATTGTCATTCTTCACAGATTCAAAGACTCTGTATAACATACTGCGGTGTGTATTTTGTAACATCTTATCAAAATATTGCCAGCAGTCCTGTTGGCACATTCAAAATGAAACTAGCAGCAAGGACCCGTGGAAAATTCCACGGGTGCTAGCCATTCGTGGTAGGTGTATTTGTTTAAAAATGTATCACTGATAATTACTTTCAATTATAATTTTTGTAGGGAAAAAAAAAAGCATTTGAGGGGGGCCGTATAGTGATGAGCATGCGAAGCGTGCAAATTACATGAGTGCGCCAAGGGTGTTCCCTATAGGTGGGGAGGATGGCGAGAAGCTTTAACATTTCTTTGTCGTGGTTTTATGTTTCTTTCACCTTTTTTACTTTCTTTCAGGCATACCCTTTTATTTTCTCACTCACACTCTTTTTTCTTAGTATAGAAAATGCATGTTATACTGAAATCAAATTATGGTCATCGAACTGCACTGTACATCTAGTTCATTTGATTGTTATTTTTTGTGAAAATGTTAAGTGTGTTAGAAAGAAGATTTGTTCAGTGTCACAATCTTTAGGTTTGTAATTGATATTGGTGTACTTTCCTTCAATCCCTTCAAAATGTGAGTTAAGAAAAAAAAAAAAACTCTTGTAGAGATATTATTGTCTAAGAAAAGACCTTCAGCTACACAGGAGGATTATTGACCATGACCTCTGACTTTCAAGTGTCATTTACATGCAGGATGAAAGATATGAATGCATTGTTGTTTTGCTGGTTCAAATGTTCCATATGGGCCGCGACGCGACAAAAGGGCCCTTAGGGCAAATTTTTTCAAAAATGAGATTTCAACACTATTTTGTAGTATAAATGCTGCAGAATCTGAATATGCAAACGGTTTTCCAAAATTCCGTCCCTAAGTGTCTAAATCGAGGAATTTGAAAAAAGCATGTTTTTTTTTTTTTTTTTTTTTTTTGCTCCACGCGCGCTATTCTGACATTCGCGCGTGACCAAGGTTAAACAAGTCAATCCCTGATACTATTTTCGCCAAGATTCCTAACGTATCTAAGGAGCTACTAAAAACGTTCTCCTAGTACCATGACGGATATTTGCATTATATAATAGAGAGAATATTATTTTCCTTGTTATCTTTGTCTTCTCTAAACCCTATATTACCTCGAAATGGCTTTAAAATGACCTTGAAATGACCTTGTAGACGTCCGTGAGACGACCTTGAAATTGGCTTTCAAATTGCTTGCATTTCCAATCACAATTAAGCTTAAATCATTTTTTTTCATAAACAATTATATTACGTAGAAAGATATAAACAGAGAATAAAGCTATTCTTTTGCGAGTATAAAATGTTATATTATGGAAAGATTATAGAAAAGGAGAGGGGTCATATTTCAGGGCAGAGGCGGCAGAACGTTAGGCTCATACAATGAAAGTGGAGGGGCACCTATTGTTTGGCAGACAAAAGGTGCCCCTCCACTTTCTTTGTCCGAGCTTGATGTTCCGCCGCCTCTGTTTCAGGGGCGTCATATCCAGGGAGGAAGGGCCCGTATCATGTTTGCTCACCATAAATCTTTGTAAAATATATACTTTTGTCATTAAGTGAATTTCAATCACAAATTTACGAAAATAAATTTGTGATTGCTTTTTTTTTTTCATATTAACAGGGAGATACAGAGAAAGATAATCAGAGAGGGGTCAGAGTTCACCAGGGGCGGATCCAGGGAGGATGGGGGCGAAATCCTCTTTGTTCACCATATATTTTTCATGAAACATCTGTCTGTCTTAAAGTGAATTTTGGAGCAAAAATGTCATCTTTAATTCACCTTCAATTTTAGTGGTCTTTTGGGGGAAGGGGTGGGGTATTCTCAGAATTTTAATGCCCCTCTCTTTTAAATTTTGCATGGATTTGCCCCTATTTGGCAAACGTGTGTCATAGGTTTTATGTTGCTGTTAAGTAATATTTGTGTTGAAAATGCAGTGAAAATCAGTTTAATAATTACTAGCACACTTGTTCATTATTACAACACCATCCAAATCAGAACCATTTATCATCCATTCAATCACAAGTCTTTCAGAAGGCATCAACATTCAAATTATTTTTCATTCCCGTGCTTCTTTCCGTGTTCATGTTTCTTTCTGTCAGCTAGCTCTTTCTCTCCTTCATACCTTCCAACTCGGTCTATATCTTTCCTTCTCTTCCTTTTTACTTTCCCTTTTTCTTTCCCCTCTATTTCCACCATCTCTAGTTTTCTCACCTTTTCTCTGCTTCACCGTTCTTATTTTTCGTTTCTCAAGCTCTCCATCAGCTCCTTCGATTGCTTTCTTTCTCTCTCACTCTATCTCTCTTTATATCTCTCTTGTTATTTTCACTCATCTTCTTATCATGAGTAGTTATTTCAAGTAAGTGCCTAAATTATGATATATTGTCTTACTTCATCGTTCAGTTTATTGTCTAGAGTATCTTTTGTATTTGCACTGCCAGTGGAGGTCCAATTTTCTGGGGGGGGGGGGTTCTCTTCAAATATGGATCAATAAAAAATATGAACTGTGAACTTTGAAATACATAATAGGTCAGTACAACATGGAATGAAATGAAATTTTCCTTAATTGCACTTTATTCAAAACAAGAGTTGACATACGCTGTACTTCAAATTAGGAATTTAAATCCGACTGGAATGGTGTTCTTTATTAAGCTGTAGTCTGAAAATGTTAAATACTTTTTGTTTCTAATAACTTTGAGAGTGGAGAATGTTTGTACTGTCTTCCTAATAAAATTCATCCTTTCCTTTCCTTTCACTAAAAAATAAATTAAAATCACGTACCCCAAAATATCTCTTCACATCTACCCCTTATTTTCTTTTACAAAGTTTAGCTAGTAGGGTTTTTTTTCATTGTATAGTTAAGATACAAGGAAGCAATTCCATCTAAATTTAGATCATTGCACATGTGACATAATTCATGAAGGGAAAAAATACATTTATGACATTAAGAGATCTTATTGTTAATCCAATAATTAAAAATTTGTTAGTTTTAAATTTACTTTTCAAGTCGTCTGCTCTTGCAAGCACACAAACGCAGTGGATATTTAGAATATAATATTATCTATGAAATAAAGGTAATATCATCCTGAAAGTGAGATTGCTTCTATTGAAACATGTGTCATAAATCATTAGGGCACTTGTCACCCAAATTATGAAGATACAAAAAGCAATTTTTTGCACTTTGTTCATTAAATTAGTAGCAATATCACTTCCTCATAACTTCAACTGTAGTACAATTGGATGCTGTCAGTCAGTTCTCACATAATATAGAGGTCATGCTCAGCTTTCATGGCTTTGGTAAGCTCATTCACCCACTGAAAGGATGTGATCATAGACCATTAAGGCATCCAAAGTTCCAAACACTACTGGTTCTAGTGAAATCCTGTACAGCCATACCCATGTTTATTTTGTAGGATCTCCATCATTGTGAAGTTCATCCTGGGTTGACGCAAGGAGAATCAAACTTCAGTTATTGTTTCAAAATCTTAGATCACCTCTGCTTCCTCCTCTGATATGAATGCAATGACCCGACATTTCCAGCATCATTGAATTAAATGTGGTTATCACATCCTAACCCTCTCCTTCCAGCTTTGCCTCTAAGTTACAGTCTAACATTCCTATATTTGCCTGGAGATGACAAGGACGATAGGGACGAGCATGAGCTGGCTTAGCTTCTCCATATCAATGGCCTGTAAAAAGAAAAAAAAATCCCTTTTAATTATACATGAAATGGCACTAGAAGCAGCCAACTGCTTAGATGAATCACACTGATATACAGATTTATTGTTTTAGAAAATCTGAAATACACCAACAGCATTAAATGAGTATGGAATACAAAGTGTCATTCATTCTAATATGAAATATTAGACAGTAATAACATTTAATCCATTAAGTAATGTTGTTTTGTGATTAGTATTGTTTCAATTTTGATTAATCTAAAAGTAATGCAGCTAAATATTCCATTATGTCTAACAATTGAAATTCAGTTTGTAATTCAATTTCTTTAATAAAAAAGAAAGTTTACAGAGATAATAAATGCACTCAAAACGGACGACAAATCAAGCAATACACAATGGGAAAGGTGGGGGAGGAATTTTTTGTGAATAATGATCTGCCCCCTCCCATCCTTCTCTCAATAAGCAATGCCCTGCCCCCCCCTCCATTTCAGCTTTATCTTTTTTCTATTGATTTCTTAATTTTTCTAAAAGCAGGTCTGTGCTTACAGGGTTGTGATACATAAAGTTATTTTTAATTCCATCCTTATTCAGAGCCCGAGCTAGGGCAAGGTCCTAGTCTGGCCCTAAATCAGCTAGACTATATGCTAGCCTAGATCTAGGGCCGAGGCCTAACTTTATTTTACTCTGTGTAGGAAATACACTGTACATACATAGATCTATAACTTGTTGGAGCTCTGCTAAAATTTTCTAATGAATTCCTGACTGGTAAAGTCAGCATGGGAAAATTGAGGCCTCAAATATGTATCAACAAATTCCAGAGATTGGTATAAGCAGGTCTGAAGTTAAGATCTACTGTAGTCCCATGATTGTATTTGTAGTGGAATAGACATGCACAAAAAGTCAATGAATTTAAGGGTAAGGCATATCGTGCATTCAACTGCTAACGTTAACTAACGTTTCAACATTAAAACACATCTTCGCCTTTTCTTGCATGTGACTGCTTAAATCTTGGTTTAAAGAAATTGCCATACTGACATGACTGATAAAATAAAATACAAAAATTGATTTTCAAAGATTATACAGTAATATGAAAAAGAAATAACACTAACAGAGGAAGGATATTTCATAATACAACGTTATATGTCAGTATTAACAACTTTATCTGTGAAACTATGCGTGCATGCAGTCTTGAAGTTGAAGTTAAGTTGCAACTGGCACGACGAAACGAGGTTAACTAGAACAGTCACCTATTAAAACTGAATTAAATGCACGAAATGTCTTTGAAACCCGAAATTTCTACTGGAACAAACTGTGTGAAGAAATTATAATAATGATCTTACCGATTCATCCAAGGAATGACATTTGATCATCAGCTAGAGCCAGATTAATCGACGGATTAGTCTTCAGTCACTGCACTGTTCTGGTATTTTTCTTACGCACGTGTGTTTTGTTTTGGTTTGGTGTTATTTTTTTTCTAGTGCGCTCTGCACGTTTTGATATGCGCTGACTTTAGCGCGGTTTTACTGCGTAAGCCATTTGGAGAGCTAAGGGCCCTTTTGTCGCGTCGCGGCCCATATATGATAAGTAAGTACTGTAGAAGGCCTACATAGCTGCTTATTAAAAGCTAAAGAAAAGTTTTTGGTAGCATAAAGTAAATTGGTATGAAATTGATTAAATATACCGGTAGTCTCACATTGCCAAACTTGCTTTAAAAGATGAGATCATGTGATATTCCATTCACAATTTCTGTTCAGTTATAGTGTAAATATCTGAAATGAATGTAATGTAATGGCTACATTAGGCCTTACGCTAGGACCCCTGCATCCTGACCGCGTCTGACCGCTTCCCGCACAATGATCACAAGGCTTTGTTACACTTGTCTCGTGAACAGAATTCTCATTGCTTTAAAACGTGTGCAGGCACTGTGGGACTTGACATGTTATGTATATCACTGACCCAAGATCAAAAATATTTTTCACCTTTCATTTGTTTGATATTCAACTTGAGTTAACCCATTCGTGACAGAGGGTCCACATTATGTGGTTTGGTCTAATAACTTTTGATGCAGAGCCTTAAAAATCATACCAAATACATGAGCAGAAAGAGCAAAAAATTCTACACTTACTGTGCCCATTTTTGATGCATCAATATTTGTTGTTTGATGCTGAAATTTTCTTAAAGGAAAATAAGCATTAAAATCCTTAAATTGGCAATGCAATGAAAATGTTTTAATTACTGTTTTTCCCTGCAAATTGGCAACTTTATGACTTCTCATCATATATTCTGTCAATATTTATATTTATTTCAGATACATGGCGTTTTATAAGAAAAATGTAGCAATAAAATAAAAATGTTGGTGTTGCCAATTTGAAGAATAAAAGCTGATCAAATTAGGCTTTAAATAATTCCTGTCACGAATGGGTTAAAGAGCTTCACGGCAGTGTAGTTTTGCTTTTACCTAGCTGCTGACCAGCTAAAAAGCAAAGAAATCTGATGAATAGTAAAGGTGTCATGGTTTCCTTCGATACGTCACTGGATCTTGTGGTCCGAGTTTGAGTCCCGCCACAGCACCAATGGACGTCCATTGGCAAGATATGAATGTATTTGCCACTCTCCACCCAGGTGATTAGTGGGTACTCAGCAGGATGTGAAAGTCATTGTAGTTTGTTTAGTTAGTGCAAAATGTGACATCACAAGTATACATATTAAGAATCTGCACCTCTTATGGCTTCATCCAGGATTCTACTGAGTGTGAACTGATATTGAGGTGTAATGCGCATCTCATGATAAGTGACGCAGTTTAACGCACCATTTGTGAAAACTAAAAAAGTAAAAAACCTGGGGTTGGCTATGGATGTGTGAATGAGCCTTTAAAGGTAGCCCGTCCCTTTTTCAAAATCTACGAAAATCCATGCAACTTGGCATGAGTTTAGGATATGCCCTTCTGATACTGTTTATTTGATCTTATGGTCATACGTTGCTTAATGTAAAATGAAAATCTGGCTACCAACCTTGAATAAGCAAATCGGATCAGCTCACCAGCAGTAGCGCAGCCAGCTGTACATAGCTAGCTAGCTTAGCCGTGCGCAGCTCGCAACCACGACACGTACCGTACATAATATAGCGGCGCTGTAACGTGAATCCTTTTGTTGTACGCTATCTCAAATCTTCACAGCCATTCCATGTAACTAGACACCAAGAGCTTAAAATTTCAAGTTTAACTAATTAAAAAAAGTGATTCATGTTTGGCTAGGTATATGTTCAAAAGGTGTAAATCTGATTTTTCACCAGTTTCACCTTCGAACAACCGAGTTACACCTTCCGCAACAGAGTTCAAATTGTAGTTCCAAAGGACATTTCTCACACGGGTCACGCCCATGTGTCACGCGAGTCACATTTTCATACGGTGATTGACTTAAAACGAAAAGTCAAAGGATAAAGAAGTTTTGACTTATTACTGCCTAATGTCTCAAAATTTACTCCAGGACATTTGGTGTGAATGGGGCAAGTACTTTCTTACCAAAATGCAGTCAAGTACAGTAAGGTCAGAATCTTCAATAGTGTCGTGTCACGCGAGTCACAGCAAAAAAATTGAAATATCTCCAACAAGCATGACTTTACATCAAAGATTTCTGTTTAGCAATGTGTATGGTCAATACATTGATTGAATATGTAAAACAAAAGAGGCCTGCAAAATAAGGTTTTCAAGTACTTAACATGAACAAATTGAAATTTTGTATAAATGTCATGCGAGTCACAATGGAATGGCTGTTCAGGTCTTTTTTTCGTGCCAGTAGGAAAAAAGAAAGCTTTCATGAATTATCGCAAATTATTTCCTTAAAACCGAATTTCACGCTTTGTCAATTTCAGGGATAGGCTATATAGCCTTTCTCTCTTAAATGATGACAGAGTCAGGGAACTTTCAGAATTGGGTCTGCAAAAGGGACAGGCTACCTTTAAGACAAGCTTGAGTTCCGGGGAAAGGTGAAAAATATTTTCGGAGCTTTTCTTAAATGTTCTTTTCTTGTCAGTTAGGAAGAAAAGCATAATAAAAAGGTTCCCTGGAAGGGATTGCTCTTCAAATGCCTTTGATATATATTTGAAATATGACAAGATATACATGGAGCTGAAGTGTTTGGACTAAACATTCATGCCAGTTTTGCGTGTGGCCCCGACCATCCCATTGGAAGCAGGTGAATTCCTAATCAACTTGACAATCCCCAAATCTCACACTAGACACCTGTGTTCATGTACAACTACATGTAATATAACTTTTGCAATTGCTTTAAAACCAGCTTCTCTCAAATTGTAATTGTGTGACCAGAACTCCAGTTTATCTGTAAGAGAAATGGGGGCCTTCTCCAATATAACTTGAATTCTCAGTGCTACCACCATTGCTTTTGAATTGCCGTTTGTACTTCATACGACTAGAAAAAGTGGAAAAAACTTTTAGAAAACTTGATCATCATGCCACATGTGTGTGTGAAGTCACATGTACCAACCTTTCTTTGTTGGGTGATTTATATTGTTAGCAATTTTCAGCTTGATGTAGTCAATTTTGTTATGATCTCATTTCTGACAATACCACATGATACATGCACAAAAGAGAAAATCCTCATCCAATCTAGTATTCTGAGGACCGCTTTATAGATAGAACATTCAAAAGATAGACACATGACTGGTACTCCGTGTAATCTTCTGGGGGTGTGCTTATTACCAACATGCAGTGTCGCTTATTAACGACATGCGTTTGTATTTTCATTAAGTCATATTTCATTATCATTTATATAAGAAATGTCATTTGGACTCGATAGTCAGCCGCATGTGTGTATGCTGTCACATGTCCCCATTCTGTGTCGCGAGCTTTTTTTATTGTTGGCGATCTGATGAAGTCACCATGTTATGTTCTTGATCATCCCCAAACTTTGTGACACACCAAAAATTCTCTTCACAACACAAAATGGTCTGCAAGTTGCATTGGGGTTTTATGCTTATTGAAATAGGCCATACATTTGTAATAGTTGAAAACTTTAAATATTTATAAAAATGCATTTATTTGATATTTAAATCTAAATCTTGGATGCTTAGATACCTAGCACTTTTGTTGGCATGTATGAAATGTATTGTTAGACTGGCAAAATGGAAAGTTATTGGAAAATCATAAATATTGATTGAAATATATATATATATATATATATATATATATATATATATATGTTACATGGATGTATGTAAATATATACATGTGTGCTGCTACATTAGAGTGGTTATGACACAAGTTGTTTAACTCATAAAATATGACATGTATGTAGATCATGGTTAATTGCTGACATTGTTTTGAGACATGCATACACTATTTACACATGTATGAGTACACAGAAGCTTCAAGATGATTTGCAATAGCTGTGACACTGCTAGGGTTCCAGAACGTGGCTCTGAGATTAGAATGTTGTAGAACCATGTTATGTTGTCTACAACATGGGAGTTGGGCAGAGTGCCAATATTCTTATGCATTTGATTTACATGTGTACAAGTAGTGTACATGTAGCTGCCATCCAAAGGTTGTGTATTTTATGCCCCCACTTAAAGCTAACATGCAGTTTAGGTAGCAGAAAGAAATCTGGCATGAAAATGATTATAGTCTCATATTGTCCACCTTGCCTAAAACAGAGACTCCAACTCTCCCGTTTTCGGCGGGAGATCTCCCGCTTTGAGTCCATTTTCACAAAATCTCCCATTCTCCCGCTTGAGTTTGAATTTCTCCCGCCCTAGCTGTGTTTCTCCTTTTTTCTCCCGCTCAACCACCTTTTAAAAAAAATAAAAATGAAACTGAGTCACTGGATTTTACCTCATTTAGTGCTGTCATATGTTAAAAAATAAGCTTAAGATAGCATCAGAGAGCTTCTATAACCTTAAAAGTGGCATCCGGCCGCAAGGAATTTCGTGTCGCTGGTGATGTGGGCTACGCACAAATTGAGTCAGTGTGTCTCCCGTTTGCTAGGGGGTCTCGGCGGGAGAATCTCCCACTTTGGAGGTGCTTGGGGTTGGAGTCTCTGCTAAAAAAATACAAGTTGTGAGCTCATGTGATATTCCATGCACCAATTTCTGGTCTATTTTAGTGTAAATATCTGAAATGAATGCAACATCTGTTACACCCGGCCCTACGCGTCTTACACGATGATCCCTGCACGCCTGTTGCTCCCTACACAACGTTCACAGTGCTTTGTTGCACTTGTCATGTTAACAGAAATCTTGTTGGTTTTACACGTGTACATGTATGCACTCTGTGACTTTATATCACTGACCCAAGATTTAAAAAAAAATTTTTTTGCCTTTCATTTAAAAAAAAAAAAATGTTTCAACTTTAGGAGGAAAAAAACTGAAAAGAGCCTTAGTTTTGCTTTTAACTTGCTACTGACCTGCTAAAAAGCAAAGAAATCTGATGCATTTTTTTTCTGAGGGCCTGCCAAACTGTACATAACCTTTAAATGTTTTTTTGTTTTTTGTTTGATCATTTATTCTGCCTTGGTAATTATTCAGATTGTAAACCAAATGAAGTTTGGGGGTATGTAAAAAAAAGTAGTAGAGTTGCCAGTATTTTAAGGTCAGGTTCCCAAACTAAGTACATTACATGATTCCTATTATCAAATCACACCAAACACTTTCTCCAAATCTGTTGGTTTGCTATTGGTACTACATTACATTACTGGAAGGGGGGGGGGGGATGATATTGGCTACGTGACTGCTTAAACTTGTTTTGTTTTTAGTAGTAAACTACAAATTATGTTTGACCTAGGGAATATAAAATTTCATTTGTAAGGAGTAGTGTTTAAAAGCATGTGAAGAAAATTTGTAATAAATTCTCATAGCGTATTCACACACAGACAAGTTTTATTGTATCTATATGACATATAATTATATGATTCACGAACTAGTATATAGTTTCTGTGTTTGCCTGGTCAATTCATATAAAAATTGTAATTGTGAATTAAGGAGGCAAATTTATCTGTCACTGAGCGCACTGAAACTTATTGAATTTCCCAAGAATTTTTTGGTAGCTACAATAATACATTTAATTGTGTTTTAGCACTGTTGTAATTACTCTCTTTCATTAGTTAGTTTTAGTCAATATGTGGGCTTTGATATATCTTTTTAATCTATTTAAAATTATTAACAGTTCTGTATTCAAGCATGTGCTCTATCACAAAGTGTAAAACTCTATTCATGATTTCCTTTTTCCTTATTTAGTGGCCTAAAGGAATGTAGAACAAGATTAATGAAATAGGTTCTTTGTGATGTTCCAAAAAAAAAAGAAGTTGATGATCCTCATCGAAATGGAAAAGAGCGATTAGACAGATGGACAGACAGACAGACAGACAGATAGATGGATATGCACATTAAGGTGTTGCGCTTCATTACAACCTGTAGGCAATACAAGGAGTAATTATTTTGGTCATTTGTGGAAAAGCTGTCTCCCCGTCTTCGAATCAGAGACGGGGCGAGAGGAAGATGATGATGTAGAAAAGGGAGAAGTACGAAAGGGAACGGGGGAAGGAGAAACGAGAAACGTAATAATATGTAAATTGGAGTACAGTGTCTAGACATTGCTCTTTATATGACTGCTGCAGGGAAACCGTGTCTGTCTCGCTTGCGCACAGAATACCTTGTCTACCCCCCGCTCTCTTTCCTCATGCAGCGTTACATCACTTCACGTCTGCAATCTTTTTATAGGATATTACTTGTGTTTTCCCTGTTTTTCTTTTTTATTCTTTCTTGCTTTCCCCTGAAGTCTTGCTAGCTGTTCCATGATAGATTTTTTTGTTTTGATAGGAAATATGATTTTTCGAGTGTCTGGAGGAATACATGGAAAAAAAACCTGTTTACCCAGTATTATCTTTGTGTCCATATGTCCTTACAGTTATGTCTTTTACTCATGTTGGTACATGGCAGTCATAGATGTATGAAAAGAATGATTTTTCTTTTCATACATTTTCATAAAATGGCTGGTATATAAAAGGTTACCTCTACATGGAAAATTCTGGTTTGTGATACTGTTCGTGCCGATTCTTTTGATTTGTGCTGCAGTGAGAGTGAGATGGCAGGTTGCCACATGGTAAAAAATTGTTTCAAAGGAGCTTGTTCACACTGCTGGAAAATTGAGTTTGGCATGAGAAAAAAAAGGAGTATACCTTTATAAAGTTAACAATTGTACAATGTAGTTGTGGGAAAGATCTCTGAATCACATATCTGGTGAGGGTGTCATGCTTGATATTTCTTTTTGAAAATTAGCAAAGCTAAAAAAATGCTTACTATTTCAAAATGGTTATATACTGACTATTTACCTTGCGTCCTTGCCATTACCACAAAATTTGACACAGTAGAGTTGAAAGCTTTCCTTGCACCAAAGGTTTTGTGACCCCAAATTGCTGGATACCACTTTTTTATTTTTCTTGGTTTAATAACTCACTTTTATGTTTGAAAAATTAATGTGAGACATCACTAATTCTACTTTGCAGTAATAACTGCTGTTGATTGTGGTTAAGCGTTGGGGTGGGACAACAACATGTAGCTGTCTGGCAGAGAAAATTTAATTTATCACGCCATCATTATTATTCATAAATTCAGTGTGGGAGAGTGATAATGCACGATCTGAATGTATACTGACATCCTTGTGCCATGAATGTTCAATAATGTAGTAATATATTGATGGATATCTTAGGGTTGCTTTATACATACACAGCATCAGTATCTTGTATGCACTGTGATAATAATTTGATCATTGCCGTACAAATTTATGGTTCAATGATTGTATTCTTCCCTCGCCTAATAAAATATGCAGATGTTTATCTGATGTCTCTTACATGCTGTTGATTCTGAACCTACACGCTTTTGTTATTATTCATTTGGTTTGAAATAGTTATCCTGTCAATTATTACTCAGAAATAAAACTAGATCCATGAAATGTTATTCCTGTGAAACATCTCACATCACAATTCGCCTTTAACCCTATAAGCTTGCTATACATGTATGTGCCATTGTAAAAAGAAAAAAAAAAAGGGGGGTCTTTTTATAATAAACTTTCTTTGAAACCAAGATTTGAAAATTTTCTTTGTTTTCTAACATTTAACTCTCATCTAGCTTTCCATATTGATTTATTGTTAAATCAAGCTTTCCTTATCGATTTACAGTTAAATAAAGTGATTGATAAGTTTTTGGTAACATACATGAAAAATCTGTCCATGTTGTATGAGATAATGGGACTCGAACATGTGGTTATCCATTACCGCATTGGTTGATTTTTAGTTTATACAGGTATTTTCAGTCTTTAAAAATATCAACTCGAAATGAGTTGTATGTTCTATTTTTTTTCAGGTATTATTGTGATCACAATATTTGAAAATATAACTTCCATAATTAGCAGGTTTATACATGTTGTATGCTCAACAATACCTTTTGTTACCCCCCCCCCCTGCTCCCTGGCATTTTCTATTTTGTTTTATTTTAATTAGGAAAATGAGAAAAGTAGCATATAGTTACATGAGACTGTCTAGACTTTAACAGCAAATTAATCAAGAGATTAATTTATAATGGTTTATATTAGCCATCAGGAATAGGTTATAGATGATGTACCAGTAATTACAAGGGAGGGACATTGGATAACATTTATAACACAGAGGAGAGAGGGAAGGGGAGAGAGAGAGAGAGAGAGAGAGAGAGAGAGAGAGAAAGAGAAAGAGAAAGAGAGAGAGAGAAAGAAATAGTGAGTGTGTATGGGAATGAGTTTGTGCTCGAGTGCACGATTCAGTGTGTATGAGAGGTGCATCGCCAGAGCAGAGACAATGTTCTTTTTCTGCATGTGCATTTCCTTGGTCCCTGGATGCGTTGATAAAATTTACAGACCCGGGAAGCGGTGACTGTCTACAGACATTTGCTATTTTTAATGCCGGGCTTCAGTGTTTGTAGATACAAGATTCTCAAGATCACAGTGATGAGCATAGAGATGTCTTCTCTCCTCATAAGCAGAGGAAGGAAGCATGAAAGTCCCCCCCCCCCAACTCGTTCACCCCGTTCTCTCTTCCCCCTTCCCTCCTATTAGCATGTCAGTATCATGTTGCATAATCAAACGCACAGACTAGACTGAAGATACTTGGGGAATATACCATTAGAAGGCCAGATTTATACATGAAAATATAATTACATTACTTTTCTTTTGTCATTTATTCATCTTGGTACAGTTCAAGAGCTATTAACTAGAGAAATTGTTTAATACCTCTCAAGTGGATTATCTTGCTTCATTGTCTGAATTTAAATTTGCCTAGATTGTGACCAAGTTTTAACACATCTTCTGATTCTACTTTTATATGACACGTCGCGATATCAGCTAACCTTTAATTACCCTTTATGAGACAGTGGCTGCAGTTTGAATGTAATAACTACCTTACCTTTATAATGAGCTAACCTGCAGTATGATAAAAAGTATCGCTAGTTCTTATTTCATTTGTAGATTTCCAAATGCCCTAGTAATGACCCCCTACCTTGACCATGCATATCTTTTTGTTTTTCAAAAGATGGCCAGTGTTTCATACATTTACCTCCAACTTGCAGCATGCTCACACATCCTGACATGACCCAACCCACCCCCCCCCCCTTATCCACACTTCCCGTTCATCAGTTTCATGGTAAGCATATATATTTATGTAGACTCATTGAGATTAAGTGCAGTAGCGCAAGCTAGCTCAAGTGGGAGGGATGCATCACCGAGACTAACCGGTATTGGAGGGGAAAAATTGGTGATTATGCGTAGCCTGTCTAGACACGACGAAGCTGATGGCAGCAAAGTTATTAAAATCCATGGAAATTTCCTGTGGCGGTGCATGATACATGGGTACTGGTGTTGCTCCGTCTGCTGTGCGTAAAGAGGGCAGCCCCGGGTTGACCGATGCGTCGGTTGATGAATCGCCTGTCGGCAAGTCGGCAACATGTAGGCCTATATGTATGTACATTTTCGCTTGGAGGCACTTACTTATATCCATAGCCGAAGCAAGCCTAGGACATTGATTCAAAGTGGAATGTGTATCGTTTTCTTTGATGATTATGGCGTATTGGGTTCTTCAGGTTCCTCGTATAAGTAGATGAATTTAGCACTGAAAATTATGGAAGCCGGTATTTCAGGTTTGATGGGATCATACCTGCTCTAGCTGTATACCCGGAGAACTGTATTTCCACTGTGTACTTATGATGATCAAGTTTTGGTAATGAAGATATTTTCATGCTTATCTACTGTCATCCTGCACAATCATTGCTAACAAGTTCCTAATTTTGTGTTTTCTTATAATTGATTTGCCTTTGTCACAGTCTTCATATGTTTTATTTATGTTTTCCGTTTGTTATTTTGCAATGTGAATATTCTCTGATAAACATCTTAGTATAACCTATTGATGGAATTTAGTAAAGGGGGAGAGAAATGAAGTGTGAGAAAGAAAGAAGACCAAGACAAATGAAAAAAATGAATGAATGGAGAAAAAAGAAAATTAGGCCAGTGACGGGACATTCTGAATTTGATTTACCTCACAGCAAATCATAATGAAGAAATATTCTCTATAGCTTTCTCTTTTCAAAGTGGGCTCTTATTATTCAGCAAGAATATATGATCGGTCTGTCAATCTCTGTCTCTGCCTGTCTCTTTCTCTTTCTCTTTCTCTTTCTCTGTCTCTGTCTCTGTCTCTCTCTTTCTCTGTCTGTATGTCTCTCTCTCTTGACTGCAAGCACTACATTCAACGTTTCTCCAAGTTCCTAGATTTAAATGGCCAATTCTGCGGCTATAGTGTATTCTCCAAAGGCTTGTTCGTCTGACAGGTATACTCCTATTTATTACATTGGGGATTTACGAGATGACCGAGATGTAGGCTGAGGCTAGATGTGTGGAAGATGTTGATGTTCCACCTGACTATGGGAAGGACTGTCGGGCGACTGCGACTATGACCGTAGACTGGGAACTTTGTCGGGCTTCCAGACGAGCCAGCATAAAGTCTCTGTTGTTCAGGACCCTGTCTAATTGTTTTTATTCCCTTTGAGGTGCATTGGCTGACTTTCAGTGCTTAGTACATAGACTGACATACAGCAGCCAGACAGGCATACGACAGATCAACAGACACATACATGTATATTAAGTGCTCTGCTTAACTCTATGCATGCTCAATTGATTTTGAGGAGAAAATAATGACATTTGCTCTTTTCTTATGTTTTCTTTAAATTTTACTTCCTTTAGTGCAGTATAGGAACTGGTAATTATTCTGTAGATATCACCTAAGCACACCAGCTATTCTTTAGTTTTACTGGTACAATCAGGAAAGAGAAAGCTAATTATTACGATTTGATTGATTTCAATTTGATTGTACATTCTACAATGATGCAAAAAGAATGCTCAAGTAGTTAAAACGTACAATAGTCAGCAATAAAAATTGTAACAAATCATGCCAGCAATTGTAGTAATATTAAAGAGTATCTAAATTGCAAAGTACTTTGATGGCATAAATCAGTTGATAAGCTTTATAAAGTGTGATTTTGTTATAACTGTCATAACCATTACTAGTGGTATTTTCATTTGTTGAAAATCTTTTGACAATTTAGTGATTCAAGTGATAAGACCACACATTGGTATATTTGATTCTTTTGAACAATTTTTTATTTGCATGTGTGTCTGAATGTGCATTTATAATAACTAGGTATTTCTAAATTGTGTATATGGCAATATTTGATATTTTGTTAAATTTAAGTGTATTTTTCAAGTAAAAAACAGTATCTGATTAAATGAAATATGTATGTCATTGGCTTATAGACCATGATATTTTTATTGATCATTTCTCTTCATATCACATTGCTTTTCTTTTTGAAAAAATTCTTTGCCACTGTGCAGGTCCATCTTCTTGTATAGCATGCCCTTTGGTGCAAAAGCTGAACGAGTCAATGAATGCTTCTTTAACGTTGCACCCTCAGAACGAGTCACAGAACAGCCACTTGGAAGTGCCAGATGGTAAGTCGTCAAACTCTTCCTTTTTAACCCTTGGAGCGGTTCATCGGATATGGAGAGGTTATAATAACAATAATGCAGATATTTATATTGTGCAACATATCCACCCCAAAGAGTGCTCAAGGTGCTTACAATGAATTATGATAAACAGTATTACCCCAGCAGTGCCAGGTACCCATCTATACACCTGGGTAGAGTGCAGAAACGGTGGATTAAATGTCTTGCTGGAGGACATAAGGAGCCAGGCATCGTTGAGAATCGAACTTACTACCCTTTGATTATTAAGAGGGTGCACTCTTACCAACTTTGCCTCACCACCTTCAGTGGATGGTCTGGTGGATAAATCTCCTGACAGCCAGTCACAAGGCATGGGGTTCAATTCCCTGCCACGGCACTACTGTCCTTTGCCAAGGCATTTATCTACATTTGACACACTCTGCCCAGGTGAAGTCAGTGGGTACCTTGTAGGATTTATTTGTTAAATGCACCGAGTGCTAGGCTCGCCAGAGGTAAGGCAGGGGTAACAATATCCTATGGAAACACATAGATACATTTGATTATGATATGGTATGCACTGTACAAGCACAGAATGTTCTTATTAATTATTTAAAAGTTAAAAGCTTTCCAAATGTTTTTTAAAGCAACTGATTATAGATCTCTGCACCATGTAATCACTCTCTGTTTGTAATGAAGAAATAGGACTAGAACCTATAGATCTGCGTTTGCCACACTTGACCTATGGGTAGCCCGGGGGATATGTCTCATTGAAGCATGTACATCATCCGCGTAAACAAAAACGTAGAAAAAGGGTCGTTTTTCAGCACCGGGCAGGGAACCCGGAGATCCAGTTTAGGGTATCAAAAAACAGGTAAAATCAGAAAAAAGGATATCAAAATCAGGAAAATCCAGGAAAATGTTACGTAATTAGGAAATGATGTTGCAATTCTTGACTAAAATCCCTGTTAAGGGTATAAAAATAGGAGATGTAATACATTATTTCCGTCCTACTTTATTCCCCGTGTAGGGTGCTTTTCAGAAAGCGATTTACGCGGATGATGTACAGGTCTCAATGAGACATATCCCCCCCGGGATGGGTAGTAAGTGTGTAGCTGGTAGGATTTATAGTGGAGTCTGTTAGCGACAAAAATACCCCAGATGTGGACACGGCGGACAAAAGCATGATTTTTTCTTCAGACCTTTGTATATGTATAAGGATTGAAAATAGGGTATGCTCCAAAAAATCTGACTTCAGGAATGGTGAAAAAAATGGGTCTAAATGCTAGAATTTATGAATGCCACCTAAATAATAAGCAGTCTGAATTCTTAGACTAACACAGCAAGGAGATTGGTCAAGAGTTTTTTGTGCCTAGCTTGTCTGGCCAGTGCTAGCTGCAGAAAGTGCAATGAAAACCCCTTTTCTGGCTTTTGATTCATCTTTGGATCAATTTCCTTTCAACTAGCCATTTCCTTCAAATCTATGTAAGTAAATAATTTTATTAGTAATCTCAACTAAGTTATTCAGTCTTTTTTATTGTCATAATCTGGCTTGCTGTAACAACTGGAACATCTTCAGTCCCATATGTGTGAAATGGTGTTAGATCTACAGTCATTGGAAATAACATTTTGGATAAATATTAGTGATTCTGTCTGGCCAACCACCACCCTACCACAATAAACATAACATAACTAATTTTTCATCTGCATAATTGTTCCAACTATGATGCCGTTTGTACATTTATGATTTAAAAAAAATCGAAAATGTGAGAACAAAAGTAGATCTAGGTAAATCTCAGCTAGTCTGCATCACTAGACCCTAATACCAAGTGGACCAGACTTGGCTTAGATTGGATAATTTGCGTTTGTGCTGAAAATCTGGTGCAAGAAATTATCACAAAGGTACATTCATCTCGTTTTGTGAAGTCAGAAGTTAAATTTTAGTGGCATAGCTGAAAATACTGATGTATGAATGAAACAACACCATCCACAGCCTAATCAAATTCGTAATCCCAACTGTGTTATAATAATTATAATTGATTAATTCTAGAACTGAAGTTAGACTGAGAGTAGGCCTAAGTCCAATGCAAGGAACCTACTCATGCTAGACCTTCAAAATATAATGAAAATATTAAAATCATTGTCAAGAAGTGTGTTGATATTCTGAAATTTTGCTCATATAAACACATCAATAATCATATCTAAACTTTTTTTTCTTTTGGAGGGAGAGGGGGGGGGGGTCATGATAGTATACGCTTTTTTGTATGTTTTTAATTGAAAATGCAATTTATCAAAGTTATGCCCAGAAGGGCAGGCAAATATTGTTTTCTTTGGGACACGATCAAAGTACATGTAGCATCCTAAAGGTGCCTTTTGACAGAATTTCAGCTTTACCACATCCACATTCTATTGTACTCACTTAATCTATTTTTATTCCGATTGTAGGTGAGACCATATCTTCTCCAATCGGTACATTTGACTTTCTGGACTCCATGTTTGATTTCATCAACAAACAGAAGATCACTCTACACATGCTGGAAGACATTAAGAAACCTTACGGTGAGATTTACTAAAGATTATTCTTTCTTTACACATTACCATGGTATATATTCTCTTCCCCTTTCCTCTAAAATAGGGGGGGGGGGGTTTATCAGGTGCTATATTTTGTAAGCACAGGCAAGGGGTTTCAATTTTCAATTTAATTCTTTTATGTGTAGGGCCTAGATCTAAATGAATTTTGTAATGTAATTACTAATTATCAAAAGATATGCAACAAACACTTCAAATCTCCATTTCAGACCCCCCCCCCCATAGTAAATGTAGATGGTTGTACCCTTTGCATGTGGTCATTCCAAGAAGCCCAAGGTTTACCATTTTTCTTTTACTCTCTCTCCCCTTTCCTTGTACATTTTAAATGTATTGTTTATATATTTATTGTTCTTTTTATCTACTATCTTATTCTATTATTCATACAAGAATGAATTAATTAATTAATGAAAAATATGTAAATAAATACATAAATAATGATATCAAAATAAAGAGCAGAAAGAAGGACATGGAGAAGAAGAAGAAGAAATTGCCATCTGTTTAGTGAGCACACTTTAAAGGACAATGAAAACCTTGGGACAAGTTAGCTTGTGTGAAAAAAAAAAATCAAAGAATAAGTAACATTTGGGGTTTTTTTGTGTGTTTATTGGACAAAATATTAAAGAATTACAAAATTACACTTTCCCAATATTCCAAGAAATATTTCTAACGTTAAATAATCAAGCCTGCCGTTAATTTTTCTCGTGTATAGACTTACATAGTTGAGGTGTATGGTCTAGGGTGATGTAAATTGAGTTTTTCCAGCAAATTTTACTATCAAAATGAATGTCACATTCTACTTTGTTGTATTGCAGACACATGGATTCACAGGGCAGCTGTGTTGGTGTAGTCAGTGCTGAAAATAGCACTACCATTTTTGCCGAAAAATGTACTCGGAACCATGGAAGGCCCAGACCAGTGGACTGCTTTGGGTACTAAATAGGTAGGTCAGTCAGTTTTTTTTTTTTTTTCTGCCCAGCAATAGGCCTATGATACACAATACTAACACACGCTTCAAACATTGAAAAGAGCACACATTCTTTTTGCATGTACTAGTATCTGTAGGCTTATTCTTCTGATTGCTTTATGAAGATTTTTTGTGACGACTGTACAATTTCTTATGAAAATTGGCGGGGGGGGGGGGTAATTTTATGGCAGGTGGGGTTATGCCAACACATTTTTCCCCCTTGGTTTTTATTAGCATGTGTTGTATGTCAAAGTTAAGTTTTGAAAAATACAAATAGGTTACAAACTATTAATCTTTAAAGATAACAAGTTATGTACATATAGAGGATCAAAATGAAAATGAAACAACGTAATGAAATGTGTTTGAAGTCTAATCGAAACAATAAAAAGACTTTTCATTTCAATCAATTTATGCTGAAATGCTGTTACAGTTACCATTACACTCATGCCATGCATTGTCTGAGTGTTGAATGACAACGTGAACCTGTTTTATGTGATTTATGTTCACAGAAAGGCTAAAGCTGTCCAGTGCCTTTAGGATATATTCCTTGAACCTGCGTTTGTCCTGAAACCCTTGTACCGACCTACAGTTGGCAACAATACTTGAAGGCATAATTCAGGCCTCTGGGATTCGCCAATACCACTTCTTCAGGTACATTTTGTTTGTTTTTTAAAGTGTGGGCCTAGTAGTAATAGTAGTCAACATGTACATTATGGCCCACAGTTCTAAAGCATGCCTTTCAACTGTGCAAAATTTGTCCTATTTTCTTAGGTTTATTGTTGGTAGGTACAGAAAAAATGTACAAAATAGTGTTGTTGTTTTTTTCCTTTTCTTCTTTTTGAGGATTCACTTTTCCCCACAATCTTATTATTCTGGGCTTTTCAACTCCTTTTTTTTTTTTTTTTTTTTTTTTTTTAATGATGACCCTTAAAATTTGATATTACTTAAATTTCACCTTCTTTCGCCATTTGAGCAGAGGTCTTCAATCTAGAAACTAAATGACATGAAAATTGTAATGGAAACTCTAATTGGAGAAATGACTGTGTCCTCTATTACATTGTCAATCATACACTTGGTACATGTTGTCAAAAGGAAAACAGAAGACAAGGCTATACTTGTCACAGTTTAATATAATATTAGGGAAGTAATCATTTGGTATTCTCAATCATGCAGGTTTGAGTTAGAACCAGGTG
Source organism: Echinometra lucunter (assembly GCA_029962745.1). Classification (NCBI taxonomy): domain Eukaryota; kingdom Metazoa; phylum Echinodermata; class Echinoidea; order Camarodonta; family Echinometridae; genus Echinometra; species Echinometra lucunter. Next base: position 21,835,278 of record CM057158.1, read on the forward strand.
TTGTTAAGAGCCAAGAAATCCAGCAAGAAAAAAGAGAGGTTCTCCCTTCTGATGAACTCTCCCAACAACCCAGTATTTCTGCAGATGCCCCCACTCAAGCCAGCAGCTGGACTTTCCCTGGACTGCAGAAGGGACTTGTGGAAAGAGATCCGCCCATTCCTGGATGAGGACAAGGCAGACCTCTTACCTCACCCTTTGTGGCTGGCAGAGGAAATGGAACAGTAGGAAACTGTGTTAGTGTTTGATGGAAGGAAAAATTACAATGGTTTCCATTCTACAAAGTGTACAAAAAAAAGGTTACTGTTTTGCTGTTTTTTTTTTTTCACTGTTAGAGGAGGATGCCATCTCCACTTGGCTAAGGCGTTGTATTGTGATTACAGCTAGTGTGATAGACAACCGCTTGATGCGTACAGAGATGAACACCGACGAAAGACACCATTACATTCTGTTTTATAATCCAGTGTTGATAAAGTTTGACCAGCAGGCATGACTGTACACAGTGGGGGCATTTGCCCCCTCCCCTATTTTTTTTGCTGAAAATTTTTATTTTTTTTTAATTAAAATTTTCCACAAAATCCACCTAACGTGTGCACCAAATCCTTCAATTTCACTTTGAAATATGCAAAACCATCCTCATGACCAGCTACATGTAGTTTGCTTTGCTTCCTCACTTTCGAGTTTCTTCCAAAATTTTTACACGCTTGACGTTAGCAGAAAAGGACACAGAGGAGAGAAACTGCTACATTCTCTTTTACTTCCGGATATGAGGAAGTTAATCTACTTACAGTATAAAATGCTTGTACATGTAATGCACTCAATTTGTGAAATGTGTGGAAAAAATAGTTGAAGAACCAATATTTACCATATACAAGTACTGTTTCTGTGTGATTATTGCTACTTACAGTTTGCACATTGTATAAATTATAACCGGGTTGTATGCACATTAATTTATTTTCTTTTACTTTTGAATTGAAATAGAAATAAATGAGCAAGATCACAAATTAGATACTAGTATCTGAAAGTAAAAGCCTGATGTCAAGGAGGTGAAGGAGTAAGGGCTAGAAGAGGTAATATCACAAAGACCAAACTCTGCAATTGCATCTGATGTTGACAGTTCACGATGAAATTACCCCAACCTCCTCCTCCGATCAGAATTTACAATGCTTTTATTTGTGTTTGTTTTAAAGCAGAATTGACCAAGGTTTCACTGAAAGATTCTTTTAAGTAAGCGTAACAACCCAGTTTTGATTTTAGAATTTTATGTACACATGTAAGTCTGATTGTGGTAGACCTGTTTTCTTGTGTGTGCATATCATATAGGGTGCAGGTTTTGTGCAAGGGTGTGTGTGTGTGTGTGTATGAGGGGGGGGGGGGCACTTGTTTATAATGCAGTTGGAGGATAGGTGTGAGGGTGTGTGTGTGGGTGGGTTTGTTCATGAAATGAGATGGGGTGAACCCCTCCCATACTCTTTTTTTTTTACACTGGCAAATGAAAACTTGAAATTGAGTGTATTTTTCATAGGTGATGTTTAAGTATAATATTATCTGGTGTGTGTGTGTGGGGGGGGGGGGAGGAGAGGGGAGAGGGGGGTGACAGTGTGTGTGCGTGTGTGGTGGCTTTTCTGAAAATTCTCAGTAAAAATGTAATTTTTCTCAGTTTCCCCACACCCTCTCACCCCACCCCAGTATGGCCATGATTATATGACAAGAATATCTGTGTAGAAAAGTAAGAATCATTATTTTTCCTTGAATAAACAGTTGAATACTTTCGCCTTTACTCCAATGGAAATGTTAATTATCATTATTGCAGAAAGGGCAGTCAGTGAGTGCATGCACCAGTTTTGCTACTGAAACATAATATTCATCTTTGACAGGGGAAGATGTACATGTAGAAGTTTCTTTAAAAGTTTATTTATTTTTTCCACAACATAATGCAAATAAGACAGATCAACAAACATACATATATTTATGCTGGAATAACAAAATATAAACAAATTTACATATGAGAAATAATACATTTTACATATATCTGTAAGTATTAAATTAAGAAGAACAAAGCAGTGGAGGAGTCTATTTAAAGAAGCAGAGAGAAAGAGAAACAGAGAGATGTAAGATGAAGGATGATAATGGTGAAGATGAGAGATGGAGGATGGAGAATTTTAAATTACAATTACTTTTGCAAAGCTTTTGATATAGCGTCATTTTCATTAGCAAGTAGGATTTAGAAAGCGAGGAGGGGGGGGGGGGGGGTGTCAAAGAAATCTCTGTGACCAGGAAAGAATAAAGGAGTTGTCATTTTTTTTCTGGTACAATTATCTAAACAACATAAATAAGAAAATATTTAATAAAATCCTACCTCTATTGTGCACATGTACATGTATATTTTTTACATAATTCTCTGAGGAGCAAAAGGAGGGGAAAAGCGGGAAATCAGAGGGAGCACAAGAACTATTTTTGCAAGGGGGCACTCAGTGGTGGATTCAAGGGAGGGGCTAGCGCCCCCCTCCCCCCCCCCCCCCCCCCCCCCCCCCCCATTTTTTTTTTTTTTTAATCTGGGGCTTTACTTTTGGGAGGGGGATAATTTCCTAATGGTTATGACCTTTTTTTCTTTCTTTTTTTGCTTGTCATTTTTTTAAAGAAGTGCCCCCAAGAAAATCCTGGATCCCCCTTGTCCCTTGTGTTCTTCCTCCCCCACCCCTCCCCCTCCTCCATCCCCCCTAACCCCACCCCACCACCACCCCTCACCCCCATTCTGCATGTGCATTCAGCTATTTTTGTGCATCAGGGTTTCAGCACGAACAAACTATCTGTTTAATTAGGGTCTGAATTAAGAGACTAAACAAGGGAAGCAATGCATTGCCATTTTCTTCCATTGAGTTTTACACTGGCACTAGTCTATAAATTCAGACCCCTTAAAATATGTGAATTACCGACATTTAGACCCATTTTTTTCACCATTCCTGAAGTCAGATTTTTTGGAGCATACCCTATTTCTAATCCTTATATGTATACAAAGGTCTGAAGAAAAAATCATGCTTTTGTCCACCGTGTCCACATATTTTCACTAACAGACTCCACTATTATTCCTTGAATGCACGAAGCACTAAGGTTGCTCAAGCTAAAGCTGGGGTAATTGTATCTTTCTAAAGTCCTTTGGAAGAGTATAGAGACTTTATATCATAATGTGATGATTATATGAGAATGGTACATTATTAAATCAATATCATCAGTTTCTAATTAAGTGAATAAACCAATACCCTTTTCTGCTATGTTGTAAAGCTTACAATTTGCTGATTTCCAATGATCTGATTTGAGATGATGCTTTGTGATAACATCAAGGCATTCGTGGAGACACAAGTCTACATGTACCTGCCTACGCAATTCAGTTGTTTTGATGGAAAAGAAGCATAACTTGTCTTTTTATACCCATAGATTCTCTTTATATAGCTAAATGTCAGGATTAGGTATATTTTTTTCTACTTAAAATGTAATCAGTGATTATGTTTGATACTGCATTGCCAGGTACCTTTAATGTGGGTAGATCCTTGAAATGCTTTGTAGAATTTGAAATACATTGATAATCATTTCACGTATCAATGTACATTGTATGATACCTTTTGTTTGTGTGCAATCACGTCTGCCTTGTGGATGTGATCCATCTGAATGAAGGGGTGTTCCATACAGCTCTGAGTTGTCTGAGATAATTGCATGCAGGAATAGCAGTCAGCTGTAGTTGAATTATGGTTTATCAATCCTTCATTGATCATCTTTTGCATTTCATTTTCTGTTACTAGTATTTGTTAGGATACACAAATATTGATTTGCATTTATTAGTTACCATTGATTATATGGTAGGGGTGGGAAGATTTCCAGTAAAACTAAGAATGGAAAATTTGTCTTTAGATGGTATTTAATGGTAACATGAAGTGTGAATTATGAAATTGTCATTGGGGGAGGGAAATCATATTTGAAGTGGAGAATTATCTAATCTTTTTTGTGAAGATTTAAGTCTCCATGATTCTTATTTGAATACATTTGAATATGACTTTAAAGATAATCTTCAACAGGAATGAACTAAATGCAGCAGAGCTGTGGAAAATTGTATCAACAGCAGTGTACATTTCCAAAGTGCTTGCTCTTCCAGTCTGCCCTGTCATATAGGTATAGCCCCCTCTCTTGTTCAGAGACTGCCAACTGGCTAGACACTAAGTAAATAGAAGATTGCTATCTCTCTCTCTGTACATGGACTTTGAGATCTTATAAAAATGTACATGTGCATGCTACAGAACACAGAGGCTTCTGGGTGTGTTATGTGACTTACTTTGTGTGGGGCATGTTTGGTGATTTTTTCCTAGAGTCAATTTGTAATGAGTCTGTTGTATATTGTGTCATGGAGGGTGGGTGTAAATGACATTATCAATATTCAAAACTCTTGAGTGAATGGGGCTAAGGGTGGAATGGCCATGTGTGATTTTTGGAGCCCCCCCCCCCTCTCTCTGCTTAATATTTTGACTTGAGGACTGGTAGATTTATAGTGGGGGGGGGGGGGGAGACGTTTTTGTAGGTTCCCTATAGATTAGAGGGGATGGTCACATCAAAATTCCCCCATTCAAAATTTTCGTCTCACTTCGCAAGGTAGAAAGGGAGTCCAGCGGATGTTGACTTTGCCTAAGAACTTGCACAAGTGCATCTGTGAGAAGTTTTCTAAGCATCACGTGTGTATGTAATTTGTCCATACGTCATTCACCTGAAGGGCCTACCTTTGTTTCCTTTTGTGTTCAGGCTTATGCAATACCCTTCTGTTAATTAACCTGTTCAGGTATAGCCATTCAAATTCTAAATAAAGATATTTACAATTCTGTTGAATCATTACTGTTCTCTATTGTGCAAAAAGGGCGAAGGAGAGGGGGAGGGAGAGGGGGAAGAAAATTGTCTGTTTTTCCAACTATCTTCACAGAGATTCAATTGTACCAGGTGCACTAAACAACATGAAAATTGAAAACCTGTCCTGAACTCACGATCATAATAAAATAAGTACAGCGGTGTCGATGGCCGGATGTCAAAAGAAAGAAAGAAAAGGCACGAGTTTGCAAGGGATTTTCCCCCCATATTTGAGTGCAGACACGAAAGCAAACTAGAATGTTGACAAATTTGTTTGAGCCTCAAATGTTTTTTTGGCGCTGTTACTGCAATAGATTATATGTCTGGTCTTGTTATTGAACTGAGTAAACAGATGTCATGTAATTATGAATGGAATTACATTTGGGTGTTTTGAGCTTATGGCTGTTAACATATAACTGAAATTATGTTGTGGTTACTTTTGGGGCTATTAAAATTGCTCTTGGAAGAAGGATGTTTAACGGCCTTTTTTGAAAGACATTCTGTGAAGAGGGGGTGACTGTTCTGTAGAGGACAAATCATGATATGCCCAGTATAAATGTACATGGATTCACGGCATTTGATATTTCTTATTTCATAAGGTTTGAAATTATTATTTTGTGTTAATGTGGGATATCCTGCAGTCTTGAATTTCAGGTAATTTATTCCTTGTGGAAATGAAGTGCATAATGATAGTGATAAGGCCTGTTTTTGCCATTGGCCAATGAAAGCAGGGTAATTTATCATTTTATTCCCACCATGCTCTGTGCCAGTTGATTTATGAATATGCTTCGGTCATCTATGCTAAATATAGTATTGGTCAGCATTGTCTTGACCATTTGCTGGACATGAAAAGTCTGTTCACCCCTCTGTCCTGAAATGACCTCTTGCTTAGCCTCTAGGGGTCATCTCCGGTTTGCCTGTCCAGGTGATCAGGACCAACTGACCACTCACCCTCTTTGTGCTTGAGCCATTGACCATGAGTGACCAGTGGCCTGAGAAGCTAGCCATTGGTCAGACCATTGGTTGATGGGTTTTGTATTGTGTCCATGTAACAAAAAGGCTTTAAAAACATCTGCTGTCCAAGTGGATCTTTGTCGTAATGGATAGCTGTAATGAATATAACTTTAATGTATATGGGCTGATGAAAGATGATCGAAATCCAGATGGCTCGTTTGTTCAAAAGTGCAACAGTATCTGAGGACCATGTCTTTCTAAGTTGTTACTTTATTCTGGAAGTGTTGAGAGGTCATGACCCCAATCTCTATGTAATGGCTACATGATGCCCTGAGATCTCCTTGCAGTGGAAAGTTTGAAATATCCATCCCAATCATTTCTCATCATCAAGTTATGAGAGCAAGTCCACTTCATTTGTTCTGTATGCTACCAAAGACTTCTCAGATTTTACTATAGACTGATCCAAAAATCGATTTGTGGGCAGCGCCATTACTGCGGTGCCCACATACAGTGCGTATGTAATCTTTGCGCACTGTATTCAGCTGTGCTGCATTGTTGTATGTAACTCTAAGGCAGGACACCACAGTAATGGCTGATCGTCTGCTGCCCTCAGTGATAAGGTGAATCAGTCTAGATCCGAACACTGTCTCACAAGAACCCAACAAAGGCTTATGTCACAAGCAGGGTTCTCACTAGAAAAAAATCCACACATGGTTCCCCCTTTGCGCAAAGCGCATAATTTTCGGAAGTTTTACAGAATAACCCCTAAAGTTAAGTGTGGCAGCAGTATATGCTATAGCAAAAGGATGAAAAATACTTCTTGGTAAACAGGAGTTGTCTACTAATGGGATTATAGTAAAAATACATTGCCAAAAAGCAAAACAATCTGTGGCATTTATCATTATTGTTAGGAATATATACCTCAGTATTTTTTTACCCTTGTTGCCACGCATGGTGCAGCAATTTCACACATGGTTCTTCCTTCTCTGAAATCCTTTACGCATGGTATTGGAACCATGGGTGTTATGTACTGGCGAGAACCATGGTCACAAGAAACATGAAGTAAAGTGGCACATTTTATGTAAGTGACCTTTAGAACTTCTTAGAACTTGGTGACATATTGAACAACAAATGACCACATGCTTTTGACTTGACCATAGAGTAATCTCTAAGATTGAAATTGCCTTTCCAAATTTTTTCCCCCAAATGTGATGTTTTTGGTACCGGTAACTTATTTATTCTTTAAAAGAAGATCTAAGCTTAGATACATGAAAGAAATGGGTGAGAAGGAAATAAAACATTTTATTGTGCAAAAGGAAGAGGAACTCTGTTCTTAGGTCCATTTCGTTGCTCACAGAAAATGTAAAGTGCGATGAGAAAGGTAGATATACTTAGTGTTGACCTGATGTTAGATGTCATCCCCCCCCCCCTCCAAAAGGCCTTTGAAATCGGCGATAACTCAGTGGTATGGCAGCCATTCTGGTGTTCTAATTCAGAAGGTTTGCGTGTGGAGCTTCTCTTGCTTTTAACTCATCAGTCCTGCGCTGGAGACTCTGCCAGGGTTGGATGATAAGCCAAATGCTGTTTCGTGTCTGCTTGCTATGCTCCCGCTTGATTTCATTACGTACGAGAGGAGCAAGGAAAGTGAAAAAGAAGAGGGGAAAAATTGAGGGCCCCCACGTTTGTGAGTGATTTTGCAGGCGTGCACTGTGCATCGGGGCTTAGCGAAGAAGGTGAATACTCGCTGTAGTCATTTTTCTTCATAAAGAAGATCCCTGTCATGAGGGCTATCTAGAACATTGACCGCACTCCACCCGTCTCTCTTTCTCTCTTCATTATCTTCCATCCGTCCCTCTTCAATGTTTCAATTTTCTTTGTCTGGAGAAACATGTTTCTCCCACAGACTCATGCATAATTTCTCAAATTGCCTTATAGTTGCCCTTTTTTCCCCCAGGTCTTTCACTCGCGTTCCATGCCGCTTCTCAGTCGACCAATATTGTAGATCCCATTTAATGTCGCTTTCCACATTTTTTTCATTACCTTGGAAAGTTCCTTCATAATGCAGACATCCCATTTTCATGCGATAAGTGCAAATGCCCTCCTCACTTTTATGTTCAATTCTATTATCTCTCCTCAATCTTTCCTCTTTTTTTAAGAAGCGCACTCTCTTCCAGCTTCTTTCCCCCTTTTAATCCGAGTACCTCTCCCCCGTACCTACCTTCCTCCCCCTTCATCACCCTTGCCGGGTTACGTTTACCTCCCTGTAGGCATCTTCTACGTGCTTCTCCCCCTTCTTTGTTCACTGGATATAGTTACCCTCCTTCCATTATCTTGTTCTTTTCTTCCTTCCACCCCTACCCCTGCTCTATCCTATACCCACACGCTCCCCCCTTCTCCCGTTCTCCCAGGCAAGAAAGTTAATTAGCCAGGGTCACTCCAGTACAATGACATTGGTTGTACCTCCTGTCCTAATGTGCAGGAAGAATTAAAGGCAAAGTCCACCCCAGAAGTTTCACTGTTTCAATTAAAGGAGTTAAATTTGAACAGCATTTTGAAAAAGAAATTAGCAAAATCGGTCAAAGAATAAGAAAATTACACTCATTTACATTTCTAGTAAATTACTCTCGGCTCTGCAAATTGGCAACACTGATGACATCATATGCGAGCAGCTCTCCATTCACTTTGTATATGAAATTTCACATTTTCTCAATTTCTTGGAAGTTACACATTTTCTCACCCCATAATCAATGTATGTTATGTAAAAAGCAATTCTTCTGAACACACATTGACTATGGGGGTTACAAAATGTGTAACTTCCAAGAAAATTGAGAAAATGTAAAATTTCATATACAAAGTGAATGGAGAGCTGCTCGCATATGATGTCATCAGTGTTGCCAATTTGCAGAGCCGAGAGTAGTTTACTAGAAAATGTAAATGAGTGTAATTTCCTTATTCTTTGACCGATTTTGCTCATTTCTTTTTTTAAATGCTGTTCAAATTTATCTTCTTTTATTGAAACAGTGAAACTTCTAGGGTGGACTTACCCTTTAAATAAGGAGAGGAAAGGTAAGAGTAGAGAAGAGGTAGAAAAAGAAGGGAGAGAGAGAGGGGGGGGGGACGGAAAGGGAGATGAAGAGAGGGATGGAGGGAGAGAGGGAGGGAGAGAGAAAGGGAACCAACGGAGTGGTGTATTTGAGAAAGAAAGAAAGAGAAAATGTCTGAGGAAGTAAAAAAAAAAAAGGGGGGGGGATGTAAGAAACAGGATGTACACTAGAGAGCAGTTATGAACATGTGGGAAAATTAAAAATAATTACACATATCAAGGTAGCTTTTTGAAGCTAAATGAAGCTCACTACTTAGACTAGAAGTAGAGTATGTCAGTTTCTCTTCATTTTTATCTTGTTTGAGGTATTTACCGCTGTCTGTCTATTTCTGTCTGTCTGTCTGTCTCTGTCTCTCTCTCTCTCTCTTGCTCTGTCTGTGCTAAACTGCTGCCTTTCTCTCCCCTCTTCCTCCTGTACATTGTTATTTGGTTGCTGTAACATTCAATCAGCTGTTACCTGTCCGTGTTATATGGGAGTTCTTCAGAATACAAGGTGCATAATTGTTCCAGAAAGGAAAGAAAACTTCACCCTACCTGTATATTTCAGGAAATACCCCCGGAAGCGCATCAGAAGATAATTGAAGCTTTTACAAAGATGTCTACTTTATGCTTTGATGTTGACAGATTGAGTACTGCTAAGGAGATTACCCATTTCAATATTTTAAGAAAAGAAATGTGGTAAATAGATGTATTATTGTCTGGCTTGATCATCAATCATACTTTTAAGAAAGGAAATAAGGCATTACCACACTTCTAACTTTTTAGATGTTGATTAGGCATGTTTAACAAGAATGTTTATTTCTTGTAATGGTGCAATTGAAATGTAAGCTTTCTAATTCCTTTTATATCAGTCTCGGAAGTCTGTTCAGTGGAAATTTCCCCTGGAAGAATATTAATCATTTCAAGATAAAACAAGAAAGAGAGTAGAAATATATATTGTTTGGATTGAACATCAATTATACTTATGCAATTTAGGAAGTAAAGGCCTTATTCCACTTTAAAGAAAATGTTGACTTCTTGTAATAGTGCAAATAATTTTAGAGCTTTCTAATTCTTTTTACATCAGTTCAGATGGTTGTGAAAGTAGAAATTTCTCCTTTCAAAAATTGCTCATCAAATGCCCTCCTATTCAAACTAAGACTAGAAATGACAGAACAGTTTAGACTAAATTTTATCGTTAGAGTTTAGAGTTCCATACATTGATCCATTCCTGTGTGCAGTGATTCCCTTCTTCAGTAAGACCGAGGCAATTACGGACCATTTTGACGTATTTTAAAACATTTGATGTACCCCCATTCTTAACACTGTATTTTTTTTTTTTTTTTTTTTTTTTGGTGTGTGGGTACATGGAAAATGGAGTTGGTATTTAGAGCATGGTTAGATATGGGGGGGGGGGGGAGTAAAATTTCTCTAAAGTTTAACAGCTTCATATGTGGCATATAGTGTTTTTACTCCAGTAATTTGGAAAATTGGTATTATTGCTATTATAGTTATAGTCATAGGTGATACCAAGTTTGGAAATAGGCAGCAAAGTTTTGAAGAGATGCATCTAGTCATTTTTGAAGAGAAATTGTTGTTTGGAATGAACAAAAATACAAAAATGGTACTTGGAAAGTTGTGAAGGATTTTAAGTCAGCTTTCCAACAAAGAAGGCTATCTTGTTCCAAGATAAACATAAAGTTTATGCAGTGATGAAATGAGTAATGTTAGTAAAGTTTCATTTCTTGATTGCTAGATGGGATTAGTTTACCATTTGATACAGTTTAGTACCTCAGAGGCATTAATTTAGTGGAGATTTAAGATAAAAGTGTATATTTGATTCCAGAGGATTTGAATGCAGTCAATATTCTCAACCCTTTAAGAGTCAGAAAGCAACAGCAGGGAGGGATCGTGCCTTTCGAGTTAGAGACACCCGATACGAGCAGCACGTTTGACACTGTGACCCACCCGCCTTGCTTTCTCCTCTCGCTTGCTCCACCGTCGACTTCCACCCTCGGAACTTGTTGACAAAATAGAAGACACAGGAGGAGGAAGAAGAGGGAGAGAGTGAGGGGGAGAGACGGAGAGAGCAGCACGGAGAGGAAAGTATCGAGGCAAGTTGCGAAAGTGAGCAGGGGGTGTTTCACAAAGGCTAAGATTGACTAAAAATCGCACTTAGCAATGGCTGGCCATTCATGCCACTGCTTTCTTTCACCATGGATCTCTCAAAGGAGTTGCAATTCATGGTCACAAATCTGCAGAATCTACAATTTTTTATCACTCATTGATGAAGAAAACAAAAAATGTAAATTTTGTAAATTTCTGACCGTGATATGCGCATCCCTTTAGAGACCGATGGTGAAAGCAAATAGCGGCATGAATGGCCTGCCATAGTTAAGAGCGAATTGAGTCAATCTTAGTCTTTGTGAAACACCCCCCTGGAGACATGGGGGAATCCGTCAGCTCGGTGTGTGATGATGTAACGGTAGTCGTGCCTCCCTCATTCGTTTCAGCTGGTTCCTTGCTCCTCGCTGCCACTGCTGCTGCTGCTGCTGTGTAGTGCAGTAACATTCCTCATGCATGGACGTGTGAGCTGCCGACACATAGCTCAGCATTTACGCCTGTGCCTTTCACCCTCTTTTCCTCATGTGTGACTTGTCTAGCTTTTGATGTTTGGATGTGCCACCGGTGTTGCTGCTGTCTGTTCGAATCGATCTTTAAACTTCTTGGGTTCTGTTTCCCTTGTGAGCCCATCTGGATTGTTCTGGTTTCCTAGCATCTGTCCACTTTGTCCCGTGAATTGCACACCTCTCTGCTAGAGAACCACAAGAAGGAATTCTTTGCCGTCACAAGTCATGGTAATATTTCCCACTGTATTTCGTACATTGTTTTCAACGTTACCATGTCTGCAGCGAGCAACGACCACAATTGGGACATGCAGGGTGGGGGAGGGTAGTAGAATGGGAGACAGGTTTGACATACTCATAATATCAACAAGTCATCTGCTGTTAGGATCTGTTGCTTAGCCAAATGAATCCAGAGGGTGATCATGGGTGATTTTCAACATTAAGTTTCTTAATTTTGCCAAGCAGTCTTTGCCTCTGCAGTCTGCAGCCTACACATATTTTCAAAACAGTCTGAAATTCATGTGACCCTTTTCCCCCTATAATCAGCATGTTTCCAAAGCCCTTCATTATCATTTATCATGTGATGTGTGTGTTTTTCCCAGTTTCTCATGTAATTAATGTGTCCTCGATTTCCAGCCTCTTATCATTAAAGCCAACATTAAAGCTGACATGATTTTAAGGTCATTTACAATTAGTTACCGGTATTCTAGACATAGTTTACATAAATGAATGCCCACGTATTTTGGTCACCATTCTAATATGAAGATGTACTGCAGACATTTAGAGGGGCATCAAATTAAATGTATGTGTCAGGTTTTTTTTTAGTGGGGAGTAGGGTTGGTGACTTGGTGTATACAGTTTTACATGAAATGTTGGTGTATTTACCCTTATATCCTTGTTATCTTGAAATTAATCTGATGATGTGCCCATGTCAGTTTGTCACCAGTAGGTGTTGGCCGAGGTTAATAACTCTGCATTTCATGTGTCAGTCATTGACTGCATGAGTAAACCTTCTAAAATCATTTTATCAGATCACATTGGTGAGGCGTTAATCACCTGTTAAGCGCTAATGCACACACATCCATTACCTTACTGCTGCATCTGCTAAGCATACATATTTTCTGTTGAAAACTCCATGATAAAAGTAAAACAATTAATGCCCTTTGCTCGCAACAGATGAATCATATACATGATACAGCATTTATTTCTAGTGTCTTTCACTGTTGCATTTACATAAGTGATTGTTTTCTATTTAGAGTCAAAAGGATGCTATATCCTGTGTATGCTTTAATACGTGTACAGTTAATGTCCTTTTGGCTTTCAAAGTGTTCTAAGTTTGCTGTTGCATTTGCTAATTGTGCAAATTATGTTGAGACTTGACAGCTAGACAGATCTTAACTCCTGTATTTACTTTCATACAGAGTTAATGCCCTTTTGACTTTTAAGGTGTCTTTCGCTGTGGCATTTGCTAATCGTGAAAATTGTATTGAGAGCCAGACGGATATTAACTCTTAGGTATACATTACTACAGACTTATTGCCTTCTTGGCTCTCATAATGTTCTTTGCTGTTGCATTTGCTAATTGCGCAAACAGTGTTGAGAGCCAGAACAGTGTTAACTTAGAGTCCCCAGTTTTCTGTTCTTCGGTGTTCTGAACTTCAAATTCCGTATTCTTCGGGGACATGTATTAAACATATGATAAAGCAAATATAAATAGTGGAAATCTTAGAAAAACGCAAGTTTCTTTAATATATTCGCTCTGTAGTATGCAGATCAAGCTTGACGAACACATGCTAAATAGTGCGAACAGGTTTGATCAGCAAATTTTTCACAAATGCACGATTTTGCTTTATTAGATTTTGCTTTGATTTTCATGATTTTCACTCAATTCTTCGTAATTCAGATTTTTACCTGAAAATCGCATTTTCCGTGAAATTCTGTGAATTCCGTGTTCTTCTCAAATTCCGTGAAAATTTTCCGTTTTCCGTATCGCGGAAAACTTGGGACTCTATGTTAACTCCTCTACTTTAACATGGTGTTAGCGTCTTATTCGCTCTCAGTAGATGACATCAGGTACATGATACTATATCTGGTTGAAAGGTGTTGCACTGCCCAACAGGCTCTGAACTCTCCAAACCAACAGGTTCTTGAATATAGAGGACATTGTGATCTTACTTCCGGTCTGTTGTATGTCTGGTTTTGGTCGCATTGGTGAGACTAGGGTATGGAGGGGGGGGGGGGGGGCATTGCTGAATGGACTTGGTCCCCCCAGTGGAAATTTGGTTCAGTAACTTCAGTTCTTGTGTAAATAGTTTACGGTCTGCTTTGCAAGTAGGCAATTTCTTCAAAAGAAGTTTCCTTAGCTAGCAAACAGAATGAAGCTAAGAAAAAATTGATCTGTCTCAAATCGTTTGTCATATGTACATGCTCGATTATCATGCCGTAAAGACAAGTGTTTCTTATAAATGTTATTCTGATACCAATAACTCAGTTGGGGGTAGATTGTTCAGTATTAGTGAGCCGTCTGGGTTCTAAATACTTCTTTCGTTACAATGCTGAGCAAATTTCCCACCACATTGATATTGTACAGTAGAAGATATAAGATAGAAAAGATTCCAGACAAACGTTTTAGTTTGATAGTGTTGAGATGAGACGGTGTTACTCTGTTGTAGTCTTATGTGGGACGGAGCATTCAAACTGACGACTGTCCCGTAGCTGCTCCGGAGCTGCTCCGTTGCTGCTCCGTTGCTGATACGGGATGAGAGCTCAGTATAAATGCGGTATGAGAGAGATAGGAAAAGAAATTGTAGGTTTAATAGGGGCAGGCACAGAAAGATAGAAAATTGGAAGGATAATAGATGGAGAAGACAAAATGTTTTGGGACAGGGGATCATCGTAAGGTGGTTCCTCTGAATTGGATTGTATGCCCAAGGCACCCTCCCTCAAATGGCTCTGAGTAATGCTGATTAAATGCTACAAGAAAATCCTTTCATAATGCCATGAGCCTGGCATTTCATCTGTCTAACTCTCTCTCTCTTTTTACTTTGCCTCTCATACCCCTTAGCTGTCTTTGTTTTCACCTTTGTCCTGTTAATAGACTGTTAGTCTCTCTCTCTCTGTCTCTGTCTCTCTCTCTCTCTCTACCTTCTCTTTGTTCCCATATTTTCTGGGTCTATCTGTTTGAGTACTCCTGATTTCCTTCTCTACCTAGGCTGGTAGATAAGCTTGCAGACCCAGGGGGGAGAAGTTCAATGACCTTTCCAGCCACTCTGCTAGTCCAGTGCGTGACCTTTCATCAGAGTGCATGTAACCATGTAAACATTGGCATTATGAGGGCATGAAATGTCGCTGAGTTTCAGCAACCCCCTACACCTTCGTCCTCTATAATTTAGCAGGTGAACCGTATCCATCTGTTATCTCAAGATATGTTTGAACTGGATGTAGATTTTAATGTTATGCTTTCAGTGCTCTGTATTATGATGGTCGAGCAAGCATTGTAACTTCTAGTGGAGGGGAAGGAAGGGGTAGAGAAATAAAAAGAGAATGTTAAATCATGGACCCTACTAATTAAGGGGGGGGGGGGGGAATCTGTTACCAAGACATCCAAGTTTGCTCTCTTGTGAGGCAGTTGTTGGTGCTTTGAGTCTGGCATTACCTGTTCGGTAGTGGTATACCACACAGTAGCATATGCATCCTGTGCTCAAAAAGCACTTTCTCTCTCTCTCTCTCTCTTCTTTCCCATCTCCCCTTTCTCTATCCCCTCCCTTTCTCCCCTTCCCCTCTCTATTTCCCCCTCCCCTCCCCTTTCTTCTCCCCTTCCCCTTTCTTCTCCCCTTCCCCTTTCTTCTTCCCTTCCCCTTTCTTCTCCCTCTCTTCTTTCTTCTCCCCTCCCCTTTCTTCTCCCCTTCCCCTCCCTCTCCCACCCTCTGTCCCTCTCTGTCCCTCCCCTCTCCCAGAGCTGCCAAGTCTCCCTGATTGTCGGGGAAACTCCCTGAAAATTGAATGATTTTAGCTTAAAAACTACTGATTTTCAATGTCTCCCTGATTAATACATTGATTACCTCTATTGAATTGTGTGTAATTGAGAAAGAGCTCCCTGATTTCTCAGCTAATTCTTCCTGAAAGGTTAATATTAAAGTTGGCAGCTCTGCTCTCCCATCCTCTGTCCTTCTCTCCCCCTCTTTCCCTCTCTCCTTCTCCCTCTCTGTCTCTCATTCTGTCTGACCTCTCTTCATTTTCCCCTCACCTTTCTATTATTCTCCTTGTCTGTCTCACCTCTTAGCAACTGTCTCACTTAACTGCTCCACTCAACCGCAGTCTGGAAAAGGGGGCAAAATGTTCATTAGTCACTAGATCGGAGAAAAGAATAGCTGACGGAATTCCAGAAATCGTTTACCACAGGGAATGCCAGACGTTATCAATAGAAAGAGGGCCATTGATTGGAGGGGCTTTACAAAGTTATTTCTGTCTGTTTGACCATTGTGCGCGGTGCGGCATGATCCAATTGATCAATGCATCTACATGCTAAGCTAGCCTGATGCAAATTTAAGACATATAATTGCTAGTTAGTTGTATTTATGCAATAAAAATGAACATTTTTAAAGGTATCTGAGTTTGTAACATAAGTTAATGAATTATGGTTTGTACGTTTGGAAACAGCCTTTGGAGTGATGGAGAATACCTACCTTCAGGCTACTGTTCATTTCAAGAGTGGGACAAAATCACATGAACCGTGAGTCATGTGGTTACCACTATTATCGACACCTACTGTATTGGCAAATCATTGGTCAGTGGTTTCTCTGGTCAGACTATGGTCAGTGCGTAGGGTCATCATTGGAGGATTAACTGTCTGGCGCAAGACCTCTGTAAATCATTCATGGAAAAATGAATAACATCACTTAAGAGCCTTTCCACCTGGAAGCTTTCATGTTGCAACCAGCGGGTGAGGAAACAATGAGTGACCGGAATTCGACCTTTACCGAGGCAAGTGTCACTTCGGATATCCTCCACTTCGTTGCTTTTGCTGTTTTCTTTTTTCTTGCTTCCATGATTTCACGTTAAATCAACAATATTGGGGTTATGTATTATGAAGAGATGTTACTGAACTGACATAAGTATAAGATATGAATCTTAAAAGAAATTATGGGGAAAATGATTCTACATTAAATTAACAGTATTGGGGTCACGCATTCTGTAGAGATGTAACTGAAATTGACAAAAGTATAAGCTATGAATCTTAATAGAACTTATGGAAAATAGGCATTGGCTGTTCATGTGGAATAATCTGTTGGGACCCAAAAGGGCATTAAACCCTCTGTCACATTTTAGGATTCACTAACCCTTTTGCACTCGGTAAAGGATGTAATCATTCCTGCACCAAAATCCTGTAGACGACTTCTTTGTTCCTAATTTGATAGAAATGTAATATTGCAGACCATTCTAGATCTTGTTGAGTGATTCCCTCTCCTGTAATGACATAATAACATAATTCCTGTCACCATGTGGCCTGATATAATGCGAAATAAGATCCACTTTCCGACCAAGGGAACACCGTCCTTCGGTCTGCCGCAAACCTTGTTGGCATCATCCGTTTTTGTTTACTTCGTTCGTTGGATTATTCTCGTTCATCCAAGGGGATTCTGGGAAGCAGGGAATTGCATCATTATCCGCTTAACTGCTGTACTAATTGACATGTGACAATATATGGTGGGAGATCGTAATGCGTGTGGAACTCAAAGAACCCCCAGGGCCATTGTATTGGTTCAATACTGCCCTACAAAATAGTTTATTATTTCCCCTCTGCAAAATAGTTCCAAAGATATTTTCACCACAAAATAGTTCGCCCAGTGCCTACATCTAGATTAAATGTGAGAGATGCTTAGTGTGATGTAGACTGAAAAATGAAATTTTCAAGTAATCAAAAGCTATTTTAATCAAACATGTTACTTCGCACAATAAGACTTTTTATGCCTCCACCTCGAAGGGTGCGGAAGCATTATGCTTCATGAAATATTTTTATTATTTCATACTTGTTTTTATATCATGTATATTTCCTCATTTCAATACATGTTTTACCTAAATTCCTTCTCCAAAGTTTCTTTGGTTGAAAATTCCTTGAAGCCATACAGGGGTTGCAGATAGTGACAATTTGCTGAAGTTTCTGAGAAGTCATACAACAATGATTTGACTCTAGTGGAAATCACTCAGGTTTCTTGACATTCCAGGTAGAAAGCTTAGAGCATCGCTGGATGAAGAAAGCAGAAGGATGCCAGACAGACATTATCATTTTCTCCTATTGTTCATCAAGTTTCCTCATCGGCCAACTACATCCGCAATGGCTTACCGTAAACCTCATTAATACGTGATTCGTGCTTATGGCAACAATCAGTACCTACATTGTTGCTAAAGTGCCGATGTTTATCAATTCTATTCCATTTCCAAATGACAATGCAAGCGTGAAGGACGTCTATTTTTGACATGATTTCATCTTGTAGCCACAAGCAGACGTTAGGGACAAATGGGATATTTATGCTTGGACTGTGGAGGATAACATCTCTATTCATGAAGGAACTCTTCTGCAAAGGGAATTATATTTAGAACTTGTAATATTCATGCATGCATCACCGCGTTTTATAGCGTTGTACCCCTTGTGATGTAGATCCTTTTCTTCCTTCACTCATTTGCTCAAACTGCTATCCTAGTCTTTCTCTCTCCATTTTAAAATTTTTTTATTGTCCTTTTGTTTTTCCACCATTTTCCTGCCATCAATATGCTCAACCTTCAGATGTACTTTTCTTTGCTGTAACATTATTTCTTGTAATAAGTTGTAAAATGCTCTAAACTAGAACAGGCTTTAATGTGAGGATAAAATTCTTCACAAAAGGCCTGTTCACATTACATATCAATGCGCAGTGGAGTATGTTTTAAAAGCCTTTTTTTGCGACCATTCACACTTGGCCAAAAAAAATAATAAAAGCGATTTTCAGTGCCCACAGACACAGTGCTCGGTGAATTTGGGCACTGATTCCGCAAAAGCCCAGTAATGAATGAGCATTGGAGTGCGCAGGGAAAATTACTTACTAGTAACCTTTTTCCGTTTGCAAACTCACACACACAAAAAAAAACACTTTTTACAGGGTGCTTGGAAAATCAGTTATCTCTGCGTGCTATTTCAGTCTAAGTGTGAACCTCCCTGTTGTTGGACATGCCTCTTTTACTTCTACAGATAGATGTCCAGATAAAAAAAAAACCTTTTCCAATGGATCGTTGTCTAAAAAGCAAACATGCAACTTATGCCTTCCTTGTCACCCAGTTTTTACAGAGATTAGAATTCATTGTTATTTTTTGCGTATTTGCCATGTCAGTCGTTTCGAAAAGATTGTTCAATAATTAATAATTATCTTTGATGTGTCAAAAAGAAAGGAAAATGCGCTTGGTGAATTTGCGCACTGATTCCAATAAAGCCCAGTAATGAATGCACATTGGCGTATGCTGAGAAAATCACTTATTAGTGATCTTTTTCTGTTAGCGCACACAAAAATTGATCATTGATAATTTATTCAGTCTCATCCACATAAATCTGTGGAAATTTGCTTTCCACCAGCATATACATAAAATATCACTTTTTGTGAAGAGATAGCATAAAAAAGGATTATGGTGTTATCCTTTAGCACAAAACAAATTAATGTAGTCATAAACAAGGCTTCATTTTTAGAAAATTGTGATTACTTTGAATGATAATTTCATAACATGACTTGTCATGACTTGTTTAGGCTTTACGAAAGTTAATTTCGATCGCTGAAATCCAAGTTATTTTCTGGTCATAGGACTATGTGTTACAGGAAGCAGAGAGGCTTCCATAGAGTCTGTACTATGTGTTGATAGTTCATTGTCTATTCTCATTTTATTCTCATTTAAATACAAGTACAATGCTAAGTAGGATAAGTCCAGCTCAGACAGTCAAATGAAGTGTAGTCTCAAAATGCAGACTTTGTGTATGTAAACTTTTGGCAAATACCAGCATTATGCACTAATTATAATATTTTAGCCAAGGCAGACATGAAGCTTTCAGTTTTATTTCTCTGTATTTTTTTCCTTAGCCTTCAGAAAATTGCAACATAGTAACATAGAATTATATTGATTCTTACATTATTGAATTCAGTTTTTCAGCTTTCTGCTATATGTACTGGAGTGATGAATTTAATTGTTTTTGAAATACCAGAAATCAATATTCTTAGCTATTTAATTACCTCTACCTGGCCATTATATCATGCAAACTTTAACACTGCATTATTTTCTTGTGTGACAGGCCATTTCTTTTTATAATGTAATTGTAAGATTCTATTACATAACACTCGTACAAGTCTTCAGAGGTTAGCATATCCCAGGTGTTCAGGCAGTGGAATCACACAAAGGAATTCAAAGTAATTTAAAATTCAAATGAGGTATTGGCCGAACCCCTATAAAAGGCCGGCGTCTCGAGTGGTATTCATCTTTTCCTTGTGTGATGGCAGTGACGGACAGACCAGACCAGATGTATCTTCTACAATTCAACGAGCTGGAGCCAGTGGGCTGTTCTCCCCAGGTAGGTATAGTCACAATGGTGGCTAGAGAACAGCAGCTCAACTTGCCTTGTCTTTGTGACTCGGCTTATGGACTGGGCGCGGCCCTGTTCCAATACATCCAGACATGCTCGGCATGCTGGTCGTATAGAGACTTGCAACACTCGCACCTCCATGGGTAGGCCTGATGCTGGACGTACTTCAGAAAAAGTTTGCTGGTGTTGCCTTGCATATCTTGGCGACATGGCTCAGCATGAACGTGGGCGAAGCCCCGTTCCATTTATTCCAGAATTGTGTAAAAGGCTGGATTTACATGCAAGCAAAGTGACATTCCCTCCACTGAACTCCTTCCACAACCTTTCTATGTGGACCTTATGTCAACCTGGCGACTGAGTTTTGGGATCGGTATTCGATTCTTCTCTTCTGATTTGTTTTTCAGATTCCCTACTTTTTCATCATAGATGAAATAGACCACTACAGTATACATGGCTGTACACTGTAAAAATGGTTAAAAAAAAAAAAAAAAAAAAAATGCCAGTTCATCAAACTTATTGGTATAATTGACCGAAAGTGCGGTTAAAGCGAATTGATGCTTTCTACTCAAAGGAAAGTGTGAACTGGCCTGGATATCCACGTATGCTCGTATGCATGGCCCAACAATTAAAAACCAACCAAACAAATAAACGCCCTAACTGAAAAGGGGTAATGAATATGAGCAACAGCTCATTAAAATGTTCCAGTTTTCCACTCCTTTCCTTTCAGGGAAAACTATACGAGAATTGAATTAAGCTTCAATCAAATGAAGGCCATGTACTCTTCGTGAACTTCTCGGTGCTTGCATTTATGTTTTGCACATCGAGCAATTCTGCAGTTACAAAGTATCGGGGAATCATACCAGAGAAATGATGGGACCTTTCCAAAGTCCAATTTGAATCCTCAATACGGGATTTGTAGCCACGTCAAAGACGGTGAAAATCCTAGCCAGTGAAATAAAATAATCACAGATGTACATGCGTGACTCGTACAATTAATGTGTATGTGACAAAGATTCGCTATTCATGATAAAGAACGTACACCGTCAAATAGTAAACCAAAATAGTCAATGTAGAGAGTCGATATGTAATATTCAAACGCACGGATCTCCATGCTACCAAAAAAGCTAGCTATATTCCTGTTTCTTTGTCATGAAAAACCTTGTTTTCGCACACGGTGTAATGACTGAGGAAGATTCTCTTAGATGGACCACCAACACAACCTTTGGATTTGCTCACATAAGTCTAAAACTTTTAAAGGGAGACTTTGTGATCTGCAATTATATTCTCCTTTGGAGAAATAGGCATGATTATGAGCTATGGCTCAATAGTCTTAATTGAATCTACTGTCATGAATATTATTCAAGACATATTATGACGCACAGCAGAGGCAGACCATTGTACTGTTCATGGAGCCACTCCAAATTAAAGAGAAAAAACTGAGAAGAAAACGTAAATTCATATTTATTAAACCTTTCAGATTTATAAAGTTCTGATTACTTCAAGAGATGTATTACTTAACATTATGAAGCTTTGAGATGTAAGCTTTTCAATGCCGTGATTCTTAGAAAGTAAATAGATAAATAAGGCCTTCTTCAAGTTGCCAATATACTACCGCGTTCAACGCTTAATTCTCGTTGGCTACGGTGATGTGGTGTCCATTTTTAAAGCAACATCCATGAAAGGGCATACCTTTGATATTCCCTCAAATAATTCATCCGAGATAACATCTTGAATGTGTTATCACCTGCACTGCATGCATTGAAAAGGATTGGCTAATATCCTAAGCAACAAAAAAGCCCTTGTTGGTTAACTCACTAAAAATCAATACAATGACATGCATTCTGTCATAATATGGTTTGGAAAGTGCAACCATGCACTGTACTATTCTAATTTCACTGAACCAAACACTGAAATTTCGAGATCGTAAGAATGCTTATATCGTCCATTCACAACTGTTTCTCTTAAGCATGTTCGGAATACCTTTGTCGTGTTCTATTCATGAGCGAAAGAAAATTTTCGAACACTTGCATCATTTAAAAAAAAAATCTCTAAAACATGTTGAATGCTTGTTCTGTGTGCGACCTGCGTCTATGGTACTCAAAACAATTATCCAGAGCTCGTGGCTTTTAATTTCGCCACTGTCTCCAATGCATTATCAAACAAAGGGAGAATACTTGAATTTGTATACCCTTGATTTTAATGCAAGGTACTTGACCTCTTTAGGCATATTTTGACGTCTTTCATTTCATTTTATCACAGAGAGACTTGCTCCAGCCAATTATACATGAATGGTTTCCAAGCAAGTTAAGTTTGTCTTATTATTGGTGGTACAAATACACTACTGCTGCTTAGCTTGCAGAGTGTAGTTTATGTTATAACGTTACCCACTGATGATATCCATTCATCACATAATTTGAGTGGGTACAGCGATCCGTTCGTATAATTTTGCAAATATTAACTGCTCACTGAATGATAACCACAATGATTAACATTTTGACTCGATAATGATCACACGCTAAGTCTGACATTGGCAATTTTGTGTGAAAGAATGATATCGTTGGACTCGAAAGGAAAATTATACGCTTTCACAGTGTTTGAATGTTTTCTGCTTGTAACAACAGCAGCAACAACAATAACAACATGATGATGATTTTAATCAGCTATTGTTTGATCTGTTGATCATGGTTTATTGTACATACGGTATGTTTTTGCATCGAGATGAACAGATGAAAGAAATAGCTTATCTTTTGCAACGAGATGATTCATTGCATTGCTGCTTCGTTTTTCCGGAACATATTTCCTCTTAATATCAGTTCGGTAGATACTTTGGATTGTTTGAAATCAAACTTGAAAACGGTCATTCTTTCTCTTTTAGTCAGTTTCATCATGCGCCTTGGAATGTTTTTGATGCGATATACATGGCGCAATACAAGACAGTATAAATCTTATGACATCACTCAAGAATAGTCATTCTGACGGGTTACTCTTTTATTGTGGAGAGTCTTCTTTGTGTTCTCAACACATATCAGACTGAAATGACCATGTGCGTCAAAGCCGTCAATCCGTTTCATAATTTCAGATGGACTCTGTCCAAAAACTAATTGCTGACAAGACCAGTTGGTGCAAGAAACTTGCTTATTTTCAACAATTTTCCTTGCTTCCGACACACTTTAAATGTTATATATTCATCATTCTCTTGTTCGTCTGTGAAAATATTTTACAGCAAGAAAAATAATCATTTGAATTATGATTTGTGCAAGCAAAATATTCGTGTACAGTGATACTGTATCAAAATAATCACAAAATACCAAAAGGAGCTTAAACAAAAGCACTTAAACCCAAGTGCCGAAAGTTACAATGAATTCTACTTTGCTCATTTTGAGCCCCCACTGATAAATAAATTTTAAAAAAAGACCACTCATCTTATCTGTCGGATAATGATACGGCAGTATTTCCTGCTCTAGACATTCCTAGTTCACCCTTTTTGTTTTAAAAAACGTCGGTACTTTAAGTTGCCTTGATTCAGGGGCCTTTCTTTGCTTGAACAAATAAAGCAGTCTCGCTTGTCTATGATATGAGAGTATTCTTAGAAATTTATCTCATATTCCACTGAAAGGAGATCTTAATGACAAACATAGATGTTTGTATATTTCGTTTTGCAGACCATCTGTGCAGTCGTTGATTTGAAGGTAGTCATTAAATACATTTTCAGACATGAATGAACCAAGATTTCAGATGTTCGCAACAAAATTTCTTCATTAAAAACTTATGAATATGATTTGGTCAATCGTAATTATACGATAAAATTGATATCACAAAATCACAATTTTGTTTTGCGAAAGCTGTCAATATTTGATGTGAATGGAGATTATTACTTTGGAATAAGAATGTAGGCGTCAAACGAATACATTCCATATCACCCTTTTGTTTCGTTAATTGAACTCAACGGCATGTATTTGCGGGAATCAAAATGATAAGAAACGCCAAATACGAATTACCTTATATCTATTGTGATGTATATTCTCATTACTTGTCAAAAGTAATCAACAATGAATCTATTAAGTTGTTAAACTCTTTGAGCATACTTCTCGCATCAGTGCACATTATCAAATTGAATACATAATTAACGTTCTCCTTGACCATTGTACAGTGAAACTGAAAAATAGCTAATGTGCTTAAGTGATATCTATAAATGCAGTATCAGTACTGTACTGAAGAAAGCAGAATATAAAGAAAATATCAAAAGAACAATTGTAATTATTTCTCCTAAATTAATTGAACATGTATAGAGTTAAACAAATGAAAGGAATGATCTTGACACTTATCATTATGATTAAAATGAATCAGATGAACTTCATCATGTTCATAGTTTTAAAAGGGCAATCAAGTTTTCCATGTATGGAAATGCGTCATCTTCTGTGATTGGCTGCTTTGAAGATGCTAACCTCTGAAGACTTGTACGAGTGTTATGTAATAGAATTCCTAAATTATACAAATAATAATGAAGTATAATTAGAATTCTATTTAATAATAAGAAGTACAAGTCGAAGAGGTCCCGCCCTTTATTATCTTCTCACATTGTTTCGGTTTTCCCTCCCTGATTCACAGAAGTTGACAAACGGTTGCTTTTGTGTCTTCTCATATTTCCTCCAGGGGAAATGCGCAGTATTCTTTTATATTGTTTGCAAACAACTGTTTTCAGAGAATTCAATTGAATAAAATGTCCGCAATGTACTTTGTACATTTCGTTTCCCTTCAAGGTTTTGAACAACACATTGATTGACGGTTTACTATGAAAGAATCAAGTGTGAAATACAATGAATGATAAATCTTTCAAACAACACAAAATGATTCCTTTTGACAAGAATTTATTTTCATTTCTCCTTTTCTATTTATATTTTCACTTTGAAAGATGAATACCACTCGAGACGCCGGCCTTTTATAGGGGTTCGGCCAATACCTCATTTGAATTTTAAATTACTTTGAATTCCTTTGTGTGATTCCACTGCCTGAACACCTGGGATATGCTAACCTCTTCGACTTGTACTTCTTATTATTAAATAGAATTCTAATTATACTTCATTATTATTTGTATAATTTAGGAATTATGTTTTCAAAATGTACATGTTAGCAGCCAGGTTGACCAATGAACAGGTCCTGCATGCTTTCAATTTGGATGGCTTCTTTGTGAATAGGGTCTATTTATGGAGAATACAAATAATAAAGGAGCTAGTGCACAGTTGGGTGCACAGGGATGAATAGGGGGACATGAAGAGGGCCATTGATGCCCCCTCTCCTCCTATTCATACCCCTTGAACTGACCAGGCCTTGGCATGGTCAATTGGTCTGTTGAGCTGGCTTTTTTGAATGGGTCCAGAGCTTTTCTGAATGGTCCTGTGGCAGTTCCCTGGTTGCAGTACAGACAGCCACTAGGCCCGCAGACACTGACCGCTGTCACATCAGGACGTGGACCAAGTTTGGCCAGCACAGTTCTCGGACTGAGTTAGAACCAACGGTTCATGACTGTAGGACATATCATTAGGGGTACACCTGGGCCAGGTCTACCTGTAAGTTTGGATTTCATCTACAACAAGCCCAGATAGTTTGGATAGAAAATAGTTAAATGTAGCGGAAACTGGAACTGGTGTGCTGACACTTTCTCAGGTATGACACAAATTCATTCTCTCTATACATATATACATGGAGTGCTGGTCCACTCCTTGAGAATCTCCTATGCCATGATTTCATTTTGGCAGTAAAATTCCCTTGCTCAAAATAGTGGAATGCACACCACATTACAGCTGAATTTGTTTCAGTGAAGTGCTTTTAATTCATCATCTGAGAATGGAAAAGTTGAAATGGACTTCCTTGCATTTATGATTGGAGGTTTGGTTAGAAATCCAAATTTTGAAAATAATAATAATAATAATAATAAAGATATTCATACTGCGCAACATATCAACCCCAGAGAGTGCTCAAGGCATGTCTTGTCTTTCCTTGTTTATACTGCACCAACTGCCGCTACTGGGCTATTAAACGTGCAGTACCTCATGCATGCAGTTGTATTTAGAATTTGGCATCTGACAAGCGAGATTTAATATTTTTGCTGTCGGGGGCAGATTTGATATCTAATGATAGTGCTTACTGGTACAATAAATTATTATTAACATTATCATTACCCCAGCAGTGCCGGGTACCCATTTATACACCCGGGTAGAGTGTAGGAAAGATGGATTAAATGTCTTGCTGAAAGACATCAGGAGTCAGGTATCAGTGGGAATTGAACTCGCGACCCTTTAACCCATAGAGGTACAGTGTCACCTTTAGGAGATGCTTTTGCAGTATCTGTTGGTCCAAAATGTTGGGCAGTGCATATTATACATGAGCAGAAAGAGAAAAATGCAATGACAAATTTGAGCCCATTCCCATCGCTGTATGGTGTGGCGTTCTTGCATGAGAGCAGTTTCAGTGTAACTAATCATTAAACTCTTTAAATTGGCAATGCAACGAATAATATATGGTCACTATTTCTGTGTTCAAATTGGCAATTTCTGATTCAATATTACAATTATATTTCATTTTGGTTTATGTTATATCCATATTTATTTTTTTCAAGCTATGTAAATGTGGAAAAAATAATTTGCATTGCCAATTTGAGGACTGAAGATGATTAATTTAGACCTCAAGAAAGCTCTGTACTGCTATGGGTTAATTAAGAGCGTGTGCTCTTACCAACTTCGCCACAAGACCCCTACTGTTAAGTTTTGAAAAGCTTTCATGTTTTGTGGATTTTCTTACAAGTTGAAGTACACGTACATTTAGGATGGTACCTGGGCACATCATGATCATTATGTCATGCAGACAGACTTCATCAATTTGGCACTCTTCCAGCACCACTTGAAAGGCCTTGGCCATTTAGAGTCATGTTGTGGAAAAGAACTTGAGTGTTTGGAATCTAGGTGAAGTCATTTCAGCAAGCTTGTGAAGGCTGGTTTTCATGGGACATGCAAACAATTCGCAAAAGTTATGAATGTCAGAGAAATGGCAATGCATTTTAGGCTTCAGTAGTTCACCAAACTTGAGCATTAATTTGAAAGTGTCAGTCAATTGTTCCGAAAGGTTTGTAAGAAATTTCAAACTCTTTTTATATTTGTGCCAAACCAGAAGCAAGCAATGGAGGATGCTTGGAATCACTGTGCATGTCTGGCAAACATTGGAGCCTCAAATACAAATTTTGAACCTTACCATCTTTTTTCTCCACATTCGCATCCTTCACGAAGTGTCCACGTGCCTGTGAAAAGCAGCCTTTAAAGATTTGGCACTTGTTGTGCCTGTGCCATGCATTGATGTTACAGTGTCCTTGTTTAAACTGCAAGGTTCCAATAAACATCAAGTTTAAAAACTATGACGGTGCTGTGCGAACATAGCTATTGTTAAAGCTCCAGCAAATTGACATGTAGGTCATGTTTAGTCTGAAGCTGTGGGTGTGCATGGGAGGTCACGCTAGACCGACATTGTCAACTGTTCCTTATGCTTTTCCACCAAGTCTTACATTTCAAAATCAAAATACCAGACAAACAAGATCATGGCAGTGTATTCAGATGTGACATCATTGCGGATGTCGCACTGTACTCTTCTACCGAAAAAATAACCCCATTTCTCGGGATGGCCTTTTCGAAATAAGCAACTGGATGAGGGGGTGTTTGAATATTATGTCTACTGACAAGTACATATCATTGCACTTATATGCAAAGATTTGTTGATAAATATCTGTATTGAATAGGCATTGGCATACATATTGCTCAAAACATGATGCATATCATATTACCTTCACTTAATATAGACAGAATTATATGTGGGATGTGCACTTCCTGGTCAAAACTTATACAATGTTTTGGTGTAAAAGAGAACAAAACAAAAACAAAGTCTTTAAATAGCAAGGGAGAATTATCCCTGCTATCATTTGAGTGTAAGATCTAGATAACTTAGTTTTTTTTTAATTTTTTATTATTGTACTCTAATTCTTTTTATCATATCATCTAGTGAGAGTTAGAAAGGCTTAGCTCACATTCTTTTAAAAAAAAATATATTAATGTCCTAATGGCTTTTTAAAGTATATGGTCTATACCATATTGTGAATGATGAAAACAAATATAGCAAGAGGAGAAAGCTGTGTGTTAATGTTTTACCCGATTCTGTCACTGATGATGCAGGCCGCATTTCACTTTACGAGCTATTTTAGAAATTATTTTTCAATGCTCCACGGGCCGGCCGTAGATTGGCCACTCCTGGTGTAGACATTCAATGCAGGCTTTTGGCTTGGGGATGAAAAAAGAGGTGTTAGGTGGGTGAACATCAATAAAACACAAGACCTTGTCATGTTACTGACATTCTAGAGCACATGTCCCTTTTTTTTCTTCTCATCACCGACATCATAAGCATGGATCCTCAAGAAATGAGGTTGGCCCCACCCTTTACAAAATATCGCTCCCAGTTTCCTTCTGCATGAACACCTTCTAGGATTGTTGTAGGATGTGTGTTGCCTCAGTCACCATGTATGATTTGCATATTCCGACCTGATTCCTGTGACACTGCCTAGATACATGTATCTATGTAGTAACAACAACCAGCCTTCTTACTAACTTAATCATATTTTATTTGGAAAGAAGATAGAAATCCAGTCGGTTGCCTTGGAAACTGTCCAATCCTCATCCTCCAGTAACATCATTTTCTTGTCAGCATGTTCTTGGCAACCGCTCTTGAATTATCATCTCATGTTGCACCAGTGGGCAATGCTTGGAGGGTTTTTCTTTTCTCTCTGAGTGAGAAAGAGGGAGAAAGAGAGAGAGAGAGAGAGAGAGAGAGAAGAGAGAGAGAGTGATTATCATCAGCATGAAAGAGGTTGAATACAGATTATTGTTCAACTCTTTTTATATCGAGATGATCCTGGTGGATTTTGTTGAAATGCTTCATCCTCCAGCGAAAATGTTACTTACGATTACTCTCTTGTATCCCCCCCACCATTCTTCAGCCCTTCGACTGCCAGACTGAAATTGAAATGACTTCAAGCTAAGAGCACACATCTTTCATACCGACCATCCTTTATCCTTCAAAAAAAAAAAAAAAAAAAAAATTGCTGTGTGAATCATGGGTTATAGGTGATGTAACTGTCAATTGCCCCAGTTTTTCAGCAGTTCAGAGAGCATTCCTCCCACAATTATGTTCTAGAAAAATGTGAAGACCTGTATTTGCCATAATGCATTGATGCGAGTAAGTGCTTGCCTCAAAGTCATCTTGTATGTTAAGATCCTCTTTTGATTGATTTTCAGGTACAGAACTTTAAAATAATTTTTAAGAGAGTAGTTTTTAATTGAATAGGTGCAAAGGCTTAATACCCGTCATACTTATCATCTATCCTCTGAGCTTCGTCATGAGTTATTCGATTCTGAAGTTGGCTTCATTTTGGAGCATGTATTTGGTATGCAATTGACAGGTGGAGAATAACGCTAATAATCAATTTTAATTTCAGTGGCAAATAGATGTAGCATTACAGAGCAAATATTGCACATTCCAGGGATGTTCACAGGTCCACCGACTACCAAACTCTATGGTATAATTGTCTTTTTTTCTCTCTCAGCATATTTAAGTGACCGGGTTTTGCCTGAACTCTTGTAATGAGGACACCATAAGAACACCTCAATCTTTAGTATGCCACATCATGTTTTCTCATCAGTGTTTTCCGTTGTCTTCATATCCCAGGTGATTTCTTCTTTTTTTTTGCCACCTTGATGGATTATATGCCAGGTTAACCATCCTCTTTAGAGGCCTTCATCTTGTCATACCTCAGCAAGTATCTTCACTCATCCCTAGGTTGTTATCATATAGCTGCAAATATTCTGTCCAATGTTGTGTGAACCATCATTCTACATCCCCATATTGTACTTCATACCTTTCACCGGACTTCGAAAAACCAAATCCTCCTACGATGTTGCCGTTACCAACCGCCCTTCATCTTTGTCCCAATATTCTGCCCCATTTGCTGCACCTATCTTCAACATCATCCTACCCCTTCGTTGCACCTCATTTTCTCCTCCTCACCTGAAAAATTGCCCATTCCAGTACCGGCATCTGACCCCCTCCCACATCCCCTCCTGATGGCCTTCTGACTATGGATACCTCCATTAGTCAACCCCGGCGCCGGGGCGGCTAGCACACCTGTGTTAGGTATTTGCATGTGACCTGCACTCTTAAACGTGGATGCAGGCACGCTATCCCTACCGCACGATGCAGACATTATGCTCATCATGATTTCTGGCCATGTTCCCACTGCTTTTCTTTTGGGTTAGTGTTTGTGCCAGGGGCCTTGATAGGCAGATTTTTTTTTTTTTTTAACGGGCATGGGGATACACCTGTGTGCCCTTACTGAGAGAAATTTCATGGCATTACGTTACATGAACTTTAAAGCTGAATGAATGATGCTAGGGGAAACGTACCCCTCTTGCTATCCCTTATTTCCATAAATATACCTGCGCTTCTCTTCCTTTCACCCCTCCCTGCCCCATCCCCCCTCCATATACCTACCTACCTAATATCTCTGGCTGGCGGGTCATCACACCTGTATGACTCATGCCCATAACTACATGCACACAGGTATAAATTGCCCTTTCTGGCTGTTCGCCCATCGCGTGAAGATAGAGCATGGCACAGAGAAAAAAAAAAATCAAGGTACTCTGGAATTTTATGAGAGCTGCAAATTTCCCTTGGATTATCTGACTTTACTAAGGATATTTGATAATTTATTTGTCAGGTATGTGAAGAATGTCACCATAATCAGTGAAGAGTAGAGGGTAGCAGAACAGCTTCCTCACATAGCAAAATGGTACTAGGAGTTGATTTTTGTTTTTATAGGGGGGGGGGGCTAGATGTTATTCAAACATGAACGAAGTACTTGTAGCTGAAGCAAACCTCAACATTAACCTGAAAGATGAAAAATATTTACTGACTGTTGTATGTACGTTTGAGGTCTTTTGATTGATTGATAGTTCACTTCTGCACTTTTGTCATGAAAACACATAGTACAAATGGATGTTTAATTTCTATGTTTATTTTTGTCCCATGTTGGCATGATGAATTGTGATACCGACATTTTCTGCTGTTGCGTGTTGGGCTGTGGGTAATCGGCACAACAATAACAACAAAATATGACCAAACCATAAGGTAATCTGTCTCTTGAAACGCCATGAAGGGCCCTTGGAAAATTTTCTTTCAATTTCACCCATTCGTGACAGAGGTCCACGTTTTGTGGTTTGGCCTTATATCTTTTGATGCAAAGCCCTAAAAATCATACCAGATACATGAGCAGAATGAACAAAAAATTCTACACAAACTGTGCCCATTTTGGTTGTGTCAATATTCGTTGTTTGGTGCTGAAAATTTTTTAAAGGAAAATAAGCATTAAAATCCTTAAATTGGCAATGTGATAGAAGGTTTAAAATCACAGTTTTCCCCTGCAAATTGGCAACTTTTTGACTTCTCATCATAATTTCTGTCAATTTATATTCATTTCAGATACATAACGTTTTATAAAAAAAATGTTGGTGTTGCCAATTTGAAGAATAAAAGCTGATCAAATTAGGCTTTAAATAATTCCTGTCACGAATGGGTTAAAGATATGTACATACTTGTAATGTTTTAAGTACAGATGGGCTGAAAAGT
Source organism: Echinometra lucunter (assembly GCA_029962745.1). NCBI lineage: Eukaryota > Metazoa > Echinodermata > Echinoidea > Camarodonta > Echinometridae > Echinometra > Echinometra lucunter. Next base: position 21,867,133 of record CM057158.1, read on the forward strand.
GCCCCCTCGTGTATGTTTTTTAAAAACCAAGTGGAGTGACCATCTGGTGGAAACCCTACTGCATACAAAGATACAGTATAGATTGAAGTGATTGGAAATATGTTTATTTAGAGATATTTTGATGGATATTGTTTATGTCTTGGGGGTTCTTTTATAGAGAATTACTTTTAGAAAGGAAAGGAATATTTGTAAAATGGAAAATTCCAGCTTACCTGACATGATTTTTGTCTTGCCAACCTCAGCCTAGGGTCTGACACACCTGTTTGCTCTGAGTCACACATCTCTTTCTTTCTCTCTCTCTCTTCCTCTCTCTCTCTCCCTCTCTCTCTCCCTCTCTCTCCCTATCTTTCCCTCTTTCTCTCTTTCGCTCCCACTTTTCAAAATGTTTTATTTCTTCCTCTTCTTTCTCTCTCTTCATATTCTCATCTTGCTTATGCTACCTTACTTCCTACCTGTCATTTCTTCTTCTTTCTTTCTCTCTCTCTCTCTCCCTCTCTCAGCTCTCTCCTTTCACTTTCCCCTCCACTTTCTGTCTTTATTATCTCTTTGTATCTGTCTCTATCCCTCTATCATCTCTGTCACTGTGTCTTTCATTCTCTATCAATATCTCAGTATGTTAAACATTCTTCCTGTATATGCTCTCTGTATCTCTTCCCTGTCTTTATCGTATCTCTCTTTGTCTTTTCTGTCTTGTCTTTTTTTTCTCTTTCTCCGTTTCCCTCTCCTTCATTTACGTTCTATTTCAAGTGTCAGCTGTTTGATCCACGAGCCCCACTTTGTGTTTTCCTTACAATCTTCAGGTAATCGTATCTCTGCTTTTTCCCCCCTTTCTTTCCCCTTTTGCTATATCTTGTCCTTGATTGACATTGAAACCCTGCCATGGTGATCACCCTCTCAACTTGGAAATGGAGAAGAAGAGTGGGGATCGACATTGCTGTCTCATTTGTAGGTCATGATGTAGGACGTACTGCACAATTTATGTCCCGTCCTTTTACCGTGGCCGACATTCGCCCGAACCCTCATTAGGCCCTCTCCCTCTAAAGACAGACTAATTGCACTTTTGATCTAAAACCACTTGCAGGGTAAAACCTCAAGGCACCCATTTGAATTCCCCCAAAATGGGCTCTTCGGGGGTTCCTGCTACAGTGCGACCCTGGACATTTCAATTATCAAGTTTGTCCTCCTACCCACTCCGGTGTTGAATAATTAAATGGTCATAAGATGTGATGTGGAATGTAGTCCTCCACTGCTGATGATGTGTAGTGCTCCACACAGACATAAATTTGGGCAGTAGACTTGCTTTGATAGAAATGCAGTGAGTAGTCTCTTCTACTTTTCTTCTTTATTGCTCATTTATTGAGAATGTGCTCTCATTATCTATAAACCAGTTGGTGCCTTTGCTTCACCCATAAGCCATTGTATTACCTTTGAGATGCATACCACTGTTCATCCTATTAGTACCCTACTTCATTATCACCCTTCATAAACTACGTTCCTTCCAGCTCTGCACTACATATATGATTCTCATTACAAATATGGACCTCTTCTGTCCAATTGATTTTCTTTTTCCTATCCTCTTCATATTTACATGCCCATACTCATCTCTTACACTTCTCTTCCCCAACTAAGCAAAGCTCTTTCTCCACCTCTTTTAATTCTTCCTGTAGGTCCAACTACCTGACACCATGCCTCTTATCCCCGTAACAACCTCATACCCTGTTGAGCACCTTCCGCTCCTACCATACCCCATTTTTTCCATCTTACCAAGATTCCTCCTGCCCCTTCTACATAGCCTTCTTAACCTCACCAATCTCATACACCCCTTTACCACCTTCCAACCCCATATACTCTTATTTGCCCACTTAATATCCTAGCCCAGTAGCCCCACCCACTACTCAGTCCATTCTTGCTGCATGCTGTTAATGGCCTGTGTGCTATCCGTCTTACCCTTCCCATCCTCACCCATCTATACACCTCTCTACCACTTTCCTAGCCGGACCTGACCCAATGTTCCTCTTCCCCCTTATAGTATACTTACCTGTCCTAGCCCCACCCATCTATACACCTCTCTACCACTTTCTAGCCGGACCTGACCCAGTGTTCCTCTTCCCCCTTATAGTATACTTACCTGTCCTAGCCCCACCCATCTACACACCCCTCTCTACCACTTTCCTAGCCCGACCTGGCCCAGTGTTCCTCTTCCCCCTTATAGTATACTTACCTGTCCTAGCCCCACCCATCTACACACCTCTCTACCACTTTCCTAGCCGGACCTTACCCAGTGTTCCTCTTCCCCCTTATAGTATACTTACCTGTCCTGGCCCCACCCGTCTATACACCTCTCTACCGCTTTCCTAACCCCACCTGATCCAACATTCCTCTTCCCCCTTATACGTACCTGTACGAGCCCCACCCATCTGTACACCTCTCTACCACTTCCCACCCCTACCAACCCCCACCCAAACCCAGTGCTCCTCTTCCCCCTTCTTCTTACCCTTGCACACCTGTCTGACTCACTGCCGCTTCACCCCATGCTTCCAGCCCGCAAATTATAGGAAACGTGATAAATTTCCTCATCAGACGGGGCACCCCAGGGTTGGAGCAGAGCAGGACATAGTCAGGATAATACTGGGCTTCCTGATCTTCCATACTTCTTCACGTGGGCTTGGCCGACGGACGCATTCTTTTCTCCTTAACATCATTTTCACTTTCTTTTTCGCCGACCTGTCCTCCCACCGTGATGATGAGCACACATTGTGTACAGTTTCTTGGCAAGCTGATGATTGCACAGCAACTCGTTCTCTATCCCTTATGAATGTCATTGTTTGACATGCGCTACACGAAACATGCCCACCGTGTCACATTTTTCATATGTACAGTAACTTTTTTGTGAATAGTAAAACTGTAGATGCTCCATTACTTTCACAGTAAGAACCTAACAGATGGTACTTTATTTGCAACCTTTTCTATGACATGACACATCATCGAAATTAGTATCTGCTAAGAGTCATGAAAGTGTTCACTTGATGTTAAGTGATACAAATTAACAGCCTTTTGCTTCTCATCAGATGATATCTGTTCATAGCCAGAAGGACATTAACTCATATCATGTTAAACAGAACTTAACGCCCTTCTGGCTCCATACAGACAATATATTCCTCCCCCCCCCCTTGCTTCATCATAGTTTTATTCTTACTATGTTTGAATTCTCATTTTTGTGATTTAAGTGATGGTGTATCTGCTTTCATACAGTTAAAGCAAACATACAAAATGTGACCAATGGAACATTATTTTTTTTCTAAGCTTTGCTCGTATTAATGCAAAAGTTGTATAATCTGCCAAAGATGTGATGAAATGATACAGATAAAATTTTTGCTTCTGAACTTCTAGAAGCATGGTTTCGGAACAGTCAGGGGTACTCTTTTGGCAGTTTCTAATTTTTGCTCTTTAAAAATCTACACATGTATGTGAGAGCTTTTTTTGTTTTCAAAAGATGATTCATTTTAAGATAACTTCAACATGAATTCTTGCAAAATATCCTGTGGCACTTCTGCCTCATTTTCTCTCATGAAATGAAATTTCTGTGGCTTTTTGCCTTGATTTTGTAACACTCTTGCGGTTTTCTGCGGTTCTTGTCTGCCTTCCTTACAGGTTAGAACTTCAGTGTTTGATTTCAATGACCATCTTTCTAGAATTTCCTTCCAATTATTGGTTATGTAGCAACAGCTGAGTCAAGGGGATGCTGTGTTGCTCACTCCTTTGTTCTAAGGAATGTAATATCTGTTCGCAACACTTGTGGTAGAAAATACTGTTAACGCTGTTGTTTTCAAGTGATTAAATTTTTCGCACTGAGCGACTACTCGGAAAAGTGCAAGATTTGATTTGATATTTCAATGCGTATTAAATCGTACTTACATTTTCGCGAGTAAGAATAGCGTACTTAGAATTCACGCTTGCCAGAATAGCGCAAAATCTGTGAAAATTAATGTACTGCAAATATTTCTGCATTTACAGTACTTGAAATTGATTTTTGCATAGCCCTAAGCTAATGATAACATTCTTTTCACATACATGGAGATAAACAACTTAATGGTGATTGCTGAATTGCGCAGGTCTACTATAATTGTTTGCTAGTCTATTGTAAGGCAATCTTTTTATAATCCAAAGTTTACCATGAAAGTGATGTTTACATATGTACATGTATGAGGCTGTGCCTCGATCTAATGTGTAACTATTGTAAAGTGCATTTTTGTAGTGTATTCCATTTGGAATTATTTGGGTTCCAGGTTTCGACCTGACTTTGCCCAAGTCAGAAGGATTTATGGGTACCTTGTTTTCCGTCTAAAATGCTTGTATATTTGTGGAAATATCTATTTGATATTGGTGTTGCGTCTGTTTACTTTGGTACTGCAAATTTACTTGTGGTTTCAGTTCTCTCATTTTAGAACGTGAAAAACAAAGTTTCCAGACATCTATTGTTTGCACATATCTTATCGCATTGCGTGGCTTTATTAATGTAAATAAAAAACCAACTTCATCAGCTGTTATCTCTAGTGATTACCATGCTTCCAAGAAACAGTTGCTTCGAGAACTCTGTAGAAGCCCAAAGTCTGTGCACCCACCTGATATTGTTCTCTCTCTCTCTGTGTCTTGAAGGTGAGGCAGGAGTCATTGCGTCATGATCAAATACATCCCTGTTCACCTTTCAGAGAAAAATCAGTCGTGAACATGAACTATTGGAAATGAACTTTGACAGTGCAAACGTCGCAATGGTACGCTCAACCCATTTTCATCAATGGCCACTTCCAGAACGGGGAATCATCGATGAAAGTTGCCTACAATCATTCCATTTTTTTAATCTTCCCTTGACTTCTCCCTTTTTCCCTGGTTGGGCGTTCGTCTAGACATGTTGTAATCAAATTATGCAGCTTTTCTGAAGTGTGCAGAATGCTTCCACAAATTTGCACTTTTCTGTCTTGCATCTACCCCCTCTCTCTCTCTCTCTCTCTCTCTCTCTATCTCTCTCTCTCTTTCTCACTGTCTGCACCACTCTTTCCAGTCCACGTACTTCAATCGTGTATAATGCTCTGCACATCTGTGATACTATCCCTATCATTCACCTTTGTGCTATTGCACTTTTTATTTCAACTTCTCTGTTGACTGGTTCATGAGTTTTTACAAAATGATATTTGTCTGACACGAAATCCAGAAATATGTGACCCCTGTGTAACCCTCCCTGTCAACTATAGCTCTAAATTTTTGAGTTGAATCATTCCCCTTTAGAGTATAGAAGAAATTACTTTTACAGGATTGTTAGTTGGTATTCAGTGTAGCTGTAAGAGAGAGAGAGAGAGAGAGAGAGAGAGAGAGAGAGAGAAATGGAGAAAATGATAAGGAGTGGGAGTAGAAAAGAAAGATGAAAGACCCCCCCCCCCCCCTCCCCACCTCCACCATCCCCTCCAAATCATTCCCACAATTAGTTGCATGACAGACTGGCAATTCATAGACATAATAATATGACAGTCTAACTTTTGCATGGAGATGTGGGTCTGTTTTGCTCAAAGCTTGTCTCACATAGCACTAGCTTATCCAAAAGGCATGCTGATACAAGTAAGCATTATTAGAGAAGAGCATTAACAGGATGTAACCCTAGTCTGCGGGCACATACCCTAATTGACATTTTCTTTAAATGCATTGCGTCTTGAGAAAAACCTAGCCAAAGTGAGCCAAAGTGCCTACTGGCCGTGTTACTGCTATAATACAGGATCCTCATGAAGGCAAGCTCTTTTAGTCTCCTACCCAGACCTCTATAACCTGTTTTGACTGAACAGGTTTGTTAACTAAGGTAACGCAGGGGAGGGAACAATTATGTTGTAATTGTTGACATATTCTCTTATATTCATAGACAGACACTTTACAAGCATGACTGATGCAATTTGCAAGTTCTTTTTTCCTTTTTTTTTATATGAATCATTCACACGATGAAATGAAAAGGAACCTCTTTGGTTGATGTTTTGATTGATAACACTTTTTACGTCGTCTAGTCATGTGAAGTGGATAAATCACACAGATAAACATCACTTAGGAAAACACCTCTCCTTTCTTTGGGATAACATTAGGGGTGTTCACATACAAGGTAAAAATTGAGATTCAGAAATCGATCTTCTAATCATGATTAGAATTTCGATTTTATTTTGTGTGTGGACAGAATAATCTCATTAATAATCACGATTCTAATCGCGATTTAACTGGCAGTTAGAAGTGCGATTTTTCAGAATAATCACAATTATTTGCTGTGCGTTGTGTTTGTGAACGGAATTGTGATTAGAAAAGCGGTTTCATCTATCCCATCATTCTTTGCACTTGTGTGATCGATGCGCTATGCATGCAGTGTATGCGTATGCAGTGTATGGATTGTATGTTACGTAAAGGATACATGCACTATATGCATACCGGTAAGCATGTATGCGCACTGCAGTGACTGCACGCTATCTTGGCGCCGTTGATCTCTTAATAAACAAATGTTTTGTGTAATACTAGTAGTACATAATTATTTAGTATTTAATTATTGAGTTTGTTGCTGTACTTTCTGTCGCCCTTTTACTGTCGATGGGTATTTTCGTGCACAACAGAAGTTTAAGCGGAGAAGTTTGTTGGCTCTCCTGCCTGTTTCCATTGCTTCCTCATGTGTGTGAATGGCCAAAAACAAAATAGAAATTTGAATCATGATCCAAATTTCGAGTTTTTTCTTACGTGTGAACGGTAGCAGTAAAAACTGAAATTTGGATCGCAATTCAAATTTCAATTGCTCTTGTGTGTGAATTGTCCTTTGTAACGTAGGGGAGCTGGCTAGAAACTGAAAGATCAATGGCTTTCCCACGCTGTAAAACAAACACACCTAACTTCAAGTTTCTCTTTCTCTGAAGTAGGGTTTTCCTCCCCATTAATATTTTTCCCTCGCTCATCTTTCCTGAGCTAAGGCTCATCTTTCATTGTGTCTGAGGGTGATACGACTTTCGATGAGACAAACATTTCCTCTTGTGTAGGTACATGTAAATCATCTTTTGCTTGATTGGGCCATGAATTTCATGCATGATTGGTAATTAATGCCGCTATTTGATCGGCAGGTAAAAAAAATAATACTTAACGAGGAAGATGATGTGATAATTTGTGAAAAACACTTGAGAAGATGGTACTTGTCTTTTTTATCCAATATGTACTACATGTAATTAGGGCATTAATTGGTTTCAACTCTGTTTGAACTGTATTCAGATAGATACAAGTCTGTACATTCATAAGGAAAATTCATCAGATTTGAGAACAATATGTTTCTTTCCAAACACCCTTCAATGAGGACTCACCAGTATTTAACGACCGTGAATGTAAAAGATGATTTTGATTATTAAATAAACAGAATAGATATGTATATAAATATTAGTTTATTACGTTAATGAAGGATCTACATGTATTTTAAGGGTTGTATTACCGTAAAAAAAAAAAAGGCTCAGGATTGCTACCCTAGATTATTTTTCACATCATTGAAATAGCTTTCTGATGTATGAAAGTTGGGAAGTTTTTTTAAATTGCCACAGTCAGTAAAGATGTCAAAGATTGTTCACACTTGCATACAAAGACCAGAAGTCTGTGGGTTTACCTTTGTAAAAAGATCACATAGCTATTCACACATGCAGCAAACATCTTCCAGAATATGATTAAATAGTGAGAATGTACATGTAGGTCGGGTCGACTTGTATCATCTCTTTGTTTTGTCATGGAGAAGGTGATGTTGTTTGAAATCATTTTGCAGAATTTGCTATTGTAAATCCTTGTCTGATTGAGACTTGAGCCAGAGGGGGTTGATTGTTATCTCGTGTAAGCATAGACTGTTTGCTTCCAGTCATCAGGACTACGTGTTTGAGATAATCTCAACCAGAGAATCATGTATATATTTCTATAATTATATATATATATATATATTTATACATTTGTACACAGCAGAAGGATGCCCTAGATTTGGGAGATAATCTTTTGCATTATCCCCCTATCTGCCCCAGATCTTGGCACGCTTTTATCCCAAATGGAGGGTGAAGAGAAGGGGGCCAAAGAGAGCACCATTTTGCCTGGAGTACATGTACACCACAGTTGGTATGATTTGAAACGCTCTCCCGGATAAATACGGTTCTAATGTCAGATCACGCTTATGGCATATCCACCCTGTAGGTGCGAACCATTCTTATTTTCGAGGAATAGTTCCATTTGTTGGCCATCATATCAGTGTTGCAAAATGTAGATTCTCATCTTTTTCTGAGAAATTGATTGTCCAAAATTCATTGTATACCTTGGTTTGCCCTGAGAGAAAGGTCTTCATTTTTTAGGCTAGAAGTCTGGTTGGTGTATATAGCAAAGCTGCAATATCTAGATTTTTTTCTATCTCTGGGACAAACTGTTACATTTCAAGAGGTCGTTCTGGGCCTGCATTTCCAAAGCAAAGATGTTGCACATACAAAATAATGACAAAATATCAAAATATCAGTCAAAAGGTAATAAATACACTATTAGATTAGAATCACCGATATTGGTGCATAAATGTGTTTTATCTTTAATGTGCTTGTATCCATTTAGTTCCATGTTTGTTTCCTTTAAAGGCATTGGTTAGCATTGTTACAGTTTAAAAAAAAAAAAAACTCATTTTGCTACTTGAAAATGTGATAAACTTACGGGTAATAGTTTAAAAATACCAGTCTGAAAGTTTCAAAGTATAATATTCACAGGAAGTATTTTTAAATATTAGAAATGTGAACCAATGTTTGAAAAATATATAAGAGTCGGTTGCACAGACTAGACGTAAGGAGCGTGCATGGCTCACCGGACCGTACTGTGCTTATTGGCGTATACGTGCAGGGAGGCAGTTAACGGTTCTTTTAATTCGAGCAAAAGGGTCCTCTTATTTATTGTCTCTGAGACCAAAAATAATAAAATCACGGTTTGCGTCTTACTAACAGTTTCTCATTCCAAATTATGGTTGGTTTCAGGGTATTTGAGTACAAATGCAAGTACTCATATACATGTTTCATCTTAGTTTGGGAATTTTTTAAATCGGCTGCTCACAAAGTAAGCCAATGCCTTTAATTGTTTGCTTGTGCTGACAAATCTTCACTTTGCTTCCCTCTGTGGATACACTTCATCAGGAAGATCTCGTCGTAGTGCTTTGACATAGTCCAGTTAAATATTTAGAGCTCTTGTTCAAAAAAACAAAAAGAAATCACGCAGTGGTCATGCTGTTTTGACCAGCAGTTCGATAGATCTATTGCATGGTCTAATTTGTAATGAGATATAGAGCTTGACCCTCTTTCACGTGGCCTTTCTTCCTCATTTTTTTTTCCCCCTCTCTTCCACTGATGTACGCCCTCTTGTGACATTACTTCACAGAATGAAATCTAATGGCTTCTTCTTGGAAGGAAATACGTATGGTTTCTTTTCTGCGATTTTTTCCTGTTTTGAAGTACTTCTGTTAACTTGTTATCAGGTTTCTTGTTTAAGACGATATATCTTTACATATAGAGCGACCTGGAATAATTGATCAGGAAGGAAATGTTTTTAATTTTTAGGGCTATTTATTGCTTGCACTGACTTTTCTCTGTTGATATATGAACATATTTTTTTCCAACTTTGATGCTAAATCATTGCGTACATTTAACTATTACTGTGTCAACTGCAGTCTTGTTTTCTTCTGGCATTCAAATGCATGTTTTACCGTTCAGCAAATTTGATGTGTTATTGAAAACACAGCCATGCAAATGTTATCTTTGTTTGATATGATAGTTTAACCTTTAAGATGTTGTCTCCACCTTTATTTCAGAGAGAGAGAGAGAAAAAAAAATTAGTCTGAAGAAGTTTATTATTCCTCCAGAAAAAGAATTTCTTAGAAGAGTGTAGGTTGTGTTCCCTATTCGGCTTCTACCTTTTCCTTTATTCTGTATCTTAAAGCAACAGGATTTGTCGTTGTTTTTAATTTGATAATGAACCATTTTTCTCGTAGGAAAATCTTGAGAAAGTCCAGTGGCAACATTCTTGACATCAATGACCAGAATGCAGGAAAACTTTCTCTTATTTTGACAGATAATGAGGAAAAAGAAGGAATCTTGCGATATTGTTTGCTGATAAACAGGTCACAGTTTCAAACAACTATTGTAAGGAAATCTCGTTAGCACTGTCTCTTCTATTCATACATCCAGATGTGCATCCATAATGAAAATATAATGGTTGGCACTTGCAGCGAGTTTTGCCAAAGCATATTTGGTACAATTATATTTCAAAGATTCTGAACCTTGTCAGTTTTTCCTCAACTAAAATGTAGCAAAAACTGATTAAATGACAGGATCCCCCTCGCTCCCCTCCCCAACAAAAAGAAGAGATTTTGGGCTGATGTGTTACCATTTTGAAGTGTTTTTTTTTTTTTATAAAGTTGTATTTTCAAATTCATTCACAGAGCAAGGTTGTTCCCTGTGGAGCAATGCAGTGATACATGTTATTTGACATTTTGGGTTTACTTATATTCTGTGAATGGTCTTTCAGAAAATGTGCATCTTTTTGAAAATTAATTTTCACCAAATTGAGTAAGTTCTCTTACAATAATTCCTTAAGTCAAGAGTTACATAAATTTAGGCCACCTCTAACCCTATAAATATCTTGATAAATCTCAAAACGATATCATGGCTACTTCCAGACATGACGCTCAGAGAATATTCAGCGAACATTACGCGACGGATTCTGCGAGATTAAGTGGGAGATCAGGGCAGGATTAATGTGCTTAGACTTGATTAATTTGTTTTTCTCTCGAAAAAACTGTTTGCAGAAGTCTGTAGTTAATATGAAGTGTTTATGTTCTAAATTTAAACCATTTTGTGCAGTGAGTCATAATACTCTAGATGTATAACATTTATTTTTAGGGGGAATTCCATGGTTACAGAAATGAGTTTTGCCATTTTGTTAGATCCTTACTTCTCTCTCTCTCTCTCTCTCTGTCTTTATCACTCTGTCTCTGTATCTTTCTCTTTCACGCTCTGTCACCCTGTCTCATCTCTCTGTATATTGATCTGTCTCTCTTCCATTCCCCTTCCCCTCACTCCCTCACTCCCTCTCTCTTTCTCTCTCTTTCTCTTTCTCTTTCTCTTTCTCTCTTTCTCTCTCTCTCTCTTTCTCTCTTTCTCTCTCTCTCTCTTTCTCTCTCTTTCACTACATCTCATCTCCCTGTTTTCCCATCTCTAGTAGTTCTCATCTATTTTCTCCTGACCCCGGCATGTTTTTTAATGAGGGTAGTAACCTTTCCGCCAATGAGGCAGAGCAGAGAAGATGATTCGACTTGCAGCTGCTCGTTCTCTGTTTCATGTCGCTTTGTTTGTGCCTCCATTTGTAAATGTCACCAAACAAATTGCTGCTGCATCATTGTTGTGGACTTCCACTTTGTTGTTGTATCAAAGGTAAATGTATTTTCTCCGTTAATGACTCTAGAACCTCATCTTCCTCTTTCGCGCTTGGGGAAACGTCGAGATGAAAAATCTCTCGAATCGAAGTTGAACAGTGTCATTTGCTTTCGAGATGAGTGGAGAGATATGTTAATTAAAAAGATGACATTTTTAATCAGAAATAAAGCAACGATAATTGTAATCTGTCTTAAGTAGTAATCAATCATCATTGCATCCAAAAAGTGTCAAACCTTTTTAGTAGGCTTAAGACTGATAGTAACACTGATCACAAGACCTAATAGCTATTACATTCTTTTACTCTCTTATTGAGGTTTCATGTATCAGAAGAGATAGAGGAAGTCAGTATCGACCAAATATGAAAAGTATCTTACATATGTCATATTTGTGGTCTATGTTTCTATACTTTTAAATGTCACTAAACAGAATAATAGAAACTGTAAGATGCACACAGCATAATGGGGAGGGTGGTTATGTGGATGAAATATGATCTGAGGTTTTTGAGAGTGTGTAGAGGTTTTTATGATATCCGGATGAACCATCAAGTGAAACAAGTAGGAAACATAACTTGGTCATGAGGATGACATGATGTAGTATTGGCTCTGCGCAGGAAAACATGTCAGCACCGACTTCCTTGTCATGCTTTTAATGCTTTTTTTTTTTTTGCAGGCAGAACTTGAAAATGCCCCTCCTCCCCCTCCCCTCCTCCTAAAAAAGGGTTATTTGTATACACCTGGATATCTTACAAACATAGCATCATTTTTTTTTGGTGATTTTCTTATATAGTTTGATCATGCTATGGAATTTCCTTTCATTTATCTGCACACAGTTATCAAGGGGAGTGAGAGAGGCTATGGAAGGAGGGGGAGGGGGCTGTCCTGCTCCGAGAAAAGTTCCCTGACCTTGAGGCTTGCCATGAACTTGGTCGTTGCCACTGTGGTGACAGAACTGTTTCAGACAGTGTCACTCTCACCTGTCTACCCGTAGGAAAACTTGCCAAGATGTGTCTTTCTTTAACAGTGCATTTTAGAAACATGTCTTGAAAAAGACAAGATGGGACTAAGCACAAATGAAGGGCAGCGTTTCTAGGGCATAAAACAAGGGGAGGTCCCGGGATAGCTATCCTTTTCTTGGAAAACTCGATTATGTCACTGCAGTCCCTCCCCCACCCCCAGTCCCTTGCAAAGTACATTGTGAGGTTCAGCAAGGAGCAGAAAAAGAGAAGACAGAAAAGTGACTCATTTTAAAGGGGACGAATGCCATAGTGTAACATAGGCCAGAAAGAAGAGATTTTCTAGCATTGAGTAGCAAAAGAATTTGACTAGGATGTTATCACCACTGGATAAGTGAAGAACTAGAAAATTAATTTCAAACTGCAGGGATTGGAAAATAGTATTCCAATCAATTCAAATGGTTTTCCACATATACTAATGCTTTGAGTGTAGCATGTCATACAATACTTTCTGTCTGTACTCTATAAATAGTGCGATTTGCCAAGTGTTTTCATATCTCTTGCTTTATATATATCTATTCAATTCAATGAGGGGGGGGGGGGGGAGTTTGAATATCACCTAATATCATACCTGCCAACTGTCCCTATTTAGTAGGGACAATCCCGATTTTTGGTAAAAGAAGGAGCCAGTTCTACCACTGTGTCCCTCTTTTTGCAAAAATCTGTCTGTAGTAATGTATAGGAAATTCAGAAATGTCCCTATTTTCAGCCTCTTCCTTGTCATTTGTCCCTATTTCTTTGGTTTCAGGGTTGGCAGGTCTGTAATATGACTGGAGTATTGTTTGAATCCAACTGTTAACTGTTTGACCCTGATTTTTCTTTCTTCAAGAATTTTTTTTTTTCCAAGAGATAGCTACCAAGAGAGAGGGATTTGACTCCTGTTTGACCCCTTTGGTAACAACAAACCCCCATCAGTGAAGCATTCATATTTTGCTTGTCATTCATAAAAACTATTCATGGTCCTGTCTGATGCCCGACAATCTAGTCTGAACCAGGTATTACTGGATCTGGCTCATGGAGTAAAGGCTCAGACTTGTCTAGCGCTGTGTGGCTGGCACATTTCTGCTCCATTTAAAGGGTAAGTCCACCCTAGAAGTTTCACTGTGTCAATAAAAGGATATAAATTTGGACAGCATTTTAAAAAAGAAATGAGCAAAATTGGTCAAAGAATAAGAAAATTACACTCATTTACATTTTTCTAGTAAACTACTCTCGGCTCTGCAAATTGGCAACACTGATGACATCATACGCGAGCAGGTCTCCATTCACTTTGTACATGAAATTGCACATTTTCTCAATTTTCTTGGAAGTTAGACATTTTCTAACCCCCATAATCAATGTATGTTCAGACGAATTGCTTTTTACATAACATACTTTGACTATGGGGTAAGAAAACGTGTAATTTCCAAGAAAATTGAGAAAATGTTAAATTTCATGTACAAAGTGACTGGAAACCTGCTCGCATATGATGTCATCAGTGTTGCCAATTTGCAGAGCCGAGAGTAATTTACTAGAAAATGTAAATGAGTGTAATTTTCTTATTCTTTGACCGATTTTGCTCATTTCTTTTTTAAAATTTTGTTCAAATTTATCTCCTTTTATTGACACAGTAAAACTTCCAGGGTGAACTTACCCTTTAATTTGATCTGCCATGAACATTTTTGAACATGCATTGAATAAGTACATAATACTGTAGTAATAGATCCTGGCCCTGTTGCATAAAACTTACCATCAATGGTAACTTCCATGGAAACCTTGAATTTGAGTGGCTGTTGAGCAGTGTTACCATGGTAGTTACTATTGATGACAGAGTTACCATTAATGGTAAGTTTTATGCAACGGGGGCCCTGGGGATGTTTCACAAAGACCAAGGTTAAATAGTTCAAAACTTACGTGTGATTGCACCATTAGTCTGATTCATGTTGGCTGACAAAGTCTGTTTCGTAAAGTCGTTTTTACTTAAAAATCAAGTGTAGATTTATGTGTGATTTGGTACTTTGCCATGATTTGGGCACTTAATTTTAAGTCAAACTTAAAACTTTGTGACCCCCCCACTATGAACTGATTTCAATTTTAGGCTTACGGTGCAATTTGTGGTTACTTTGCTGCTAAAGCTTTTATTTTAATGCAATTCTTTTCACAACTTTTTGGCTGAAATTGCTCTTTCTTGCTGGTATTTAGTAATCCGTGAAAAGACTGCATGAAGACAGAGAGTGTAATAGCTCTGGAAAGCTGGAAAAGAGCTCTGGTAATTACCAAAAAAACTCTGATAAGAGAACAACAGCAACAAGCAAAGAGGAGTGCATACAAATCACTGCAACAAAATCTCACTGTAACTTTAGCAAGTGGGTGGCAGCTCCCATAAGCACACACATAAAAAATAATAATTTTATATATATATATATATATATATATATATATATATATATATATATATATATATATTTATGAAGGAGAAACACTACTGTTGGTATGGAGCATGATTTCTCTTGTCCCCCTCCCTCTCCCCCATTTGTCCAGAGATGCATTTTTCTTATCTGTCAGTCAGTCAGTTGTGATTGTCCTTTCTTGAAAGTCATGCCATCCCATTAGCAGCGACCTCTTCAAAGGTCTTCTTCCCTTCTGCCTCTGGTGAGAGTTGAAAGGTCCCAGGGCCACGTCTGTGTTATGTCTGGGCCCTGGACATATAAACAAGGCACGAACTAGCAACCAGGAATTAAAACTAAACCAAACCTGAGGTACACTGGCATCCTTTTCATACAAGAGAAAATATGATTTCAGAAAAAAAAAGATATATATATATATATTTATATATATATATATATATATATATATATATCCATCATTACTTCAGTAATCCATGATTGTCAGTCAGTCAAGTCATGATACCATTTACATGTGTGGTAAATTTTTTTAATTCGGAGTTAGAGGGTTGGAGCATAAAGGGTCTCAAATTACTAGGTGGGGTTACCAGATACACATAGCTCAAAAATAGGAATATTCATATAAATGACTAGTCAAATATAGGGGTAAGTGAAGATGAACAAAATGGGCCTTGTGATATTTCTTACTGTCATTTGCTGGTACATGTATGTGAAATTTCAGTGTTGGTGTTGTTTGTGGGTTAGAGAAAGGGAGACATACAGGTAGAGAAATAGAGACAGAGACAGAGACAGAGAGACAGAGACAAAGACAGATACAGAGAGAGACAGATAGACAGACAGGTAGACAAAGAGAGACGGAGATAGGGAGAGAGAAAAAGATAGAGGCAGAGAGAGAGGTATAGACAGAAAGAAAGAAGCAGGGAGAAAGAGGCACAGAGAGGCAGAAAGAGAGAGGCAAAGAGAGAGAGACACACATAAAGAGATGTCGAGAGAGAGGGAGAAGAAGAGATAGGTGGGATGGGTGATTTAAATTAAAATATCTCTCAATACTGCACACAATCTCTTCATCTTGTCCTTAGTGAATTGAGAGATCTCATTTTAACTGACCTTGCATGAGGCCAAATGCATTTGAGTTGACCATTGAGCCAGGCCATTTAGTATCTCCTTATTTTCTTTTCTCTTAACTCTGGCTTTGTCTGGCGGTCAGTCTGTGTTATGTCTGGCCGTAATGGTGTGGTCAGACTCCCTCGGGGACATGCAAGGGAGTGAGAGGAGGAAAGGTCAGTTGAGGCCTGCTGAGGCGAACCAGTGGCTATATAACCAGCTTGGTTAATTAGCTTTGCTATGTGTTCTGGTGCTGTTTTGAGAAAATTAAAGAAGAAGAAGAAAAAAAAGAAGAAAATGCCCCCTCTTATTCGCCGAGAATTACGTGTATGACAGTTGTTGACCCTTATTCCTAGTTTACAGGTTAGCTAATACTTTGTCAGTCATACAGCATCATTTTGTGTCTGAACCATTCAGTTCTGTGTGGACTTCATAGATTCTACATAAACCCTACACTAATGTAGAACCATTTGGGAGCTGGTTCAAGTCCCAGTGAATTTTTATCCAGTCTGTACTGTAATCTCTAGCATTATATATAAGTCACCTTTTGATGACATATTTACTAGATTCTAGTCAATGATTCTTATTGTGAGATTAAAAATGCATGCTATATTTATATGTGTTCTGTATTTTCCTTTCAAATTCAATTAGAGGACTATTCATTGGAACATGCAATTCATGCACAGCCTTCCCTCTCCTGTTCCAGCATAGGGCCTGTAAAATCGAGACTAGGTGCCCGAATGAATTGACTAGGCAGCTTGCTTGGTCAGACAGCTTGACCTACAAGCATGCCCCCCCCCCCCCCCTCCATTTCATACCTGCCAACTGTACCTATTTAATAGGGACAGTCCCTATTTGGGGAGAAAAGAAAGAGTGATTTTCACCCTTGACAACTGTTTGTCCCTATTTTTGTAAAAATCTGTCTATAGTAATGCATTGGAAATTCAAGAATATCCCTAGTTTTGAGAGTTTTTTTAATCATTTGTCCCTATTTCTTGACTTGCAAGGTTGTAGGTATGCCATTGCAGTACACATATTAGGTCTGTGAAATTAAGATCATGCAGCCTGGTTACAATGACCACGCCATTTGCGTGGTCAGACAACTTGACCCACAAGCATGCCCCCCCCCCCCCCCCTCGTATTAGGTCTGTGAAACTAAGACTATGCAGCCTGGTTGCAATCACCAGACCATTTACATGGTCAGACAGCTTGACCCACAAGCATATTTATATATATCATTGATCTCTGTGCCAGACACAGACAGTGCAATAGGATTATCCAAATGAGGCACTCATCTGCTTATATGGTGTGTCTAGGAGTACATGCCAGACAGGGTGTAAACGTAAAGTCCCCAGTTTTCAGCGATACAGAAAATGGAAAGATATCACGGAATTCGGGAAGAACACGGAATTCACGGAATTTCACGGAAAAAAAAATTGAATTACGAAAAATAAAGTGAAAATCATGAAAAACACAGCAAAATGCAATAAAGCAAAACCGTGCATCAGCGGAAAATCTGGATCAGTCTCTTTCACACCTCCCTGATCAAACCAGTGTTCGCCAAGCTTTATCTGCATACTGCAGTGCGTGTATATTAGGGTAATTTACATTTTTCTAAGATTTTTACTATTTACAATTGCTTTATCATGTGTTCTGTACATTTCACCGAAGAACACAGAATTTGCATTTTAGAAAACGGAAAACTGGGGACTTTATGTAAATACATCTTTCATCTATATTATGGAATGACAAAGCAATGTATAATGTCTGAATTCATTAATTGTGTCGCTCTGCAGTTGTGTAGAAAATGAAAGAATGATCATGAATTGATAATGATATGTAGGCCTATAGCTTAAGTTACAAGTGAAATGCCATTTTATATTTGCAATTAATTGAATGATTGGATTGCATCAAGAACTGGTTTATCATCTAGCCATATTCTGCATTTTTATTACAGTATTGAGGCTAAGTTGTTGATAGGCCTATTATACAGCCAATATTTCAGCAGCAATGGTTGTTAATATTTTTTTAAAAGAGAACACACAATGATTTGCAAGTAATGCTCCATGCTGTTTGCAATGAAATATGTACATGTTTTAGCAATTCAAGTAAATGATTTTTATGAGAAAAGAGTGAGCGTGAGTTTCGGTGGTTTATTCAGTACCGGTTCATGGGAAAAACCTGGTATCTAGACTAGATGAATGAGTTTGGTGACCTTTTGAAGGACGTCATGCTCAGGTCTGGGTCACCCTTTGGTCAAGGTGGAGTATCAAGTTCTTCTTCTCCCAGATTTTGGTTAAACTGGCCTTTGGCTTGATTTTCATAACTCTTCATGAATACATGTAAATTCCAGAGTAAAGGTAGAATCTCAAGTATCACACATTTATACCTGTAAGCCAAGGTAAATGCAGGTTAAGGATTCTGGGGTTTAGGAGGGGTGCAGCAAGGGTTATGGTGCTGGTAGTGAGGGGTAAGGTACTTAGTTTAATGTGGTCTTGGTGGTCATAGAGGTCATCCAGGGAGCAATAGGATGATGAGTGATTGGCCTTGCAAGGCACTGATGGAAATATGAAGAGGGAAATGAGGTGAAGTAAGAGATTTATAAACTCTCTCAGCTGAAGGAAAAGAGGTGTGATTCAGTCTCTGACACGGTGACAGGATTTAAACAAATTATAATGGGACAGACAGACTTGCTAAAAATTACAAATTAGCTTTGAAACTAGAAGTAGACAAAGAGGGGAGTAGATTGGACAAAAGGACAAGTGGAAGAGATGGGAGTTATGCTGGCCTACTCATACGAATGAAACCAACAGGAGGAGATGATGGGAGAGAAAAGAACAGAAAGATATTGGGCCGAATAAAGGAAAGGAAGAGACATTAGAGACCAGGTGAACTGGACAGTGGGTGAAAGACATAAAAGAAAGAAAGAAACTAGAGCTTTGGTGGAGAGTTAAATACAGGCAACTGGTCAGATCAGTGCATCTGCCAGTACCACCACAGGGAGTGGACTTGACCGTTTTCATTGTCTGGAGAAAATGGCCCCCTCGAGGATACTGATACCCACACAGAAGGGTCAGTTCAGTTCACGGCCAGTCTGGCCAGTCTGCTGGACAGAGAGAGAGAGAGAGAAATAGCCAGTGACTGCCAAGCTCCATTGGTCAGCCCTCTGTCCTCTCGCCACTGACCACTCTCCGCGTGACGCAAACCACAGACAGGCAGCTGCTCTGCAGTCAGACAAGAAACAAATTCTGTGGGACACGTAGCTTAGGTTGGCTCACCATTGATTCTGTCATTTCCTATTGCAAGAATAATCTTTCTGTTACTGAGTTGTACCTCTTTCTAGGTGAGTGCTTCCTTGATTTGGTTGCTGAAGTGTGACTGATGCGATTGTGTCTGATTGATTTTTATGACTGGCATACATCTGAGGTTTATTGAAAGGCAGAGCAGAGTCAGTCAAAGGCATGAACTGGTTTTTGACAATAAATACATGTGTATGGGACAAGTTCAGTGATAGATATTGGGAAATGGTACATCCTGAAAATTCATTGGGTGACTAGACCTCTGAGGGTTTGAATAGTTCAGCCTTATTGTAATCATCTCTGTGTTCCTACATATTGATATCATAATAGTTTGTCTTTATCTTTATCTCATCCTCATCATCCTCATTCTCCCCTCTCCATCCTCCTCTTCCACATTATCATCACTGTCATCATCACCACCACCATCATCATCATTAACACCATCATCACCATCATCATCATCATCATCATCATCATCATCATCATCATCATCATCATCATCATCACCACCATCATCATCACCACCAACACCACCATCATCACCACCAGCACCACTACCACCATCATCATCATCAATCACCACCACCACCACCACCACCACCACCACCATCATCACCACCAGCACCAGCACCACCATCATCATCAATCACCACCACCACCACTACCACCACCACCACCACCACCACCATCATCAGCGTCATTATCATCAGCAGCAGCAGCAGCATCATCAGCATCTCCATCAGCATCTCCATCATCACCCTATGATCCTTTGCTTTTACCTTCCCTCTAATCATCATCAGTTTCACCACCTCCGTTGGGCACTGAAAATATTGTCGTGATAATTGCAAACTACACAAAACTTCAGTCTGGTCCATACTTTGTAATAACAATGTTTACGGACCAAAAACAACAGTAATGATGCATGACTCATTCACACTGTCCAAGTATGTGACCATCAAAGCGTGCCGACTAACCAAAACTGAACCGTTCAGCAAAAGAGTAAGATGAATAGCAAAAGAAAGGAAGAGAGAGAGAGAGAGGGAGGGAGGGAGAAAGGGAGGGAGGGAGAAAGACAGAAGATAGGCCAAAGAAAATAAAGAAAAACTCTTGTATCCATCTGTCCTGTCTGGACTCAGCTCAGGTGCTTGCGTTTCAGCCCATTGCACAGCCAGACACGTCGGAGTAATTGATTTTTCTCTCCCCATCATTGCACAAGATACCCCTGGTGACACTTTTAGAGTCATAAAAATGATAATCACTCGTTTTAGTGCCCCCCCCCCCTTTTTCCTAGAGTGTCACAAGCACTCTGCATGGAGCTTCTTCTGTTCAGTGATGTATAAGGAAGTCTTGTCTGGTAGTCGTAGGGTTAACGTCTTTGGGAGGACTTGTGCAGATGTGTTTAGTCGCAGCTCACGCAGCCATATCGCTGGATGTGAAAAGCATCAATTATCTTGTCATCCTGTGAATGGAAGCTTCAATTTCAAAATTAATCATCATTTCTTTTCATTTTTTATGTTGTAACATACCTTGCTCTGAGCACATAACTGTTCTGGGATTGTGTGTCACCCGTCAATCCAGTTTCTTTATTACCTATGAGACTACGGAGAGAACAAAATTGCTGTTGTTGATCACAAAATTGCTCTTTCATCATGAAAAAGTATTTAAGATTGGGTTGCAAACTAATAAATTAGCTCTTTATTTCCTATAATTGATGTTCAAACTTTCATTGAAAGAAGGTCACATGTTCCAGACACGCCCTGCCTAACTCAGGTTGTGTGTCATTTTAAATAGATATGACCCCTCCTTCTACACCTGTACTTCAATTCAGTCAGAGATATCTGCAAGAATGCAGTTATCGCATGATGAATTTTTGGTGGAACGATCATTGGATGCTATCAAGCTTCATGGAAACCGGGCAGTCATTTGTCGTCAGACTGCATATGATGTCATTGTATTGCCAGATTTATGGTTCATTATGACAGAAGTGGGGAGGAATGTGGATGAAATATGTCATTTATAGAGCCAGAAGGTTGTTAATTCCATTCAAAAGATACACGAGTTCGTGCCCTTTTGGCTCCAGGCGTACGATCGTAGAGATGATCCCCAAGCAGATATCGGTGCATCATTTGAGTAGAGAATGGGAGAGTGAAATGGCCATTAACCTACCTGCCCTTGAAAAACAAATCAAAATACTACAAAACTACCATGTGATAATTCATCATCAGAGCACCACAACAACATTTGTTTCGTTTTCAGCCCAAGTGGCACATGAGTAGATCACCTAACCTAATCGCCTGCTTGGAACATTGCTGCATGATGTACCCTTGCGTTATCACCGAGATACTCTGAAGGGCATTGACTCATCATTTAGCATTTAGTTTGCACCCTTCTATCTTACAGCTGATTATTCCTATTTTTGTAGAACAAAGAAAAAGTGTGAATATCACTGAAGATGATATCCTCATTTTTGTTTGATAACTCGAGTTGTTCGAGTTGTTGAGTAGCAGGTGGGTCAGCTTGAACCTGGAATTTCACTTTGGAAAGTAACAAAAAAAAATAGTCCTCTGTGACATTTCATCTTGTGATTGCTGACATTTCAGTATCACAAACATGTTTCCATTTTTGAAAGACAAAGATCAAGGGAGATAAGTAGGTACTTCGTCATTCCCTTTGTTATCAAGGTTTGGTTTTGCTTTATTCAAAGATATGACTTTTATGTAAGATATTGCAGCTGTACGTATCTAAAGATATCTAATATTTATGTCAGTATGAGCAAGGTGTTCTCTTGAAGATAGATAATTCTCTGTTTTGTGTCCATGTGTTGTTTTTTTGTCGTAAGATAAGCTCTGAAGATGAGAAGATATTTCTAAAACTGTCCCTTTGATCACTTCCAGTTCTGTTGGGAAGATTACGTCCTATGGTCTAACTTTTCTGGCATAGGTTGGAACTAGAAAAATGTTACAAATTGAATCACTATTTTCTTGCTATCTTATGCAGTCTTTAAATGGGCATTAAAGGTTAAATTTGACAATTGCCCAGGTAGCCGGCTGGCATCTCGAGGAAAATGTTATTGTTGGGTCAAGAATCCAGATTTGTGCCAGCTGTGCGACCCAGTTCAAAGTATTTTTCGCATTTCATTTGTTTAATAATCAACTTAAGGAGGACAGAGCTTCTTGCTGCTGAGCACCTACAAGCAAAATATCTGACAAAAAGTATTCGAGTGCCTACCAAAACTATACAAAATCTTATGGTTGAAATGAGATTTTATATAGGTTAGATTGAGGGTTAGGTTTAGGCATACCAGTTATGTTTGGTTCAGGGCTAAAGTTCAGAACTTTGTTAATGTGTCACGAAAGTGATCAAGAAACAGTTGCCGTCAGACCACGTGTGGTGCAACCGCCACGATGGAGTATGCTCTGGTTCGGGGAACCAGATGGGAGCCAAACCAAAATGATCTCTGTAACGTGCCCAGACTGCTTGCTACTCTGCAGTGTCAACTGTTGACATTTTCTAAATAGCCCGTCACATTCTTCAGTGATTACTTCGCACTGTCTATCGAGGCTGCTGTCATTCAACTTTGCTTTGTACATTTTCAAACCTCATCTTTGATTTCATATTTTTTTCATTCTCTTCACAGATCTCAGTCTGTGTGTCTGCCTGTCACTTGTTTTTCTCTCCCTATCCTCACTCTTTCTGATAATCTTAATTCTGTATTTCTGTTGATATTCCAGCTATTAATTATTTCTATTTAAATTTTTCTTTTTATACCAATTGATTTTTATACAACTTCTGGGTATGCTGAATTGTTACATTTTAGAAAAACCCTTCCAGGACTCCCTTTGCATAAAACTTACCATTAATGGTAACTCTGCCATCAATGTTAACTACCATGGTAACAGTACTCAACTCAACAGCCAATCAAATGCACTGTTTCAATGCAAGTTACCATTGAAGGCAAAGTTACCATCAATAGTAAATTTCATGCATTGGGGCCCTGTTCTTTTTTTGTCTGTCTGTCTTTTTCTTTCCCCTCTCTCATCTCCTCTCCTCTTCTCCTCCCTTCTCTCTTTCATCCCCTTTCCCCTCTTCTCTCTTTCTCTTCTCATGACATTCCATATCTCACCTGCCCTACATAATTGTATAGTCATATCAGTATTTTGTTCCCCTCATAACATTCTCAATATTTTCTCTTCCTTGATATCTTTGCTCCCTTCTGACTAGCCGAGCTCGTCCAACTATTTAGGTCAGGTTGTCTAAGTTGTGCTCTGTATTTGATCTAGTCTTGTGTAAGTGATGGGACCCTGGCTATCAGAAAACAATCAAGTTCCGTCTCTTTTTTTTATGTACATAGAACAGATGCTATGATGTGTAGAATTGGTCATTCAGTGTAGAAACCCCACTACATGGGCAGAGAGGGATTGTCAAGTCTATAAATACTGTAGGGGTAAACCTAGGTCAACCCAGGTCATCAATACCAGATGGGTGATGCTGTAAAAATAGAAACATCTCGCAAGAAGCATTGCCTAAAGTTCTTTAAAAGTCACAGGTTCACAAAACCTTTGATTCTGAGAAATGGAATCGCAATGCCTAGCTGTCTGAATTCACAGAAGTTTCATGTCACGAATATTTCTGGTTCTATCTTGTTTGTTTCCATTTTGTTTTGTTTTTTGTTCTTTATTTGATAGATATGTAAGTTGGACTTAGAGATACAAAATGTTGAGAATGATGCAGAAGTTAGTTCACAGAATTCACTCTGGGTATCGTTGCATAAAACTTGCTATTATAGTAACTTTGCCATCAATGGTAACTTTCATAGAATACTGGATTTTGATTGGCTATTGAGCAACATTTCCATGGTAGTTACCATTCATGATGGCAAAGTTACTATAATAGCAAGTTTTTTTTGCAATGGCACTCTGATAATGACTTTTTAAAGATAGCTGTCAAGAGAATATGTCATTGGAAATGATATCCTCCACAACATTATGATAATGAATTGTGATCTTGAATTTGAAACCAGGAACCATTAAGTCTAATAGTCTGATCATGTTATCTTTGACATCAACAGGTGTCTTACACATTTCTAGGCCTATTTGTTTTGAGATTTTTTTTTCTTTCTTCTTTTTCTCTCCCTTTGATGTTCTCTGTCCTCCATAACCACCAAAAAATGTTCATCTCCCATACAATTTTATTGATTTCATCATCTCTTTTTCTCTCTCTGTCTTTGCTGAATTAATTATGTTTATGCTTTGTTATCTGTAAATGCCACTGGAGTTAGAATTTTGATGTAAAGAAATAAAAATCAGTGTTCTAATTTTTGTATCAATATTGATACCTATGTTGCTTTTCTATTGAGTTGTTTATACTGTAGTTAGAATTGGGTTGTATTTAAAGAAATGTTTATATCTTCTTTGATAGTTATTACTTATCTATAGATTAAAGGAGAATGCAACCCAGGCATCAGTGTGCTCTTAGTGAATAAAGATGACCAAGAAGAGTAAACAGTGAGAATTTGAGCAAAACCGGACAATCCGTTCAAGAGTTATGAATTTTGAAAGTTTCAGTAAATCCCTATTATGAGGATCCTTGAGTTGGCAACTCTGCCAGCATTTGTGATGTCATCATGGGCAACTCTCAATTCATTTTGTACATAATTAAAAAAAAAAAAAAAATTATTTGGAATTCAGGTTAGGAATCAGCAGAATTCTTCCCAAAATGCTTGCAGAATTGATATGGCCATGTCTTACTCAAACAATAGATCAAAAGAATTTTTTATTTTTCTTGAAAATAAAGAAAATGTTAAATTTTGTGTACAAAATGAATGGAGAGTTGTCCACGATGACATCACAGATGCTGGCAAAGTTTCCAATTCAAGGATCCGCATAATAAGGATTTACTTAAACTTTCAAAGATCATAACTCTTGAACAGATTGTCCGATTTTCCTCAAACTTTCACTATTTACTCTTCTTGTTCATTCACTGGAAGCACACTGATGTCTGGGTTGCATTCTCCTCTAATCTACTGTACTAGTAAAGTGCACAGAGAAAACATAGTGCACGATAAAAGAATGATTTATTATTAAAGTTAGTAATGTTTGTTCCCATCACAGTATACTTCTATCTTCTATCTTTCCAAAACTATGTCACATCATGACTCAATGTTTACCTGCAGACCATGAGAAGACACCAGATAAAGATGTCATCTTAGTTGAAAAACTGCCAAGAAAATTAGAGAACCAGACAAAAGAAGAGAACTACACCCTAAGTGTTAGAGATATGTTTTCTAATGCTGAAATATGACACTGGCATCCTATTATTGCTACCTCTGGAAATGTTTTTCATTTCTTTTTGCAGAAGTAGAACGAGTCACCATCATATATCAATCGGAGTTGCTGCTGCAACCCCCCCCCCCCCCCCCTGATTGTTATGTAAATGTATGTAATAACCTTGGAATGCTAATTAGTTTGTTCAGGCTGCATACAGCAACAATTATATTTATCCTATGTTGTATCAGAACTCTTGGTGTCAGTTTAGGATCATCCCTCTCAAGTGAAACCTGGATAAATTGGTTTTTCTTTGTTTAGAAACCCCAAAATTGAAACATTCGCAAGGTTTCAGTGAGTCATTCCGCAACGAACTATCTGCCTTCTGTATGTCTTTTTGCGGTTGATGTCTCTGTGCCATGTATCTATATTGAAGTTCTTTCCGATGCGCATTTTTCATCAGGAGCATACCGTCATGACATTCCTAACCTCCAGACATCATTGAGACAAACCTTCCTATTAATCACGCAGGAAGACAAAAGCCTTGCAAAACAAAAGGACGCAGACCAGGAATAAATTGTGGTGACCGCAGAGCTATGACAGAGAGAAAACAGGGGAAGGGAGCACTAATTAATAAACCCATTTGTGACTGGTATTATTTGAAGCCATATTAAATTAGCTTCTCTCTTGTTTTAAATCGGCAACCCCGGTATTTCTCTTTAATTGCCACATTTCTCTTTTAAAAATTCTTGTATCTGAAATGAGTAATAATGATGATGATAATAATAATGATAAAGATGATGATAATAGTGGGTTATTGTATAGCGCTCATGTCTGTCAGAAGTGACACTTATGGCGCTCCACTGTTATTACCCCGAACAGAAGTTTGTTGAGTTAAAAAGTTGCCATTTTGCATGGAAAAACAGCTAGGTTGAGGACCTCTCTCATATGGCGCAAACTTGTGGATTTCCAGAGCAGTGTTAGTTGTTGAAATACATGATATTGACTGGATTTTTTTCACTTACCCAACAGCAACTGAAAAATACGAAAGATACTTGACTGTTCCTATCCTCTCTTCTTTGCCTACATTCTTTGTACATGTAGTATAAAGTCGTCTATA
Source organism: Echinometra lucunter (assembly GCA_029962745.1). Lineage (NCBI taxonomy): Eukaryota > Metazoa > Echinodermata > Echinoidea > Camarodonta > Echinometridae > Echinometra > Echinometra lucunter. The sequence goes on from CM057158.1 coordinate 21,893,798, forward strand.
GGTTTTTTATTGTCTGTCAGTTATTTTTAGTGAAAATACTCTTTAGAGGTCGTATATAGGCAGTAACTTTCGGAGCTTTGCAGAGCAATGAAAAAAAATTGTAACAACTGTAGACATCTTGTAAAAATCATTATACACTCTCACAAAAATTATTAGGTTGGTTGAAATATGTACCGACCGACTGTTGGTTATAGAAAAAGTGTAAGTAAACATATGGGTATTTTTTAAACAGTTGGTCGGTTCATATTTTGACCAACATAACAATTTTAACCAACTTTTCTGTGATTTTATGCTCTCTGTGATAGGGATGAAATAGATTTCACTAGATTAATGACATTCTTAGGAATAGTTACTGACTGGATCAATTCTATTTGAGAATGGCACAACTTATTGCACCAGAAATGGACTCCAATTTTTCAGTGAGCATTTATCTTTCTATTAATATATAATATGTTATACCTAGCATGAAAGTGAATCAAAAGATACTGTAACCCCCTGTTCAGACACAAAACATTTATACCGAAACTCGATAAAGAAACGTCGTATAGAATTGTCATCCTATAGCCTATGGACCGTTCAGACACACATCCCGACCTCTCAGAAGAAACATCGTACAGATCTGCGCATGTTGTCATGGCAAGTTCATGTCTCCTTAGACCACGCTCACGTTAATGGTTACCATACGTTCAGACACACATGGATCATGATTCTTTATCGAGTTCTGATTCAAAACGATGCTCAGACCCTAGTTTCATTATACATCGTTTCGTTAATCAGCTTTCAGACACACAAATCCATCGTATAGCTATATTGTTTCGGTAAAGCTATACCGTTTTAATGTGGTCATACACTTAATTTTTTGTGTCTAAACATGGGGTAAGTGTCACTAAGGAGACATTGTATTGCTGAGGGTTAATGGAGTTATGATGGGAATTAGATACTGAACTCCACCCAGTAATAAAAGGTGCTCTACAGAGTCTTGTCGGGCATGCAGCATGTTCATTGCCAATAGTTCAAAGTGCAGTCTGCGGATCCCTGCATAGCGAGGCAGTTATAACATTGGAAGGCTATCAGAACATTGATCTACAAAATGTCTGAAGGATGAATTATTCATGAAAAGACATAACTGGTCTCGTACGTAAATAGAAAATAGGTTGGGGTGCCCTCCTTTCGAAGCTGTTGTGTGCGTTCTAGTTATGGGAAAGTGATATACTGCTAACTGTTTCTTACAGAGCACTTTTATGTTAAGACCGTAATACCAGATGTAGGTCCATGTCATTGGAAGTGTTCATATTGGCTCTGAATGCCAAAGTATGTTGCACATCATGCATGGAAGATAAAGATGTGTTCACATTTTTTTTTTAGCATTCACATATGGCACGGTGAACAACTCAACTTATGATAATGACATGCACATTAATGCGTCAACGCTTAAATTAATGAGATTTTTGCCAGAAGTTGCGCAGAGAAACTGGTTACCGGTATGTCAAATTTTGATAAATGATATATCTAAGATTGGCATTTTTAAAATTTGTATTTATTTTTGTTTTGCTGCCTTATGTATCATTCACTTAGATGTAAAAAAAGGGGGGATTGCTGCTTCATATACATGTATGAACAAGCCTTTAGAATGTAATTTCTTCATTTTTCCTGGAGGCTGGAGATACATGAGGAATACATAATTTAATCAACTTTAAACATGATATTGTCTTGTGCAAAAATGAAAAAAAATAAAATAAAAGAATAAGAAGAAAGGTGAAGTAAACGGAGAAGTCACCCAAAAATGATATCTCAGAATGTAGGAAATCTTTAGATGGACCAATATCTAAATTTGTTAAATGATCGTGTTCTTCTAACTTTGAAAGGAGGAAAAAAAAAAAAGTTGTTATTCGATATTTTTTAGTGTAGGTTGGAAATTTACATTTAATCAGATTTTATGTCTCCCTGCTGTGTTTGGAAAGAAGGTTGGGTTGAAACATACCTATGGCAACAAAGGGAATATGTTACTTGAATCACAGAGTCATTGTTACCGCATGTTCAGACATAAAAAATCTGGCGTATAGCTATACTAAAACGGTATAGCTGTATCAAAATGGTAAAGCTATACTGAAACGGAATAGCCATACGATGAATTTCTGTGTCTGTTCGCTCATTGATACGCTCACTAACAAAACAATTTGTAAAGATCATGAAATGAAACGGGTCTGAGCATTGTTTTGAACTAGAACTTGATGAAGAATCGTGGTTTGTGTGTTGTGAACATATGGTGACATAGAACAGTGTCACTGGGCGGAGCTTAACGTGAGCAAGGTAGAAAGGAGACATGATCTTGCCATGACAACATGCATATCAGAAAACTGCGCATCTATACAACATTTTCTTTAAAGAGTTCGGGATGTATGTCTGAACAACGTTTCTTTATCGAGTTTCATGATAAGCATTTTGTTTCTGAACAGGCTGCAAGGGTTTTTTTTCCTTTTGTTTAACTATTAACGGGCTTTGCATTTTTCTTATCTCTCTGATTAATGTTTTTGAAGAAGAGAACAACCAAGATCTGTGCTAGCTAGAAGGTCACAAAAGTATACTCCATCACAGCTGACACCTTTCTCACTCTCAGCATATGAATATTTGTACACCATGCACCTTCACCATCGGTTCTTTAAAGGCTTGTTCACATTAGCAGCAGTAAACCGCTTTTTGAAACGACTCTGGGGTTTCTAAGTGTACTGTGCTTCAAATATTTATATTTTACTACAATGCAGAAGCAAGGAATATAATGAAGATTCTTTATTGCCTCGATCATGCTCATTTGCCGTTTATTGAGAACACAAAATCTGCCGCTTTCTTTTCTTTTCGTTTTTTTGATGTGGTTGATTGATGCATGCCTGAACGACCCTTTAATCTGGGTTGCAGACATCTTGCCCTAGATTCTCGGCACACTTTACCCTTTTCTTCAAATTAGATCACAACATCATTGATACATGGAAAGGAGCAGTTTGAATGTTTTGGAAATTGATATCCTACTAAACGGGATAAATATCCAGGGGATTTTACACCAGTCAGCAGTCAATCTTGAATTGATCTTCAAAGGGCAAAGAGTCAACCAATTCTTTGTGATATTTGTAAAAGTGAATTTATCATAAGCCTGTGACAATATCACCCGCAAGGTATGATTTAGAGCTAGATTACACCCCCCCCCCCACGGTCTTTTGTCTGACAAGTTTATGTTTTTATTTTTGTTTTAAAATGTCATCTATATGATATGCTTTTTATTTTCTATTTGTCGTATTTTTTCTTAGTTTGCATGTAGACCATACTTGCATGATGAGTAGTTCTGACTCGTTAAGGTCATCTGCCCTTTAAATGACTTAAAATTATTATAGCAATTGCAGGCTTCATTTGGATTAAGAGTCCTTGGTCGTCAAGAGAAAGCTGAGATTTTGTCTGCTGTCATCCGGGATGATCCTAGCAATAACAGGTTGACGAGATGCTAAAAGATGCATGTTGAGAGACGAGATTCCGCAAGCCCCTTCGTCTGGGCAAGTGATAACTCGCGTCCTTGACTTTTGGTGATAGTGTGAAGTCTCCCCAGTGGTATATGCTACTGGGCTTTATGATGGTACTATGTTCTAGATTGTAATGCGAATTCAGTGCCTTTGTTGTGGATAAGTCATTATTGAATAATGAGGAAGTGCAGTTACCAGACTTGCAAAGATGTCACATGAGGGGAAAAAAGAGCACCAGAGAGAGAGAGAGAGAGAGGAAGATGAACAAACAGAAATAACACAGTGTCAAAAGTGAGGGGAGGAGCAGAAAAGAGAGAAATAGCTTGTTTAGAATGGGGTCAAGAATATGGAAAAGTACAGGTTGATAAATATTTCTCTGTCTTTGGATACAAAAAAAGCTGTCTTTGAAATTACTGGTTTACATTGAAGTTTTGTCACTGAGATGTAAGGGAATGTAGTAATAGAAAAATTTCTGGCAAAGGGGGAAAAAAAAAAATTAGGAGAAGGTATCGCCAAAATGATTTTTGAACAGACAAAAGTAAATCAGTGAATTAACCCCACACCAGAAGAAATTTGTGTGAAAAATGTATGTATTCATATTTTGAAATGCCAGTTGTAAATATTTTTTTGATAGTTGAAATTTTCACTATTGTGATTATATGTGCTATAGAGTGCATTTTAGTCAGTAAATCTGCAAGCATTTCTACATTTCTTTGTATTGTTTTCGACTGTACGTGACTAATTAGGTCAGCTAACAAATTAGGCCTGCCAACAAATTAATACACTCAATCTAGTTCCTCACCCATCTGTGGTGTATGTGCTCTTGTGATTATAACATTGATGTTAGTTCCATGATACATGGCCTAGACTGTAGTCCCACTCATTCGTTTGCCTGTCAGTGAAGTGAAACAGATTGTGTACCGAGAGAAAGCCTGATCTGATGGATTGGTTGTGTTACTTTGGCAGGATATGAGTGGGACAGCATACTTCCCTCTCAGACAGAATGGTCTGGGATCAATCCTGATCAGCAAACTTTTCTTTTGCTTCATTGTTTTGCTTTTTGTCACTCTTAACCTCTTTTCTCTCTCTCTCTCTTTCTTTCTCACCCCTTCTATCCCCTTGTTCTCTCTATTTCTCTCTCCCTCTTAATCCCATATCTTTTTCCTCAAATGCTACTTTCCTATCTTTCTCTTTTTTTGACCTAAAGTCCCCATCTCCCCCATCCCCACTTGCTCACTTTTTGCCCCCTCTCATTTTGTTATCTTTCTCCCTCTTCCTTATTCCATTAAACCTTTCTGTACGTGTCAATGTTCTGTTTCTTTGTCTTTTTGACTTTCTGTCTTTCCTCTTTACATAAATCTACCCTATTCCTTCCATCTTCCTTTTTTCTCTCGGTGCATTCTTAATTTCTCTCTACCTTTTTTTTACTCATCCCTTAAGCTCTAGCCCCCGGCCTCCTCCCGTTCCTTCTTTTTGTACTTCCTTCTTTCCTTCCGGCTCTGTTTCAAGCTAATCAAGACTTATTCCTAGAACTATGAAATACAAATGAAGGATGTACTCTATAGTGTTTCATTATGGTAAATATGAAACCCTATAACAGACTTTACTTTTTCCTGCACGCTTGTACTAGACTGTATGATAGAAATTGCAATAATCACGGTTTTCAGTGCTGTTGTCTTGTATTTAAAAAAAATCCTTTCCTGAGACTTTATTGTGAAGGCGAAATAATACCGGTAGAATGGAAATAGAGGTCAATGTGTTGAGTTTTCATTTCCTTATTGAACAAACCAACAAATGCAGGTTGTAATAATACCTGCACATTGTCCTAATTTATAGCTTTGACCCCAGTTAAGGCCACTTTTTCTTTGTAAATTTGTAATGGTCAATATTCTGTATTCTTTCAGCTTTCATCAGTGTTTAATACTCAGTGGATATGCTAGTTTGGGTATTTGTGCAGAAATCTTTTTGCATCATCTAGAAGTGATATTTGTTGTCTTTGCTAAGCAGAAGCTGTCAGTGAAAGTGGTTTAAAAGCTTTGGGTTTTGTTTTTTTCAGGTACATGGTGTTTGTGTGAGACGGGGTTAAAATGATAAACTTATTCGTGTAGACCGTCAGTCGGTCACGTATTCCTCTAGCTTCTCAAAACAAATTCAAGAAGTAATCAGGTTTTATGGGCTGCCCTGTACGTTACATCATTTGCCTCTTCTCTTGTGTCTTATCCTTTCTATCTATAGCATCATTTTAATGTCCACGATTTATAGGCAGAAGGCGAATGTATACAAGAGCTCGACGGCAAACAAGCCTAGGCAAGCAAACATCTTCACAAGGCCGGCAATAACATGTGAGGGAGCTATCATTTTCTTTCACGGGGGCACCTCGATCACCGCGATCACTGCAAAATCAATTTTGCTGCAGCAGCAGTATATATTTTGTCGTGCATATTTCATCTTGTGAGCCGACGTGCCAATGGGGCATTTCAGTTACGGGTGCTTATTAGTGTAGGGGTTATTAATGCTGCGTCCGTTCCCTCTGTGTTGCCTTTGTACTGTCATCGATGATCTGACCAGACTGGGTTTTCCTATAAATAATCAAGTCGTGTGATGGTAGGACTAGTTCTGCTGTCATAAAGATGAGGTCATTTTGTAGATTAGGTCAGTTACTCTACAGGGGAAATTCTTGCTAGACAGTGATTAAGAACTTGGGTAGAAGTAGTCATTAGACAGACCTAATTGCCCCATTCCTTCATGTATGACATCATTCATAGTTTTGCCCTAATCTATGAGTAGATGTATATAGCAAGAGATGAGAAGGTAGGTTTGTTAATTCAAACTCTGAAATTACCACCCCCCCCCCCCCCCCCCATCTGCCTGATCAGTATGATATATGTTCTGTGATATTAAAGAGCCTGAACATATGAAGTGATGCCCTTTTTGGGCCAGAGCAGTTGCTCTCATCTGTTGTGAAGTAGATCTTGATTGTCCGTTTTACCGTGTCTTTAAATCCAGCCACGCTTCCAATATAGGGAATTGATAGCATGATTGCTAATAGTTCCTGTTGTCATTTACGGCCAATTAAAATGTCTGACAAGTTGAGGGGACCTTCCCCTCTGGTGCAAGATTGGTGTGTCCGCAGCCAGCGCAGAAAGAAGGGATGCACGCATACACGCACCACACTCCGCCCCAGACCTAAGTCATGGGGTGTGATGAGATTGATTAAAGGGAAACGTCAGCGACTGACTGTGAAGTCAAGTTTGGCGCAATAGGCTGGTACCGCGATTGACTGCACAGCCAATGGCTATGTGAGAACGGCGATCGGCCAATAAAAACCCGTCAGATGGTATTTGCCGGTAAAGGGCGAGTCAGAGGGAGAGAGAGAGAGAGGAAGAGAGAAATGGTTTGGTAATTGGCCGTGTGCTTGTCACGTCTGTAGGAAACCCTATAATATGCCAGCACAGACATAATCACACTTTTGCGGGTGAGGACATTCGTGTACACAATAAAATACAACTCGTCAGAGTTAGACTCTAGCCTCGAGACTGTCTGAATGACAGTGTGTACCCCTGTCTGTGTGTGTATGAATGTGTGTGTGTTGCGCTGGTGGTGGGTGAGAGGTATTGCGGAAGGCTTAGTGCACAATCTGTCTGAGAGAGAGGCTGATAGACAGTAGGAGAAAGAGAGAAAGAGAGAGGGAAAGAGAGAGAGAGAGGATCGCTGTATATAGGAGTGTACACAGACGGGAGACAGGCGAGTACACATTTAGCAGACAGACATACATAGAGCACAGCAGGGATTGACAACCCTTCACTGCTGGAGAAGTGTACGTGTGTGGTGAACGAGTTCACCTCCAAAGTCTTGCTGCTGCCTTTCGCCATCACATAGCTCCGTCTTCCTAATGACAGAACACATACGCGGCAGCAGCAGCAGCGGACATTCTCTCGGAGGCTGTGATATCTCAACGGTGGTGCTACTACTACCATCACTGCTGCCATTGCTGCGACTCCCACCAGTCACACAACCTCTGCCACCACCAGCCCTAGGAAAGCTCTGCGGCTCCCTTCTACACGCACATCCATTCATCATCGCCGTGGTCACGGCTTCGCAATTGTCTGCTCCGGCAATCCCCGACTTAATGCACAAACTATGTACGTATGTCGCGATGGGTATTGTATATCATGTTCTCGTCTACTAGCTGTTTTCTTTTTCCTTCTTCTCCCTTTTTATCTCCGATACTTGACATGGTGGTGCAATCTGTGTATGGGATATTGCCGCCCACTGTGAGGAAATCTGTAGTGAGTCTCGCTCTTCTTTTTACTTGAAATGTTGTGCCATGAATCGGCTGGATATGCTTTCTAAGCAGACGACGTACTCTGCAGTCTGTGCCTATGGATTCCTATACAAGGGTCTTCTTGTTTTGTTGTTTGCGCGCTCACATGGTGATAATTCGCTCGTTACTTGTCTGGATAATAATGTCTTCCAGTTGATTTAACATACATGCTCCTGTGTAACATTGTAAGTACCACTGCTTTGTGCAGATGAGGTATGTATCAACATTTATTATCTGTACTTTTTTCCTCCGTGTAGATTTCCTTCTCTACTGGTGATATTGACGGTTTGTTCAGATACGTATTGAAGACAATGTGATATCAGACTTTGAATTTAATTCCTAACTAGCAACATGCCATTATCTTTTGCCATATCGTGTGACAGTTCACGATATGCAGATCACAGCATTGGCATTGGTAATTACAGTAACAACATGCATTATATACCCCTGGCACTGAAAAATAATATGACAGGAACACTGCTGCAGTTTTCTTATCATGTAGGTTAATGATGGTCATGAATGCTTTCGTTGACATCCCATGGAAATATGTGTTATTTTCAGGATTTAATCTAGTTATTCATGTCAGGAAAATTAAAAAAAAAACACAAAAAACAAGACTTAGGGTACAGACTAATTATCAGAGAGAAAGAAGGAGTTTGGATAATCACAGACTAGAGCTGAACTTTACGCTCCTAATTGTAAAAACCCATCCAGAGGTACTTAAGAACTGATGATATTATGTCTGGTGCTCACGCATTAGCTTCAGCAGTCCTCTTCTATCCCTTTGTTCACCTTATCAATTAAAGCAAATATTTGATCCCAAGTCTCAACAATGGTGTAAAACAGAGATAAAAAGGGACGCAAAAAGAAATGCATTAAGTCTGAACCCCGAAGGCCCATTTGAACTACTTGTGATTTGTAGGCTCTTGTGTGACATATGTACAAAGTCTAGGCCTGAAGATAGATCATAGAAACATGTTTTTCTTCTCTTCTTTGGCAGATAAGGCTGTAAAAAAAAAAAAAAAGTTTTTACAAAATCATGTATAGACTTGACAATGACTTTAGAAGGAAGACAGGATGTTATGTAGCTGGAAGGATAAAAACATCTTATTTGTACATGAAACAGTAAATACTAAAGGTTGTTCAAAGCCTAATGGACAAAATATCTCTTGAAAATAGGCTAATGGTGTGTCTCACCCCCCCCCCCCACCATTTTTTCTTTTCTTTTTTTAACATGAAAAATAGTTTACTTAAATATAGATTTGTTTGTTGGCATATACTAGAGGAAATAAGAAGTATTTTATAACATAGAGGAAATAAGTACTTTGTAACATAGATGGATTTTCATTTAATTAATTTATTTTGATATCCTAATTATTGGATATTTTGCCATTAGAAAAACACTGGTAGTGATGAAAATTAATTTCTGTGTAGATCAGAAATATCATTATCAGTTATTTTAATCAGTTATTTTCTCTGCTTAGGAACGAAATGTGAATTTTAGCAGTAATGTTTTGAAACTGACTTGGTAAATGTGGTGGAAATGTTGCTAACCACTTTATGTATTGAAGGTTTATTCTGTATTGTACAAAACAAATAAACTCCATGTATAAAGATATGTATAACAGGGATATCCATGGCATGATAAAAAATATTCTTGTTATACATTTATTTGGTACTGATCTTTTTTTTCTAAATAATTGATTTGAAATTCTGTAGTTGATACAAGCATAGGTAACCATTGCAGTAAGAATTCCTAATTGGAACTAGATAATGTAAGACAGCAAATTGCATCTAATTACATCATTGCATTTGCTTTATCTA